>OY728138.1:473465205-474715205 GCA_963277665.1 Viscum album | reverse complement strand
AACATGGTTTCCACCCATCATGGACTTTATTAGATATTATGCTTCATTTATAAGTCTTCATGGATAATTTTAATTAATATTTTTCAATATTATGTAAATATTTATATCATATCATCAAATGAATATAGTATTTCCCCTATTTCTAGAGAAATGTTTTAAATGTTCTTTTAAAAAATATTCGTATTTGTTAACATACTTTAATAATTCCTCTTATTAATTAGTAATATGATATTATGTTTCTATAAATATTCTCTCTCTATATGTATTTTAATGAGTTTTTAATGAAATTATTATATAACTCATCTCTTTTCCATGGGTTAACCAAGCTATAAAGGAATTATGGTTGTTTTCTGGGGCGTTAAATTTAAATCTAAAATCTTCTAAATGAATTTTCCACGAATGGTATATGGAAATTATTGATGATGACAGGTGATGTAGATACATATTATAAGATAGGTGATACAAATATATCATATTTGAAAGGTGAACCTGATATAACTCTATAATGAATTTAGTATTGTTCCCACTTTTTAAAAGGCAATATGTGGGGAGTTAACTTGGGATGTTTCTCCTATAGATTTAAAAAAGATGCAGTTTTTTATTACATGTGTTAACAAATGTTATGAAGATAATGTTCCAAGAAACCAATATATTTTAATTATTCTTATTATGATTTATTAATGGTTCCTTTAATAAATATTGACATCACATGGATCATGATTATTTATTATTAGGATCCTATCCTTTGTTAATGATTTATTCCATGTCACATGATTATGATCTATATTTAATGGGTTTGAATTAACTTAAGTTATGAACATTGACATTGATTGTGTCATCATACACTTATGCTCATCTAATGATCATTGATGAAATTCAATTATTAATGCTTATGTTCACCCTTATTAACCATTTAAGCCCAAAAATCTCTTGTCTTATATTTCAACAAGTTACGATGATTGACATTAAATGAATAATTTTTATAATGGATTTATGCATGGAAAAGTTTATGGGATATGTTAAAGACTTAATGTGAAATAATAAAAGTGAGGAAGAGTGGAATAAATGATCATTTTTAGGCAATGATATTCTGATAAAATTATTAATCTAATTCTCTTATAATCTAAACAAAAGAGGTAATTTGGAATGTAAGTGAAACTATATTTCCTTTTTATGTTGTATGTATTGGGTGGATAAAATGGGGTCACGTATATTAGTATTGATGTAATAAAATAAATGATTATGATTTTAGAACCAGATCTAGGAGTTCAGATTTAGGCCTATTATAAACCAAGAAGTGGCATTTAATTCCCTAAAAAATATCTCAATCAATGAGAATCTAGATTATGAAAAAGTTATTGAGGATGTTCCATTTCTATCCTATATTATTAAAAGTGGAAGGGGAAAAATCAATATAAAGCTACATCTTTCCTATTTTAGATGTGGAATGGTGGGACATTTTGCAGATAAATGTTCTAGGAACCCTCACATACATTAATATTAAATTAAGTGTCCCTTAATGATAATAATAAATATAGAAGGTTCTAAGAACATTTAATATATATCATTCAAAAGGATAAATTCTATTTCTAAATATGAATATTATTCTAGAGAATTCGAAATAGGGGAAGTTGATGATTTCATAGATGTATTTGTGTTGTTGTCTATTTAAAACAATCCAAATTATTATTATGATGATGAGAGTGAAGGTTTTACAGTATTAGTTGATCATAAAGTATAACATGAATCAAGACTTTATGAAATTTATGTTTTTAGTGTAAATACTAAGAAGGACAATGAATTGGTGCTTGATTTTGAGCTTTATGAACAATAATCACAAGAATAAAAGATAGATTTGAGATCCAAGATTGAAAAACACAAATATATAATTTCTAGAAGTTTGTGAATATATGTTAAAATAAATCATAATGTGGAATAACAAAACAAAATAATTGGTTATTTAAACAAAACTATCAATGATATAGTTAAAAATTTTGATAAGATCAATGTTGAATTTGTGAATTCACATTTACAGTGTGAATATCATGTAAGTCTATTGACACCTAATATAATGAAATTTAATTATAAGACATTATAATCAAATAAAGACCTATGATTTTCTAATGAAGAGTGTTTAAATATTCATCAAGTACATCAGTACAAAGATAAAGGAAAATCAGAGGTAAGGCATGTTGAAGATAAGAATATAACAATGGTTGTTTTTAAACCACAAGAATCCACTCCCTAGAAAATGTTTATCTCCATAACACTAGAATGGATACAAATCTTGTGGCCAAGGTTGAAAAAATTATATCAAGGGTAATATATTTTTTTGGGGAAATATATAACACACTTACACTAGGTTCTCTATAACCAGGTGATTTTTTGAGAGCAACAACAATAATAATTTGAAATTATAATTTCTAATAATAAATTAAATTTAAATGAAAATTTATTTAATTATGATGGGTTTAGTCATAAATTAATCAACTTTTTATCAAGATGAAAAAATAACCATCAATAATTTCTTGATGTGGAAAAATGAAAAGGAAAGAATCTTCGATCAATCCGATAGAAAAAAATAATAATTTCAACATTTGAAGAATAATAAGTGTTCATGGATAAATATATTTAGGATAAAAACTAATAAAAAAATGGGGAAATAGAATAAGTTCATAAAGAAATAATATTTCTAAAATTTAATTGATGAAAATAAAAAAGTAATGTTCGACGATATTGGATTGTGGTTATACATCACAAATGACTAAAAATCAAGACATATTTTAAAATATCATGCTGTACATAAAATGGGTTGTTCACTTTGGAAGAGATGAGTGTAACGTTCTGGTTCTAGAAGCCACCCAAAGGCACCCCATATCCGGTTGGTCACATGGCCTCAAGCACATTTCCTCTAACACCAGAGGCTGCCGACTAGGAGCGAGGGTCTTGGGTGTGATAATGGAAAAACTATGCCCTCATTGGTAGAGTCCACAGTGGATGTAAACAACACATACAATAGTGGAAGCAGCAAACATCCAATAATAGAAAAAAGCGGAAAGCTAAAAAGAGAAACAACTGGAGAAAAATATGTGTAAATGATGCATGGTACATATGTCTAGTAAAACATCCAAAAAAGTCACAATGCTGAATACCATACTAATCCCAAGTACAAAGAAAAAATGATAAGAAACTCCTCATCATCACAAGCCTCGGATTGGTCCCACACTCTCCTGCTCCAATGCAATCAAGTACCTGAAGTTTAAGGGTGCTTACCCGTTTCTATACCTACAACAATATAATCTGTGTCGTCCCAAAAGCATGACCCAAATTGGGAGTGAGACTAAATCCCAGTTTGCAACCACATGAAAATATGTGCCTAACAGTCAGTGAGTATATGGCAGGTAATAGTACAATAAGTAGTAAATAGTAACCAATAAATAGGATGAAACACATCAGTAAACAATCCATAGATCAAAAAGTAGTAGTGAAGCAACAGCTAACCACAACCAGGAATCCCTCTGGGAAGTACTCATGGCCATCCCCTCTGGTCCTAACCATGAAATACCTATAACCCTCTGGTCAGTACACTTAACCTAACCCCTCTGGTTTGGTCCTATGAGATTATAGACTCTCTGAGGAAGAACACTCAGTCAATTCCCCTTATATTCTAAGGTAGTCGGGGACTCTCTAGGAAAGCACACATGGTCAATTCCCTTTATAGCCCCAAGGTCAAGAGAATCTCTATGGAAGCTCACTCAGTCAATTCCTTATATAGCCCCAGGTCGTACAAAGACTCTCTGGGGAAGCTCACTTGGTCAATTCCTCATATAGACTAGTAATGGTTTAAGGAAAATTCAAACAAAACAAAGACTCTCTGAGGAAGCTCACTCAGTCTACCCCCATATAGTCTATAATGCTCAAGAATCTCTTAGGAAGCAAATTCGGTCTATCCTCATGTGGTCTATAATATCCAATTCTTTCTAGGAAGCCCACTCGGTCTGTCCCCTACAGTCTACAATGTCCAAGACTCTCTGAGGAAGCTCACTCAGTCTATTCCCTTATAGACTATAACACCATGTTCTCATGGCCCTGTGCAAGTCAGTGTATAATAATGATACATGGACAAAATAAACCTACAAAGCTACTTGGCTAACCAGTCTATAGCATAACGAGCATTTCAGGGAACAATACTCCATCCTATGGTCATAGGGCATGGAAAAAAGGTATAACGACCAACGGAAGAACAAGACCAAAAGGATGTAAACAAAACAAGGCATGGGAAAAGATCCATGAAAAGTAATTATCCTTACACATATCCAAATTACCTCTACACAATCATCCAAGTAAGGCAGGGAAAACAACAGGGAAAACCAGTAAACATGCAATACCCCGTTCAAGGGTATTGGTGGAAATTGCACATAATACTCCAAGACATCAAACAGAATGGCACAAAACACCTACCTTGATTCTAGGAGATCAATATACTTGAACCAAGAGGCTTGAATCTACTTAGTATGTTATAGATCTATGATCACACACAAAACATTCAACCCATGATAACTTGCAAAAGAGGAGGAATTGGAAAACGATGCTCTTGAAGAAGGAAGAGCTTACCACTACAGTTCCAATGAAATTGATGGCAGTCAATTTAAAGAATGGATGGAGGCTCGAGGGATCAGAGGAGATTCATAGCTGTACGATATGCCCTTGGTCGAAGAAGCTGGAGAAGAAGATTGTTCTGGGGTTAAGACATGACCACGGTCTGTTTAATGAAAAAACAAAGTAGACAACATGTACTTTTGAAGTACATGACGTGTAATCACCTTTTTCGTACTCCTCTTTAGGTTGGCTCCACATCACCCCTATATGGCCTTGTGCATGGTCATGACATGGCCAGCATGCAGCCTCGAGCGGCATCAAAGTACATAGTGTGTAATTCAAAAATTTCAAGAAACTCCTCTTTTCTCAAAAACTCCAGAAAAAGAATAAAAATACCTGAAATGATGGTCTGGGATCTTACAAAATTCGGCCATTAAAGAAATTCATCCCCAAATTTCCCTAGCGAGGCATAGAAAAAGAAACCCCGAATAGTTCTGGTCACTGTGATCATACATCAGCATGCCTCTCCCATGTCTCATCCCGTACTCGCCCGTGTTGCCATAACACCCATACCATAGGAACATACCGACCACATACAACCTTCATACTATGATTGAAAATTCAGATAGGATGATCCTCAAATGATGAATTCTCTTCAAGATAAACTTCCTCAAGTTGAAATACATGAGACGAGTATTAAAATTAACGTTGGAGTTGAGAAACGTGGAAGACGTGGTTCATATCCTGGTACCTCTAAGGTAACTACAACCAGTATGCAACTGGACAAACTCTCTCCAAAACCTCAAATGGCCCAACGAACCAGGGTGAAAGCATACCCTATCTATGAATTATCTTGTGTCCCAACCTTGGTGTGACATGCAGGAAAACCTAATCCCCAACCTCGAACTCCAAAGGTCATCTTCACTGATTAGCAAAAGACTTCTATCGAGACTGTTCCATAGAAAACCTCTTCCAAATCATCTCTATCTCCCCTGAGGTCTCCTAAACAAGACGTGGTCCCAGCAAAGCCGCCTCTCCTTATTCTAGCCAATAGAAGGGTGATCGGTGTGGCCTACCATACAATGCCTCCTAAGGTTCCATCTGAATAGTTACTTGAAAAGTATTATTATAGGAAAACTCTACAAGAGGGATATGCTTCTCCCAATAACCACCAAAGTCAAAAATGCAAGCTCAGAGCATATCCTCAAGCACTTTAATCGCATGCTCGGACTGGAAATCTATCCGATGATGGTATGCTGTACTCAAAAGTACCTATACACCTCCCTGCAGGAACAAAAAAGTAAAACGCGCATCCCTATCTGAAACAATGGAATGTGGAAATCTATGTATACTTACAATATCTCGGATATACAACTACCCCAGCTCACCAACACTAATGGTCTCCTAGATCTGCAAGAAGTGAGCAACCTTCGTGAGTCTATCAATGACAACCCAAAAAGCATCATTCCCTTGATGTGACCTCAACAAGCCTATCACGAAGTCCATCGCGTCATCGTTTCACTTCCACTCTAGAATGGTTTACTCCTGCAAAAGACATGCTGGTCACTGATTCTCTACTTTCACCTACTGACAAGTGGAACACCTCAAGAAAAAACTTGAAATGTACCTCTTTATACCTTGCCACCAATACTGACTGTGTAGATCATGATTCATCTTGGTGATGCCAGGATGAACTTCCCTAAGCGAGGAATGAAATTACAGCTTCAGCTCCTCGCGTATGTCTGATGGCACCGATACCCATCCCTAGAAACGCAAGATATCATCCTTTACCACTGGACATCTAGGATGGGGGTCCTCTCTTGACACACTCACCTGTAGGACTAGGCCTTCAGAGTCTGATAGCTACGTCATCTATACCCAATCAAGAAGTTTAGAGGTAACAACTACATAAGATAGAAAAGTCTTCCCTTGTCTGTCGTATACCTCCAAATGCATATAAGTGAACAGAGCCATAAGGTTCCACTCACTGCTGGCCTCTTGAACTACCTATATCTGATTTCTATTGCTCAACACATTAGTAACTGTGTTTCCCTTTCTATGTGTATAGGCAAGCTGTAAGATGAAAGACTGAATATACTCAACCCACCTGCGCTATCTCAGATTCAGATCACGCTAACTGAAGATTTACTTGAGACTATTGTGGTCTGTGAAGACCATAACATGATCTCCCAAAAGATAATGTCTCCAATAGCATAAGGCCTGAACAATGGCTTCCAACTTTATATCATGTGTCATGTAGTTACTCTCATGTGGCCTCAACTACCGAGACCCGTACGCAATGACTCCATCTCCCTGTAAAAGCACATCTTTTGGCCCGATACCTAAAGTATAACAATTAACCATATAGCTCTTGCCTATCTCTGGCAATACTAGTATCGGTGCTGAAGTCAACCTCCTTTTTAGATCCTGAAAGGGTGACTCACCTGAATATGACAATAAGAACATCACACCCTTTTTAGTCAGACCTGTCAGTGGTGCTGCTAAGCATTTAAAGTCCTAGATAAATCGTCTATCGTATCCAGCAAGCCCAAGAAAACTCCACACCTCCTGGAATTTCTTCCGCTGTTCCCAGGAATCTATTTCCCTCACCTTCTCTGGGTCTGCTTATACTCATGTCTCTGAGATAACATAACCCATGAAGTGAATCTGATCCATCCAAAAGTGTCATTTTGAGAGTTTAGCATAAATCAGATGCTCTCTCAGTGTACTCAGTTCGATCTCAAGATGGGTAGCATGGTCATGTTGAGTGTGAGATTACACCAAGATGTCGTCCATGAAAACCCCCATGAAGGAATCTAAGTATGGATGGAAAAATTGGTTTATCAGTTCCATGAAAACTACAGGTGCATTCGTGAGACCGAATGGAATATACATATACTCATATAGACCACACCTACTCCAGAAAGCTGTAAAAGGTATATCAGATGGTCTAATGCGCAACTGATGATAACCGGTCCACAAGTCAATATTAGAGAACTCCCAACCTCCTCAATGATGATTGAATAGTTCATCAATCCATGGCAAGGGATATCGGTCTTGACCGTTAACTGGTTTAGCTTTCGATAATCGTCACCAATCCTGAGGGTATCGTCTGCCTTCTTCACAAATAGGATAGGCAAACCCCAAGGAGAAGTACTGGGTCATATGAAACCCTTTGCCTACAACTCCTCCAACTACTTCTTGAGCTCTTTTTACTCAAGTGTAGTCATCCTATAAGGAGGAATGGACACAGGTGCCACTACTAAAAATAAGACAATTAGCGACCGCCATTGGCGGTCGCTAAAGGTCTTTAGCGGCCGCGCAGCGACCGCCATTGGCGGTCGCTGTTGCCCCGTCGCTAGAGGGCTTTAGCGACCGCCAATGGCGGTCGCTATAGAAGGCCGTCAGTTCGGCCTTCAGCGACCGCTTGGCGGTCGCTGAAGGCCCCCTGCCGGGCACCCTATAGCGACCGCCAATGGCGGTCGCTATAGTGGGCCGGCATGGCACCCTATAGCGACCGCCTATGGCGGTCGCTATTCAAAAAAAAAAAAATTTTTTTAAAAAAATTTTATTGAATTCAATATAAATATATATATATATTTATGTAAAAATATTCATATATATACTATTAAATACAATATTTTAAATATATATATATATATATATATATATATATATTATATATTTGAAATGTTTTAATACATATTTAATACATATATAATATCAAATCATTGTGTTATAATAATTTAAATATTCTCTATATAATATATTTTAAATATTATATATATATAATATATTTCAGGTCGTTCGGAGCACGTTTGCTCCGAATCGGACCGCCGCACGCCGTTTTGTTTCCGGCCGCCGCGGTCACACGGCACCTCCGAATGAGGTGCCGTCTGGCCGACCATTTCACAATTCACGCCCCGGATGTTGTCGTCCGGTTTCGTGGCATTCGGAGGTCGTTCGGGTGGTTTTGACCCCCCAACGCGCCCTTTCAGCGCGCGCCGCGCTGCTGAATACGGCACAATCGGACGTGCCGCGTGAACCGCACGTCCGATGGACGTGCGGCCTCCTCCTGCATCTCAGGAATAATATTTCTATCGTTCCCGTGCGGTTTCAGGTCGTTCGGAGCACGTTTGCTCCGAATCGGACCGCCGCACGCCGTTTTGGTGTTTAATGGCGCCGGAAACGCGTTTCCGGCCGCCGCGGTCACACGGCACCTCCGAATGAGGTGCCGTCTGGCCGACCGTTTCACAATTCACGCCCCGGATGTTGTCGTACGGTTTCGTGGCCTTCGGAGGTCGTTCGGGTGGTTTTGACCCCCCAACGCGCCATTTCAGCGCGCGCCGCGCTGCTGAAAACGGCACAATCGGACGTGCCGCGCGAACCGCACGTCCGATGGACGTGCGGCCTCCTCCTGCATCTCAGGAATAATATTTCTATCGTTCCCGTGCGGTTTCAGGTCGTTCGGAACACGTTTGCTCCGAATCGGACCGCCGCACGCCGTTTTGGTGTTTAATGGCGCCGGAAACGCGTTTCCGGCCGACACGGTCACACGGCACCTCCGAATGAGGTGCCGTCTGGCCGACCATTTCACAATTCACGCCCCGGATGTTGTCGTACGGTTTCGTGGCATTCGGAGGTCGTTCGGGTGGTTTTGACCCCCCAACGTGCCATTTCAGCGCGCGCCGCGCTGCTGAAAACGGCACAATCGGACGTGCCGCGCGAACCGCACGTCCGATGGACGTGCGGCCTCCTCCTGCATCTCAGGAATAATATTTCTATCGTTCCCGTGCGGTTTCAGGTCGTTCGGAGCACGTTTGCTCCGAATCGGACCGCCGCACGCCGTTTTGGTGTTTAATGGCGCCGGAAACGCGTTTCCGGCCGCCGCGGTCACACGGCACCTCCGAATGAGGTGCCGTCTGGCCGACCATTTCACAATTCACGCCCCGGATGTTGTCGTACGGTTTCGTGGCATTCGGAGGTCGTTCGGGTGGTTTTGACCCCCCAACGCCCCATTTCAGCGCGCGCCGCGCTGCTGAAAACGGCACAATCGGACGTGCCGCGTGAACCGCACGTCCGATGGACGTGCGGCCTCCTCCTGCATCTCAGGAATAATATTTCTATCGTTCCCGTGCGGTTTCAGGTCGTTCGGAGCACGTTTGCTCCGAATCGGACCGCCGCACGCCGTTTTGGTGTTTAATGGCGCCGGAAACGCGTTTCCGGCCGCCGCGGTCACACGGCACCTCCGAATGAGGTGCCGTCTGGCCGACCATTTCACAATTCACGCACCGGATGTTGTCGTACGGTTTCGTGGAATTCGGAGGTCGTTCGGGTGGTTTTGACCCCCCAACGCGCCATTTCAGCGCGCGCCGCGCTGCTGAAAACGGCACAATCGGACGTGCCGCGCGAACCGCACGTCCGATGGACGTGCGGCCTCCTCCTGCATCTCAGGAATAATATTTCTATCGTTCCCGTGCGGTTTCAGGTCGTTCGGAGCACGTTTGCTCCGAATCGGACCGCCGCACGCCGTTTTGGTGTTTAATGGCGCCGGAAACGCGTTTCCGGCCGCCGCGGTCACACGGCACCTCCGAATGAGGTGCCGTCTGGCCGACCATTTCACAATTCACGCACCGGATGTTGTCGTGCGGTTTCAGGTCGTTCGGAGGTCGTTCGGGTGGTTTTGACCCCCCAACGCGCCATTTCAGCGCGCGCCGCGCTGCTGAAAACGGCACAATCGGACGTGCCGCGCGAACCGCACGTCCGATGGACGTGCGGCCTCCTCCTGCATCTCAGGAATAATATTTCTATCGTTCCCGTGCGGTTTCAGGTCGTTCGGAGCACGTTTGCTCCGAACGGGACCGCCGCACGCCGTTTTGGTGTTTAATGGCGCCGGAAACGCGTTTCCGGCCGCCGCGGTCACACGGCACCTCCGAATGAGGTGCCGTCTGGCCGACCATTTCACAATTCACGCACCGGATGTTGTCGTACGGTTTCGTGGCATTCGGAGGTCGTTCGGGTGGTTTTGACCCCCCAACGCGCCATTTCAGCGCGCGCCGCGCTGCTGAAAACGGCACAATCGGACGTGCCGCGCGAACCGCACGTCCGATGGACGTGCGGCCTCCTCCTGCATCTCAGGAATAATATTTCTATCGTTCCCGTGCGGTTTCAGGTCGTTCGGAGCACGTTTGCTCCGAATCGGACCGCCGCACGCCGTTTTGGTGTTTAATGGCGCCGGAAACGCGTTTCCGGCCGCCGCGGTCACACGGCACCTCCGAATGAGGTGCCGTCTGGCCGACCATTTCACAATTCACGCCCCGGATGTTGTCGTACGGTTTCGTGGCATTCGGAGGTCGTTCGGGTGGTTTTGACCCCCCAACGCGCCATTTCAGCGCGCGCCGCGCTGCTGAAAACGGCACAATCGGACGTGCCGCGCGAACCGCACGTCCGATGGACGTGCGGCCTCCTCCTGCATCTCAGGAATAATATTTCTATCGTTCCCGTGCGGTTTCAGGTCGTTCGGAACACGTTTGCTCCGAATCGGACCGCCGAACGCCGTTTTGGTGTTTAATGGCGCCGGAAACGCGTTTCCGGCCGCCACGGTCACACGGCACCTCCGAATGAGGTGCCGTCTAGACGACCATTTCACAATTCACGCACCGGATGTTGTCGTACGGTTTCGTGGCATTCGGAGGTCGTTCGGGTGGTTTTGACCCCCCAACGCGCCATTTCAGCGCGCGCCGCGCTGCTGAAAACGGCACAATCGGACGTGCCGCGCGAACCGCACGTCCGATGGACGTGCGGCCTCCTCCTGCATCTCAGGAATAATATTTCTATCGTTCCCGTGCGGTTTCAGGTCGTTCGGAGCACGTTTGCTCCGAATCGGACCGCCGCACGCCGTTTTGGTGTTTAATGGCGCCGGAAACGCGTTTCCGGCCGCCGCGGTCACACGGCACCTCCGAATGAGGTTCCGTCTGGCCGACCATTTCACAATTCACGCCCCGGATGTTGTCGTACGGTTTCGTGGCATTCGGAGGTCGTTCGGGTGGTTTTGACCCCCCAACGCGCCATTTCAGCGCGCGCCGCGCTGCTGAAAACGGCACAATCGGACGTGCCGCGCGAACCGCACGTCCGATGGACGTGCGGCCTCCTCCTGCATCTCAGGAATAATATTTCTATCGTTCCCGTGCGGTTTCAGGTCGTTCGGAGCACGTTTTCTCCGAACGGGACCGCCGCACGCCGTTTTGGTGTTTAATGGCGCCGGAAACGCGTTTCCGGCCGCCGCGGTCACACGGCACCTCCGAATGAGGTGCCGTCTGGCCGACCATTTCACAATTCACGCCCCGGATGTTGTCGTACGGTTTCGTGGCATTCGGAGGTCGTTCGGGTGGTTTTGACCCCCCAACGCGCCATTTCAGCGCGCGCCGCGCTGCTGAAAACGGCACAATCGGACGTGCCGCGCGAACCGCACGTCCGATGGACGTGCGGCCTCCTCCTGCATCTCAGGAATAATATTTCTATCGTTCCCGTGCGGTTTCAGGTCGTTCGGAACACGTTTGATCCGAATCGGACCGCCGCACGCCGTTTTGGTGTTTAATGGCGCCGGAAACGCGTTTCCGGCCGCCACGGTCACACGGCACCTCCGAATGAGGTGCCGCCTGGCCGACCATTTCACAATTCACGCCCCGGATGTTCCCGTGCGGTTTCAGGTCGTTCGGAGCACGTTTGCTCCGAATCGGACCGCCGCACGCCGTTTTGGTGTTTAAAGGCGCCGGAAACGCGTTTCCGGCCGCCGCGGTCACACGGCACCTCCGAATGAGGTGCCGTCTGTACGGGGGTGGCGGGGGGCTGTACGGGGGTGGCGGGGGGGCTGTACGGGGGTGGCAGGGGGCTGTACGGGGGTGGCGGGGGGCTGTACGGGGGTGGCGGGGGGCTGTACGGGGGTGGCGGGGGGCTGTACGGGGGTGGCGGGGGGCTGTACGGGGGTGCGGGGGGCTGTACGGGGGTGGCGGGGGGCTGTACGGGGGTGGCGGGGGGCTGTAAGAGGGTGCGGGGGGCTGTACGGGGGTGGCGGGGGGCTGTACGGGGGTGGCGGGGGGCTGTACGGGGGTGGCGGGGGGCTGTACGGGGGTGCGGGGGGCTGTACGGGGGTGCGGGGGGCTGTACGGGGGTGGCGGGGGGCTGTACGGGGGTGCGGGGGGCTGTACGGGGGTGGCGGGGGGCTGTACGGGGGTGGCGGGGGGCTGTACGGGGGTGGCAGGGGGCTGTACGGGGGTGCGGGGGGCTGTACGGGGGTGCGGGGGGCTGTACGGGGGTGGCGGGGGGCTGTACGGGGGTGGCGGGGGGCTGTACGGGGGTGGCGGGGGGCTGTACGGGGGTGGCGGGGGGCTGTACGGGGGTGGCGGGGGGCTGTACGGGGGTGCGGGGGGCTGTACGGGGGTGCGGGGGGCTGTACGGGGGTGGCGGGGGGCTGTACGGGGGTGGCGGGGGGCTGTACGGGGGTGGCGGGGGGCTGTACGGGGGTGCGGGGGGCTGTACGGGGGTGGCGGGGGGCTGTACGGGGGTGGCGGGGGGCTGTACGGGGGTGGCGGGGGGCTGTACGGGGGTGGCGGGGGGCTGTACGGGGGTGGCGGGGGGCTGTACGGGGGTGGCGGGGGGGTGTACGGGGGTGCGGGGGGTTCTCCGGGGGTGCAAAGGCCATCCCATTGATTACAAAAGTGAAAAATAAAAGTGATAATATCTAATTAATACATATTTCTTTTATCGATACCATACAGAAATTTATAAAAAATATATTAATAATACATAATCTATAAAATATTTAAAAGACCACCATGGATGGTAATAATGCATTACTTAAATGAATAAATACAGTACATCAATGTCAACCCTACCAGTAAAAACAAAAAACATATCTCGTGAATATATGGTGCGTCACGTGTTGCCATCACTGCTACCTCCTTCTGGTGGGCCAGGTGCCTACAACAAATAAACATTATAAATATTTTAATAACAAAAATAATTTAAATTAAATAAATAAATACAGTATATACCTGCGTCGTATGATCCCCTGTACCATCAGCTCGACGCACATATTCCCGCAGTGCTCTAACCTCAGCTGTCAATTGCGCATTTGTCTCCTCGGAAGCGCGCAGCCGTGCCTCAAAATCTGACATCTGCTGTGTCATATGAGCAACAGCAGGACCGACAACCGCAGCGCGTGACACTACAGAACGAGGAATCCCTGCTCCATAGGTCAAACTATAGCCATGCCCGTCCCGACCAATAATGCGATGAAAGATCTCATCCCGTCGCATGGGAAGCTGTCGCTGGTCCTCTGGCAGCTGTTCTAACTCAGCTTCAAATTGATCCTGTGAAATATTTAAATATATATATGTTAATATATAGATTTATGTAATTATTGGTAAGTACAGACACTTACTATCAATGCTGCAACCTCTGGATCATTGCGATCACGAGTCCTTATCCACACCGACATTTTATCAGTTGCTGCACCTTGCCCTCGCAACTGTATATTAAAAGAATATAAACACAAAACCATATTAATTAATAAATTAAAAAATGAATAATATATACCTCATGTCGGATCTGAGACACGTGACGAGTCCCGAGCCTGTGAGATGGTCCCTGCAACGCTCGATTCTCCGAATGGCGTGTTGACACCTCCTACATTCAATTCATTCAAATTTCAAACAAATCACATATTCTTGAAAATATATATACAGAAAAATAATTAATATACTAACCGCAACACCCTCAGTAGACCAATATGCAACCAAGTCACGCCACTGAGCTGGGAGGACACCTCTCGGGACCTTTTCCAAAATGTCAAGGGCACCCACATTTGGTATCCAGTGGTCCCTCTTCACTTTGCCTTTATAATCTTTCCACAGCTTACGGCATTTGCTCATACACACCGGCCGAAACTCTTCAGGGCATACTTTCAAATTTTGCTATAATGAAAATAATCAAACATATTAGTATTATTTATAAATAGAAAATAAAGTAAAATTATTTTCTTACCTGAACCTCCCTCCATAGACGATCTAATGTGTCCTGAGGGATAGAAGCCCAATCACGCGTGGTCAATGGAAATCGATGTGGGTCACGTATGATATGACCCAGCTGACGAATAAATGCCGGGGCATTCGGTCCCACGGGATGAAATACCTCATCAAATGAAACATCTGTCGTCGTGTCGGAATTCCATGATAATATGCCACGACCAGGGCCTCTCCTGCGAGAGGAAGAAGCAGCCGAGTCTGATCCTGTTGAAAACAATTTTATATATAAATTGACAAATGTTATATATATATATATATATGTCAATTACATAAAAAATATAGACAATGACATTCAAACATACCTCGACCCTGAGACGTAGATGCCTCAGATGGATGATGTGGATTTTCTGCCTCTTCCCCTGACATGTCTGCAGTCATACAAAATATCAGTAATGAGTCCAAAGTGTTTAAAAGATAAATTGGATTGTTCTTAATAAATCAAACTTGTACAACTGTTAATCAAACAAAAAATGGATTGAATAATTAGTTGTGAATGAATTTTAAAAAATCAGAAAGTTAATCAACCTAAATATTTATGACTGAATTAACTTACAAAAGTGAGGATTAAAACTTATAAGGATTTATAAAATGATTAGATAATTTATGATATCCTAGGACATTCTACTGAATAGCGGGAAAACAATTATACCTTTCATTAAGCATGCAAATCGACCGTTTCTCCTTCAACAGCCGCTCTGACCCAATAAATATCTTCTTCACGTTGAACTACGGTATGTTGATCAAGTTGTTGGTAAACAAACGGAACAGTCTCGGGTTCATCTTCTTCAAATAAAAACACTCCTCGCCGAGACATTTTGACAACAACTTGCCAACTTGGATCCGAAGGCAAAGTAACGAAGAATACTTGTTCCGCTTGTGATGTCAAAATGAAAGGTTCATTCTCAACTCGTTCATTATTTCTGTATAACATATAGTTAAAATTCACCAATGAAAACTGATATTGATCGACTTTACATCCACGCACTGGATCAACCCAATTACACTTTAACAATATGTACTTCAAACCGTGTGTATATACAACTTCAATGATGTCTATCAATTGACCATAGTAATAACCAGAATCGACAAAGGGACAACCGATGCCACTGTTTTGTGTTGCTCGTTTGTCGTCAACATCTTTAATGCGAAATCGAAAACCATTAGCATCAATAGCTTTATAACGACGAGCCGTTATAGATGGACCCTCAGCCAGTTGGATAAATACTTCAGGTAGCGTGGGGTCCCCTAACTCCCTCAGCTTACGAACCTACATAATTTATAAAAATCAATACTGATATATGCAGAAAGAATTAGTTTAATACTTCACTCATAATGAAAATCAATTTATACATACATAATCCTTGAACCAATCATGAAATGTCGCATAATGAGATTGTTGAATTTGCAACTCAGTCGCACGATGCATCTCTTCTTTTATCTCATTAATGTGTTTCCTGCAAATGATTACGCGATGTTTAAAAGATCAACTTATGCAAAGAAAACATGTAAAAGTTATACAAGCACATTGATAAGATACTTACTGCATTAATGGTGCAACTGATGGAGTATTGAACAAGATATATCGATGTGCTTGTATCCACTCGATGTTGTCCATATCAAATGTGGTTCCTTCTCCAACTGGACCATCATGAATCCGAGAGGGCTTATCTAATTTTGTTTCAACATCCGTAAGATATTCTGCACAAAAGGTAGTACACTCATCCATCAAATAACCATTGGCTATTGATGCCTCTGGACGAGCTCTGTTGCGTACAAATCTTTTCAATGTACTCAAATACCGTTCAATAGGATACATCCACCTGAATTGCACTGGACCAGCAGCCATTACTTTATCAGTTAGGTGCACTGTCAAGTGGACCATAACATCGAAAAATGAGGGGGGGAAAAGTTTCTCAAAGTGACAAAGCGTAAGTACAATTCGGTCCTGCAAACTTTTTAAATCACTCATTCGTTGATTTCTTAAACAAAGCTGTCTAAAAAAATTACTCATCTCAATCAAGGGCTGAACAACATTGGGGGATAAACAATCACAAATTGCGATTGGAATCAACTGCTGAAGTAATATGTGATTGTCATGACTTTTCAACCCTTGCAATGTCTTGCTCGTCAGATTCACACACTTTGAAATATTAGAAGAGTAACCATCAGGCACCTTGACCATCTTCAAAATGGAAAGAAATGTCTTTTTCTCCTCTGTAGTCATCGAATACTGTGCAGCAGGCATATATGCCTTGTTTCCCTCAGCTAACTGTAAATGCAACTGTTTCCTTAAACCCATTTCTTCCAAATCACGGCGTGCATTAACATGGTCCTTTGACTTTCCACTGACACCTAAAATGGTCCACAATATGTTATCACAAACATTTTTTTCAATGTGCATGACATCCAAATTATGCCTCAACATGTTAGTTTTCCAATACGGAAGACTATAAAAAATACTTTTCTTTTTCCAATTGTGACTGCGCTGCCTACCCGCAGCACGAATATTACGTACTAGAGGAGCCACCAAATCCTGAATTTCATATACCGTGCGAATGTTTTCTTCCTCAATCTACGATAACATTTCGACTCCTGTCATGATCTTTGGTGCTGGGCTGAACTCTCTAGAACCATCAAATGCCACTCTGTCCTTTCTGAACCTGTGCTGGGGAGGGAGAAAACGCCTGTGACCCATGTACGCCCATTTTTTGGAATGTTTAAGCCATACAGATTTTTTACTTTTATTGCAACAAGGGCAAGCAAATTCCCCTTTCGTACTCCAGCCTGATAAATTTGCATAAGCTGGGAAGTCATTGATTGTCCACAATAAAGCTGCATGCAGTTTGAACATTTCATTCGTTTCGCAGTCATAAGTCATCACACCATCGCCCCAAAATTCATTCAACTCATCAATCAATGGCTGAAGGTAAACATCAATCTTATCCCCTGGACTTTTAGGTCCATCAATAAGAGTGGAAAGTAATATAAATTGTTGCTTCATACAAAGCCACGGAGGAAGATTATATGGAACCAACACCACGGGCCATGTGCTATGAGTTGCACCAACCATAGACTTGAATGGATTGAAACCATCTGCTGCCAATCCCAATCGGACATTACGAACATCTTTAGCAAAGTCGGGATGTCTCTTATCAAAATCCTTCCATGCATGAGAGTCTGCCGGGTGGGTTAACATGTCACTTTCATGAACTCTTTCTGCATGCCATCTCATTAAATTAGAAACTTTAGATGACATAAAAAATCTTTTCAACCTCGGTTTAAGGGGAAAGTAACGCATTTGCTTTACGGCAATCGGTTTCCCCTGTATCGCAATCTGACTTTGATGAGTCTTATTTCCCCTGTTCTCTTTCCACCTGGAAGCGCCACAAACCGTACAAATATCCAAATGAGCAGTTTCATTTCTAAACAACATACAGTTGTTTGCACATGCATATATAGTCTCATATGTAAAACCTAAGTTCTCTGTCAACTTACGAGCATAGTAATACGACTCAGGAATCTTAGCGTCGACAGGAAGAACTTTTTTCAATAAAACCAAAAGCATGTCGAATGATGTGTCTGACCAATTATTCAAAGTCTTCAAATGCAACAACTCCACGATAAACGACAGTTTATTGTAAGAAGTACATCCAGGATATAATTCTGTTTTCGCATCATCAAGTACTTCATAAAACCTCCTCGAATCACGATCTGCACCAGAGCGAAGATTTATCTCACCGGTCTCAAGATTCTGGATGTCAATGCCTTCAGGATCAAACCCACGTACCATTTCAGTAAGCATTTCATGCATTGGATCAGTCATCCTTGCATCAACATCCATCTGAGCTGCATCTGTATTTTGACAACGAACATATTCTTCTCCATGACGAGTCCAACTCTTATAATTTTTCAGAAATCCATTAAAGAAAAGGTGCTCCCTCACAGTATCTCGTGTGAATTGATATCTGTTAGCACATTTTCTACATGGACAACTAATATAGTCACTTTCAAATCCTCTCGTGAACTCAATAAACTGCATAATGCCATTGAAATATTCTCTAGACGTTCGATTTGGAAGATCAATCCAACTCTTATCCATAATAATATCTGTATAACAAACATTTACACAATACTTATTAAATTTACATTTTTCAAATCAACTATATTCAAAATAAATATTAACCATTTTATGAACCATTGATAAAATAATAATGTAACTGAAAGCTCATGTTACCTGATTGAGCTACAAACCTGAAAGGGAGGGGAGCCGAAGGCTGTGCTGCGAGGGAGAGGAGGCAGCGAAGGGGAGCCGGAGCCAAAGGCGGTGCGGCAAGGGAGGGGACGGGCGGCGGCGGCGGCGGGGAGCTGGAGGAGAGGAGGCGGTGAGGGGACGGGGGACGCGCAGCGAGGGGGGGGGGGTGTCCGGGGTCGGAGGGGGCCTTCCGAGGTGCGGGGAGGGGTGTCTGGGGTGTCGGGGGCCTGTCAGGGGTGCGGGCAGGGGTGTTCGGGGTGCGGGGGTGTCCGGGGTGCGGGGGAGGGGGGGCTGTCTGGGGTGCAGGGGGGCTGTCGGGGGTGCGGGGTGGGGTGTCCGGGGTGCGGGGGGCCTGTCCGGGGTGCGGGGGGGGGCTGTCCGGGTTCGGAGGGGGGGTGTCCGAGTGCGGGGGGGGGGGGGGGGGGGCTGTCCGGGGTGCGGGGGGGCTGTCCGGGTTCGGAGGGGGGTGTCCGAGTGCAGGGGGGGGGCTGTCCGGGGTGCGGGGAGGCGTCCGGGGTGCGGGGGGCGGTCCGGAGTGCGCAGGGGGGTGCTGTCCGGGGTGCGGGGAGGCGTCCGGGGTGCGGGGGGCGGTCCGGAGTGCGCGGGGGGGTGCTGTCCGGGGTGCGGGGAGGCGTCCGGGGTGCGGGGGGCGGTCCGGAGTGCGCGGGGGGGTGCTGTCCGCGGTGCGGGGAGGCGTCCGGGGTGCGGGGGGCGGTCCGGAGTGCGCGCCGGGGGCTGTCCGGGGTGCGGGTGCCATCCGGGGTGGGGGGGAGGGCCGAGAGGCCGGAGGGCGGCGGCCGGAGGCCCGAGGGCGGCGGCCGGAGGCCCGAGGGCGGAGGGCGGCGGCCGGAGGGCGGATGGCAGGCGGCGGGGGAGGCCAGGCGGCCGGGGAGGGCGGGCGGCGGGGGAGGGCGGGCGGCGGGGGAGGCCGGGCGGCGGGGGAGGCCGGGCGGCGGGGGAGGCCGGGCGGCGGGGGAGGCCGGGCGGCGGGGGAGGCCGGGCGGCGGGGGAGGCCGGGCGGCGGGGGAGGGGAGGGCGGCGCGAGGGAGGGCGGCGAGGGAGGGTTAGGGCGAGGGATCGAGGGAGAGGAGAGTGCGCGGGGGGGGGGGGGGGGGGGCGCAGAAACCCCCCGAAATTTTTTATTCAGCTTAGCGACCGCCATTGGCGGTCGCTAATGCTGACCTATAGCGACCGCCAATGGCGGTCGCCCGAGTCTGGGGGGCTCCAATGCCCCCTTTTCTAGTAGTGTGCCACTCGTGGAACGAGCTCAATAGAAAAGTCAACCTCACGCTCCGGAGGAAAACCTGAAAAGTCGTCTAGAAAGAAATCCCTGAAGAGATCCACCACTAAAGGAAAGTCTAACTGTGAAGTCCCTTGGGCATCCAAATAAAGACTGGAAATCTAGGATGTATCTCATCCTAGCCCATTATGCTCAGGTCTTGATCGACTCGCCTAGACATCCCACTCACCCTGATGAAGAAAAGCTCCACCCTCTGGTGATATAAAACTCACCCTGCATTGATATTAGTCGAAGACTACCTGAAAGGGAACTAAGCAGTCCATTCTTAGAATGACATCATAGATCATAATCTCTATGACATAGAGGTCCCATAAGAAGTGACACCCTACAACCTCAAGAGGTCACTCTTTGCACTAACGTACATTAACCACCCTATTCCTCAAAGTTGTGTCTAGATTCAAAGTATCGACAGAGGAAAATATCTAGAGACCAAGGCTCTCCACAACAGTAATAGAGATAAATCTATGCATAGAAGATGTGTTCAAAAGATCAGAAGATAAAACCAAGGCAACTTAGATCGTACCTCAAACTGTAGAAAATCCAGGATCCTGCTCTTGATGGGTCTGCTTCACAGCGAATTTATAGCCTGTATCGTGGCCCTGTGACCCTGGCTGACCACTCTGAGCTGATCCACTCTACTATCGCTGATAGCCTGGTGACTCAACACCACATCTATAACCTCCACCTTAGCCTGAATGGCCGGAAGAACTCTAGTTCCTACACTAGTGAGAAACTGGTGATGCATCTCCTGAACGCTGGGTCATAGAAGAACCCCTACCACCGACTGTAGGTGAGAAGATCTGACAAAAACATTGAAGATGGCCCATCTTGCGGCAAGATCAGAACTCCATTAGGTCTCTCTAACACTAAGACCTAGTATTCCCACTCCTCCCGCATTGGTAGCATACTACCTGAGATCAGGATTATGAAAGACTGAGAACGCTAGAGTAAAATAGGGGAACATGAGAATGAATCATTCATGTTTTACCAAACATGACTACACAACGTGTATAAAAACTACATGACGTGTACTTCTACCATAACTGGTCATGTAACGCCCCAACCACACAGTGGGTTTTCCACAAACATGGATTATACAAGAACTCTATTACCTACCCAAGTCTCCTTACACAGCTAACCCACATGGTCCCTATAATCCTAAACTACACGGCGTGATCACGAAGGACACGACGTGTACTAGAATTGTTTTCAACAACCCGTGTTGTTAGTTACATGGCATGTATACCCAAGTTACACTACATGACATGTTCCAAACAAACATGGAGTGTACTAAGAAAGGATAACACCGACCTGTGTTGTTCATTACACGGTCTGCTACACGGTTCACTCTTACACATCATGCTCCCTGAGGACACAGTATGTACTTGAATGTTTTCCCTGACCCGTGTTGTTCGTGAAATGGTCGGGACTTAAGTTACACAGAACGACATATGATAAAAGGACATGGTGTGTAATCTCACTATTTAATCCATTCGTGTAATTAGTCACACGAGAAGACACACAGTCAAAACAACACATCGTGTAATTACCGTACACAGCTTGTTCTTGAAGATTTTTTTCACAACCCCATGTTTCTACCCACATAGTCAATGACATAGTTTAATCACTACATGAAACGTATTAATAATGTGTGTATTCTAGGTTTTTCTGGGTAGTAGCTCAGAAACTGCTCTGAATCCCTGAAAACATAGAAAACAAGAGTTAAAGTGCCAAATTCAGATCCGTGAGGGCCCATACTCCCCACAAATCAGAGATTGGCATCTTATACAAGTTATAACAATGAAACCAGGAAATGATCCACCAAATTCTGGTCCATGAGGGCCCATAACACCTCAAGAGACAATGTTTGGCATCCATTTAAGTAATGTACTATACAAAAAAACTCTCTATCAAACAACAGAGATTCTATCAAAGCGTCTTCCACAACAGTATGAATAATCTACCCAATGTCTATCACGGAAACATGAAATCACTAATTCATCCTAGATGAAATGGAAAGAATTCATGGCATGTTATTTCTAACAAGTGCCTATATAATGGATGAGATGACATACCCTCATCTCATCGAGTTGCGAAAAATATAGAACCATAATAACAACAAAGATAACAACAAAAAGCATTTGAATCACCCAATGGTAAAATCATATCAACTGTAAAAATTGAAAATCCTAAAAAAATTACAATAAATGAGGTAGATTGGATTTTCCCTGTACATGGGTTAGCTACTAACGGACATAGCTTATTACTATGTACTGATTCCGTCCTATCCCTAAATAAGGCTCCAAACTGTAAGTTAAGCGAAAAGAAACCCTCTGATACCACATTGGAACATCCTGATTCCAAAAGCCACCCAAAGGCGCCCCGTACCCGGTTGGTCACATGGCCTCAAGCGCATTTCCCCAAACGCCAGAGGCTGCCGACCAGTAGTGAGGGGCTTGGGTGTGATTCTGGGGGAAACTATGCCCTCATTGGAAGAGTTCCCAACAAAAGTAAACAACACATACAACATCAGATGCAGAAAACATCTTGCAACAACAAAAACAAAAAGCTAAATAGAAAAAGAACTGGAGAAAAATATATGTAAATGATGCATGGTATATATGTATAGGAATACAGCCAAACTAGTCACAATGCTGAATACAATAATAAAAACAAGTACAAAGGAAAATTAGTTAAGAAACTCTTCTACATCGCAAGCCTCGGCTTGGTCCCATGCTCCCCTGATCCAATGAAAACATGTAACTAATGTCTAAGGGCGCTTTCCCTTGCCTATACCCACAACAATATAATCCATTTGGGCCCAAAAGCCTGACCCAAATAGGGTGTGAGACTAAATCCCAATAGGCAAGCACCCGAAGATCTATGCCTAATAGTCAGTGAGTAAATGGTAGGTAATAGTACAGTAAGCAGTAAACCGAAACCAATAAAGAGTTTGAAACATAATAGTAAACAATCCACAGATCAACAAGCAGCAGTGAAGCAACAACTAACCACAACCAGGAATCCCTTTGGGAAGTACTCACAGCCATCCCCTCTGGTCCTAACCAAGTAGTACCAACAACCCCCTAGGTAGTACCCTCAGCCAAACCCCTCTCGTTTGGTCATACTAGATTATGGACTCTTTGAGGATGCACACTTAGTCAATTCCCCTTATAGTCTAGGGTAGTCGGGGACTCTCTGGTAAATCACACATGGTTAATTCCCCTTAGAGCCCCAAGGTCAAGAGACTCTATGAGGATGCTCACTTGGTCAATTACTCTTATATCCCCAGGTCATACAACGACTCATTAATGAAGCTCACTCGGTAAATTCCTCCTATAGCCTAAGAATGGTTTAAGGTAAATTCAAACAAAACAAAGTCTCTTTGAGGAAGCTCACTCGATCTACCCCCGTATAGTATAGATGGCTCAACACTCTATGAGGAAGATCACTCGGTCTATCCTCCTGTGTTATATAATATCTAAGACTTTTTGGGAAGCGCACTCAGTCTATCCCCTATCGTCTATAATGTCAAAGACTCTCTGAGGAAGCTCACTCAGTCTATCCCCTTATAGTCTATAGCACCAGATTCTAACAGTCCCATGAAATTCAGTGCATAATAATTCTATATAGACAAACTAAACCTATAGAGCTACTTGGATAATCATTCTATAGCATAAGAAGCATGTCCGGGAACAATTCTCCATCATACGGTCACAAGGTAAGGAAAACAGGTATAACGTCCAAAGGCAGAACAAGACCAAAAGGTTGTAAAAATAACAAGGCAAGGGAAAAACATCCAAGAATATCAATTATGCTTACACATAGGAAAATTAACTCTACACAAGAATACAAGAAAGGTATGAAAAACAACATGGAAAAACAGTAAAAACGCAATACCCCGTTCAAGGTTATTTGTGGAAATTGCACATAATACTCAAAGACATCGAACAGAAAGGCATAAACCACTACATTGTTTCTAGGAGATCAATATACTTTAACCACAAGGCTTGAATCTCCTTATAACATCGTAGATCTATGAAAATGAAAAAAACGTTCAACCCATGATAACGTTTAAAAGAGGAGGAATTGGTAAATGATGCTCTAGAAGAAAAATGATTTTATCTTTGTGGTTCCAATGCAATCTACGATGGTCAATTCATAGAACAGAAAAAGGTTTGGGGGCTCAGAGGAGATTCGTGGCTTTACAGGACGCCCCTGGTCGATGAAGCTGGAGAAGAAGATAGTTTTGGGGATAAGGCGTGACCCCGATCTATTTAATGAAAAAAAGTACACGGAGTGTACTCGCATTTTCCATACTTTACTTTAAGCAGCCTCTACATCACCCCTACATGGACTTGTGTATGGTCATGACACGAAAATAATGTAGCCTTAAGCGGCATCAAAGTACAGGGCATGTACTTCAAATTTTTTTAGAAACCCATCTTTTATCAAAAACTCCAGAAAAAGGAAGAACATACCTGAAAAGAAGGTCCAGGTTCTTACAATGAGGGTCTTAAAATTGTATCTTTCCTAAAATCAGAAATTATTGTTAAAGATCTTAGGTGATCTGAGGTTCTCTTAGATGAAGGGCTATGTCACAATTTTATTAGTGGTATCCAATTGTGTGAATGTGGGAATGTAGTAGAGATAAACAAAATGTTATATATTATTACTGATATAATAGTTCACATATTCTATAAATAATAGTAAAAAAAATACAGTCTGGAGAAGAAAATTTTTGTATGCTATCTAAAGAGGAGGAAAATAGGCTATGGCATTAGAAACTTATCCATTTGAATAAAATATATTTCTATAATTTGATAAATATTGTTGGGAAATATGATATTCCCAATATCACAAACTATCACACACCCACACCCACAGACATTCTTGATTCATGTCAATGTTGGAATACCATTCGAAATAAAAACAATCCAAATTAGGTGAAGACATCAAGATTTCTAGATCTAGTTTACATTTATGTATATTGGATAGTCTCACACAATTATATATATTAAACCATGTATTGTTTGTTATTTTTTGATTATTTGATAAGGATGTAATAGATTATTCTAATTACACAAATGAATAAGGTATGTAGATGTGTTACTCATTATTAGAGGGGAGATGAAAATATGCTCGGTATGAAGATTTAAAGTTATAAAAAATCATTAAAAAATAATATATTTATTATCATGTTTAGGAATATTTATAGAATCTTAGAATTCACCATCATGTGTTAGTGTTTAAGACACCCACAAAATTCATAAGTATAGAGAAGAAATCATATAATCAACAAAAATACTCCGAAAATACTTATAGAAAATTCCCTTCTAAAAATTCATTGTGAATAAACTATTATTATAGATATCTACCTTTAAAATAGATTATTACTATGTCCATGTTAATGAAGAACACCATATAAAATATTATTGGGAAAGAAGCCTTCACTAATATAATTGTGAATTCTTGGACATAAGTGTTTTATTTTCAATAATAAGAAGAGTATAAAGTCTATATACTGGGGTGAATAAAGTCTATTTATTTTATATTAATAAGAGATAATATCCAAAAATTTCTTCAATATGAAAATAGGAAAAATTATTTTGCAAAATTATGTTATGGTGGTTAATAGTTATAAAATGATAGTCGCACGTGAGCATATTTAACATATCAAGCAACTAATTTTTAGAGATGAAAATCATGTGGAAGCACATAGCTCCGGGGGAGTTTTATGGCATATTGAAAATTATAATAACAAAATTGATAGTGATGTATATACAATATTTACAGTAGGTTCAAGAAGGTGATTAAGCATGGGTAAAACCACTGAAGGAAACATTATTGAAGACAAGACAACCCTAGATCAATCAAAAATATAGGTTCTAGTGTAAATATATTTATTTTATTTTGTGGAACAAAAGAAGTTTAAATATTCTAAAAATGATAAGATTTTTTGAAGGTTATGTCTACATATATTGATCAAATTTAGAAGGATGAATACATAACTCCCATTGAATACATAACTCCCAATGAAGCATACATGAAGATTCTATAGATGAATCAATAACTTGATGATGTGGTTGCAGATGTGAATTATCAAATTTTAATCATGTCTGAAATCTCAAGTGCGATCAATCTCAACAAAAATCCCATACAACATTAACAAAACCATTAAAATTGAGATCAAACAATATTTCATTAATGATAAATTGGATAAAAGAATTGTGATATTACATTATATATTAACTCAAGAACAATTAGTAGATATCTTGATGAATGAATTGCCCAATTTTGTATTTGAGAAGCATTAGTTAGATCTTGGATTCGAACCAAATCTATCCACATAATTGGTTATAGGAAAAAACCCCCACTCCCCATAGTTTCAAACATGAGAAAGGTATGTTTTATTGACTCCAATTTTTTGATAAATAATACTATCTTGTGATATTTTTTGAAAAGTGATCTCTTTGGTTTCATTTCCAAATTAGGATAAATGTCTATGTGTGGTTTAAAGGGGGAAGAGTGCAATGGGGAGAGTATTTCAATGAAATATCAGGGTGAGAGATGCATGGTTTTTGTAATAATTGAATATGTTCTATCTTTAAAAAACATTCATTTAATTTCTTTTTCTTACACTGATCATGAATTAAATGAGCTTATATATTTTGATTGGTGACTCATTGATACAAATCTTCAATGTTTCCATATCAAAGGTAGACGAATTAGTTTAGGATGTTTTTGGAGTGTTTTCAACAACCCCAATGAGGGATATTATTATAAATATTAATTATATGTATTTTGGGTTGTGTATATTGAAAACACATGACAAATGATTAATCCTGAGAACATGAAGGAAGGAAACTCACACGTTCGGTGATGAAAGACATCCAATCAGATAGGTCCAAACCATGTTGAATGTCATGGAATTGTTGGATATGGTATGAGTTAGTGACCATACCCATTCCCTATTGTGTGTTGAGATGAATGAGTTTAACATAGGAGATACCATGGAATTTTAATTGGAGGGGTGGTTATTAAGTTACCCTATGAATCCTGAGGTGTTCCAATATGGATATTGTGACGGTCAATGGAAAATATGGTCAATATGTGAATTTGAATAAAAAAAGATAATAGGAAGAGACAATGTCATAGAAGAAGGCATGGAAATCATAAAATTCGCCTATGATTCATGATAAGTCCTATATGGATGTGAATCATGGTACTGAAATATTTTAATTCACATGTAAGGCATTGGTATTCAACTATATTTTTGGAGAAAGGTGTTGTGCTCATGGTGTTTAGCTATGAGCCACTACGAGTCTATAATGGTCTTGGGTCATGGTGTGGTAGTTTTGGAATTCACCATGGAAAATGTCTTATAGAAGGAAGCTACAGTTGTGGAGCTCATCTTGTTAAAGGTATAACAACCAAGGTTTGTGAACCATTCCATGATTCATGTTATTTTGGTTTTTGAGTAAGAAGATTTAAAAAAATAAATTTTTTTACATTAAGACATCATGATCATTGTAACCCTAAATTGATGGATGGTTTTTGTTTTTCTTTGAAGGCCTTAATTCATGAAATTAATTCATGGAGGTAATGGTTATTCAAGAAGGGATTTAGGAAAAGGATCTATCTTGTGTGTGAAATATAAATATAGATATATATAATGTATTAAAGATTCAAAAAGGTATAAGTATATAGTTATATTCGTCCTCTCAACTAAAATGTTGAATATTGAAGGATGAATTGTTCTAGAGGTATCATTATCTCACTTGAAGTCTACAAAATTTTGTTTTTATGAAGATAAATACCATTCATGGAAAAAATATTATTATATTTTTTTAAAAAGAAATAAGCCCTCAAATATAACAATGAGTTCAATTGGGATGGAGAGTAGTGAGTTATTTATATTTTCTTAGCAGAGGAACATGATAATTAGTGATACCTAAAAAATTATACATTTAAAAAAGTGCGATTTTAGTGATTTTGATGCCAAGAACATTTCTATGCTTGATACTTGGATATAACCCTGTGTGTAAAAACTATGTAAAAATCCTTGTGTCATTTACATGCTTCATCTCTCCTTGAGAGGAATGAAAGATAGAAATTGAAGTGTCCCACTAGGTATAAGAACATGATCCTTTCATCAAAGAATAATTGATATAAACTTATATAACTTGATATAAACCCCCTCTATGGGTAGTATCTTTAATGTTGTTTTAATAAAGGGGAACACATTTTCTTTTGAGATCCTATTTGTAGAGAAATAGAAAGATGAGAAGATACTACAAATAAAACATCAAAGTGGATAACATGAGTTCTAGATGAGGGACTAGAAAGAAGAAAAAGGACCTTGAAACCATTAAAGTTCTATATAAAGTAAAATAAAAAATAATTTGTATACTGTAACAAAGATAATGGAAGTGAGCTAGAAGTGATCCTTGGTTTATTATGAGTAAACCATATACATTATAAAGTAGTTATCCTTGGAAAGGTGTGTCCAAACCTAAACCCAATTTAAAGTGTTAAATCCAGTTAGTGATTTATTTCATTGAAACATTGTTGATCACATGCTTTATAGAGTATCCCATTGTGAATTAACCAAGTAAATTTTCAAAATCCCATTTAATTTATAAATGCACACCTAATTTTGGTAAAAATAAAAAAATGACATCAAACAAAATGGTTGTTAAAGTAAGTTTAATTAGATCAACATCAAAGAAATATATCATAGTAATTTAAACTCATGGTTGAGTAGTCATGATTTATTAGGGTATTTAAAATTATAGGAAAACCTTTTAAGTTTCATAATAATTTCATGAACTGATTAATCTCCATGAGGGTAATATTATTCTAAGACCCTTTAGGGACCTATAATTTGTATCAATTGACGGTTTCATTTTTATTTATTTTTTCTTGGTATACCTTGATATGAAGTTTTTAAATAATGTAATAAAAAATAAAATATCCTATTTTTGATGGAATGAATTTCATAACATGTTAAAATTAGTTTATTACCTTCATGGAAGATTCAAATTGTGTTTCATGAGAATTTTTAGATGATGTAAATTTTCATCTAATTTGACATAGAGTTATCTTTAAAGAAAATCAGTGAAACATTAACAGTAATTCCTCAGTAAAAAGGAAAATAAAGGGTACTCTTAGATAAGAAATATATAATAATGATTCACATGGAATACTGTATATAGATATGTATATGAAATTTCAGAAACTCTATGGTTATGATGAGTATGGATATTGGATTTTAAAATATAAGAAGAATAAGAAGGATATTGGATGAGTTAAATATTTTACTAAGGAAAAAAATTCTAAAACTAATATTTTATCTATTTTTAAAATTGGTCTAGATAAATAACATGGTATTTTAGAATCAATAATGGATTAGAAAAGAATAATTGATTATAGTGGTGAATAGAAAAAATATCAGGTTTTCATTATAGGAGGTGTTCATATAGTAACCAAGAGGAGATACCAATTAAAAAAGATATAGTGGAACAATGGGAAGTCATGAATTAAGATTATTATGTGATGATTTAAGATCATTACTAATAGAAAAAAAAAATTAAGTGGCCTTGAATTTCAATATAATGAAAATGGTAATAAAGATAAAGAAATAAAATAACATTATTGAAGAGATTTTCTAATTTTATTTGAACTGAATGACCATGAAGAAATAATTTAAGGCAATCCTCATTACTCTCAAGAACTATTTTTAAGAAATTAGAAAAACCATTATGCATGTTTCTTCCTGTTTTAAGGAAATTTCTATGCAGTTGAAGGAAAAATATATGAAAATAAAAAATATGATGAGAAGATAAGCACCTAAAATTATAATATTAAAATATATTAAAAGGTAAACACAATATCATGAAGAATTCAATTTTCTAAATAAAAAGAAGACAAATTTCATGAAAAATATATAATAGAGGAACCCTAAAAAAAGTGGCACTATAATGATAAAGGCTGTTTAACATCATAATCATAGAAAATATTGTGTTCTATAGTGAAAATTAATATTAGTATATATTATTTGTTATGAGATGGTATAATTGAGAATGAAGTAATAATCAATGGTATCAACAAATAGGATCAAACCCTATGACACTAATTTAACAATGTCTATGAGAGAGATAACATCACTACGATTTTACCTTGATTAAGACGAAGTTATGATTCCATAATTTAAACTTGAATTAAATAGATTATGAGAGAAGTAAAATATTATTTTCACCACCACCCAACTAATGTTGGACAAAACACAAAATAAAGTAGAACAATTGCACACCCTACCCATAGGGCATTAACTAATGTAGTAATATTCCATATTTTTAAAGGTATGTATCTCTCTATGAGTTTTTAATTAAATTTCATTGGGTTGATTTTGAAACTTCATTAAACCTTTTTTTTGTGTTTTTGTTGTGTATGACTGGTCAGTTAAATAATTACATTCTTTGGTTGTGAGGAAACTTGAGAAAACTAGATATGGTCCATGTGGAGGGCCTTCATTTGGGAAGATGACTTAAAATCCATACATGTATGATTTTTTGAATTAATGGAGTCCTGGTAAATGGGTTATATTATACCATGGGTTCTTGTTATGTTGAGAAAATTCAATGGGGGTTCAGGTTATTTTATAAGGAAAATGGTCTGAAAAAATCATATTAAAAACAATTAAACCTTAATTAAATGGATTTACAAGTCATGTAATGTTTAGGAAATTTTAAGTAATATTCCAATGTAGTGAGTTTTTCAGTATATCCCACTTAAAATATTATCACAACCTGTAACTATATTACCCATCATGTAATTCCATCACTTAATATTTTAATGTATGATGTGTGGATAATTTTTTCATTCAACCGCATGACGTTTTTCTCCTCTCCACCTATAGTGAACCTCCAAGAAATTTATGAGTTCCAAACATCCTTTTGAACATCCAAATAATCCATCCAATCCATGGTATGTAGTTTTCATCATGTTTATGTTTTACCCATTGTTTTACAACCATTTTATTATAATTGTTTGACCATGTGTGATGTTGGTTTTTTTCCTTGATTGGTTTTGATCTTAGATCCTTCATGCGATAATATGTGCCTTCTTCCTCTTGGGATTTATTCCATTGGAATCATCAGTTGATCATCAGTTAAAGGCAGGGGGTTTAAACCACAAACATATAGTTTTATAGTATCAAAGTAGGTGTAATATTGCAAACATTCCAATATATGATGTGACGAATAATTAAAATAATTAATTGAATTATTCTTTGGAGTCCCTTTGGATCTAATGGGTTATTGACTAGGCTTATGCCTACCAATTATGTGAGTGAAACTTAGATATAAATTAATTTTTAATGGATTAAAGTATGTTTACCATGGCATGGATTGTTGGGGATTTCTTGACATAGATTTACCTTGTCTTGGATTCTTTATATGAATAACTAGCTGGTTATTGGTTATGACTAATTGATATATGAATTGAAAAAATGAATGGTAAATGTTAGTTAACATAATTAACCATCAACGACTTGATATTGTGATACCCCTATTTTTGTGAATTGTGGTGTGATTAAATGATTTTATTCTTATATAGGGAATTGGACCAATGATCCATGGTGAAATGATTATATAGCATGATATGCCTAGTGGTTAAACAATAAAATTCTTATATAGTAGGCTGTGACTAGTGATTAGATGTTTAAATTCTAATATAGTATGCTTGGAATAGCTACACATGTTTAAATACTTATATAATGGACTTAATCCAATTGACATTCTAAAATTATTATATAGTGGGATATGCACAATGACACATGATAAAATTCTTATATAGTGGTATTGAACCTGATTATATAACAAATTGCCTATCTAGTAGGTTTAACATAAATTTTTATGAACTATACATTGTTTATAAGGTTATGGTTAGCATGGTTGTAGGATATGCTCAGAGATAATCCATTACGGTGTCGAGGTAGATTATGTTCTACCATGATTATATGGTTATTTTTGGAATGGTTGAGAGACATTCTCAAAGATATTACATCATGGTTCCCATGTATATTGATGTGGTATTAATTTTATTGTTTTATTAATTAATACACCTGTTTACTGTATTATTTCATACACTTATTATCAGACTGGTAATGTTTTGGAATGGTGGTGTCAACCTATTGAGTTATACTCACACCCTATTTGGGCCACTATATTTTACATGAGTGAATTAATTGGATGTAGGATAGGAAAATGGGAAAGGACCTGGCTTTTAATTATTATTTATTAGGAGGGATAGATTTCGGAGATGAGATTGACATGGGGTTTGGGAATGGGATCTTTTGAATCTTTTGAATCTTTTATTGAGCCTTGTAGAATTTTGTTTTGTGTTACTTGTATCATGACATTTATTTACATTCCACACAACATTACATTAGTTCGTTATTATTTATTGGATTTTTTATTTGGTTTTTAATTTGTATTCCACTCTATTATATTGTTTCAATTTATTATGTACTTGGATGTTTATTTATTATTATTTTTCATTTCTTATTCCACTATGTTGTAACTATGTAATTAGGGTTTATAGTCTCCCAACCATAAATATCACACCCTCACTTCTAGTAGATATCCTTTTGTGCACAGGGAGGTACACATGAGGTCTCATAGCCACCCCTTTCTGGCCATGTGAGAGAGTGTCAGATTAGGGGATGTTACAAAGTGGTATTAATGCATTCAAGTTTATCCCCCACTCCATTTTTATTTAGGAAAGGTATAAATGGTGTCTATGATGTTTTAGGACTTGGTAATGATATTGTAAATGAGAGTAGCAAACCCATGTATAAGGGAAAATTCAACTGCTGAGGGATGAGATTGCTAATTATACTATGTGCTTGTAATAGTTGACATTATTTCACCTTCATTGATTCACATGTTTTGTGAAATTATAGTTATATTATGTTATTGGATTTTGATATTTATACCCATCGACTTATAGGAAACGAGATGAGTATGAATGCATCATAATAAGAAGATAGGGAAATATATTGACATGTATTGTTCTTGATATGGATATATTAATTTTTCATGTGATATATAAATTCATATTGAATTATGATATGAGATATCCATTATACATGGGAAATGGGATAAATAAATTGTTATGTTATGCTAAAGAACTTGTAATCCATGTTTATAGAGACTTGGAGTTATTCTTTCTCCATTGTTGTCACATGTAGAGGTTGAACTTGTTGTTATACAGTGTTTTATGGAGCCTATTTTTATTGGATAGAAAGTGCTTCCCCATAGTCTTCTAGTTGAGAATTAAGAGAGTGAAAATCATCTTGCTTCTAACAATGATGAACTGTATTTTACTATAGTTCCCATGGATCAGATAGATATTCATCTTCACAACAGCTTATTGAGGGTTATGAGATCCGTAGAAAGACAGACAATTTGAACCATTCCTTCAATGTCTGAGATGCTGAGAGAGTTTCAGATGGAATATTGTACTAAATTCATTCTGGAGGGAGGAACCTAGGAATCCATGTTTGGGATTGTGTTAGTCATGAAGATCTTTAAGCATCTTGAGACACCCACATATAAGGGGGTGAAGTTTGCATCAAATATGATTCATAGACCAACCTAGAATGAGTGGGAAATTTTGGATCAGGAAGGGATATAGGAGGAGTTATCTTGGAAGGAATTTGAGAAAAAGTTCTTAATCCATTTCTATCTTGAGATGCTGAGGGATGGGAATGCTCATGAATTCTTTAACCTAAAACATGACGGTATGTCAATTAATGAATACATTGAATGTTATGTAGACATTCAGTGCTTTGAACTATATTTGGAATCTAATCATATATCTAGGGTGAGATGCATTCTTGATGGTATTGGAAATGATATCACGTCATGGGTGAACATGTTCCATCATTGTAGTTTTGAAGATGTGATAAATTAGACACCAATCATAGAATTAAATCTAAAAGAGTCCCTAATCATAATCCATGCTATTTTTGAAGGGAAAAATATGAACTCTTCTTCCTATAGAAAGAAGTGTCTATATGATAGTTTTTTCATGGGTAGCAGCCGTGAGAGTAGTCTTGTATTTGGGTATTAATATCATGATTGTGTTATATTACAATGCTATCATTGTGTAATGATGAACCAAAAACGTCCTCAGTGTCCATACTGCACATTCGAGTTTTATTCTTATAGAGGATTGGGCCACATAAAAAGGTTTTGTAGGGGAATACAATAGAATATTATTATAGGAAAACATGACATGTATTGAAGTCTAGGAAGGAGTCAAATATGCCTCAGAAGATTGGTATCTAGATATCCATGAGATGTTCTGGTTGAGGAAGGGGATATGGTGCCCCAGTGTGGTAATAGAAGTACCAGGTTGAGGGTATAGCTTAGGGGAGTTAGGATGGATCTTAGGGAAGAGGGGATGGTTAGATACATGTTTTGTAGTCTACTATGGAAATTAGGTTTGCAAGACCGTCATCCTTTAGAGGTAAGATTCTTATAGAATCTATCATTTCATACATTTTTCTTAATATTTGAGAAATAATTTACTTTATATCCACTATTTTTTATAATGGTTTGTGAATGGATTCAGAATTATTTGATGGAATTATTACCATCATTAAATTGTGGGGAGTGTTGTCAAAGAATATCAAACGTTGCAAGGCGTGGTCTGTATAGATTGGTAGTTTACAATTGTTTTGGGAACTATTTCTATTAGAAATTATTGTTTTTATATTCTTAGTATATATGGGATAGTTATATACCAGACTCATATTTACTATTACCATAGAAGAGTTAATTTTTATCGCTTGAAGAAGGAATAGATTCTTATAAGGCTGAGTGAGATCTTCAGGCTGGTCTTGTATGAACAATTCAGTAAATATTGGATTGTATCATGTCTCAAATATCCCATATTTCTATATATGATGGTATAATTTAGCAGGATTACATTCTTATAGTGGTTAAAAAAATTTAGTATGTATTTCATGGTGAGTTATACAACTTACCACCAAAGTGGAAGTTTGAGTTTATAATTAAGTTTGTACCAGGAGAAGAGACCATTTCTATCCCACCATATTGAATGAAACCAGAATATCTTGAGAAGATGAATGTTCAGTCGAATGATATGGAATGTAAGGGTATCATAATTAATACTCCATATCCTTAGGGTTTTTCTGTTATTCTATCTAGTAATGTTGATGGGACTCTGTACTTGTGTGTGGATTATCAGAGATTGAACTAGTTTACAGTCAAGAATCAGTTTCCTATTCCATGCATCAAAGGTCTCCTGGATGAGCTAAGAGGTACTAAGATATTATTTTCATTTATTTGATACTAGGATAAAATCAGTTGATGGTGAGACCAATGGAAATAACTCATATTTTTTTAGGAGTAGGTATGGATTGTATGAGTTCATTGGGATGTCTTTTGGTTTAACCCATGCACCAACGATATTTTTGGCACTGATGGATAAGATCTCTCACCATTTTATAAACCAGTTTGTGGTTTTTTTTTCAGTGAAATCTTAGTGTACTCCCAATATCTATAATATATTTCACAACATATTAACATCATCCTGAGTACATTGAGAGAGCATCATATTTACAACAAGCTATCAAAATGCAGTTTATAGATTTATAAAGTGTAATTATTGAGCCATTTCATCTCACAGGTAGGAGCATCAGTGGAACCAGAGAATTTTTTATCTTTGGTATCTTTTAAAAACCCCAATAATGTATTTTATATTTGGATATTTCTCAAATTAGAATGTTATTTTTGATCCTCTTCATGGAATTTTCCAATTTAAAATCACTGATGTCTGGTATGAACAAGAAATGAGTGAAGTCTTTTTGTTTAAATAATTTTTAAAAATATTTTCGGCATTAAAAATAAGTATAAACTTAGAACATATCTTAACATAATGATTTCAGGTAAACCATAGACTATATACTGCGACATATCTCAATATGGACTCATAGATGTACTGATGAAGGAGGATTGAGTAGTTGATTTTTCCTCCAGACAGTTAAGGCTGCATGAGAGGAATTTCCCTACTCATGTGATAGAGTTTTAAGAAGTCATAAAATCCTTGAGATGTTGGAAGAATTATCTAATATGTGAGTGGATTTTGGTCTACACAGACCACAATATCCTTAGCTTCATCTACTCTCCACGAGACTTGATGCTTTGGTAGATGAAGTGGGTAGAGTATCTAAATTCATTTGATTTATAAGTGGCCTAAACACATGGAAAAGGAAATTCAATTGATGATTATTTGATCCAAAATAAGTTGGTAGAGCAGTACTTGAGTCTTAAGATGAGTGAAGGATAATGGCTATTTTTGTATACATGCATTTAGATGTCCATGATTCTCTATGACAGGAAGCCCTAAATTTGATTTTTTATAACCATGTTTTATGGCCAATTAGGACTTAGTAGTTATCTGATCCGATTGGATTAGATATGAGTGATTTTATATATGTTTGGTAGAAATCATTAGTATGGTCTCTTTGTAGTGGGAACTCTCTTCATTTCCATCGAAAAGTATGGGTTCCTATGTTATAGATATATGAAGAAATGAAAGAGTTTCATACTTATAGATGGGATGTACAACCTATTTTGAAAAAATGTTTCTTGATCACAATATATAGTACTGGTGGTCATGAATAAAGAAATAAGTACAATTATTTTAGGAATGATATTTCACTTTTTAGAAGGTGAAATCTGAGCATTAGAGGCGAGTTGGATTTTTTTCCATTTCCCATTCTTGAGTATAAATGGGATTAAGTCACTATGGATTTTGTGATAGTACTACCCAAGAAAACCTAAAATATTGATTCTGTATAAGTGAATGTGGATTTCATAAAGAAGGAATCCCACTACTTACCTATTAGTGATACCTTCATAGTTTATGATTTGGCCAGTATTTACATGTGCAAGGTAGTTCAAATGCAAATTGTTCAAATGAGTACAGTTTTAGATTGAGATCCTTGCTTCACATCACATTTCTGGTAGGGTCTTCAGAAGGATCCGAGATCACATTTTATTAATATTACGACTTATGATCCTTAGATTGAACATCAATATAATAGTAATATTCAGGTTCTTGTGGATATGTTAGAAGCATGTATTTTATATTTTGGTGGGTTGTGGAGTAAAATATGGAACTCTTTTATTTTGTGTATAATAATATCTTCCAAGAATCTTTCAAAAAAACATTTTTATGATCTTCAGGGATGTATATTTCATTGAACTCTTTGTTGGCAGGAGGTAGGTATATTAGGGGGTTTGGGGAGTATTCTTGTGCAAGAGATGCCAAAGTAAGTTTAGATGATCACACAATGGTTGGTGACCGCACATAGCAGACATAAATCATAAATTGGACATTGAAGATGAACTCTAGAGTACGAGTTTCATCATAATGTTTTCCTTATAGTGACTACTAGGTTGGGGAGATTTATTATTAGGAAACAAGAAAATCTGGAGTCTAATTTTTATGTCCCATTGAGATAGTGGAAAAATATGGTCTAATGGCACACAATTTAACACTTCCTCATTGCCACAATTCCATGCATGGAATGTTCCATGTTTTTTATTCTCAAATTTATTATACAAAATCATCTCACATGATAGTCATAGAAGATTTTGAGCTTAGTGATGACGTTTTCATTGAGGAGCATCTGATATGGATTTTGGACTCCAGTGAGATATATCTCCATGAATAGGAGATTACATTGGTTAGAATGTTGTGTAAGCATGAGTGTGTATAGAAGGATACCTGGGAGAGAGAGTGATATTCAAAAAAGTGGCCAGACCTATTTACTAAGACTCCACAGTGACTCTTAGAGAATCATGAGGATGATTTGTTATATATAGTGGAGGTTTTAAGATCACATATTTTTCTAGGTATGTCTCTCTCTCTCTGAATGTTTTCATTATGCTTACCTTAGTTTGGATTTATTATCACTGAAACATAGTGGTTGTGTTATTACCATGGATTATTAGTCAGTCGAATAAACACAATCAATGGTTGTGAGGAAACTTAAGAAAACTTGAGAGGATCCACGTAGGGAGACATTATTATAGAAAATGACTAAAAGTTTAGAGATGTTTTCTGGATTGAATTAATGGAGTGAAGGGAAATGTGTTAAGTGTTTCCATAGGTTATTGGTAATTTGAGAAGCCTTAAATGGGTATAGGTTTTTTTATAAAACATATGGGATGTAAAACCTTCTATAGAAAACTTACATGACCTATAAATGGATTTACATCCATGTAAATGTTTGGGAGACTTTAAATAATAATATTAGGCTATGAGTTTTTTGGTGTATCCCACTAAAATTATTTAAACAAATTGTATCTATTTTAAATGCCATGTAATTCCAAGAAATTATTTTTTAATTTATGTTTTATAGATTATTTTTCCATTCACTCTCATGTATATTTTCTCCTATCATCATAGGGTGACCCTCTAGGAATGTTTAGAGTGCCAACATACCTTCCCATTGTCCCATATTGCATTTGGTCCTTAATAAGTGGTTTGGCCCCATTTTTCTTTCTCTGCCTTGATTATCTTGCTATAATGGGGTAAAAATTTGAATGTGCATGTATTTGGTTTCTATATTGATCAGTTTTGATCTATGATCTATCCTACAATCATTTGCACCTTCTTATACATTTGTGTTTTCCATTAGTAGTGGTCGTTTATCATCAGTTAAAGGTAGGGTGTCTAAACACGTACAATATGGTATGATAATTTTCATGTATGTGCAATATTGAAAATGATCCAACAGATCATGGACTAAAAAAATTGAAATAATGAATTGAAATATTTCTTAGAGTCTATTTGGATCTAACATGTTATTGACATGGCTTGTTCCCATCATCTAGGTGAGCGACCCTTGAATAGAAATGAATTGTTTAATGAATTAAAGTGTTTTTATCATGACATGGATTGTGAGTGTTTTATTGATATATATTCTCCTTGGATTGTCTTGTTTATTTAGATAATTGGTGTGTTATTAGTTATGGAAGAATTATATATGAATTGTGAAATTGAAGGGTAAATGTTAATGAGAATAATTAACCATTAATGATGTGATATTGCGATCTCCTTGTTGCTAGGAATTGTGTTTTGATTAAATCTTGTAATTATTATATAGGACATTGGCCCAATGATCAATGCTAAAATTATTTTATAGCGAGATATTCATAGTGATTAAATGTTGAAATACTTATATATTGGGATATTTCTATTGATTAAATGATGACATGCTTATATAGTTTTCTCGGCCTAGTGAAAAATGCTTAAATTCTTATACAACGGGCTTGGCCAAGTTGACTGGATGAAATGTTTGTATAGCAGGCTAGGATGAATGACACTTGATTAAACTCTTATATGCATTCTTATCCCTAATTTAATATTGAATTTCATATATAGAGGGGTTGAACCATATTTGCGTGATTTATACCGAGGTTATAAGGTTATGGTTGGCATGGTTACTGGGAATTCATAGAGACATTCGGGCTTGGCATCAAGGTAGGTTATGTATTACTATGGTTATAAAGTTATGTTTGGAATGTTTTTTAGAAATTCTTAGAGATATTCTGACTTGGTGCTGAAACAGGTTGATGTGGAATTAATTTAATAGTCTAATTAATTAAAACAATTGTTTATATTATTATTTCATACCCTTATTATAAGACTATATATGTTTAGAGAAGTTGGTTATCACCCACCGAGTTATACTCACATCTTATTCAGACTTCAATATTCTACCCACCATATTACTAGGTTGTAGGGATGGATATGGGAAACAATACATCATTTTTTATTTTTTTACAGGATGGATTGGAATTTGGAGATGGTACTAACATGGGGTTTGAGACTGGGGTCTTTTGAGTCTTTTTTTGAGTCATATATTCTTTGGTTTTCCATTATGTCAACAATTACATTTAGTTAAATAACAATAAATCATTACATTATTTTGTTATTATTTATTGGATTATTCAGTGGGCATGTTTGCTGGTTTGCAGCTGTATTATATTGTTTCCATTGCTTCCACACTATGATATTTATTTATTACTATTGTTTTTGGATTCTTCCATTCTGTTACAACTATATAACAATGTGTATAGTCCCACCACAATACATATCACACCCCGATGCTATTTGGTAGCCTCTAGAATATTAGGAGGTGCTCTTGAGGTCTCGTAAACAACCCTTTCCGGCTAATGATGAATTTTTCATAACAATATAAGAGATACAAATAAATTGTTAACAATGAAATACAATATAAATATAGGATATTTATTATGATATCATAATATCCTAAAAGTCATGTAAAAAATACAATATAGGTAATCCACAACAAAAAATATATTTTCCCTTAATATAATGTGATTTTAAGTTGTTTTATTAATTTTACAAAAATAAATTGAATCCTAAAAAACGTGATTATATTTTAGGGTTTTGAAACTAATTATTTATAAACATGACTAACATCCACATAATCAATGGTATTATTTTAATGTTTTTGGTTATCAAAAAAATAATGCATTAGAATTAATAACTATTTTGTAGAAACTATTGTAAGGCATATGATTTCGATTATTTATTCACTTAGAGTCCAAAACCTATGATTAGAAATTTATAAATATTTCCCATATAATTTCATTTAAATACACACTCAACCACTAATTAATCCTTACTGAAAATACTGTGAGAATTTATTTATTCTCCCCCTCAATATTTAAATCCCTTCAAAGTTGTTCCTAAGATCCTAAGTATCTCCTCCCAATCTTTTAGAATCACCCTCTCATGGTAAGTGATTCTCTCCCCCTAATTTTTATTGAATTACATTCTTCTTATGAACCCTTTTGATTTACAATTTTTTCATGTGGTAATGTTTTCTACACATCCTTTTACTGACCTTATTATGTTCATGTAATGATAGATCATATTTCACTTTCATTAAACCCTTCCATGATAGTTTTTTCACACCAATTATGATTCTGAAATTATCCCATAATTTTGTACACCCAACATTCATACTCTAAATACACATCCCATTTACACTCAATAGTACTAACATAGTTTTACCTCTAATTAATTATTCGGTACTTCCTTGTGTGTAACAAAAAATCTTTATTCAAGGTATTAAATGTGATTAAGGACATCCTTAGGTCCAATGGTCTATGTGACACACAAATTCCGGGATGTGATATAAATTTATCCTATGGTCCATATATTATACCTCTCTCAAATAGATTAGCTAATGTTTTTTCTTATGAGAAACATAGTATGGTTCAAGGGAGGTTATTCTAACTTTTAATGTTATGATGAATCGATGATTAGATATAAAATATTCTTTATGATTTCATGTTTTATATTGTATCCAAATTATAATGTTTCCATGATTTTTTCATCTTATATCATGATTAAATTTTTTCATTTATGATTCTAACTATATTATGTCACATTTATATATATAATAATTCACATGTATTACATTAATCATGTTATGTTTTTATTATTCCCTTACAGGGATTTGTTTCAAACCTATTTCTTATATTCATCCCAAGGTTTTCACCTATAGTATTAGGAGATCAATTAACTATTCGGGCTTATTATAGTTTTTTTTTAAAATATCATTTAATCCTTATTTAATTTCATAGTGATATGTATCAAATTTCTCCACAACAAAATTTCTATCATTATTTAGGGATTTTATTAAATTTAACTTTATCTAAATTATCATAAAATAAGTGTATAAAAGATACAGATTTTCATAAATGGTATAAGAGTAAGGTATTGTTTTTTGGGCATTATGATTACAAAATATTAGTGAAAACTATATTGATAATATTTAACATAAAAAAATTCCAAAAAATATATAAATTCATGGATTTGTTTGTTGTTGAAGGAAATAAATTACTATTTGGATACTAGAAGGTAGATGCAAAGATGAAACAAATATACCTAGGTGTATTTACTTCAAAAGGGTTCATCAGGTGTTAACTATTCTTGTAAAAAGTGAAAAACAAAGTGTCTTGAGACTAAAAACTTAGACGAACACTCCCAAGTCACATTCTTTGGATAATAATGAGTTTTTTTACAAATATCATTGTAGGGAACGAAAATATAAATGAAATTTTTTGTTTGGAAGTATACCTTGGATAAAACAGATTGAAACTAAAAAGTTAAAAGGTTATGGCATAAATTCTATCTATGAGTTATCACTTCAATGTTTATGCTTTCCAATTTATATGTTTAATAGCTTGAAAATTATAATCATAATTTCTATATTGGATAAATAAAACGATTAAAATCGGAATGAAATATTTAATGGTAGGATTATCATCAATTAATAAACTTTAAACTTCATATATGACAATGGTTCTACCCATTCTCTCACATCTCTCCAGGTTTGTAGAACAGTCCGAACAACATCTCAAACCATGGAAGTAAAGATATAATTTAAAACAATTAATAGTTCAGTTATTTAATCCAATACATATAACTTGTTACCTATCCAAACCTAAGAAAAGAATTTCCTAGTGAACCTTTTGATACATTCTTTAATAGAATTTAATGTTATCCCGAGAATGGATTGGATTTACATATAGGGAGACAACATAAATAAATGGGATATGTAAATATCCTTTCATATAAATAATTCCCCTTCGATTTTATATTTGTATAAGGGGTGAATGAATAATTTTTGGAATATTCATCTCAAAAAATGGATATTATTTCTTTATAGGAAAGAGTGTGTAGCTGAAATGATTGATACTAAAGAAAATTCCATCCATGATTTCATAACCAGTACATGATAAAATATTGATGTGTTTCTTAAAGAATTTCCTAGTCTTCTCCCATGATGAGAGGTTAAGATATCAATTAAACATATAACTCGATATTTTCTAATATAAAACACTCTATATTGAATGGACACTATTGAACTTGATGTGAAAAAGAAGAAACTATAGGATAATCTGGATTAAGGGTTTATATACCAAGGTGCTACACTATAGGATTCACCAGCCTTTTTCATAATGAATAAGGATGGGTCTATGTGCCTCTGTATTGATTAGGATGAGCTCAACATGACAATGAAAAAAACAAGAATTATATTCAATAGATTAATGACTCATTCAAACAACTATGTGGAGCCTAGTAATTCCCTATTGTAGATCTTTGTTTTCGATATTATCATATAATGGGGATGTAGTAGGATATTCCCAATCCCACTTTTCATAAATGGCATGGCTACTATGAGTTCATAGTGATTCAATTTAGACTGAAAAATAGTCAATCTATATTCACCAACTTAATGAATAGAGGTTTTAGTAATTTATTAAACAAATCATTTGAAATATTTATAGATGAAATAATTATCTACTCCAGAAAATAAGGTACAACCTGAACACCAATTAAATTCTATAGAGAATAATTTTTAAAATGGAAGTTTATATGAATTTTATACTAAATGTGTGTTTCAGATGGAGAGAGTAACTTTAATAGAGCATGTTATCACAAGAGAAGAGATATCTATGGATCTATCATAAATAAAGGCAATTTAAAGAAGTCCCAAACCAATATATATGATTAAGATATGTAGTTTACAAGGATTAATTAGTTACTATTTTCAATTTTTTAGAAAACTCTCATGATTTTCAATCCTACTGTATAAGATAAATCAAAATAAAGTGAAGTTTTTTTGGACTGATAAATACAAGGAGAGTTTTAAAGAGTTAAATAATAGGTTAATCACTTCACATGTTCTAAGATTACCCAACAATGAGGATTGAGTTATGATCTTATATGAGGCATTGAAAAATATCATGGTTTTTACACTCATGGAAAATCAAAAATCGATAGACTATTCTACCTACTAATTAATGATCCATGAGCCCAACTACTCAAAAATTGATCTCAAAGTGGTTGTAGTGATCTTCAAATTAATGATTTTGAAAAATTACCTCTCTGGGGAAAAGTGAGACAGTTATACAGATCATAAAAGCATCATATATTTATATATTATCATAAAAAGAGCACAATATTTAGTAATTAATGAGGTTAGAGTTGATGAAGGATTTTGATTTTTCAAAACATTACCATCTTAGGAAGGTGAATAGAGTTGAAATTATTTGAGTATAATGGATCTTGCAACATATTTTTTCTATATAAGATCGAAAATACTACGGGGGTGGTGGTGGTGGTGGTGAATTAGTTGTTCTTTTATTATATATTAATATATTTTGACTAATTTCTAAACATTTTTAATCTCTAAAACATGTTAGAATATGATCCAATCAAATATAACTCTCAAACTCACCTTTAGTATGAAACAATTTTAAATATGCAGTATCACACAATGTCTCCAAGGTTCAATACAATGATATAATCTTTTATATATTGGATAGTCTCTCAAATATGGATTTATTCATTATATTATTTCTCTAATATAAATGATTAAGCATAAGTCCATTCTAAACTCAGTTGTCAACTTTTTGGAAATAGATGGTCACAACCACCAACAATCCATTTTGTATGCACTTTTATATAAGATTTTATACACCCTATAAAACAAAAAATCCATTTCATTAATTGATAAGAATCACCTTATATAAGATTCACCCTCCATATTCTTTACTGATATACTTTACAATGTTCTTCCCTCCCACCACAATTAAGAAATACCAATTTCTATTGTGTATAATCTACCTGAACATTAATAATTATCTTAAGAACGTACTGTTATTGAATCCTATCCCAGATAATCATCAAATCCGAATATGATAAATTTTAATATTCTTAGCAATTGTTTTTTGAAAATACGTTCTTAGAAAAGGTTATTCAGATCTTCCTCAGTCTGGTGACCCATGTATAATGGCCTATTTTTAATTCTTATTATTCCTTTTCTATTTCAACAGAGTGACAAACACTATTAAAAACACAAAATTTCAACATTTAATGGAACTCCATTCGATGTAAATTCATCTAAGGAAAATTATATAATAATCCTAGATCTGATGAGACTCACTTTAATGGATCTCATTTTTATAAAATTCTATCTAATTTTAGTTACTTTGCTGGATATTCCTCATCTTCAATCAGAAAACAGAACTCAGGTTTGGATCTCAATTATTATCTCAAAAGCGTTAGAGATTTATATTTCCACACATGTGAATAGTTTAAAGCATGAGTGTACTTTTCTCACTATTTTGGGGAATCCCATAATAGAAAAGGTGAGGATAAAATTACTCTTTTCCACTCAATGAAATTAACATATCTCCAAATTTCATATTGGTTTTAGCGTCATCTTTGACTAATAGAAATCCTGTCAACACTTATGGGATCTCTTAAAATCGTATTGCACTACTAGAAAAATAACCTATAGACACAATTTATAACCATGGATATAGACCCCAAAAACATAAATATTGGTAATATCCATGGTTTCCCTGGCCGTGGCTCCAAATTGAATTGCTATAGTTAAAAAACTCTAGCCATAGTTTGAAATTTGCAATAAGTATATTCCTTTGGTAATAATACCTAGTATTACACACTACCACATAGATTTTCCCATGTTTTCTAACTATATTACTTATCCAATATCAATGGTTTAGACTATTTTAGTAGGTATTCAACCATAGTTTACAATTGTGTCTACATTCTTTATTTTCCTAAAAAACCCCATATACTTCCACCACAGTTGTAAACCATGGAAACAATCTCTGTCTTAAAAAAACACACATCATTAGACCCCCACTGGACTGTACCCCACTAAACATCACATCCAACATACATCACGATATTTTACCCCTATAGTACCACAAGACACCCAAATTCACCACATCCCAATGCATACTCCTACAACTAAGTGCCCACTTAGTACACAGATCACATAAATTTCTACTCATATGAATTTAACAAAATCATTCTAGGTTTAGTCTAAAATAAATCACAGATTAGAAACTAAAGGATGAATTATATTTTAAAAATACATGGAGTAGAGGATGTTTTATTTTATTGATTGGGTTGTAGTTGGGTAGGATTGGTATTGCTCTACTTTATGTGTATAACTAGAAACTTCTTGGTTTGTTATAGGTGGAGATAATTTTCATTGGGAAGGGTGGTCTACATTTTCTCTATGACCCATGTAGAATTAAAGGAGTGAGGGATTATATTGGTGTTTAGGAAAGTTTTATTTGAATTTTATTGTGCTTGAGAATATAGGTAATGGTTTGAGGGGATATTGGGGGTTTGGGGGTGTTGGTTGGTATATGAGGTAATATATGGGTATGAAGAGATAAAAAGAAGGATATGAATCCACTGATGTAGAGTTTTTAGAGGTTGTATGAATGATTCTAGGTTTCAATTGTTGATTTTTGTGAGTATTGGGTGTCTTGGAGGTGAAACTCCGACAAATATATGGGATGGAGCTCAAGACAAAAAACGTGGCTCTATATTAGGTATTTAAAGGAATTTTAAATGTTATTACATGAATATATTGGCTGTTATATGAAGATATTTCATTTTTAGATCCAAAATTTTCTAAAATTATTTTCTCTTGAGTAATATAGAAAGACCTATAACACTACACTATGATTTATCATGGAACAATCAAAGAGGGCTACACAAGGTGATATTGTAGAGTTAGATCTTACCTAAGCCCTGGAATTCTTTGTACTCCTCTAATAATCTACACCTTTAATTATAATATTTGGTTCAGATATTGATTAGGGTACACATTAAACATGTGAGAGTAATTCAAAGTAGGTTAGAAATGATATTATTCTTATATAATCCACAATAAACTATTGTATTCATGAGAAAATAAATAAAATTATGACAAGAAAATATATGAATTAATTTCATGTTATCATGTACAAACCTTACTACCTTAAATCCCAACCCTAGAATGTTCCATCATCAGTGGTAAATTATAATAGATTAATCAAGAACATACCATATATTAAATAGGTCTAATGGTAAAAAAACCCAGTTTATCATATTTATTTAATATTTAGCCATCATAGTGATATAATCAATATGTCTAATAAATACATTATAAATGAGTATTATGAATAGAACTAGTATATGACATTAATATTTTTTAAAGGATTTATAAATACATCATTTCTCTATTGAATAATTTTAGTAAAAATGATTCATTATAACAAAACATGTCTATATAATTGATGGACTAGCATAGAGTATTGGTTACACAACCTGTTTATCTGAGCTATAAATAAACAAAAAGACAAAACATAATATTGGTCTATCCAATCCACTTTTATAAATAGATATATGGGGGATGGATATTAGAAAATCCCCCACGGAAATATATTTTGTCACCTTAGTTTTTCATAAGGTTTCATGTATGTGAATCACCATCAAAAGATATGAACCATATAAAAAATAAGATTTTAAAACAACTTGATAAAAACAATAATCCAAATAACATATAGAATATAGAACCCAATCCTAGTACTCTACAACTATATTGAATATTCGTTATGTATCTATGCTAAAGAACATATATTTAGTACATTTCACCCTCTCATGGAATATATTAATAATAATAATATAGCCTATCCCTCACTAATCAATATAGGATGACCCTTAGATACCATGATATGACATTTTATCCTTAGTAATGTTAAAGGATTATCTACCTTGCTTCATATATAAGAATTTATAACATTTGGTTCCATAAGAGCAATTTAAATTACATACCTATTAAAACAAAACCATTACTGTCTCATCAATGGTTATTATATAGACTATAAAACATAGCAATTTTCATATCTAGAAATCTAAATTTGTCTAACTCTTAATATCATCAATTTAGTTCAACTTCTACCATGGTTAAAACCCGAAGGTATATTAATAAAACCAAATCATTCAGCTATGAATGTTATTTATCCCATCAATAATCCAACCACTCAGTAAACCCTTAGGATGATTACTAACTGATTCTCATTGTAACACTAATGGATTCCCCTTTATAGTCAACCAATAATTGTCATTGTATCTTTCTAAATAGACTTATCATGTATCACTAATATCATTAATTCAAGAAAATGTTGTTTATTCTAGAAGGATATTCAATTTAATAAAATTAGAGGATATACGGTGAGGAAAACCCAAAATTAATTATATTTCTCACTCAATTATAATCCCTTTGAACAATATTCCTCAATCAAATGAAAATAAAAACTTCAACCACGTATGAAAAAATCAAAGAGAACCAATTAAGCTGCTTCAAGAAGTTAAAAAGAATGTAGTTATTTAGGTATTAAACATTTAATTCTCCCTAGTAAGGGAATCTATTTTTTCTAGTATAATTTCATACTCATGTTACTGAAGAAAGTGTCAAGTTTTCAAGGATGGGTGTTCATGTTTGATGAAAAGAAAGAGAAAGTAGTTTAAATATATATATATTATAATAATGAAAATAATTGTTTAAAACATTTTTTAAATCATTCATGAAATCATGGAATTAAAATTAGCATGTTAGGCCTAGGGAACCTACCTCAACTTTAGGGTATACTAGTTTTGACAACTTAAACAAGAATCATCCTTTTTTTCACTTGAATGAATATGCACCTTTAGATATACATAATGAAACCTAGCCTATATATACCTATTTTCATGGACAAATATATGCATTGGGGTCCTTAGATATATGTTTCTACATTTATATACCGCTTTACACTTACACACATATGCATTTTTCATATCTATATATAAGCACACATAGACCCAATATATATATTTATACTTCATGGAGTGAATATCTAGAAAGTGGGAAAATATATATGTATATTCCTACCTATTCGTATACATGTAAGTCACGTTCAACAATGGAGGCTCAAATCCAATTCATCGATATCGAAAAATCACTACAATAATGTGAGGAACCCAAAAATCATCGAATCTATAATTAAAAATAGGAAAAAGAATAAAAAATGATGAAACCATACTCGAATAAAATATTGAAATAACTATACACGATGGATGATGATAGAACTATCCTCATCATAAGATATGACCTGTAATGAAATAATGGGAAAACAAGTGATATATAATGAATTCTTATATATATATATATGTGATTAGTGTTTCAACTATACATGATAAATGATACATGAATCCATAATAAACAATGAAAATTGTATATATAGATTGATATTTTCATCTCAAAACTAAATAATATCATCTTTAATAAAGGATTTGTGTTCAAATTTTATCCAATGCATATCAAAACATACACCACGAAGAGGTATCATGAATCACTAGATAATAGAAACCACATCATGGTGGCTTTTACTATATTATGCCTTATAATTTGGTACATGTCTATAATAACCTAAAACATTCAAATTTTCATTATTGGTTTTATCAAAATCATTAAAAATATTTATGAAATGATTGAAACACTTTTTGGATATTATTTTCATATTAATATCCTCAAATATCGTTTCTTCTTTGAAAAAAACTTCTATCCTATATGTATTCTTAATTTAATCTCTTCTCAACATGATTTTAATACAAATATGATTATTATATCATGAAAAATTGTTCTCACACTCTATATTACTATTCACTGACAACTAAATGAACAAAAAATGATCAATGAATATCCTTTTTTAAATTTTTTATTCAATTAGGTTTGGATACAATGATTTCTATTTCATAATAGTGTAATCACAATTTTAGGAAGTATTAGAGGGGAAAAAATCTATGTTATTCATAAATAAATTCTTGAGACATTGGTGGTATTCCCATTATAATTTTCATCCAAATTTTCAAGATTATTATTTTACTCATACATTAGTCTATAAAAAAACATTAGTAAAATATTATTAATCAATTCTATGGGTTACCTCTTTTAAAGATATTTTGAGTGTATATAAAAATTTTGTTAATAATTATTCATAAAACCATTGTCTATATTCTTAAAAATGAAAATAATTTGAAAACTATTTTTTGAATCCCTTATCTTGTATTCTATTTGAGAAGCTTTAAATTGCGTAGATATTAGATATCTCAATTTCACTTCAAGTTTAAGAAACATCACGATGGGGGAGTTCATATGATATTTAATAGATATCAAATAGTTTTTAATTCTTCCATAAAATTATAAATTGAATCATTATTTAATATAATATATTATTTTTGGAAATTTTCAGGAACATTGTCAATTTTTTATTTTACATCTGGAAGATATTACTAACCACATTATTATATGTTTTCAAATTACCAGGGCATTGAGCATATCATCATTTATCATGATAATATTGAAGTTTAAATAAATATAGATATAAAATTTTAGTTATTTGTTAAAAATTTACCTTTATTGATCTATACAGGTTTATCTATGGGTTTCATTTACAATTTTAGAGAATTAATCTACTATAATTACGCTTCTAAATTTTTTTCATTACTTTATGTTCTTAGACCTTGTCTGTTTTTTCATCAATTGTTTCTTGAAAAAATAAAATATGTTTGTGACTAGATTATTCATAAAATTATTCATGAGGTCATTATCCAGGAGGAAGATTTATTTAATATATTTCATGAAACCATCACCATAATAAATTTAACTTAATCTATTACAATATTCAATTTATATTGATTTAGATAAAAAAACCCACCATTATTAACTTCACCAAGTGGTTATTTCTCATTATATTTTAAATTATTACATAGAATATTATCATATTACTTCTACCTATTTATATAGTCTTTGATGTCACCTCTATAGTTAAAGAAACTAGAATAGAAATATAATTTCTTAACCGTGGATACACCCACTGGTTTCCAGAAAAAATACTACCTCTACTACCATGATTTAAAACTGTGGCTAAATCATTATGTTTCTATAAAAACAAATAGTAGGTTTAATATACCTACTACACCTGGTAATATGTAGGGAACCTTGAAACTTAGTCTATTTGGTATGACAATAATATTAAGTCAATCTGATGTGAATCTGCTACTAAGAGATCTCAGACCCGTAACCTCACATTACAACTAGACCACATTATCATGTGAAATTATATATAAGTGCAACATTATTTCTTATAGAAAAGAATTTTTTTAACTTATGTAAGTGATTTTGTTGATAAATTTGAACTATAATTAAAAAAATAAAAATTCTTTTATAAATGATTAATATTATCACATTTTTTCGGTATGTTCTTGAAAACAGAAACACGGTCTATTAATATAACAAAAAACTCTATTAACTTACTTCCATTAGTGGAAAAGAAATAAATTAATTTATAAATAAACCTAATCACAAAAATCCCGTAAATAATATGATTGTGAATGAGTTACACAAGAGAATCAACCCTTGATATATCATGAAATAAAATCAAAGTTGAAAACTTCAGGTAATCCAACACAAATTACAATATTTTGGGTTGTTTTTGGGATTAAAAATATTTATTAGGATGTTTCTAGGACAATTTACAGAAGAAAGAAACCACTCAACTAACCTTTATATGTTTAGCTAAAAGTAGAAAGCATTCCCTCAAGCACTTTTGAAGTAATGTATCCTGATATTGCACAACCTGATTGGAAATGAATCATGTAATATGAAATTTTTACAACATGTGTTAAAAATTAAAACAAAAAATCCCATGAAAAAACATGTATGAAATTTCATAAGGAAATTGAAAATTCCATTTTGAATGAAATAAATTTTAAATAAATGGATTAATCAATTTATAATCCAAAAAACATTTTTAAATTAAACACGAAACTAAATTGTATAGAATGATGGAATAAATTAATTATTTATAAGGTACATGCACACTTTAAATCAAATTAATTAATCGAATAATACAATAATACAATGTAATTAAATCAAAACTAAAAAATTTAATATAATTATAAAAAATAATATGTAAAAGTGTAAAAGAACATTATTAATAATGATTAACTCTCAACTTTGGATTTTTTGATGCAACACATTTTGGTTTATTATCTAAAAAATCTCATAGAATTAAATGAAATTAAAACAATAAGTTGATGAGATATTTCCAAAAATGAAATATTCCAAATATTGTGTGTGTTGTTCTCATGAAGAGCCCAACCTATTTAGCGAATGAAAAAAAGTATGTTTCCAGATTTCTATTTTTGAGAAAATTAGAAAATTATAAAACAAGATAATGGTTTAGGTTTTTTAATTTATAATTTTTGGGTATATAGAACATGAAAATTATAATAATGTTTAAATTACAGGATGAAATGGATGACTAAAATCATGGTGAAGAAAATCCAGACTGATGATGAGTAGTAAAATTTCTATGTAAAATTGATTTGAAAACATGAAGACCATCTGCTGACAATGTAATCAATCTTTTAAAAGGAAAGATAAATAATTTTATAATTAAATTATATATGTTTAAAATTTAAAATCATGAAAAATTCCCATAATATTGGAATAATTACGGAAATATGTCTACTTTTAGAATATTTCAAATGCATAAATATGAAAGGAATATACCAAAGGTGTATCTTAAGAGGTCTTGTGATAAATCCTATGATGATAAGAACTATAATTTTGAAAATGTATATGTGTTTTAGTGTATCTATAAACATTAGAATCAATATAAGAATTTCAATTAAAGGGTTGAAAATTATGTATTTATTTCAAAATTTAAGTGAAACAATTTTTTATTTGCCTTATCTAATGAAACTATACTTTTCCTACTATATATATTACAATTTTTGAAATTATATATGCTATAGACTAAGTATAGTACTTACTATAATAATAAGTAAGACTATGATTAGTCACAACCACATACACATTAACAATAAAATTTGAAATGTTATTATATTTAATTTCCTTAAATTAGAATAGGTATACGAATAATCCTATATTAATACATGAGAAAGTCCTCAAAAAATAAATATATATAATAATACATATTAAAAAATGATTAAAAAGGGGATCTTGAAAAAATATAAAACACTAATACTCACTATATAAAAAATAATGTGGATATTTAGTAAATATTAGTCATAAATAATGGATATATAATAATGGAATAAATTTTTATAAATCATTGGTATCTCATAATTAGAGATGTATAAAATTCATACCTGGAAGGAAAAATGTGTTCCCATTTTTTTGGACTTTATCTTCTTTGTAATGGATGGTGATGAGAAGGGATATTAAATTTCATTCCTTCATAAGCTTGGTAAATCCAAACATATTAATGTATTTCTAGTAAAAGTGTAAACATCATCATAAAAATCTTGTAGAATATTATTCAACAATGAATAACATTTTAATAGATGAAAAAATAGTTCATATTGTTTTTTAATTCAATATACAAAAAATTCCATATTATAAAAATTATATCTAGGTGACTTTTGAATCATCCTAAAAAGGGAGAAAACACAAAATGTTACTAAAATATTTATATGACATTGAAAATAGGAATTTCGATAATAAAAATAGTTAAAAAATGGAAAATATGTAAACAAAAAATATATAGAAAACAATTTAGAGATTCAATACTATGACTGCATATTGTCAATTATAAGAAAGAAAAATTTCATACATTGAGCAAAATTTTCTTATCATCTGAAATCACATAATCTATTGAGATAATCAAACCCAATTAAAAACTAATAAAAAATAAAAGAAATCATACCCGATTTCATAAGTCAAAATAACTAAGCAATATCTAAGACACATATGACAATTTTGAAGATAATAAACTGAAACAAGTAAATATTACCCAATGAAAATGTGAGAGGATAAGGATCTGTAATCAAAGAAACTCTTCTTGGTTGCTTGAATTAGAGGGAATGTGAGGAATTAGAACCATCCTAGTTCATATGTCATTGTCTTCAACCTAATTATGCAAATATTTATTTGAAGAAAAGGAGTTCATTAAAACAATAACAATATAAATGAAATAATTATTTGATAAAATATATCTTATGATTATCCTTCAATAAAAATGATGGTTCTACAATACAATCTAGTTAATGAATGAAGAAGACTGACTATGAGGATCAGGAGGAGTATGGTTTATATAAAAGGTATGTGTTGTACGTCGTAGGCCCTACTCATGGATAGTCTTAGTGCAACACTCTTTCGTGGTACACTTACATAAGAAAAATGGTTTCGCTGACATGCCTAATAGATCACGACTCTACAGAAGCACTTGTGTATGGTCCAGTCGTGGAAATAATATGGTTTGACTGACTTACACACTGAATAGAGAAATAATGAGAAACAAAGGGTTGGATTATGGGATGAATACGCAAGGACCAAAATGAGGGTTCGATGAAGATCAAGGATAGGTCAGGAAAAAAATCATTAATGGGGAAGGGATTAGGGACATTTATGTGATGAACAATAAGGTTGGAAAATGTGGGAGAGGAGTGTCACATTGATGTAGGATATGAGTGTCACATGGAGGTGGAAAATGGGTACCCTATCCTTATATGTTGCTTTTTATATGTCTAAAAGCATCATATAGTCATTGTTTTTTAATAAACCATTGTTATTTAATCACTTATAGCCACAAACATACTAAACTTTGGTGACATATCCATGGATATATATAATTTTACCAGTAGTGTTGAATCTTCTCAAAAAATAAAACATCTTTGAATTTATAAACAACTATCAAGTTTTTCTTTCTGAGACTGTCCATTCATTTTTTTGTGACCCTAATTGATTTTTCTACCATAGAGATTTTATGATGGAATTTATTATCGAAAATAAATTTGATGGACTTTATTAGGGAATTCTTGTTTGATGGTTCATAACGTCACCACTTCAAACTCTAGAGCCATTTTTAGTAACTCAATTGAAACATACCCAATAATCATTTAACTTTTAATTCATTTAATAAGAGAATATCTAGATTTATCACTCCAATTATTCATGTTATATGAAAATGGATGACTAAAATTTTGAATAAAATTGTTGAAACATATAAAGTCATCAATAACCTACTAACACTTTAGTAGTCAACTAACAATTCTCACAATCTATAATTACTTTTTCTTTATATGAGACACTTTATAAATTTTTTCAAAATGATTCTATGATTTTTAATACAATGATGAAAACACCATCTATCTATGGTTGGGTAAATGTATACAAGTCATAATATTTAGCCAATATAATTTTTGAAAACCTATGTTTAATCAGTGAAAAACACCATATGATTAATTTGTTCACTCTTCATGTTCGATGGATTGATATCTAGGTCATGACTATTGATTTTCCTCTCTTTCCTACCCAATGTATTAGTGTTAGGAGCTCATTTGTTTCATCATTCATAAAAAATGAACAAATTTTGTTTGTATTCAATGAAACTCTATATAAAATGTTTTAATGATATATATATTTTTTAAAATTAATTAGCTTCATAATCCCCTCTGATGGATTAATGGAATACCATGTATGATGAATCGGTTTTTCTGTTGAATCAAATTATCAAATGGATTGGTCGATCATTAATTTCAAAAAAACCACTACCTTATGTAAGGTAAAACTCACAACCTTGAGACGTTTTCACACTAATGATTCTCACCCAGATTATTCTCAAATTATTTTTATTATATAATGAATTTTTAATATTTTTGAATCTATAAATGATCCAAAAAAACATTGTTAGATTTAATTGGACTAGAAACTATGTTCGATCATCTGGGATCGAATTTCTATTTCCATAAACTTTTCTCTTATTGAGTTTTAATCCAATTCTCTATGTATCGTGCGTCTTCCTAGTTATTCCAATTACGAGTGTCTTAAATGAAAAACTACTCCATTTCACAACATCAAACATATATCATCTTTTGAAAAAACAAATACAACCAAATCTCAATGTGATCCTAAAAATCTCCCCATTGAGTTTGTTGTGAATACCTATTAAAAATACCAGTCTCTAAAAAAATTCAACTCACTCCCTTTACTTTTCATCCCCATACATATCATCTCCAATTGTCTTCTCAACCTTTCAAATATTCTCATCCTTATTGACAATCAAAATCAAAGGGTCCACTCATGAATGTGTTTATTCATTCCAAAATATTGAAATTATTTTTCATGAGAACAATAGTATCACATGATTTTTCTAACATGAAACTTTTAACCAAACAACTATAAGTCAACATGGGGGAGACCAGTGTAGAAAACAAGAGTGTATAACAATGGTAATAAATGTTGTACATCTACACAATTTCACATGAAATGTTTTCATGTTCCATTAACCATTATCATTTTTGGAATAATATTCAGATTATTTATTAAGATAAGGATAACCTCCACCAATCTCAATAAACATATTAGAATTTTCAAATGTATAAAGACAACTTTAAAAAACTCAATTTTTGTAACCTCACTAAATAATTTTTTAGGAAGAGTAAGAGACTCGTACAACTGATTCCTTTTTTCAACTATTTCAATTCCCTGTATGCTAGTAAAAATTAATTTTTTTTAGAATAAGGGGGAACCTATATATTTTCTCATCAGATTAATTAAAATAGAGAAAGCTCCCTTATTCTTGACTTTTTCTTCTTATTGTTTTATTTTAATTGGATGTGTTTTATTTCTTTTTTTAATCATTCTAAAATTTTGTAATATCTTTCATATCATCTATAGAGTTACTATATATTTCTTTCAACCCCTCTTTAATATCATTTCACCTTTTTAGTAATGTTTTTGTAACATCTTCTTCATTCCATCCTATTACGGTGGAAATATAGTCAAATTTTTTTTTAACATGCCCATATTTCTCACACCCTTTTCATATTTTTTGGATTCATCAAATCCTAATATATTGAAATATTTCTATCAAATTTTGTTTAACATCATAAAATATTTTCTTCCCATTTTCATTAGCCAATTTTTGTGATTATTGTAACTTTATAGACATGTAAACTTTTTTTTGTCCAAATAACTAAGCACTCTTTCATTTTGAACTCAATATTTTTACTTTCCTCAACATTATTATGTACTCCTATTTTCTCACCATCTCAATTTTCTATATTTGGACCCCAGTATTTGTCACATTTTAAGATTTGTTTTCATTCCAACAATTTCATATAAAATTTTAGAATTATTTTGTAACCATATATCCTCATTGATTCATACATATTTCATAGTATATACAAGTAATACCAACATGAATAATTACTCTATCCAAAAAATACACAACACTAATACTAATAGGTGAATATTGATTTTTTGGAATGATATTAAAAGTGTTTACGAAATTATTCTCCTTGTTACCTCATAAATCATGCACTACATTTCTCAAGAAGATATATTCCAAAATAATTTCTCTCTTTCTTAGAGAAAGATGTATTCTCTAAATCCTGCTTCTATAGACCATTATTTGTTACTATCTTTAGTAGCTTTACATTTATCATTGACTGACCCAGTGATGTTTTATCTTATCTCCCTTATGTTACTTTGTGTTGTAATAAGATTTTATTGTGTTTAAAATATGTAACCTTTCTTATACAACATTTTTTTAAAAAAATATATCATTTTTATTAAACAATATTCAACTTGTTCTATTTAAATTATTCAATAAGGGTATATTCATTTAAACTTATGTACTCATTTTCAGAAGATTTTTCATCATATTTTTTTAGTTTTCATTCAATTTTATAAATAATAATTTTTTGGAGTTCTATTAAATTTTATATTTGTTTCCAATTTTTTTATATGATCATAATTGTCAAAATTTATATCTTTAACAACTTTTTTATCTTTATTCTTTCTTTATTGAGTTGAGTATTTTTTTTCAAATCCATTTTTCAAATTCTCTTTGAGAATAAATTCTATTTCTATAATTTATTCACTATCAACATCACATCCTGATGATTTATTCCCATTTTAAATATTATCAATGATGTTTAATTAATTATTAGATTCATTGGATGGGGAATCATCATTCCTCCTTCTTCCTGGATAAATTTTCTTTTTCTTATTATAAGGAAATATTTCCTTATGTTTCTTATCATTTTGTTTTCTATATTTCAATTCTTCTTATTTGGGCCAATACTCTTCAATTTACTTCCTCTGATAATTTTGTCCAAAATTTATATTTCGTTAAGAATTATACCGATTTATAGTTTTACTCTTCCACACACCCTTATTGTAATTCATTGAATGTAAGGAAAAAAGTTGGGTTAAAATATTTTTCTTCTTAATTTTCATCAGATTCACTATATTCTTCATGAACTTCTTTATATTTGTTTTTCTTTTTCAACAATGATTTTAATTAAATTTAATTCCTAATTACTTTATTTAAAAAATAAAATTTTCTTATTTCATATAATATAAGAATATTAGAATGTTCCTTCAAATATAAATCATTAAAAACAAATAAATATAAAAAATTGGAATCACATATATCTGGAATGTTTATCATAAGATTTTTAGAAATTATAAAATCTTACATATTATCAAAAAAACATATACTCTTACTAATAATCTCATTTAATCTTGTAATGTAATCATCAATACTTTCCTCCTCATCAATTTTCATATCTTTAAACAGACATTTCTCAATTGGTTACTTAGATTTCTTAACATTCCCATTTCACTGATAACATATTTTTATCTTATCCCACATATTCTTGGTTATTGGAAAGACCATAATTTTTTGCATAATAATTATTAGTAAGATCCATAAGCAAAGAATTATATGCTTTTCAACCATCTTTTACACATATATTATTGTCAGATGTTATAACCACTTCATTTATTAGATGAAGTCCCACTAATTTTTCATGTATATCATTAACTCCATGTGATAAAATATGTGTCAACATCCTATTATTCTATCTCTGCTAGTTATTTCCATCAAACATAGGAATAAAACTATTTTTAACTACATTTAAATTATCTGTTCTCAATGATATATCTTATATTTAAAACCATGTTTCTGATAATAATTGTTGTTTCCAAGTAGTATTTAGACAACTGGGGGGGGGGTAAAAGAGTGGTTCATTTTTAATTTCATAAGAGAGATTCATAACTAATTTATAAATAATTAAAAACTTATAAAACATTTTATAATATGATCAACTCAAATATAATACTAATCCTCACCTTATGTATGAAAAAAATATAAAGAAGAAACATAACATAATGTTTAAAATATTTGGTATAAAGATCCACTCCTTTCCATGTTAGATATTCCCAAAAACATGGATTCCTTTACTACATTTTTTCCAAAATAAAAATCCACACAAAGGAAATAGTTCTATAACTCAAAAAATCAACATTTATACTATAGTTTATTATATTCCCCCACTATCCTTTCCACATCCACATTCCATTGTTCATACACCCACAAAAACAGAAATTATTTTCAATAACTGTAAGAATCCACAACTACAAGCTTCACATTTGTTCAACATTCTTGAACCAATTAAAAATGTTCTTTACTTCATCCACAAGTAAGATGTATCAACTTCAAATGGGTATAATCTTTAAGAACATCAAAAATAATATTAAGAACGTGATTTTATAGAAAATTTATCTATATGTTAAAAAAATCATAATATTCAAAATTTCAATCATTCCAAAAAATATTTATGAAAAAAATTACATAGAAAAAGTTAGTCTAATATTCCTCTGTCCGGTAACTCATGTATGATGGACTCCATACAATTTTTATTCTTCATTTCTGCCTTAAACTGAGTAAGGAACTCATTGAATAACTCTAAATATAAAATTCTGATGGAACTTGGTCTGATGGAACATAGTCCAATGATCTTTGTTCGATGATCCTTTCTCCAATGGGAATCACTCTCATGGACATTGCTGTGAAGAATCTCTATCCAATGGGAGTAATTCTGATAGAAAATACTTAGATTCTATATGAAAAAAAAATCATTCTAGGATGTCAATACCTACTATAAAAATTGTTAAACATTCAACTTTCTACACACGTGAATAGTTGTAATTATGAATGTTTTCTGGTCTTTATTTATAGTCATCCTATAATAGAATAGGTAGGAAAAATAATTATTATTTTATCCCAATGAAACTTATATACCTTTGAATTTCATATTTATTTGATCTTCATCATTAACTACATCAAATATTATCATAACATCTGAGTGCTTCTATAATCTTATTAAATCTTCTAAAAAATTCATACCTCTTCAAATTTACGTACAATTCTCGAGTATGATTTTTAGTGTCCAAACATTTTTGTATTGTGATTCTGATTGATGTTTCTTCCCCAGAGTTAGCTTGGAGAGATTTCATATGGATGATGATCTTAGGGGAATTCATTGTGGAATTCTCATTCCATGGATCATAACTCCACCAGTTTGAACACAATTGGATTTTTTCATAACTCAATTAAATCATTACCAATGAATATTTTTCTCTTGAACGATGTAATAAGATAATAATTTTTTCCCACTATAATGTTTTAGATCCGATGATAATTGTTGACTACATTGTTTAATAATGTCATTGGAACTTTTAATAACTTCAATTACATACTACCACTTTTGTATTCCCCCAACACAGATCACGTACTTCAATTATATTCTCAAAATTATTAAACTATTCATAAATTTCAAAAAACTAATTTTATGATTCCGATTAGAAAGACATTATCCCAATATATTTTTGGTCAAGTAAATGAATTGGTGTAATCATATCAGGTAAATATATTATTCTAATTCCAATGTTTAATCATTATAAAACACCCTCTGATGAACTAGTTCTTTATTTTAGTTTATTCGATCAGTATCAATGTCTTGTTGATTGATCAGTCTATAATTCCCATATGATGTATTATTGTTAGGAGATCATTTAATTCATCGTTCTAAAGAATATAACAACAACAATTTTTCTCCGATTGAACTCTGCATCTAATTCATTAATTGTAGAAATAACTCATAAAATGAATCAGTGTTTGAATACACCTAATAGATTTGTAGAATACCATGTCTAATGAATCTGTTATGTAATGAATTAGACCATAAAATGGATCATATGATTCATAATTTTTCAAAAACATATAACTTATGAAAGGTCAAACTCAAATATTCAGACATATTTACAGTAATTATTCTCACATATATTAATTTAATTTCTCCATATTCTATCATCACTTAGTCTTGATTTTGGAAACATTGAACAACCATAAATAAATTATGATATTTATTTAGAAAAAATTGTGTCTGATCATCCGGTATAAGTGTTCTATATTTAGAACTATATTTATGTTTGATTTTTATCTAATTCTCAGTATCTGGTGAATCATCACAGTTATTCTGAAAGGCATTGTCCCGAAATAAAAAATACACCTATTCTAAAATTCAATCAAATATCATTTATTGTAAATAATATAACCAAAAATCAATATCGTCCTACAATACCCTATCAATGATAAGGAAAAAAATGATCCAATATTATTGGACATGAAAAGAATTAACATGGGAATAATATATGTATAATCATACAAACATTATAAAATATCATATAAACCATCAATTCATGAGAGGATTAAAGAGTCGTATAAAGATGATGAGAAGTTACAATGAAAGGTATCAAATATTATAGAGTTCAATGTAGACAAATATTGAGTTATAATATATTGTAACTAGATTTTTGTCCCATAAAAACCATAACTAAATGTGGAAAATATGGAAATTTTAGATAGATCATTGATCTAGATTCTTCATAGAAGTAAAATGTTTTATAGAGATCTAATGATAGACAACTGGTCGGATAACATGAAATAAGATAGTGTAGGATTTGTGTTTCAATGTTTTGTATACCATCAGGTATAAGATAAACAATATAAGTTTATGGATTTGATGAAACCATTGATCATACTAAAATTGAAATGGTAAAACATAACCTTGGATTTCATCATAAGAATCCCCATAAAATATTATGGAAATAATTCTCTTTTTGTAATTTCCTGACCACTAAAGCCTGGACCTAGTACATTATTTATTACAATGGCATGAAAATGAAGAATAAAATCTAGAAGAACCATATAGTTTATATGTTTTTTAAAAAACATTTTACATACATGATACCCAAAATACATTGAGAATATATAGTTAAGTATTACATAAGTAAAAAAGTTTCATCCTTGAAACTTATTTAAAGGATTCCTATTAATAACCTGAGGAATTGAAACATAATAAGGGTGAGATCAAATTTTTAGTAAGGGTAAGTACAGAAGATACAATACTGTATCAATGAGGATAAATCTATATGGCATGGTAAATAACTGAGAATACATTCAATTTAAATAACTAGATATGGAATAATCAATATGATAAGGTGAATAATTGAAAACAAATGTGATTTATTTAATAAAATTAGAATGAATTTCATCCTTATATTTTAAAATGTTGGTCGGAAAGGATACTCAAGAGGGGGGTGAATTGAGTTCCAATAAAAATTTCTGTTACAAATATTTCTCTTAAAATCCCCCAATTTAAAAACAAAGTTAAAATTTAGTGAATCTATACAGAGTGTAAATGTTCAATAAGTTTCTAAAAGATCAATTAGGTCTCACTTATCTTAATCTAAATATTAAATTATCTTTTGAGACTAACTTACTTGTTTATAATAAGTATAAACACTTGTTAATTTAACTATCAAAGTATCTTTAAAATAGTTTTGTATTTCAAAGTAACAGCAGCAGAATATGAAATCTATATATAGTATACTTAAATAATTAAAATAAAAAGCACAGCAGCGGTAACCAGGAGGCTTAGTCTCAAGCCGAGATGTAGTCCTCTCAAACAATTATTATAAATTGATCTATACCCTAGAACAAGGTAAACAATAGTACAATCCTGTCCAAGTCCAATGTCCTCTACCACAGATCGTCGAGGGAAAACAAACAACAGCTCATATCCGTTCAGTTCTTACTTGACCTCTACCACTATCCACAGTGGGAAACAAAAGAGTTATTAAGTTTGAATGAGGATTTGATAATCCTCCAACATAGTACAGGAGATAGTGTGTGTGTGTGTGAAAAATAGGGTACACACAATGCTCGGAAGGTAAATGAAAGAATCACTAAAGTAAGTGAGAATTAGTTTAGAAGAGATTCAGTGATTGGTTGTGCAGCTCTGGACTCGTTTGGTTGGAAAGTAAATCTTCTGATCCCTTATCTGGTTTTTGTTCTGAAAATAGAGTACCGCTTTCTTCCTTGGTTCCAGGTTCAGCTTGTCAGCCTGAGTGTATGAAGTGTTTGTTGTAGTCCATCACTCAAGATGAAACTTCTGTTCTCCTCTAGAATAAGTTTCTTCATGTATGTACAGTGTTCTTGGAGCATGTATGTGTTGAGTGAATGAACCACATTTGAATGAATAATGTTGGGTATTTTTATTTTTCACCTTCTTGTACCTTTTTAGTTCTTTGGTTCTTGATGTTTCATCACGACGACACACACTGGTTTTTTTCTAGGTCTTTATCTTCATTTTTATAGGTTTTAGCTTCAACAAAAAGGAATGATCACCTTTTACATGGGTACTAGGTACGGTTCCCTGACATGGAAACATAATTCATTAAATAACATTAACTACATTAAAACCATCAAATGTAACCATTAGCTAAATAAACAAATAGTATCGAGAGTATAGAGTTTGACTGATTGGTCAATCATTAGTAGCCTTCTGTTGGTAGACGTGTACCGTGGACTTTCTGTAACAGTGACCTTCCATCGGTATCGCTTTGAACATGTATCAGTAGCTCCTTGGTATCGGTAGCTCTTACTCAGTATATCAGTAGCTCAATGTATCTGTGACTCAGTACATGTATTGGTAGATCTTTTTATTAGTAGCTCCTTGAATCGGTAGCTGTTTTCACATGTATCTGTAGACTTACTCTATCGGTAACTGTCGGTAGACTGATTCTATACGTAACTCTAGTCTATCGGTAGCTCTATGTATCAGTAGCTTGTGCACATCAGTAGCTCCATTCTGTTATATTGGTAGACTTGGTATAATATTACTTGTAGCTCTGTTCATATCAGTGTCCTTAGTGTATTAGTGACTCTGTATATCGGTAGACTTAGTCTATCTGTAGACTGAGTACTGGTAGCTCTTTATCAGTAGCCATACGTAGATCAGTGACTTAACACTTATCTGTTTTATGCAAAACACATCCGATTGGGCTAGAATTACTTCAGAATTTATATAAACATGTAAAAACATTTATTAACATATTTCAGAGACTATTTTAATATTATTATCATCTTGATAAACATAAATTATGACTATCAATGTATAAGAAAGCAAATTGGGATTATCAAAATAGTTGAGGTTAACAATCTCCCCATTTTTGGTAATCACAACTTATGATATTATCATTTTAAAATAGTGAGTAACTGTATCAGAGGATATATCATTAAATTCAATTTTCTCAGAGAAAACGGTATGTTATAGAACATAATTCATCATAGGTAGAATTAAAAGCAATGGTATCAGAACATGAAATGTAATAGTATCAGAGGGGAAAAGCGTGATAGCTCTTCCTTAGATAAAATTTCTCTCCCTTTCAGACTTTCTCCCCATTATTTATTCTCCCCCTAGAAAAATATATATCCCCCTTTATAGAATTTTTCTTCCTCTTTGTGATAATCAAAAAGTGGGAAACAACAATAAGAAGAGGATCAAAAAGGATAAAATATAAGAAATCCACTTGTATTAACTGTTACAAAAAGGTGCATAGACATAAAACCGAATTCAAAGGATTCCTATCAGACATCTTAGCCACTTTATCAATCCACATCCTCAATGTTAGATTCTCCCTTGGGATCAGAAGAGGATTCAGGTGGTGTGGATGCAGGTGAAGGCTTAAAAACACCAGAGATGATCACAGGAGGCTGATCCACTGGCACTGTTCCTAGCCTGTACTGAGGAGCTCTTTGAGTGATCATAGGTGTGAGACTTCAAATATCTTGAACATGAGTAATCTGAACTGGAGAAGCAGTAGAGGCAGAGATAGGTAAAGTAGGTGGTACAATCAATGGTCTAGCATAAATAGGCAGAAAATCTATCAACATATTTATAAAATCCATAATTATTCCTCATCCCCTCTCCATAGCAGATATGAATTCATCCTTGTTCTCCATAAATTTTTCCAACACTGGAGTCAATTCCATTAGCTTTCTAACTTGTTCTCTAAAGGATTGATTGAAAGGAGGCAGCTTCATATTCTCTATAAGAAGCATGAAGTGGTTGGTCATTTGGTTCTTTGTGAAAATCTTTTGAAAATATGAGTCCACATTATCTTTTACTTTTTTCTGAGAAGCAGAAGCTTCTCTCATATAGTCTTGGACTATATTCATTATTTCTTGAGCTGAATCTCTAGTAGAGAGCACAACTTTTCTCAGATCAGATGAGTCCACAGAGCCACTGGTTGAACCTGAACCATGCTCCTCCTTTATCACAACTTGAATTTGATTCAACTCCACTGAGGTTTTAGATGCAATAGAACCAATAGAGAAGGTTAATATTTCCTTCATGATTTTGGTCAACCCACTAATAAGATTTTGAACTTGGGAATCCTAGGTTTTAACATGATCTTTCATGGAAGTTTTGAAACCTTTGAAAAATGAAACCATCTGACTTAAAACACTTTTGACATAGGCTATGTCCTTGTCTGCTTGTGATTTTTAGCTCATGTAGGAGTCTAAAGAGATATCCAATTTCTTTAAAGATTCAAGATCTGATTCCATTCTAGATACTTGAGTCTGGCAGTTATTAACTTCTTCCACTATTTCTGCTATAATGGTTGACAAATTAAAACCTATAGAAAGTTCAAAATATCTTTCCAACATACTCATCTCTTCAACAAAACAATGTTTCATTTCAGCAATTGAGGCACTAAAAGATTCATTCACCTCATCCATTAAGGATTCAAGGTCAGCCTTGGTGATCAAATCAGCACGTGCAACTACAACAGATGCTCTTTTAGAAGCTAAACTGACCACTGAGTCAATCATGATAGATTGAATTGAAGATACCAGAGAAACTTCCATCTTCTTTACCTCTTCCACAAAACTGTCCTTAAGATTTTTCGCCAAAGTATCCATATCATGCATTCTGACCACATATTCAGGTAGTAACTGAGATTTAACATCATAAATAATATTTGGTATATTGAGAGATACCTTATTATCAGAATCAGGATTGTCTAAACCACAAACAACAAAACCTGGGTCTTCTTCCCAGTCCTCAATATCAACTCCCACTGTAACACTTCCAAACATGGTTTGATGCTCCACCACAATGGGTGAATTCTCTTGAACAACAAGGGTATTCTCAACAGGTCTTTCTTCCTGAGGATAATCTTCTACTATCATTCCATCTCTGCAACAGCAAGAGGGTCCTCTAGATTATGTACAACTTATTTCCTTTCTCCATCCACTTCTTTACCAGGAACAACTGAGCTTCCAGTTAATGGACTCAGACTTAAACTCACAAAGTCAGATGATTCTGATTCATTCTCCTTTTCTTATTTAGGCTCAGGGTATGGCTGGTCTTCCTCATCAGTAGGTGTACCTTCTTCTACTATGGATTCATTTATAGAAGACACAATTTCAGCAACCAAACTTGGAGCCAAGTCCAGATCTCTTCCATCATCCATAGAGGTATCTTCTTCCATAGTCTTAGCACTTTATTCAGGTTCTTCTTCATAATGTCCTAGACCCGGATCCCTTACATCCTTTGGTCTTGAAGGATTACCCATAGTAATAAATTTATTATAGATCTTCTAGTCATCATTAACCCATTCTCCTACCCATGGGTTCCAATTTATCTTCATGTATTTGTAAAATGTGGATGTGATACAAAAATTGTTCTTTACTACCACTGTCTCATCTTGAGACTCAGATACCCCTTTTACTTTGATCGTCACAGAGTTCAACTTAGAAAGAATAGGGCATTAGTTTTTGATTTCGGCCTTGTCATGACGTCCATTTGAATCATCAACAATCTGCATAGATTCACTTTTACAAAATGTATCAGAAGATGCAGGAGATAAATATCTTGATATCTCAAATTTGTGAAGTCTCCTCTCCTCGGTATTAAGACATGATGAAAAAATTCGAACAAAAATCTGTTCTCTCCATCCATTTCTGCAACAAAAACTTTTATTTGATTCCCATCCCTATTAATCTCTTCCAAAGCGGATCATAATCGAGAATATCACTTGTAGTTTTCATAGCTTTCGAGTCATATCCAAATACACATTTATGCGGAACCTTCAAGCATTCAGCCCATTCAACAGATGATAAAGATATATAATTTCCATTCACATAAGAAGTCACTCTATTCTCATTTTCAGATTTATCAATTCTTACAAACTCATAAAATTTCTTCACTAGCTTTGGATAGTAGGGGCCATTATTGTTCGAAAAACAATCTACCCATTTTTGATCTTTAAGCACTTCAAGAACTAACGACTTGCTAGGCCGCAACCATTCCACACAGATCTCCTTTTCAATCACAATGACTCTATTCTGTAAATGGGGATTCTCTGGTCGCCTACCCAACCTAGTTCTACCAACACTAACACTTTCTTCCGTCTCGGACATCTGCTTCTTTGCTTTAGGCTCAAAAGTGTCATCTCTGACAGTAGGAAGCTTGGTGTTTGCCATCACTAGTTTGAGGGATTTATGGTTCTTGAGATATTCGGGATCTAAAGTTTGAGGGCAATGGTTTGAGGCTCGGTGAATTGAGAAGTAGCCAGGACATTGTTTTTTTGATTTAGGAATCATAAAATAAATAAATGAAATGAAATAAAGTAACAAAGATTCAGATTCTGGTGGCAGACATACGTTTAAAATGGCACACTTATCGGTTGAGTTGATCATCGAGAATTCTTATCAGTGAGGTCCATCAGTGAGGTATTACCGGTGAGGTATCATCGGTGAGGTATTATCGGTGAGGTATCATTAGTGATGTATTATCTGTGAGGTATTATCGGTGAGGTATTATCGGTGAGGTATTCATCAGAGAGGTATCATCGGTGAGGTATTGTCGATGATATATTATCGGTGAGGTATTAATCGGTGAGGCATCTACCGATCAAGGTTAAACATACCTAACTCATGCCTAATGTAATATAACCTATCAAAACTTAAAGGTTTTGTGAAAATGTCAGCTAATTAATGTTCAATACCAATAAATTCAAGATTAATATCACCCTTTTGGCAATGATCTCTCAAGAAATGGTGCCTCACGTCAATGTGTTTTGTCCTAGAGTGAGATATAGGGTTCTTCGAAATGTTAATTTCACTAGTTTTGCCACAATTAATTGAAACCACTTAAAGTCACTTCCATAGTCCAAAAGAGTGTGTTTCATCCACAACAATTGTGCACAACAACTACCAGTAGCTATATACTCTTCTTCGGCAGTGGACAAAGCTACAGAATTCTTCTTTTTACTACACCAAGATACTAAGGATTTTCCCAATAAATGACTTGTTCTAGATGTATTTTTTCTATCCAACTTGAAACTAGAAAAGTCAGCATATAAATAACTCATTAACTCAATGAATTGTCCTTTTGGGTAAAACAAACCTAAGTTTAAATTATGTTTACGATACTTAAAAATCCACTTAACAGTAAGTAAATGAGATTACTTAGGATTAGCTTGAAATCTTGCACACATACACACACTAAACATAATATCTGGTTGAAAAGTAGTAAGGTAAAGTAAGCTTCCAATCATACCTATGTAATTTGTTTGATCCACTGGTTTCCCAGTTTTAACTGCATCCAATATACAAACAATACTCATATGAGTATCACTTTCCTTAATACTATCAAAACCAAAATGTTTTAAAAGATCCTTTGTATATTTACATTGATTCAAAATAATACCATTTTCATTTTTAAAAATATGAAATCCAAGAAAATATTTAAGTTCTCCCATTAAACTCATTTCAAATTCATTTTACATACTCTTTGAAAAATAAGTACATAAAGAATGTTTTGAAGATTCAAAAATAATATCATCAACATAGATTTGTACTCTAAAAAATATTCAAATTTTTTTTAAAAAAAAGAGTTGGATCAGCAATCACATTGGTAAAACTTTTTGAAATAAAAAAAATTCTAAGTCTATCATACCAAGATCTTGGAGCTTTTTTTAAACCATAAAATGATTTAGAAAGTTTAAAAACTTGATTTGGAAAATGAGGATTAGTAAATCCTGGTGGTTGTTTAACAAAAAAATATTCAATTATAAAACCATTTAGAAAAGAACTTTTGACATCCATTTGATATAACTTGAAATTCAGATGAGCAGCATAGGCAAGTAAGATCCTATAGGCTTCTAATCTAGCTATAGGTACAAACGTTTCCTCATAGTCTATACCTTCATCTTGACTATATTCTTGTGCAACTATTCTAACTTTGTTTCTAACTATGTTTTTAGATTCATCAACATTGTTTCTAAAAACCAATTTAGTGCTTATTGTTAAAGTGTCCTTGGGTCTGACAACTAATTCCCAGACATTGTTTCTCTCAAATTGATTTAACTATTCTTGCATAACCATTACCCAAAATTCATCATTGATAGCATCATTGAGATTTTTAGGTTCAATCTGTGAAAGAAAGTCTTGATGTTCAACCTGGTTTCTTAGAGAAGCTCTAGTCTGGGTCCCTCTATCAAGATTACCAACAACAACATCTAAAGGATGATTCTTTAGAATCCCAGTTGATCTAGTAATGGAAGGACTAGAAATTTCAGGTTCATCTCTATGTTCGGGTTCTATAGAAGCAGATACTGGAATATATCCAGAACATGATGTTTTTACTGCAGGTTCTTTAGATTGATCATTAAGTTTCAGAACAGTCAAATATTCTTCAAGTCTTTCAGGAGAGATTTTAGGCTCATGTGGATCAGTTTCATCAAACATGATGTGAACGTATTCTTCCACACATTTGGTTCTTTTATTAAAGACTCTATATGATTTTCTAGTTAAATAATAACCATGAAAAATTCCTTCATCACTCTTAGAAGCAAACTTTTCAAGATTATCCTTTGTATTAAGAATAAAAACCTTGCGGTGAAAGACTCTAAAGTAACTAACATTGGGTTTTCTATTATTAAATAGTTCATATAGGGTCATCTTAAGAACAGGTCTAATCAGGACTCTATTAATAATATAACAAGATGTATTCACAGCTTTAGCCCAAAAATAAATAGGTAGGTCATATTCATTAAGCATGGTTATTTCTATTTCTTGAAGGGTTCTATTCCTTTTTTATAGTACACCATTTTGCTGAGGTGTCCTAGGAGCATAAATGTTATTACTATAGCCATTGTGTGAGCAATAATATTCAAACTCATGATTTTCAAACTCACGGCCATGATCACTTCTTAGAGTGTTAATCTTACGTCCACTAAGGTTTTCTACAGACATGGAGTATTTAAAAATGTAATAACAAGCTCCACTTTTGTGTGCTAAGAAGTATACCCAACTACATCTAGAAAAGTCATCTACCAGGACATAGACAATGTGCTTCCCATTTAAAATTGAATCTCTTGAAGGTCCAAAAAAGTCCATCGGAACCAACTCGAGAGGTTGTGAAATAGACACTCCTTTCTTTTATTTAAAAGAAACATTATGTTGCCTTCCCTTTTGATAGGGATTAAAAACCTTGTCATTTGGAAATTCATGTTTAGGTAGGTCTCTAACAAAGTTCTTCCTAGTCAATTTTCTATGTGAATAGATGTTACAATGTCTTAATCTTCTATGCTAAATCCAAGATTCTTTATGAAAAGCATTTAAACAAGTAACATTTTGTTTTGCTAAGGAATTCAGATCAACAACATAAAAATTTTCATTTATCAAGGCAGCGAATACTAAAACATTTTTAGAATTAAAAACATTAAAAGAATCATTTTCAAATTTAACATTAATTCCATCATCACATAATTGAGAAATACATAACAGGTTATACTTATGTCCATCAACAAATAAAACTTTAGAAATCAAAACTGAATCAGTGTTACCAATTTGACCTAGGCCGATTATTTTTCCTTTAGAATTATCACAAAAGGTGACATGGCCTCCATAAACCTTGATTAGTTTCTTGAAAACAGTGTAATCCCCAGACATATGTCTTGAACATCAATTGTCCAAGTACCAAACCGTTTTGTAAGAACTCTTCTAGAAATTTTCTTACAAAATAGATTTATACAGAAAATGATTTTGGTACCCAGATCTTTTTCGGTCCAGAAATGATATCAATTAAAGCTTTAAGAACCCATATTTTTCGTATGGGTCTTATATAATTTATAAAATCAATATATTTTGAAAGATAAAATTTGTTTAATCTATAACCATATGAATAGCTAGTTGAAGAATATGAATTTCCAGAACTCGAATAAGAAGATTTTTTTTCCAGATTTGGAGATAAATCAAGTTTTAGTAAATTGTCTCTATCCAGGTTTTTATCCCAAACCAGTAGTGTATTTAGGTACAACATGCTTACCTAAAATTTGATAAAGTGTATCTTTTCCATTTGTGAACTTTTATAAGTCCTTTCTTAGTTGCTCATTATACATTTTCAGTTAAGTATTTTTCTTTAACAGTTGATCATTCTTTTCCTTTTCTACATCAAGTGTAGATTTGACATTGGCAGTAAGAGAATGCTATTTCTTTAATGAATTATATTTTTCATTAAGTTCATTACATGTTTCTTTCAGCATATTACAAATTCAAACAGTTTAGGCTTAGAAATATTTTCATCATTATCAGAATCCCTATTATATTTCAGAATAATAATCATTCAGTATAGGGTAAATAGGTAACTCAGAGTTATTGGTCATGAAGCACATGTTGGCACGATTATTTTCAGAATCAGAAACTTTATATTCACTTGTGCTGTATTCTAAAGCACTCCATATTGCTTTCATAGATTTCATGTACTTACTGTGCTTGTAGTCATGTTTCTTTTTGAACATTAATTTTGGACAGTTAGCCTTGATGTGTCCTTTCCTCTTGCATTCATAGAAGACTACTTCATCAATCTTGTCAGATTTCTTCCAATCCTTCTTCCAGTGACCTTTGTTATCATACATTCCTTTGTATTTATATTTTCTGAATAATTTCTTCTTCCTATAGAGATTCTTTAATCTTCTAGCTATTTGTGCCATCTCAGCAGCATAGTCTGAATCCAAATATTCACTGGTTGAACTACCAGTTTGTATTTTCATTTTCTCCTTTTCTTTTCTCTTTGAAGCAGTAGACTTAAATGTCACGGATTTTCTTTTGGGTTCATCATATTCCTCCTTATTTACCTTGAGTTCTTCCTCAAACATCATTATATTACCAATAACCTCTTTTAAAGGGAGAGCTCCAATGTCACATGATTCAATGATTGAAAAAAAGATCCCCTCCATTGGTCTGGTAGACATCTCAAGATTCTCATGATTTATTCCTTTGCTGGAACAACCTTACCAAGTGAACTCATTGTATTGACTATCTCGTTGAACTTGAGGTACATGTCAGAAATAGGTTTGTCAGTTTTCATTTTATAATTATCATATTTAATAGTATGAGTATTCAATCGCATTTCTTTAACATTGGTAGTTCCTTCATGAGAAACACCCTAAGTATCCCATATTTCATAAGAAGTTTTGAAAACAGATATTCTGTTAAACTCTTCATCTCCTAGGGCACAGTACATGGAATTAATAGCTTTATAATTATTATTGTAACCAGCCATTATAGGTTCATCCCAAGTAGTTCTCTCAGTTTCTGGAATTTTATATTGAGACTCTATAGCAGTAAAAATATCAAAACCCATACATTCTAAATGAATTTTAATTTTAAGTTTCCGCTGGGCATAGTTGGTGCCATTGAAGAAAGGTGACCAGTTAATAGCTGTACCCTCTAGTCTATTATCCATAACTAGATTTTAGAAAATAATTTAATAGAGATAAATTTTAAAACTAATAGAAATTTAAGATCTTTAAAGATGCAACTAAAATCACATTTGAAAAATAGATTATTTAAAAAAACAGTCCTCTGATACCCAATGTTGGTCAGTGTGGATAATCAAGAGGGGGGTGGGGGGTGGTGAATTGAGTTCGAATAAAAATTTCTGTTAAAAAAATTTCTCTTAAAATTCCCAAATTTAATAACAATGTTAAAATGTAGTGAATCTATACAGAGTGTAAATGTTAAATTAGTTTCTGAAAGATTGATTGGGTCTCAGTTAACTTAATCTGAATATTAAATCAACTTTTGAAACTAAGTTTCTGGTTTAAAATAGGTATAAACACTTGCTAATTTAACTATCAAAGTAGCTTTAAATTAGTTTTGTATTTCAAAGTAATACCAGCAGAATTTGAAATCTATATATATTATACATAAAGACTTAAACTAAAAAGCAACGAAGAGGTAACCAAGAGGTTCAGTCTCAAGCCGAGACTTATTCCTCTCAAACAATTTATATAAATTGATCCACACCCTGGATCAAGGTAAACAACAGTAAAATAATATCCAGGTCTAAAGACCTCTTCCATAGTTGTTCGTGGGAAATGAAACAACATCTCATAGTTGTTCAGGTATTAATTGAACTCTACCTTAGTACACAGTGGGAAACAAAAGAGTTAGAGAGTTTTAATGAGGATTTGATAATCCTCTAGCTTAGCACAAGAGACATTGTGTGTGTGAAATAAATAGGGTACACAAACTGCTCGAAAAGTAAATGAAAGAATCACTAAACTAAGTGAGAATGAGTTTAGTAGAGATTTAGTGATTGGCAGTGCAACACTGGACTCGTTTGGTTGGTCAGAAAAGCATCTGAGTTCTTCTCTGGTTTTTGTTCTGAAAACATAGTATCGTTTTCTTCCTTGGTTCTAGGTTCAGCTTGTCATCTTGAGTGCATGAAGTGTTTGTTGTAGTCCTTCACTCAAGATGCAGCTTGTGTTCTCCTCTAGAATAAGTTTCTTCATGATTTACAGTGTTCTTGGAGTATGGATGTGTTGAGTGAATGAACCAAATTTGAATGAATGATGTTGGGCCTTTTTATTTTTCACCTTCTTGTGCCTTCATAGTTTCTTGGTTCTTGCTATTTCATCACGATGACACACTCTAGTTTTTTCTAGGTCTTTATATTCCTTTTTATATCTTTTAACTCCGGAAAAATGGAATGATCACCTTTTACATGTGTACTAGGTATTGTTCACTAACATGGCAACATAATTCATTAAATAACATTAACTAAATTTAAACCATCAAATATAAACATTAGATAAATAAACAAATAGTATCAAGAGTATAGATTTTGACTGGTTGGTCAATCATTAGTATCCTTCTGTTGGTAGATGTGTAAGATGAAGTTTGTGTAACAGTGACCTTCTATCGGTAGCTATTTGAACATATATCAGTAGGTCCTTGGTATCAGTATCTCTTACTCTATATATCTGTAGCTCAATGTATCAGTGACTCTGTACATGAATCAATAGATATTGTTATCAGTAGGTCCTTGCATCGGTAGCTGTTTGTAGTTGTATCGGTGGAATTACTCTACCGGTAACTTTCTGTAGACTGATTATATCGGTAGCTCTAGTCTGTCAGTATCCTTATGTATCTGTAGCTTGTTAACATTGGTAGCTCTATTCTGTTCTATCGGTAGACTTGGTATATGCTTATTGGTAGCTCTGTTCATATCAGTGACCTTAGTGTATCGGTGACTCTATCTATTGGTAGACTATGTCTATCTGTAGACAGAGTACTGGTAGCTCTTTATCAGTAGCTATATGCAGATCAGGGACTTAACACTTATCTGTTTTATACAAAACACATCCTATTGGGTTAGAATTACTTTAGAATTTATATAAACATGGACAAATATTGATTAAAATATTTCAGAGACTATTTTAATATTATTATCATCTTGATAAACATAAATTGGGATTATCAAAGTATATTAAAGCTAATTGGGATTATCAAAATAGGTGAGGTCAACACATCATATGAAACCCTCAGGGATAATAACAATGATATCATAAATATCTATGAAGGAAATGCTGAATTTTTGGAAGTAATGTCTATGAAACATGAAATACTATACCTTGAAGAATTTTTATAAGTTGGTATAAAAAAATTGGCAGAAACCTATTTTATTTTTTCAAATTATTTTATTTAATGTGAACCCGTCGATGCACCGTGGGGATATATAATTTTGGGGCCGACCATTCATTTTCAGTCCAAAAGCTTTCCTTATATCTATTAATCGATTTAATTAATAATTAACATGTATTATAAAATATGCTTATTAGATAAAGAATATAGATTTATCATTAATTAAATAACGTATTATTAGTAACAAGAGTATTTTTTTTAATATTATGAATGTAAATACTATGTAAATATCCCAAAATCCTTTTTTAGGAAAATAATATTTAATCATATCAAAGTGTCCCATACCACTTTGAAACATTTGAATCATAATCCCAATTAATGAATAACATTAAATTAGACATATAATGTCATTAAAATAACAATATTTATGATATAATATTTAAAAATTGTATTATATAAATCATATAAAATTAAATTGGTGCATTACATTACAATATTCCTTAATGAAATGAAATAGAGAATAAATCCCCTACTTTACGCTTCCTTTTATAGAATGTGATTTAACCACCAATATAATGGGTTTAAGAAATTTTTTAACTTATATCATAATATTATTCATATTTATGACATCCTATATGATACTTTTTATGCTATTTTATCACCCATTTATTGATAACATGTTGTTATTATCCTTATGTTGGCATTTAGTTGTTTCATTTTCCTCCACATGTTTTTTCATGAATGTTCCAGTTATTTTTTATAGGATATTTTTAGAACATTTATAGAGTGATATTAGTGTCATTGATATCTTATATAATTATTAAATACATTTTTATATACATTATTTAATGTTTAACATGGAAAATTAACCACATCATGTCATGGAGACGTTTGACTGTATGTAAGCACGAGCGACGATATATTTACCTAAATGTTGAAAGACTACGAAAGTGGAAGGTATATTAATGTCTGATGAATAAATAACATATAATAATAATCCTATATATCCTATATATCCCTCATTTTACCCATCCAAGTAAAGCTATGATGAAAAATATATTACTCCACGACATGAAGATGGTAAGCCGTACATATGCACACACAATGTTTTCAATCTTTTGTAGGATGGATAAATCATGGAATATGGTTTTCCCATAATCATAATAAAATTTAAAAATATATATTATTGTTTAGTGATTATTTTATTTTGAAAACAACACATGAAGAGTAAGTATAATAAGAAATGAACAAGATTGAATTAATAAATCACTAACCTCTTCATCGGTGGACATCCATTGAATCTCTTATTAAGGAATCTATGGTAGGGATCTTGGGAGAAAAAACCAAAAAAACATGGAAATAGAATTTGGCAAGGGAAATGGGTAGTATTTGGAAGATCTATAAAGCTGATAGTTGACTAAGGAAGTAAGGGAGGATGTTACCTTTCATAATTGGGTTTGGGGTTATTTTTTAGAATTCTTAAAATATTAAATTAATATAAATTAATTTCTAATTAAAATGGAAAAGAGTAATTTATTTAAAATATAAGATGATTTTATGTGAAATTACACACATAAATTATTATTTTGAAAATATTTGGTCACATTATTACCCTTTTCATCAATATTTAAACCTTAGTTATACCTTCTAACTCTTCTTGTGACATCATGTATTTTATAGATTGAGTGTTAATATAATTACTATAAATTTAAAAAATAATAATAATTGAGTCATTTATGAAATTTTAATACATATCCCCATAAATTTTGTGAAATTGGATATTTTAGAGAATATATATCATTAATAAATTATATTTATTTAAAATATGAATAATATCAATTATTACACTATTTAATACATGACTTTTTAAAAATATGAAAACAATAAAATAAATTCTAAAAATAAATAACCACTAACATGTTAAGGTCATATTAATAATTCATGTATGAAATTAATTATCTCTAAATATATTTATTTTAGTATTTTTATTATCATTTATTTGATATTTACTTTAAATAAACAATAACAACATCATAATTGTGAAAGCCTTTAGTTTAATTATTTCTTCTCTAAAAATTAAAAATACATTATCACAACAATGATAAAAATTTTTGTTTTTAAAATAATATTTAAATATTGAATATTTCCCCTATATAACATTATATTAAAAGTATTTTACTTATTAAAAATAATTGTGTGAAAAAATTGACTTCTCTTTGAATATAATATTATAAATTTCATACTCCCATCCAAGTGGATTAAAAAGAATTTAATTTTGTCCCAATAATAATTTTGGTCGAAAACAATCATTTAATAAAATTTGGACATGTTTTAGTTTAATTTTATAGTCTTTGTAATTTTATTGTTACCCATAATTACGGAATTCCCCTTAGATGTTGTACTTAAAATATTAATAAATTTACACTTCATATCCCAAAAAATAAAAGAAATGTATTTACCTAATTTAGAACCACTGATATATAATATATAATCTCTTTTTAAAAAATAAAAACAAAAAATTTGCAGTAATTAATTAAAATTAATCCTCTTGATTGAATGACAAAACGTGTTATTAATGTCAAAATGCACAAAAGATCATAATGTTTTTATATACATATTCAATGTAAAAATTTATTACAATGAACATAATAAAATTTAATTATATAAAAAATAATTATAATTTAAAACCAATTAAAAATTTATCCTAACACTATAAATTATTTTAACAAAAAGACTTTTTCCAATTAAAATGAAATATTTTATCGTTATTCATCAAAAAATGAAAGTTACTAGAAAAATAAAAAAAATTAAAAAAAATTGAATTTTCACATTACTATTTTAAATAAGAAGATTATTTTTTCAAATAGATTATAAAAAAGTGTTGAAAATTGGATTCTCAATCGGTTCTCCTTTAAAAGGTGCTAAAGCTACTTTTCGGAAAAATATATATTTTAAAGCTCAAAACATTATTTATTCTTATCATATGCCTATAAAATATCTTGGATGAATGTTAAAAATATTTTATTTACTATATAATAAATATATTCTATTAATAACCTCTACTAATATTAATTAATTAAATATAGTAAAACAATGTTCATTTGAAAACATCAAAATTGTTCTTTAAAAAATTCTAATATATTGAATTAGTTCCTATGTTCATTTATAATTAAAGTTTAACTAATAAATTAAACCATATAATTTTAAAATTTAGTTAATACTATTCATAAACATCCACTTAAAAACATGGTTATATCTTATTATGTTAAATAATAATATCAAAATAATATATTGTTGTTGAGTAAAAGTCCTCCTTGTGTGTAATGAAATCGAACTAATTATTTTGTTTAGTATAAGAATAAATGTATAAATCAAGATAGAATAAAATTAATGGTATTCAAAAATAAAAAATTATATATTCCTGGGGTGTTACATTCTCCCCCATTAATTAAATTGCATCCTCACATTTTAAACATGATCTTAGAAGTATAGTAATTAATATTTTAAAATAGTCAATTATTGAAAAAACATATTATAAATAGGGATAATAACATATCTTCTTAATAATATGAAAATGGAAATGCGAAGTACACACCAAAACCAGGATTTTGAATAGGATAACATTTGAGAAAACATGAATATGGAAGAGAAATATAACCATATTGTTTTGGTGTAGAGTAATAGAGAACATGTTAATGATAATGTTGTTGACCACAAAACCTTAAACCAAAGGTGTGAATAAAGGTCATTTATATCATAAAAATGAGGATAATAGGAAAACAAATTAAGAACCTTTTTCTAGAGTTGAGAAATTCTTTCTCCCTGAATGATATAAGTAAATTTAACAATATTATACATTTTTAGAGGTACACTCTTAACATTGTGTCTTGAAATATTTTTAATTCCTTTCATATCATAGGTTTCATCACATAATTAAGTTATACATTATACTCTAAATCCACATTCAATGTTTATCTTAATCCTTTTCAAAAATGGATAACCATTCCAAAATATCATGATCCGACACTTTAGAATCATTAGAAGTATCCAATCACATTATCTATATAAATCATATAGTTATGAAACATAATTATCTCTTCACCAGGAATATATTAAGGTTTATATTTCCCTCAACCATGTTTTTTACGAAGTGTTTATCTTTCCACAGAAACCTTTTTCTTTGTACCGTTCAATGTATGATATCAAATCCTTAACAAAAAGTATTGTATTATAATCCCTAAATATTTAATAATTCATATGATTATACCATCATTAATAAAATACTTTTAAAACATATTTCTTCAATCCAAATATAGAAGAACATTACTTATTCCAATTCAGCTATGTTAATAGAGTAAGATTGACCTTGATCCCTTGGATTCTTCTAAGCTATGTCAACATGATTCATGGGGAATTTTTTTTCATAGTTACCTATATATTTACAGTTGTAACATTGAAAAATACCATTTTCCTTCATCCTTGTTCATTTTTTTCATGGTGAAATTTCTCTCCATACTTATAAAATATTCCCAATTATTTTAATAATTTTTATAGAGTGATTCATTTCATAATTATCAAATATGGGAAAATAGTTCATTACCTTCTTCCCTTTATCCATTATTTTCCATTCCTTTATCTACTTATCGTGGTTTCCTTTGAATCCATAAAACATTGAGAATTATTATCTACATTTAAAACACATAATACTATTTCATTATATGAAGAAAATATTTGGGAGACCAATGCCCTTTAGTTTCACGGATTTATACCTTAAAAAGTGATTAATCTTGAACTACATGTTTCATATAGAAATACATAGCATACCATGATAACATAGATTCATACTCAAAAAAACTTTCTAATCCTTTTTAGTTTTACTAAGGAAATTTCTCATCTTCTACGATTATTGATCATGAGGTATTTCTTATTTTATAATGTCTCCTTATATGTTCTCCATTCCTTGAGTTATATTTCTTCTTCGTCCCAAGTACTCTGGATCAATGACCCCAATTGATCTATATCACCAATGAGAAAATACTCTACAAGTGTAACATTTTACATTTCACTACAACTTAATGCCATAAATATCTTCTCTAAAGACTCAATCCATTGATCAGCTTCCATTGGATCAGTAGTCCTATTAAATTAAGAGTGCCTCTACCACATAATGTGATCTAAAATAAAAGAATCTCTCTATGGAATAGGTTCCTACATCCGTGAAAGTTTATTTACCATAACTTGATTAAGCATCCCTAACATATCAGTAAAAGTTTCAATTTAAAAACAAATTTTTTGGGCTCTGTTTATAGGTAATATATAATATTTCCATGAATATTGATACCATTAGTACTTATAGGTTCAATTCTAAATAATTTTATACAATATATTAGATCATATCATTATGATACACAATGTATTATACCACTACTAGTTGAATACATAATAAAAATTGAAAATTTTATGTACCACTAATCTCATTGTCATGAAAATGGTTTCATTTGGGATATATTTACTTTGAAATACATCGTAATGGTTTATAAGGAAAATGTGAATTATCTAAAGAATATCACGAGGGAGTGTCAAAAAATTTGCATAGTAAGGCTACCTGTCATGTACCAGATTATGCTTGAGTTAAGACAGACAAACCTTGTTAGAGTTGTTACCTAATGGTACGTATTTTATTGAACCATTTTCTCTTTTAGTATCCATATAGGGTTGTATTAATAGGTAGACCCACATAATATCAACCATAAAAATATTCTAGGATGTTTATCTATACTTATCCGCAATGTGTGTCTTATGATTATGTTCCATAATATAAATTTTACAAATCTAGTTTATAAGGTTTCTACCAAACTTCATTTTGATATCAACTATAACACCCCAACTCAAAATCCCAAATCTAGTGATTTATTTTATTTCATTGACATGATTTTAGGGAATCAAATCTTGAAGGACTATACAGTTTAATAGTTTTGTAAAAAGTAGATTACAATCTTGATAGCTATAACACATCTGGAAAATAAAATCAACCATAACTTATGTAAAATATTTTTATCCATGAAAATCACTCAAACGATTAATATTCATAACCTAGGGAAAAAACATAATAAGGGTGAGATCCAATGCTCAGAAACGGTATACACAACAGTATCAATAATTTATCAATGATAATAAATATGTATGTAATGTTAAATAACTGAGAACAAATTCCATTTAAATAACTGGAAAAGAATAAATCAATATGGAAATGTGAATAATTAAAAACACATTTCATTTAATCAATAAACTAAGAATGAAATTAATCTAACGATATTATCAAATTAAAACCACATGGATAAAAAAAATTAAATAAAAAATATCTATGAAGTAAATTATTAATTATTATAATTCACGTTTGAGGCACATAGAAACCTATATCATCATTAAATTACACAAGATGGTTGAAAACCATTGGTAGGAACCTGTTTAATGAAGAAAACTAGTTTTTTTCATGGTAACATATCAATTCATCTCGGGGATATATAATTTTTGGACCCACTTGTAATTTCTCGTCTAAAATAGTCTTTATATTGAGTAATTGATTTAATTAATAGTTAACCCGTCTTATAAAATACATTTTTTGAATAAATAATATGGATTTATCCATAATTTTCCACTGTAGGATATTTAAAAATAAGGGTTTTTTATTTTGATGAATGTAAATAATATTAAAATAACATTTAAGACATTCATGAGAAAAATAATAATTAAACATTCCAAAGTGTCCCATACAACTTATGATGATTTGAATCATAATCCACATAAAAGAATAAAATTAAATAAAAAATATAATATCATGTAAATAATGATATTCCTGATATAACATGTCAAAATGGAATTAAATACACAATATAAAAGAATCTAGGTTCATAACATTAAAATACGCCTCAATGAATTGAAATTGAGACGAAATCTGTTACCTTACGCTTTATTTAGTTAAACATGTTTTATCTTCTTGAATAATGGGTTGAAGAATGATATTAACTTATTTAATAATATTATTCATATTTATTATATCATATATGATCTTATAATATTATTTTATCACCATTTTTTATAAAATTATGTTATTTCCCTTGTTGTGGGTGTTAACTCCTTCATTTTCCTATAATTTATTTTTCTTGAGAGTTTGAGTAATTTTTCATAGGATATAGTTCCAAAATCTCCAAAACGATAATAATTTTATAAATATCATATATAATCATTAAATAACTTTTTATATAAATTCTTGAAATATTAACATGGAAAATGAATGACATCGTGTCGTAGAGACTGAGGCTGTACGCACGCATGAGCGATGATATCATTCTCTTAATGGTGAATGAGTAATGAAGTGGATGGAATGATAATTTTTTAAGAATAAATACCATATCATAATTATCATATATATCCCTTATATCCATCATTATATCCCGTAATGTAATTTGGTGAAGAAAAATAGATTACACCATGGCATGGAGATGCTAAGCCGTAAGTACACACATACTGTGTTTTTGTTTTTTGTATGATGGATAAATCCTAGAATATATTTTTTCAATAATCATAATAAAATAGCATAATATATATTATAATGTATTTGTTACCTTAGTAAGGAATAAACACATGGATAATAAGTAGAATAAGAAATCAACTTGAATGAGTTAGTAAAACAATTACTTCTTCTTTAGTGGACATCAATTAGATCTATTTATAAGGAATCTATGGAAGGAATTTTGGGAAGAAAAAATACCTCCATATAATTTATAATTATATTTTAATAGAAATGGTTTGGGTTTAGTTTATCTAGATATCTAAATGTGTTTTGATAATGTGTGGGAGGATGTTCCCTTTTATAATAGGGGTGGGGACACTTTTGTAAATTCTCATAATATTAAATTAATATTTTTTAATTTCCAATTTCAAATGGACCAAAAGTGAGTTATTTAAAATATAATATGTTTATGTGTCTAAATAATATCCACTAATAATTTTTAAAAAAGTTTAGATCACATTATTACTGTTATATCTTGGCTTTAATCCTTATTTATCCTTTTTAACTTTAACCGTGAGATCCTGTAATTTACTCATTGATGGATAAAATAATTACTATAAAATTCTATACGGCCAATAAATGAGACATTTATAAAATTTAGGATATATAAAAATTAGTTGGTTGAATTTGATTTTTTTTATATTTTATAACATTTAATAAATTAATATTATTTTTAAAATACCAATAATGTCAATTTTGACATAATTCATTACATGAATTTTTGAAAATATAATAACTACAATATAAATTAAAAAATACTTCTAAGGATCATGTAACATGTAAAATTATTCCAAAAATACATGTATGAAATGCATAATCTTAAATTTTAGGTATTTTAGTATTTTTTATATGATTTATTTGATATTTCATTTCATTAAACAATTAAAACATCATCATTTTGAGAACCCTTAATTTATGTATTTATTCTCTAAAAATTAATAATAAATTATCATGATAAATTTAACTATTTTATATATAGTAATAATATTTATAGTATAACAGATTCTTTATATATCTTCATATTAAAACATTTCATTTGTTAAAAACAATAGTGTGACAAAATATACCTTTTATTGAATAAAATATTACAAATGTCATAATCTCATCCAAGTTGCTTAAAAAGGATATAATTCCATTAAAAGGATTATTTTGATAAAAAAATCATCCAATGATGTTAGGATAAGTTTTAGAGTAATTATATAGTCTTTAGAATATTATTTTGACACAAAATTTGCCAATTTACCCTTAACTGTGGTAATTAAAATATTACTAAATGTACTATTAATATTGCCAAAAAATAGAAGAAACATATTTATATAATTGGGACCCATTAATTAAAAATAAGTAATTTATTTTTTAAAATTAAAAACATATAACTATAGTAAATAATTTAAAATTAATTCTATTTATGGAATGAGAAATCATGTTATTAAAGTGAAAATACCCAAAAGATCATATCATTGTTGTATTCATATTCAATTAAAAATTGATTCCAATATAATAAATTGTTTTAAGTTATATAAATTTAATATAATTATAATTGAAAAACAATTAAAGAAATAACTTAACAGTCTAAATTATTTAGTGGAATTTTTTTTCAATTAACATACAATATTTTATTAGTATTCATCAAAAAATTAATGTTATCAGCAAAATAATAAATATTAAACAAATGTAAATTTTTATACTACTTTTGAAAAAAAGAATTTAATTTTTTCAAATTGAATTTATAAAATTATAAAAAAATGGATTTAAAATAGGTTCTCCATTAAAAACAAGTAAAATTGATTTTTATAAAAATAAAACAGTTATGCATAAAATTAGGTTTATTCTTGTGTTATGACTTTAAAATCTATTGTATGAGTGTAACAAATATTTTAATGAATATATAATATATATTATATTTTTAAAATTTTCTTATATTAATTAATTTAATTTATTAAGGAAAAAATAATTTAGAACCCAAAAGAGTTTTTAGAAAAACATTTCCTATATATTTAGTTGTTTAATATAATCATTTAAAATTAATTTATAACAAATCAATTCAACAATATATTTTCATAAGTTATTAAATTCTATTCATAACTATCAACTTAAATACTAGTTTATATATTATTTTATAAATAAAAATATTTCAATAATAAGTTATTGTTTAGTAAAAGAATCCCCTATGTGTAATCCATGGAAAATTAGTTTTTTGTGTAGAGTAAGAAAAACACAGTGTTGCATATAAATCTTTCTAAAAAAATTAAAGTTATTAAAAATTTAAACCATTTTAAATTCCTATGGTGTTACAATTTAAGTGTTTTTGATCACTTTTTAAAGTCAAAGAATTTCATTTTTATTTAGGATGACATATCTCTTGAGAAACATTCCAAGATATATATAATATAATAAGTAATACTTGAAAAAATACTAATATAAATTGTATCTAATTTATATAAGAGGGTTACCTAGAATTTTTGGAGAAGGTTTCATCAAGGATTAGATACCGAGTTGATCTTTAGTACTTATTACCCTTAGATAAATGGGTAGTATGAATGAACCATTCAAACTCTAGAGGATATTATGGGAACTATTTCAATGAAAATTTATAGATATCAGGATCAAAACCTTCCCCTAATAAAGTTATTATATAAATATTGTTTTCAATTTTAACATTCAAATGTTACATTATGAGGCTACACATATGAATAGGTGTCAAACTACAAGATACAAGGATGATGTTGTAGAGTGGGAGCTGATGGGAGTTGATATTTTCAAATAAATGAAAAATAATGATTAAACCATTAAACTTCATATAATATATGGAAAATATTGATAGAAAATATATATAGATAATCATTGACGTAACCTGGAGTTTTATGGAAGAGGTAATGTTCACTTTCATATATTGCCATGGATGAAAATCTTGAAATTTTGGATTAAGGGAATAATTAGTCCAATTTATATCAAACCCTTTGAGATCATTGATCTTATTGAAGATGTGTCCTCTTGTTTATAACTCCCATGTAACCTATCTTATATAAATGATGTGTTCTATGTATCTATCCTAAAGAAGTGCATTAGAGATCCCTCACAAGTACTAAGTCATGAGGTGGTACCTTTGGAGAACTATCAATCTTATAAGGAGTGGCTGATGAATATCTTATATCATAGAGACAAAGTTATACCACATACGACAAATCACCTAGTAAAAGTACTACAATGTAAGAAAAAGTTTAAAGAGGAAATATGGGAACCATAAGTAGCGGTAAGGTAGAAGTAACCTCATCTATTTTATTGTAGTAAATGAAATTTAGAATGTCAAATTTCTAAAGGGGTAAGGATTAAATGACCCATACTTTTAAAATGACGTTACCTTATGAAGGAATAAATTATTTATTAACTTATTTAGTTAAAGAAAACACATGAATTTTATTTCATTTACCATGGGATGGGATTAAATAGCATTATTCATTATAACCACTGATAATATAACCATTCTAAAGTTACCATTAGTATATATTAAGGGCAATGATATGGTCTAATTAACACAAAATGAATAAGAAATGCTGTTATCGAATGGGATCGTACCATATGAAGCCTATTTTTCAGTTCTTCCAAGGGAGATGAAATCACTGGTCTTTTTCATTTACCAAACCTTTTCTTAGATTCAATAACTGAATCTTGAGAAAAAAAAATTTATAGGAGAATTTAAGTCATTTCAAGATCACTACCTAAACCATATTCTCCAATCCTTCCCAATAAAGTACCACCATCACACACCTTACCCAGTGTGAATATTACTCTGTAATAATTGGATTTGTATCTAGAACCTAGGAGTATAAATATTTATATTTTTTAATAAGATAATAATTATATTTATCCATTTCATTATTCAATTATATATATTATTATATAATGAGTTTGATAAAAATTATATTTTGATTCAAGGAAACACAAAATATTTCACTATAATATTTAGTTTCAATTAAAATACTACTTTTGATAAATTTAATAATTTGGATTGATTTTTTATAAAAATTAAATATTCATATTAAACAAATTTTATTTAAATATTTTTTATTATATAATATAATGAATCCCAATTTATTTTTTATAGGGGTTCAAATGTCATTATAATATTAAAATTAGTATTGTGTAGATGATAATAATTTTTATTTAAATGTTTAAAACCCCATATTTATATGAAATATATTTTCATAATAAATATTATTTATCAAATTTATATGTCAAAATTATCTAGTGGTGAAATTTTCAAATTTTTTTGAGATAGTCAAATTTTTGGATAAAAATAAAATATGTTATAAATATATATAATGTATTATGACCCTATAATATCACAAAAGTGATGTAACGATTGATATAAATTTAATTTATAATAAATATATATTTTCCCATAAAAATTGATTTTTAAAGTCACTTTATTATTTTTTTTCTTACCTATAATGAATCCTTTCAATCCTATATTATATTTTAAGGTATGAAAAAGATTATTTATGGACATGACTTATTTTCAGATCATAAAATGTATTATTTTAATGTGTTAGAATCATAAACTAACGAATTTTTGAAAACCACTACTCATTGGCATAAATAAATGGAAAACCCATGTTCAGTGATACAATTTTGATTATTTTATCACTTTACGTCCAAAACTGATGATTATAAATTAACAAAGAATTCCCCTTTATTTTTCTATAAATAACAACCAAACCACTTATTCTTTATCCATAAAATCCATATATATACACCTTTAAAAACCTCCCAAGGTGTTACTAAGCTCTTAATAAGATCCTACCATGAACCCTATCATGGTTAGAGAATCACATCATCTTTTTTTATTCAGTTAAATTTTTATAATGAAGACTTTTGATTTCTAATTGCTCATTATGAAATGGTTTTTTATCATAATTTTACTAACCTTATTTTACCCATGTAATTATTTACTAACATTCACTCAATAAAACTCTTCTATAAACAATTATGGACACTCATAATCCTTCCAAAATTATCTAGTGATTTTCAATGACCAACTTTTGTATTGTGAACTCCCATCCTCATTTTTAGTCTTGGGTATTAAAAAAAATATCATTAATTTATTATTTACGTACTTGTATTTAACCAACAATAATTATTCATGGGATGAAAAGTGATGAAATAAATTCTTAGGTTGAATGATCTATATGGAAGACAAATGCATGTATGTGATATGAATGTGATGGGTAGGGTCAAAATTATGTAGCACTCTAATGAATTGGGTAACGTTTTACCTCATGAGATACCATGTATGGATTTTAAGAGGTTATCCTAAGAACCCTATGTTATTATAACTTTGTTATTATCCTTGAAATATGGTTACAATTCCATGTTTTTTTTGTTTTTTTCCACATTTTTATGATACCATGATGTTATCATGTTATATCATGCTTCCATGTTCATATTTTTTTATTCTCACCATATAAATTCGCATTGATATGTATCATGACTCACATGAATCTCCTTAATCATGTTATGTTTTTATTATTCCCTTACTAGGATTTTTAGATCTCCCATTCATAATGTACATACTTAGATTATCCTATACAATATTATAATATCAATTGAATATAAGTGCATGTCGTGGTGTTTTAAATAATGCCATTCAATCAATATTACACATTATATTTATATTTATATAACTACATAATGACACTGAGCCAACCAATATTTTGTGATTTTATTAAGGTTATTTTTATTTAATTAATTAAATAAAGTGTATTAAATATATGGTTTGTCATTAGAAACAAGTTGAAAATTTTGTACAAGACTAAACAATATATCAGGTAGGAGTTTTGAATCAAATAATCCCAATACTGTGAGAAGAGAACTAAAAATGCTAACATCTCACTATATAGGATACCATATATGGTTTTAAGTTCATGGTAAATGATATATTTATTCTTAAATCATCCGTGTTTAGTAGTATTGAAAATGGAGGATTCATGGAAGTATAATGATTCCATAAAGAGAAACTATAATCCTCTGACATAAAAAAAAATAAATGTTCTAAGAAAAAGGAATGTTAAGACAGAAAAAATTAGCAATGCCTTGTAAAACATGAATTATCCACAATTAAAAATGCAAGAACATAAAATTTAAATCTACTCAAAACAATTATTTTGGAGGAAATAATGAAATTATATAAAAAATACTGAGGATTATTGTATCCATAAAAGTGGTGGAAATAAAGAACAACCCACCTAGTAAGAAGGAATCCAAGATGGTAATCATGGAAATTGATGAAGATATATTCATAAGTGTACTTTCACTAACCACTAAATTGAAAAAGATAAATATTTAATGGAGAAGAAATCTAAAGGAAATATCCAATAGAAATGTAAAATAAGATAATCTTTGTTTAGTTCTTATTGATTTCACAATATTGAAAAAGCTGAACCCATGGAAGGATGAAAATGCTCACATAAAAGAATAAATTGTTTTAGGGGATTAGAATAAATGATACCCTTCTGAAATATGTTGAAGAATCTAGATATACAAGATGATCAAGTTGCTGTGGGAGAAGAGATGATTTCATTCAATTCCTAAAAAACATAATGGGAAAGGGGAAGGTGGAAAGTGAAGTGTTTGTCCAAACTAGCCAAACCAATTGTTCAATAGAATAAATATTAAGTAACCGTATCCCCATATAATTTTTTTAATAATTTTTTTTCTAAATAGACATAGCTATAAAAGAAATACAACTCATAAGGTGATTGTGATATAAAATTACATGCTTAAAGAGATTAGTGAAGATTAGATGATGCTGTAAATTACAAGAAACATATGGTGTCAGGTGTGTTCTTTATCTAATTTGGTATTAATACTAGTTCTGAATTATAGAGAAAAATTTATCAAACTGAAATCCACATGGAAAATGGCTAGATTTTGGAATAAAATGTTTTAATAAAACCCTTCACATTATCATTGGTTTCAGAGTAAATATTATATACATAAATTGTAAACAATCCATGAATCAGTTGTATAAGGCCAATGGAAGTAACATGTAACAACCATGGGGTTTAAAAAATTAATCATTCTTACATAATATTTATATTTACCAATTATATTTTATTATGTTATATTCATTATAATAACATTAGCTATTTTTTCTATCAAATTGAAAAGGCATTATTTCAAAAAGAATTGGGTATTCATGCATTAAATAGTGTAATTTAAAAATATAATTTATAAATTTTAGTTTTTGGAATTGTTAAAAAAACATCAATTTGGAATTCAGAATGTCAAAATTAATTTAGTATGAATTCATGATTATTTTTTGAAAATGTTTATTATTATAATGAGTAGTAAAAAATACCAATTTTTATTGAAATCCATCTTATCTTTTGATGTATTTACAATGTGTCATTATGTTTTGAATTACTTTAAAATTTTAATTACCACCACTTTATTAAAAATAATCAAATAAATTTTACTAGAATAAATATAAACCATTAATTTGGTATAAAACATTTTTATTCTTAAAAATGTTTTTTTGGGAAAAGAAATTTCATTAAATTCAAACAGTTTATTATTAAATTATAATATACGACTCATATGAATTGATTTTATAAAGCGGATTCCATAATTTTAATCATAGTAATTAATATAATTCAGTAAGATAAAAATATTTTTTTGTCACAATGAATACTAAAAAAAGTAAAAAACTCTTCCATTGGTTAAGGTTAAAACAAATTTATTTGAAGGTTAAACTAATGTGAAATAGGTTAAAATGACCTAAAAAGTTGAATTTGTCATATTTCATAAGTGGAGTTCCACTAAAAATCTATTTAATGTTTTTAAAATGTTTTATAAAACAATATGTTTTGAATTTTATACCCTAATCTTTTTATTTGAGAAGATAAGTAATATTTTTTTTGAAAAACCTTATTCTGAGTCTTTTCATATAATGGAATGGTTGGAAGATTACATTTCATTTTTAAAAGGTCAAAAATCTTAAAAAAACATTAATCATTATTATTTAACTAAAATAATTAATGGAATCCAATTTAATACCTAATTTTAATGTAAAACGATTTTTACTCTTAAATCTACAATTTTCCAAAAAACTATTTTCATGCATTTTGTGTCCTCATATTATAATTAATTTCAATCATATTTAAAAATGTAACTAAATAACATGGATAATAAATTATTAATTATCACTTATTTTTTTTATAAGGCCACATTTATTTTTGATCATATAGTTACTTTTTCCTGGTAAAGAGTTTAGTTTTCATGGTTAAGGTGAAAATGATTTTAATGTTGTTTAATTATGATATAAGGTTTAAAATGTATCAGAACTTGTATAAATGATATTTATTAATATATTTGGACCCTATCACATATTTTATTTTATTTTTTTGGTTCCTTTATTCAACTATACATGATTTTTATATATATTATTTAATGTTTTATGTAAATGAAAGTGTGTCCTGCCCATCATTTATAAAAGGGAAACACCTATCCCCTATTACCCAAAGATAATGGGAACTATAGATAATTAAATAAAAATAAAATTACCTTCTAAAAATGCATACCCAATTTTAAAATTCTTGTTCTTCATGTAAAAGCCAATGTTGTATGTAACACCCCAGGTAATTAAAAAATATTAAATTTTTTATATTTATCCCTATTTTTGAATAAAATGTTAATTTTACTTTAAAGGGGTTGCTATGTTCGATAGTGTACCCGATACGCAGTAGAGTGTTTCTTTGAAATCTTACGTTGCACACTAGTAATAAAATAATATTATTTAAAATGGCAGTTAACACCTAGCCATTGTAATGGTGGGAAAGAACGGAACTAACTGAAAAATGATTATATATGTATTTCAAATATTTTTACTTTTATCCAATAAATGTTAGAGGCATAAAATGCAAATGAATCCAATTTTAAGCATAAATCTTCTAATATTTTTTAATAGGTCGATTAACCACCTTTTGATGGAGAAACCTTTTAAAATATACTTCTAAAAATTTTATATGTTCTATTTGACAAAAATAAAATCCTTCTTTTGAATCTGGACATCAAAATTTACTTTGTGTAAATTTTTGGTATTTTTCCGATAAAGTTCATTTTTTAATGAATAGTGAAAAATGTTGTATTTTAATTCAAAACCTCTTTTTAGTGTAATTTTTTATATAATTAGATTATCTTTTGAATTTTTTTAAAGTGGAATTAGAATATATTTTTACCATTTAATCCAATAGGGGTCATTGGAATTAATTTCACTTTGAAACTGGACTTAAACTAGTGTCAATTTTTTGATACTTTTTGATTCATAAAAACACGCTATTTGTTTTGCAGCAGGAATTAATTATTAAATTAATTAATGCAACTTATATTTTTTGAATTCTGTAAAATAGACATCATTTTTTAATTCTTAATATCAAATATATATTAGGTTGAGTTTTTGGTATTTTTCTGAAAAACATCAATTTTTGATGAATAGTGAAACCACTAAGTGGTACTTAAAAAACAGATTTTTCATTTAAATGAAATTTTACCACCTCTGTGTTTTTAATTTCAAAAATCCTACATACACGGTTGTCATTAAGAAGTAAAATATGGTTATATGGGATTAAAATTGTTTTTTGATGAATAGTAATTTTGATGTTTTTAATCGGGATTAGAGGTAATTAGTGTAATTTAAGGTAAAAATAATGTTTTAATAATATTAAATGAACTTGACACATGTCCTACCCGTATTGTATGTGTCATGGACAACCAATAAAATCCATGGGTCATCTTGGGGACTCCATGTAGCCACTTTGGTAGGAAAATAACATTAATATCTTTTTATTTAAAGTTAAAATTAAAATGTCCCAAACATGTGTTGTTTTAATAAACAATTTTTAAATGGGGCTATACAAGTTATATTTCTAACTATAAATATGAATTAGAAATATAAAACTATTTCCCACATCATGATATTTTTTTTATAATTTTTAGACATTAAATAAATAAAATTATTTATGACACCATGATGATGCAGCGATTACCTCATTACTTAATGATTTAAATAAAATGAAAAAATAATGTAAAATATAAGACCTTCACATGTCAAAAATCTATTGGATGTGTGGATTTAGAACTCTTATCACCTTATCATTGAAATATATAATTTTGGGGCCTTTAAAATCCGAAAAGCATTTTATAATAAAGTAACCTTTTATAACTTTCCAAGTGTGCCCCTCCTCTCCTCTTATAAAATGCCACCACTTATACCACCTTACCCACACATCTCAAACCTTTGGATCATCCAACCCCTACCCATTTTTTCTCTCCACATCCCTATATTACTCCTAGAATCCTCACTTTGGGCATAATTATTTTCAAGGAATCCTTTGAGCTCAAATCAAAAAGAGTTACCCGATTTAAAGGTAAAGTCTTCCCTAGTGTTCATTTGTTTTATTTTTCTTCTCCAACTCCCTAAACACTTTTTTATTTATTTATTTTTTAAAAACACCAGTATATTAATTATACTAGGATTTTGTTATGATGAGTATTCGAGCTACACTAACACAAACCTCCGTCTAATGGTTAAAGAACATATTGTTTCTGTGGATGGCGAATTACTGCATCACGAAACGATGATTGTTCTATCTTCTCATACCACCTCTCATAGTGGGCAGTATGACGGCACTATTTTTATTTATGATATATATTATATTTATTTCTTCTCTATGATTCTTTATTTTATAATTAATACATAACTTTATGCTTTTCATGTTGTGAAAATGCGATAATTTCATTTGAGGAAGTGTGGACTACCGCCCCCTCAAGTGATGTGACTCGTTTATGCAATACATAGAATGTATAAAGAATGAAATTTATGAACATATGTGATCTATATAACAGATATATTATACTGGAATTATAATATATATATATATCATCTAGTTTTAATTCTATTAATGTTCTAAAGAAATGAAAGTAGCGTTCATGCATACGTATGGCTTACCGTCTCTATGAACGGTACATTTCATTTCTTACCTCCAAATGTAATGTACTACTATAAGTACATATATATAATGGATATATATGTCATATAGTACATCTAAACAATGGATATCATTCTAGAATTATAATATATATATCTCTCATTTGGTTTTAATTCCATTAATATGACAAAAAAATGAAAGTAACGTTCATGCGTACGTACGGCCTACCGTCTCCATGAACGATGATTTTCTTTTTTTTATCACAAAATATTTTTGAATAGTATAAAATGAATATTTACTGTATATATATATATATATATGATATTTTAATCATTAATACTATTTTGGAAATGATTTACTACATGGGCTGTCATTTTCAAACAAGTTCATTTTTGACTCATGTACCAAACATTGACAAAAACGTCAAATATGAACTCAAATTATTAACCAATTTTTATAACATTATAATATGTGATATGAACGGAATAAAAATCAATAAAATAGGTCCTTAAGAAATTATAAATTAACCAAAGTTTGTTATTCAGGAATATAAAGAAATAGACAAGACAAGTCGGACTTAAGGTAAGGGATCCAACCTCTCTCTTTCTTTTTCAGGTACCCTATTTTATGTCATTTCATTTATGCCCCAGGTTCTTATATTGGAGGATGTTATTTTATATTCACCATACTGTAATTTGTATTTTCATATGATGATATACCCCTCTTACTCTCATCAATTCATTTTATGAATTTTAAAGTGGCGCCGTTAGGCTGCCAAATTTTGGTAAGGGATCCTACCTCTCTCTTTCTTTTTAAGTACTCCCTTTTATGTCATTTATGTTAAGCTCATATTTCATATGTTTTGGGATATTATTTTATATTCCTCATTCTGTAATTTTTATTTTCATATTACTAGAGACCCTATTTGATCTCATAAATCCATTTTTGGAATTTTTAAGTTGCGCCGTTAGGCTGCCAAGTTTCCAAAAGGGATTTTTCATCTCACTTTTATTCCCGTGAGATTTATGCTACACTTTCCACCATTTCCTTTGAGTGGTGTATGTACTGCCCACTATTCTAATCTTTGTGTAATATAAATTCATTTATGAGTATTTACATAAATGTTTTATAGTCTTTCTTTCATGGTGTGTACATTTCCAAAGTTACCCATGTTGGTAAGGGAACCTTTCACCCTCCTCTTTTTAAAAGACTTATTTTTGTTGTGTCTTTTAATTTACATATTATTATGTTTGGATATGTTCTTATATATCATTATTGATTTAAAATTTATTTCCAAGAGATGGGATACCCTTTTTGTCTCATCAACTTGTTTTCTGAATATTAAAGTGAAGCTGTTAGGCTGTCGGATTTTTATAAGGGAACGTCTTAACCCAATTTCAATTTCCTTGTGTTCAACATGTAATTCTTGAACATTTCATCCTATGAATATGTGTGAATGTCATATGATTGTTTCACACTTAATATCAACTTATATTGGGTGTATTTATATTTCTCACACATAATTATTTGATAGATTTATCCTTAATTTAAGGATACCATCTTTATAATGGATGTCATCTCAATTTACATTTTCATTGAGACTTCATTGTTGTTATGCACCAATTCACTATTATATGGTGTATATAATATCCTTTGGCATATTATATCATGAATACCTTTATTCTCGTGATATTATAAAGTTCTAATTAAATATTATTCTACAATTATTTGTGTTCAAGAGTGTCTCATTTTGTTAAAATGTCTTTAACACAAATATCATTTTAAATGTTATAAAGATTTATTATTCTAAATATTTATCTATAATGTCCATGTCTTAAAAATGGTTTTCAGTATTTATTTATATAGACATTAATGTTTTAAAATTATAATTCAATTAAAATCCTTAAAGTGGTATGAGACACTTTGATTCAAAAATCTCTTTTAAATGGTTTTTGAAAATTGATTGATTAATTTAGTATATGGAATCACTCATTGTCATTGAAAATGAAATGTTTTATTGAAATGTTTATATTTACAATATTTTATCTTTAATTATGGTACTTGGACCTTTTACGGGTGGTTACGTGATAAACCATATGATGAGTGGTGCCGTGAATACTAGGACGGGTGGTTACGTTATAACCTCTAATACATTGGGTATGGAAGTCGGCTGTATGGCTATTCCATTAAGTATGTGTGGAAGTCGACCGTATGGTTATTACATTTAAGTATGTTACTATCCCAAGTTACCTTTATATGTTATGTGTTATTTATATTGGTTTTATGGTAATCTTTTGGTTACAAAAGGGTAAGTAATGGTATTTTATTCAGTGAAGAGTTTTTACTACTTCATAAAGGTGAAAGGTATTACTTTGGTAAAGTATTCATGATTTACTCGTCATTTTGAAAAACTAACAATTTTACTTCTTTATGTATCCCTTAAGACATGATTCATGATTTTGTTTGTAGGAAAGAATTATTTCAGAATAAGTTGGAATGGAATGGTTAATGGATCATGAAGAATGTTGAATGAGTAAGAAGTTAACATATAAGGGCTTCAATAGTTACAGTGAAATTCTTAAGAGTATTAAGTCTCTTTTGATGATGCGGATTACATTAGAAGACTTTTTATAATATGTGTAAACCTGATGTTTGATATATGAAAATTTTATTTAAGGAATAGTTATCTGTTCTTTTGTGGAAATAGTTATAAAGAACTATTTGGGTTTATATGATCCTTACTTTTGAGGTAATTATGGGTTACTATATGTTATGATGGAAAGTGAAAGGCATGAGATAAAATTGAGGTTAAATATTGTTATGATTATTTTTGAAGATTTTATCTCATTTTGGGGAATGTTTTAAGAATTATGTAGTTTTGGAAAAAGGAAACAAGCAGACTGTTTGACAACCTGTCGCGTCGGAAAAAGCTGTGGGAATCGAACCCACAACCAGAGTGCGATTGGTATTTATCGCCTACCACTGGACTACGTGAAGTCCCTAGTTATTTTTACCAATTATTTTTAGTTAGATGATTTTAGGAATCAAGAGTAAGTTTATTTTGGGTTATCTATAGAAATTATTAACCTATCATAGAGGATTTGTGATTAGGTTAATTACTTTTCAATATGAGATTTTAAGAGCAACTGATGTTATTTGGAGATAAATGTTAATTTGTACCTTGGGATACTATGCGATTAAATCCTTCAAATATTTGGGATTCAATCATAGTTGGGTTTACATTGAATATTTTTATGGGAAAATTGTTTATTAAATGGTCTTTGTTGAACTTTGGGTTTTGTTTGACAAATTTTGGAGATTAGGAGTAGATTTTCTTTTTGTAAAAAAATAGATCCTTTTTGGGTATTATCTGACCTCGTACTGAACTTTTTGGTTCGGTTTTGGATGAGATAAAAAGGCATGGGAAGTATAAAGTTCTCTTTTGTGGATTAGGTGATTCTCAAAAAGTTCATTATAGCTCTCTTAATTTAAACAAGTCATACTAAATACTCATCTTTTGGAGAAAATATGAGTTCGTGTAAGAAATCTAGTAAAAGTTGAATGTAATCATGAAAAGTAAGTATGTTTAACTATGTTTTAGTTAAGCTCATAAATAAATTCCTCAATGAAAAGTAACTTAAAAATAAAAATTTTGTCTGTGAATTTTTTCTACTGGGGAATCAAATACCGTTTAACCCATCACATGTTTGTGATTTTCTGGTGGTTAACTTTCTCCTAAACATGTTTTCTATCACACTCCCTCAGAACATGACCCTTTGTTTTTTATTTCATATCCATGTTCTCAGACATGGAATCCTAGTACGGGTTAACTCAGGTGACCTTTGTACTTCCCTTTCTCTATTTTAAAGTGATAGTTTAATTTACTCCTTTTCTGATGTGGGGGTTTCAATGAATTTTCCGAGCCCAATTTTAAAATTGCATGAACGCAATTCCCAAAAGGGGGGGAAGGATGTGACACCCTCGGTAAATAAAGAATATGACATTTTATATATTTATCCCTCTTTGAGAATAAAATGATAATTTTACTTTAAAGGGGTTTCTATGTTCGATAGCATACCCGATATGCAACAATGAGTTTCTTTGAAATCTTACATTGCACACTAGTAATAAAATAATATTATTTTAAATGGTAGTTAGCACCTAGCCATTGTAATGGCGGGAAAGAACATAACAAACTACAAAAAGATTATATATGTTTCTCAAATACTTTTACTTTTATCCAATAAATGTTAGAGGCATAAATTGCAAATGAATCCAATTTTAAGCATAAATCTTCTAATATTCTTTAAAAGGTCGATTAACAGCCTTTTGATGGAGAACCATTTTTAAATATACATTTGACAATTTTATATGTTCTATTTGACTAAATAAAATCCTTCTTTAGAATTTGGACAGCAAAATTTACTTTCTGTAATTTTTTTTTGTATTTTTCCGATAAAGTTCATTTTTTAATTCATATTGAAAAATGCTGTATTTTAATTCAAAAACACTTTTTATTCTAATTTTTTTATATAATTAGATTATATTTTGAATTGGTTTTAAATTGGAATTATAATATATTTTTACCATTTAATCCAATAGTGGTCATTAGAATTAATTTCACTTTGAAATTGGACTTAAACTAGTGTCAATCTTTTGATACCTTTTGTTTCATAAAAACACGCAATTTGTTTTGATAACGGGAATTAATTATTATATTAATTAATGAAACTTATATGTTTTGAATTTTGTAAAATATAAATCATTTTTGAATTCGGAATACCAAATATATCCTAGGGTGAATTTTTGGTATTTTTCTGAAAAACTTCAATTTTTGATGAATAGAGAAACTACTAAGTGGTACTTAAAAACAGATTTTTTGTTTAAATAATATTTTACCACCTCTGTGTTTTGAATTTAAAAAATCTGACATACATGGTTTTCATTAAGAAGTAAAATGTGGTTCAATGAGATAAAAATAATATTTTTGGTGAATAGTAACTTTTATGTTTTTAAACGCGATTAGAGGTAATTAGTGTAATTCAAGGCAAAAATAATGTTTTAATAATATGAAATGAACTTTACACATGTCTTACCCTTATTGGATGTGTCATAGAGGACCAAGAAAATACATGGGGAATCTTGGGGACTCCATGGAGCCACATTGGTAGGAAAATGACATTAAAATCTTTTTATTTAAAGTTAAAATTAAAATGTCATAAAAATGTGTTGTTTTACTAAAACAATTTTTAAATGGGGTTATTCAAGTAATATTTTTTACTATAATTATTCATTAAAAATCGAAAATGATTTCCTACATCATTTTATTTTGTTTATAATTTTTAGACATTAAATAAATTAAATTATTTATGACACCATGATGATGCAGCGATTACTTCATTATTTAACGATTTAAATAAAATGAAATGATAATGTAACATAAAAGACCTACACATGTAAAAAACCTATTGTATGTCTGGATTTAGAACTCTTAACACCTTATACTAGAAATATATAATTTTGGGACCTTTAAAATCCGAATAGCATTTTATAATAATGTAACCTTTTATAACTTTCCAAGTGTGCCCCTCCACTCCTCTTATAAAGGCCCCCACCTCTACCACCTCTCAAGCCTTTTACTCGGACAAACCATGCCCATTTTGTCTCTTCACATACCTCTCTTACTTTTAGAATCCTCACTTTGGGAATAATTCATTCCAAGGAAGCCTTTGAGCTCAAATCAAAAAGATTTACCGGATTTAAAGGTAAAGTCTTCCCTAGTGGTCTTTTGTTTTATTTTGCTTCTCCAACTCCCTAAACGCTTTATATTAATTTCTATTTTAACAACACCAGTATATTCAGTATAATAGGATGTTGTTATGTGTAGTATTCGAGCTACACTAACACACACCTCCGTCTAATGGTTTATGAACATACTGTTTTCGTGGATGGTGAATTACTGCCTCACGAAATGATGATTGTTCTATCTTCTCATACCACCTCTCATAGTAGCCATTATGATGGAACTATATTTATTTATGATATATATTATATTTATTTCCTATATATTCTTCTTTATTTAATAATTAATACTTACCATTTTGCTTTTCATGTTGTGAAAATGTGATAATTTCATTTGAGGAAGTGTGGACTACCGCCCCCTCAAGTGATGTGACTCGTTCATGCAATACATGGAATGTATAAAGAATGAAATTGATGAACATATGTGATCTATATAACATATATATTATACTAGAATTATATATATATATATATATATATATATATATTTCATCTAGTTTTAATTCCATTAATGTGCCAAAGAAATGAAAGTAGCGTTCATGCGTACGTATAGCTTACCATCTCCATGAACGATACATTTCATTTCTTATCTCCAAATGTTATATACTATTATAAGTACATATATATAACAAATATATATGTCATATATTAAATCTAAATTATGGATATCATTCTGTATTATAATATATATATCTCTCATTTAGTTTTAATTCCATTAATATGACAAAAAATGATAGTAACTTTCATGCGTACGTACAACCTACCATCTCCATGAACGGTGATTTTCATTTTTTTATCTCCAAATGTTATGGACTAGTATAAAATGAATATTTACTAGATATATATGATATTTTAATCATTAATACTATTTTGTAAATGATTTACTACATGGGTAATCATTTTCAAACAAGTTCATTTTTGACTAATGTGCCAAACATCGACAAAAACGTCTGATATGAACTCACATTGTTATCCAATTATAATAACATTATAATATGTGATATGAACTGAATAATAATATTTAAAATAGGTCCTTAAGAAATTATTAACTAAACAAAGTTTGTTATTCAGGAATATATAGAAACAAACAAGACAAGTCGGACATAAGGTAAGGGATCCGACCTCTCTCTTTCTTTTCAAGTACCCTATTTTATTTCATTTCATTTATGACCCATGTTCTTATACTGGAAGATGTCAGTTTATATTCACCGTACTATAATTTTTATTTTCATATGATGAGATACCCCCTCTTACTCTTATCAATTCATTTTAATAATTTTTAAGTGGCGCCATTATGCTGCCGAATTTTGGTAAGGGATCCTACCTCTCTCTTTCTTATTAAGTACTCCCTTTTATGTCATTTCTTTTAAGATCATATTTATTAAGTTTGGGGATGTTATTTTATATTCCTCATTCTTTAATTTTAATTTTCATATTACGAGAGACCCTATTTGATCTCATAAATCCAATTTTGGAAGTTTTAAGTATCACCGTTAGGCTGCCTAGTTTTCGTAAGGGATTTTTCATCTCAATTTTATTCTCGTGAGATTTATGCTACATTTTCCACCATTTCCTTTTAGTGGTGTATTTCCTTCCCATTATTCTAATCTTTGTGTAATATAAATTCGTTTATGAGTATTTACATCAATGTTTTATAGTCCTTCTTTCATGGGGTGTATGTTTCGAAAGTTACCCAAGTCGGTAAGGGAACCTTTCACCCTCCTCTTTTTAAAAGACTTATTTTTGTTATGTCTTTTAATTAACATATTATTATGTTGGGATATGTTCTAATATATTTTTATTGATGTAAAATTTATTTCCAAGATATGGGATACCCTTTTTGTCTCATCAACTCATTTTCTGAATATTAAAGTGATGCCGTTAGGCTGAATAATTTTTACAAGGGAACATCTTAACCCAATTTCGATTTCCTTGGGTACAACTTGTAATTCTTGAACATGTCATCCTATGAATATGTGTGAATGTCCTTTGATTATTTCACAATTAATATCCACTTATATTGGGTGTATTTATATTTCTCACACATAATTATGTGATAGATTTATCCTTAATTTAAGGATACCATCATTATAACGGATTTCATCTCAATTTACATTTCCATTGAGACTTCCTTGTTGTTATACACTAATTCACTCTTATATGGTGTATATACTGTCCTTTGACATATTATATCATGAATCCCTTTAATCTCATGATATTATAATGTTTTAATTAAATGTTATTCCATAATTATTTGTATTCAAGAGTCTCTCATTTTGTTAAAAACTCTTTAACAAAAATTTTGTTTTAAATGTTATAAAGATTTATTATTCTAAATCTTTATCTTTAATGTCCATGTTTTCAAAATGGTTTTTATTATTTACTTATATGTACATTAATGTTTTAAAATTATAATTCAATTAAAATCTTCAAAGTGGTATGAGACACTTTGATTCAAAAATCTCTTTTAAATAGTTTTTGAAAATTGATTGATTAATTCAATATCTTGGAATTACACATTGTGAATGAAAATGAAACGTTGTTATTGAAATGTTTATATTTTCAATATTTTATGTGTAATTATGGTACTTGGACATTTTATGGGTGGTTATGTGATAAACCATATGATGGGAGGGGCTGTGAATACCAAGATGGGTGGTTACGTTATAACCTTCAATGCATTGGGTATGGAAGTCAACCGTATGGCCATTCCATTAAGTATGTGTGGAAGTCGACCGTATGGTTATTCCATTTAAGTATGTTTATGTCCCAAGTTACCATTATATGTTATTTGTTCTTTATATGGGTTTTGTGGTAACATTTTTGTTATAAAAGGGTAAGTATGGGTATTTTATTTAGTGAATAGTTTTTACTACTTAATAAAGGTGAAATGTATTACTTTGGTAAAGTATTCATGGTTTACTTGTCATTTTGAAAAACTAACAGCTTTCCTTCTTTGTGTATCCCTTACTGAGATTTTTATGCTCATCATATGTTTCATTTGAAATGTTTTTCACAGGACATAATGTTGAATAAGGTCAAGGATGGGATTAAGGAAATGTCAGGCTGTCTAAAACATGGAACTAAACATGGTTCTTTTTATGAGTTTTTCTTTTATGGAAACTTAGTAGAAGTGTCTACATTTTAATATTTTGAGATGTAATAGTTATGTCATAATTCTCTAAAACTCTTATCCTGAAAAGATACTCAATGTTAATTATTCATTTAATTCAATATTAAGTAAGGTTTAAGTCTGGGGCCTTATATTGGAAGTCTTTGCATACATACTTAAAATGGTTTTTCGAAGAAGTGGTGTACTTCGTAACTAAGAGTTTTCATTTTATTTTTTTAAACATATTTAAAATATAAATAAACCATGATTAAATAAATATATAAATATATTAAATATACTTATATGTTGTTATGTTAATGTAATAGGCTATATTCATATATTATTGAATGAAAGGGGAAATTAAACCATCATTTGGGAGTACAACAGACTACTACCTAACGAACTGAGGTAATTATTTTCCCATCACCGACTCTTATAAATATATTTAATAATGAGTTTAATATATACATAGAATAAAATAACAAAATAATTATCATTATATATATAATATAGAATCTAGTTTCTTACTATTTCATCCATTGAAAAATGATAATGTTGTTTGTGCATATGTGTCGATTGTCACCTCCACAATGCGAAGTGATTCTTTTTTAATCCACACTTCACCTGTATGGTTAATATATGTTTATTTAAATACATATTATTATATTTTTCATATAAATATAATTATTTTAATATATTACAATATTTACCATCCTTGAATTATGTTCATTAGAAAATGGACATTTTACTCATGCAAACGTATTACTTACAATCTCCATGATTATAAAATAATTTATCTTCCATAAAAATTTTTGATGGTTGGTTTTAAAAGTATAATTAATGTATTAAAATGATAATTATTAATGGGTTTTTATTCTATAAATGATGCAATAATGAAATATTTTTCAATAAACAACCTAATAAAGTCATTTTGGACAAATGTTTTGAACACCATAAAAACATCAGACATGAATTTAATTGATTATGAAATTTAATATATCATGGAATATATAAAATAAAACTAATAATAAATATTAAAATTCTTATTAAGAAATAAAATAATTAGCATATTTTTATTATTTATCAATATAAAGAATATATGTGATGATACAAACTTAAGGTAATAGATAATTTACCTTAAAAGCTAACATCAAATGCTATAATGATTTAATTTTTAAATATTTGTTTTCTAAGACCATATTCATAAAATTGTTTTAAATTTGTATTTATAAGAATGTATATGAAATATAAATTACATTTTATATTAATTTTGACTATATTTCAATGTTTTTCAAAGGGATTCTTTTTATGTATTTTATATGTAATGTTTTCACAAAAGTAAAAAAGGAATGTTATATATAAATATAAATAAAATAAAGGATATTTCCTGAAACCATTAATATTATTTAATATTTTTCATCCTTTAAAATATTTCATGTTATCTTTAATGAAATATTCTCATTTCTTTTCTTTGATTTCTTTTTTTTAAAAAATTCTTTATATAGAATGTATATTTTGATATCTCGAAATGATTTTAATATTAGTGAAAGTATTATTTTTATAAATATAAGGAATTTAGTTTTTTTTATTATTTTATGATTCAGGGTAATTTTTTATGAAAACAAGTAAGAATGGTAAAGCTCATGACGATGCGTGATACTGATACAAGTCTCTAATATTCTGGCTAAACTATTAAAGGTTTCTCTTAAGAGATTATAGGAATTTAATGGTTATGTTATTCCATTTTTAACAGTGATATGTAAATAATGTACCATGTTACCAAAATGATATATATATGATTTATTTGGGATTTCATTTAATTATTAATATTTCACAGTGTTAGATAATGTGATTATATTTAAAAGAGAAGTTTATGTTATATTTTGAGGGGGAAATGTATAATAGTGTGAAAAAGATTTGATGATTTTTTCTTGATTACAAATAAAAATCAATGAGTTTTAGTGTTCTATTATCATTTCTTATGAAATGTATTATGAATTTTTTTGGGGAGTGATGTTTAATTATTTGGAATGAAAATATATTTTTTAGATAAAATTTTATTTTAAAAATTACACAATTTAATGAGTAAATATGGAATTACATGTTTATTTATTCAATTTATATGAACCTAAATGGGATTCATGTATACATCATATGTTTAAAAATGTTTTTCAATGGGTTTTTTGAATTATTAATGACATGTATGTGGTAAATATAAAATTTTGATGATATATCAAGAAAAAAAAACTTGTTATATAATAAAGGTTTTTCATATTGGAAAAATTTGATACCTAATCGAAGTGTCCACTTTGGGATGTAATATTTTATATTATAAGGGAAATGAAACAATCCCTTAAATCTATAAACCAACAAGGGCTTCGAAAATTTAATAAAATTAATTCTTCTCTGAACAATTAAATCTATATATTTTCAAAGGAAATATCCTTATAGTTTCTATCAAAGGAAAATATAATATATTATTTTAGAGGATTGGATAATTTATGAAAATAATCTTATGAGATATTAATTTAGGGTTATTATAATATATAATTTGACTATTACAATGTTTCTTCAACGAAAATATATCTATTTAGAATGGTTTTCCATAGATTAAAAATGGATAATGATGTAGGAATAGTCGAAAATAAAAATAACCATTACAATTTTAAATCTTGAATGGTTGGAATTATAATTTGAATATTTCTGTTATGATGGATCAGTTGAAATAGCATATAAATGGTGGTAGTATCATTGATAGGTATAAAATATATCGATCATAACGGAACATGTGGTTAATTGATAATTTTATGAGAAGAATTCCTAAGTATTTATTTGATATTGTGTTTAATTGGAATTTATGGGAAGGATTATATTGTTGGAAAAGATATTTAAAGTAATTGGTTGTATAGAGAGTCAAAATGAAACTCTTTTTATTTGCCATTTTTGTGGTGAATATGATCAATGATGGAAAATAGTTAATAATACTAGAAAAATAGTAGAGATTGATGCCATGAAATGGAAAAAAATTTAATAATATTTTTCTTGAGAAATATTTTTCATAAGGTTGTTAGATATAGGATATAAATAAATTCATAGAGGTTATGTATAAAGAGGAAGATTTAGTGGCCTCATGTGAAAAAAAATCACTCAATTAGTAAGGTACATACCAAATTTTATTCAAGATCGTAAGAGTAAAATTATTATGTTTCACTTAGGAGTAAATCTATGATATATAATATTTATGGCATCGTGAGACATTAAATGTTTCAAGAATAAATTTTTCTATGATAATAATCTAGTTATAGAGTTCTTTCTTTTGTGTGTTCTATAAAAAAATAATGTCCATGTGGAAAAAAATGGGAATTATTCAATGAGGGAATATAAAGGTAAGAAAATCATGTTTCTAGTTTGAAATATGGGTTTTAAAATACACCATAAGGAATTTATTATGAATTTGAAGAAGTTATTTTTATTTGGTATGTTTTCGAATATGGATTGTGATTATAAGGGAAAATATATATGTAGTGGTCAGAACAATTTTATTATATAGAAGTATAATGTTTTAAATGTAATGAGATGGGTTATTATAAATATTCATGTGTGAAGAAGAGAAAAAATTATGGGAATCCAAAATAATATACGGTGAACAGAAAGGGGAATTGCTTTTAAATCACTTTTGAAGTCGTTGGTACAAAAAACAAAGAGGTAACATTCACATTAATTATGTATTCATATCATACTAATATATTGTTTGATTCAGTTTTACATATTTCTTCATTTCATAAAAATTTACTAGTAAAATTAATTTTCACCTCAATCAAAAAAGTTAATAAATTTCAGAAAAAACAAGTTGGAGTTATAATTAAGAAAATAATAATTTATAAAGAGATTCCTAGTTCTATTTATGGGTGTATTTTACTTGATTTTTTTTTTCATTCCTATTATAGAATATGATGTTATTTTGGGAATGGATTGGATTTGAGTTTACCATGATAATATAAAACTTAGTGAAAATGAATTTATACTTCCAAATGAGTATTAGTTTATATATAAGAATTAATTTATATCTTTGATAATATATTAATAAGATGATATATTGTAAAAAGATACAAAAGAAGGTTATATTAATTATATTATAGAAAATAATGGAACTATTCAGAATAACGATGTGTTAGTAGTAAAATAATATCTATGTATTCTTTTTGATGTGTTTACTAGAAGTATATATGATCATGAATTTGGATTTACTCTTTTCTAAGTGCATTATGATAATAAAATTTTAAAACCCCCTTATTGAATGGATCATGTAGAAATTCTAGAATTGGAAAATCAATTACAAGAATTTCTTAAAAAATGTTTAATTAATCCTTGAACATCACCATGGCGTGATCCTATTTTTTTGGTGAATGGAAGGATAGTAACATGATTATATTCATTAATTATATATAATTAAACCAAATAACTATTATAAATAATTATACTTGTCTCATATTGAGGATATTTTTGATAAACTCCAGTGAGATCAGTATTTTTTGAAGGTCGATATAAGGTCTAGGTACCAAAAATTGAATGTGACATATGATGTCGTCTCTATGAGAGTGTATCTTACTAGGTATAGGAATTATGAGTTTTTGGTCAATCTATTGGGATTAAAAAATCATTTAGATTAATTCATTGATTTTATGAATACTATTTTGTAAGATAATTTGGATAAATGTTTGGGTTGTGTTTATTGATGTTATTTTAGATAATTAAATATGTTATGGGGATCATGAAAAATATATAAGTATTGTTATTTGAACCTTGAATTAAAATAAAATATATGGAAAATTTATCAATTTTTATTTTTTTTGTTATAACATGTTTCATTCTATGGAGATTTTGCAGACAAAGACGACATAATTATTGATACTACGAAAACAAAAGTAGTTTATTAATTTCCAAGACCTATAAATTTTAATATTATTCATAGTCTTATTAGATTATTAGGATATTAATTTTGGGGTTTTGAAAACATCACACGATTATATTCACTCATAACCTTGTTTACAAGAAAATGATATAGAATTATCTAGAAAAGGAATATGATGACTATTTTTTGGAATTGAAAAGAGAATTATTAAATTATCTAGTTCTGGGCCTATCATCAAGAAATTTAGACTTTATTTTCTATAATAATTCATCATTTATAGGTATTTATTGTGTTTTAATATATAAAATGGTCAATTTCTTAAACGTTACATTAAATAAATCCACAAGAGATATATTAACTTACACATCACCAAGAATTAGTGTCTATAATTTATTACTTAAAAATATAGAGACATCATTTTTATATAGTAATGTATAAAATATATACTCATCAAAAAATTTGAAAAAATATATTCACTCAGATTTAGTTGAAAATGATATAAATGAGATGCATGTAATTGATAATGGAATACTAAATCTATATTCATTACAATCTATATAATGAAAATAGAGTATTTTATCCTTGCAGTTGGAAATATAATTACACATTAACCTTGTTACATTTAGAGCATTACCCTTTTGGTTGATGATTTGATAAATTTTGAATTAGAAATTGTGAATATAGGAACTCCCCCTATTTTATTATATTTTTAATATAATCATCTTTATCAGAAAGAATTATGAAATATCATATTGAAGTCTGTGGGTTACATGAAAATGTATAATTGTTTAAGAAAGGTAGGTATCTAGAATTTAATATTGATAAAGAAAGAGTTTTGTGATTCAAAAAATGGGCATATGTTTCATATAGCCTATAATTGATGAATTAACTACTAGGGGTGGCTCATTGCCCTCAATTTTCCTTACATACTTGTAGTATAAAAATATATAAAGGCCTTCAATAACATATTTTGTGGGAATTAATGAAGAAAAAGAGTGAAAAAGTTTCTATAAAATGATTTCTTTTACATAGTTTAATGCTAAAATAAAATTAGAAAAAAAAATAATTTATCTTTTTCTTGTTCCAAAATGGATTTGGGAGAAAATATCCATGTATTTCAAGGTTTGGCTTACCCAAAAAATTCCTAAGAAAATAATTTTATTTGATTTATTGAGGATCTATTAACTAAATAAAATCATTTTACTTTCATTCGAGATAATATATCTTATGATAAAATTTCACTACTTTATGCTGATGAGATAATTTGATTACATGGATTCCCACTTTCCATTGCATTTGATCATGATTAAAGATTCACCTATAAATTTGGGAATGTAAATAAAAAATATTTGTTTACTATATTTAATTTTTGTACATCCTTCCGTCCTCAATATGATGGATAAGAAGAGTGAATGATTCAGACATTGGAGGATATGCATTAATCTTGATCAAGTGATTATCATGTAATTTGCGATCAATATCTTTATTTGGTTAAATTTTTATATATCAATAGATTATATATATATATGGAACCTTTTGGGGAATTATATTTAATAAAATATTGGACTCTAGCTTCTTTGTATGAGCATAGGTAAAGGAAGTTGTTGGGACTATAATTTGTATAAGAAAAGATAGAGAAGGTGGGAAAGATTCAATAGTAGACAATGAAAACTTATAAAATGCATAAATGTTTAGTGAATAATCAGAGGAAAGATCTTTCAATTGAGGTAGATAGCCATGTTTTTAATATAATATCTATCTGGAAAAGTGATATACATTTTTGTAAAAATGGAAAGTTATGTCCAAAGTTCATTGGACTATAAGAAATTACAGAGAATATTGTATCTTTTTCATTATTTAATGTCCTTTCATCTAAGTTTATCTCATGTGTATAACATATTTCTTGTTTAATTTTTAAGAAAATATGTGTAGGATATATCTAATGTTATAATCAAATAAGTAGTTTAGTTGGAATAAAACAGTTATTATGGGGAATATCTTGTAAAAATTCAAGAAAAAATGAGAAAGTATTGTAGGATAATGTGATTTAATTGGTAATGGTTTTTTTAAAAAATACATATGATGTAAGAAAAATATGAGAATGGGAAAATGTTATGAGGGAATGATATCCTTAGTTGATTTAATACTAAATTTATTTTGAAAAATTAACAAATAAAAAAGGATAGAATGTATAAACCTAATTAATGTTAAAATAAATAATTTTTATGTCTTATTAATAGTCATCATTTATATTTTATAGATATATATTCATTACAATAGTATTAGGTAATTTTTCAGTCACAATGAAAAAACATTATTTCTAAAAAAATTTGCTTTCCATGAATTATATCTTTTTATTCGGAAAAATAAATTATAAATTTTATAATTTTAATTTATTATATAGAACCTATTTATTTTAATTCATCATGTCAAAAATATCAATGGATTAATCTTTTATAATTTTCTACAATTATTTTTTTTCTGAATGATTATTAAAAAATACTGATATTTATTTAAACATATTTTATTTTAAATTATTTACACTATCAATTTATATTTTGGATTAGTTTTAGAAGTTATTTATTTGTTAATAATTAATCATAATCTAATAAGTTTAATCATAATTGGATTTATACTAGATGTTATAATAGAAACATTTGTATACTTAAAAATGATTTTTTATAAAAAAAACTTTTAATCTCATTTGATGGGTTTATTTTTAAATTAAATTATAGAAGTTCTATGAATTTAATTATATATAATGTATAAAATATTATAAGTAAAAATATTTGATATAATTAAATAGGTTTCACCTATTCTTTTTCAGAAGGAATAACAAAAAAAAGTAAAAATATGCTACCACAGTTATGGTTAAAAAATATTTCCACGAGATTAATCTAAAAAGATAAGGGTTAAAATTACATAAACACATGAATTCGTCATATTTTATGAGACATTTTAAACTTTATATATATTTAAAGAGATATAAAATTCATTTTAAAAAATTATTTTGAATTCGGGTACCTAGTCTTTATTTTTTTGAATATTAGTTATATTTTATTATATTTTAAAACTATTATTGGGTCTTTTCATTTAATGGCATCGTTCGAAGATGATATTAAATTTTATATAGATACAAAACTATAAAAACCTTTATTTTATGTATTTTTTTTAAAAATAATTTATGGAAACCAATTTATTAATGATTTTAAAAGAAAAGTATTTTTATAATTAAATCATGTATTTTTTTAAAAATTGTTTTCATGTTATTTGTGTTCTTATATTAAAATTATTTTATTAAACTATTACAAATTTAACTCGAAAATGGACTAATAATTTTTAATTATAATTCCCAACTTTTTTTGAAGGTCCCTTTTATTTCGAGAGTTATAATAAAGTTATCATGTAAAAATGATGAGTATCAAAGTTAAGGATAAAAGGTGTCTGTATTTTAACAAAGATAAATCGATTAAAATGTAACCAAAACTTGTCTATATAAGATTGGTTGAGTTTAGTTGCACCCTATGACATATTATATTATAATATTTAACTCTTTTGTTTCAATTTTTGAGTTATGATATATATACTACTTTGTCTTTAATATAATTCCAACTGTGTCTTTCCCCTCACATATAAAAGGGAAACTAGTATCCTATATTCCGCCCACCTAATGAGTACTATAGATCAATAAATACCCCAAAAATATCATCTTAATAAGCCTCACCACTTACCAATTTCCCTTGTTTGATTATAAAACCATTATAGAAATAAATTAGGTATAAAACTAAATAGGTTGTGGGATGACATTATTTAATTCTTAACCAATAATTTTAATTTTGTTTCTTCTAATAACTCATTCTATTATACTAAACAATTATATAATAATAAAAATAATATATTTCATATAATTATATGTTATTATGTTAATTTCAAAACCAATATTCATTTTCTATGCTCTCAAATGGAAATGTTTACAATTGTTTTAGTGTATAGTAGACTACAACCTCATGAACAGATTAAATTCATTTCCCATCAAGGATTCACAAAGTGGGTTGTACTGCTCAATTTTATATATATATATATATATGTGAGATTAATGATACAATTATCATTTACATAGGTAATATATCATATATTCTCTTACCCTTCCATACAATAAAAAATGGTAATGTTGTTCTTATATATGTGTGGATTACCACACCCCCAAAGCGATGTGATTAGTTTTTCATCCCTACATCACATGGATTGTATATATAGGTTTAATTAATGATATAATATGATATATATGAAATATTTATAATTATTATAGATAATATAATACTTTACTTATTTCTGTCATATTATTGGAAAAATGAAAATGTTACTCATACGTAGGCATGACCCACCATATATAGGAATGTAGCATATTTCATTTTTAATATCCATCCTTAAATGTTGGTTTGAAAAGTATAATTAACATATAAGATTCATAATTTCTTTAATTTTATTATTCAAGAGATGATGTAATAATGAACTTTTTGTGTCAGTCAACATACCAAATTTATTTTGACATGTGACGTGAATATCATCAAGACATCTAATTTGAATTTAAGTGATTAAGTAATTGAACATAACATTGGAATAAATAAAATAAAATTTATAATAAAATTATAAAATTTTGTTAATAAATTAACTAATTAATATAATCTTATTAATGTTTAGTCATAAATTGTTAGCTTTAATCTGGTTTGATTCATGAATAAACTCAAAGATGGAAATTTTATCTTTATCAGCTCAATTGTATGGCCTGATTTTTAAGTCTAATTTTTACATTATTGACAATTATTTGAGATGGCTAGTTTATAATGATTAATCTTTATCTACGTGGATATGATATTTGAATGGGGTTCCTTTGGTTGATTTGATTCTAGATGCAGACTAAAGTATGGATATTGACATATCTATTAAAGATCAACTTCACAGTAAAAATTTTTTTGTCTCATATTATTTCCACCATTGATAGATATTTATTCACTCATAAGGAGGAATTTTTATCTTTGGAACCTACTACCAATTTATTCCTCTATTCTAAAGTGTTCTACGAGAATGTCATCTATAACAACAATGAGTTCAATAGGATGGGTAATTTGAAGGGGAATTTATTGAAGCCATCTTGGTCAACTCTTTCATGGAGAGTTACTCATAAAAATATTCCAACTAATGATTTGTATAATGCTTGTGGAATATCTATTTTTTCTATTTGGGTTTTGTTTCATTAGTATAGGGAATATGTTGATCATCTTTTCCATAGTTGCGTGGCTACTTCCGCAATATGGAAGGCTATGGCTACTATGTTTTATTTGTTTTTCCCTCAGGTCACAACGATTTTGGATATTCTAAAGGGATAGAGTAATATCAACTTATCTATGAATATTTAGTGTCTTTTCTAGGTGGCTGCAGAAGTGGTCATTCACTGTATTTGGAGCTCAAGGAATAAGATGATACTTGACCAGCACATCTTCCAGGTTGGTGTTGTGGTATCCAGTATATTTTATGTTCTTTGTAATATTTTATTCAAAATAATTCTGGTGTTCAAACACCATTCATGACTTCATAGTTTTAAATCAGATTGGGGTCAATGGAATTTTTGACCCCCTTTTGGAACAATTGATGTTCTTTAGAAAGAGCCATTCTTTGGTTGTATTAAAATCAATTCTGATGGTTCTTTGAGAGGTAATCTCAGACCAACTAGGTTTGGGGATATTTACAATGATCTTCATTGTGGTGTTCTTGGTTGTTTTTCATGCATCCTGTGGACATGCCTCTACTCTTGAAGAAGAAATTATTGGTGTAATTATAGTGGCTGGCCAGGTTGAACTATTCAGTTAAAAGAATAGTTGGCTTGGATATGATTTAACCACTGTTGTTCTTACCATTCGATCAGGTTCTATTCATCTTTCATGGATTCTCACTAATAGATGGATTATTTTTTTGGAATTTATTTACTCTTGGGATAGAATTGTTACACATATATATTAAGAGGTTAATGCACTTGGAGATGGTCTTTCAAACAAAGGCATCAATATTATTGTCATTTAATGGGATGATCATGTTTTGAATGATCTTCTTCCCCTTCTCAAGAGGGATAAAATTAAATATCCTATTTTCAGACTTCTGTATTGTTTTTATATATTATAAAGGGTTTTTATTTTATGGGAAAGGTCCTAGTTTCCATTAAAAACATGCAATATGAGTCAGACTTGAGGTATGATACACTTTACCTTAAAAACCTCATTTAAATGTTTTTAATGATTTATTTTCTAAATAATTTTATTTCAGGTATATATAATTAAAATTATATTATGATTTATTTATATAAATGTATATTAATTTTATATTTCAATTTATGTCAATTTTGAATTACTTTTTAGGGAGTTTTAAATAAATGTTATTAAATATTTTATATAGGAAATTTTTTCAAAAGAGAAAATGAACATTCTATTTTAATGCATGTGATTTCAATGGTTTTCCCCACCACCATATCCATTATTTCATGTTTCGATTAGTTTTTAATATTTCTTGTTTTCCTCAAATAAAAACCCTACTTATATTTGTTTAGGTTGTTTTGAAAAATAGTTCTTAAATGGAATGGATATTTTGATATCTGAATGTGATTTTCTAATGGGTGATTTTTTATGAGTATGAAAAATTTCACGTGTTATGATTATTTTATGGTTCTTGGAAATTATTTATGATCACGGGTGAGTCCAAAATAGATAACGATGATGATTGATATAGATATAGCTATCCAACTCATTTGGTAAAGTGATAGAGAAAACCAACTGTATATTTCTCTTTAGAGATTATTGGAATTTATTGACTAGGTTATTCCATTTCTCATAGTGATTTTATAAGTGACCGGAAAATTATTTCCCTTATTTCCTAAATTATTTATCTACTACTTATATGGGTTTTCCTGGAAATATTAGTTTTTACCCAGGCAAGGTCATGAGATTAGTTTTAAAATCGAAGGTTAACTACTTCTTAAGGGTGAAGAACATAAATTTGTGAATAAAATTTCATGAGTTATTCATGATTCAAAATAATTTTTTTTTGGTTTTTAATTTATTATTTCTTATAAAATTATTTATGGTAATCTTTGGGTGGGGAATTTGATTTCTTAGGTGAGATACTATTTATTTTGATCCAAAATTTTATTTTTTAAAAGAAAAAATTTAATATCTATTCACAGATTAATTAGTTTCATTGTTGATTTTTATATGTACTGTACTGAAGTTTTCATTGTCAATCCACATTTTAAATGTCTTCCATTGGGATTTAAGAATGGCTACAAAAATTTATGCGGTTATGATGAAAAATTAGATCATATATCATGAAAAAGACTTGTTAAATATTAAAGGGTTTGTATTGTGGAGAAAATGGATATTGATTGGTAGTGACCACATTATGATGTCTTATTTTGTTTTACAATGGTGATGAATTATTTATCTAAAAATGATTAAAAATTATCTTCAGGAATGTAATATAATAAATCCCTATTAAAAAAATAAAAATAATTTAGGTTGTACAAGGATGGGTCCTTCTATAATGTTATATATGAGAAGTATGAACAACTAAATTTTATATTTATATATATATTTTTATGACACTTTACCTCATATTCCACTAATATATAGGATAAAAAGTATTCCTAAATAAATTATATTCTCTCAATAAACGGAACACCATAATTTTTCCTTATAATCTTAAAAATAATCTTAAATAAATTAGATACCAAAAATTATTTCAAAATTTGTATCATTTCATCTTGTGGTATGTTTCTCATAATAGTGTACTTTATCATGTATCCTCTAAATATTTTCAATCAATGTGACAGGTATCACATGTTTTATTGAGATGTTTTATGTACAATGATGCTATGGTTTTATTTTTATTCATGAGTTACATGAATAACCTTGATGTTTTCTAAAAATATTATTTTTGATACACCCATACCTGGATCAGTTAGAATAGTGGATTCATTGAACATATAAATTTATATTTGGTAAATTCAATAAATGAATATCTGAAGGAAGTGACGAAATGTTAGAATTGTATTTATATAATTGATAATTTCTGTAAAAAATTATATTCATGTTGTTGGTAGAGTATCTGCCTAATCAAAAGGTGGTAGATGAAAACGTATGATATTGTTTTCCATTAACCTAGGGAATATAAAGATAAGAGGACTTGAGATTTCATGGAGTTTCTTCCAACTCGTAAAGCTAGAAAAGAGATGGAAAATAATGAAGAAAGAGTCGAACCCGCTCAATGGGATTATTTTTTATAAAAAAATGTCCCTAATGAATGAAAGATAATTTTATGTTTCCCATAGAGGGGGAGGATTAAAGTCATATTTTAAAAAGGATTGAACCATTTTTGAAATTTTCAATAATAGGTAGAATAAACCATTTTATTTCAATAAAAATAACTATGATAACGATTTAAAAAGATAAGTGAAGATTCATTGGAGGATATATACTATGTATTTTAAAATATATATATATTGGTATGGACTAATGGATCCCCTAATATAGTGTGTTGGATTTGTTTAAAATTAGGTGTTTGTTAATAATAAGGCCCTAAAGAGGATGAAGGTAATTCGTGGAGGATCATTGAAAAAATCCTTGACTAATTTATGTTTGATTTTTTGAAAAGGAATATTTATGGTTGTTGTGTAAGATTAGTTGTCCATAAAAATAGATTGGACTCCAGAAAGTATTTTTAATTGAGATAAATTTGAAAATAATACTACATAGTCAAGAGAAGGACCATAGTAGTTCTTAATAAAATTTGTATAAAATGTGGGTTCAATCCATTTCATCGTAAAATAGATTTTTCTATTATGATACTGAAAATGATCCATCTAGAAAAGACCACACCATGGTGTTCCACATATAGAGTTTCAGCGAACCTGTAAATAGTCAAATATTTCAAAATGGGTGTTTTGGTGGCTTTGGTCAAGGAAAGAATCACATGGAATATCTAAATATGAAAAATGACTATGTAACAAAATATATTCTTGGGAAATGCTCATGATTCATTAAAATTTCAACTACGAAAAACCGCCATGGAAAAAATGGGCATAATGGTGTTTTGAAGTGTTTGTAGTCAATAGGTTGTGTTTCACTGAAGACTTGTTAGGTTTGATGGCCAAAATAACCATCCAAGGGGGGTGACATCATAGTAGTGGCCATTATGAAATCAAAATATTCAATGGTCTATATATAAATTGTTGTCCATGATGTTAGGACTCAAAGTTTTTCCAGATTTAAATAGTGAGCTCTAAACTAGAATTATGGTTTTCATGGTGAAGGAGTTTTCTTTAAATTATGGAACTTATATTTCATATTTATAAAATGAAAGTTAAAATAGACAACATATCATGGAGTTTGATATTTCTAAGAGATTTTATACTGAAGATACATAGACCTTGTTGTGTTGATCAACGGTAAGATGTTTTGGTTGGCCTATTATAAGATGATATATGAGATATAGAGGACTTGTGTAACAATGAATTTATAGTTCAGAACTGATCTAATAATAATGGGAAAAAAATATAGTCCATATTTCAAGGATGTTACCAAATTATAATGGAAAATTAAACAATTTTATTAATTGATAATTCATTCATATTGAAAATATAAAAGTTAAGGATCTATGAAGTAGTTATAATAAATTGATTGTGTGATGGATTAAATCATAGGGAAATCTTATGGATTTATGGGTTGTTATAGAATACCCATAATGCTGCTGAGTAGTGGAAATTTATCATATCAAGATATCCTATTACAAAAGGAGGATGAACACCTATAAAAGACTGAATGTGGAACACATTTTCCTTAAATAATTAAATTATAGTAAATGATAGATAATTAAAAATATTATATCCCTCAACTTGAATAGGAAAAGCGGTTTTATAGATGACTGGATGAAAAATAAGATATACATAGAAACCCATAAAGATATTGTCGAAGTTAAATTTTAAGGATTTGATATGTAACAATAAAGAGAATAGGAGTTCAAAATTAATTCTAGAAAGATGATAGAGCTATAAAATACAGGGTTTCATATATTTTGAAGAGGAACCCAAATAGGAAATCAAAAAAAGAATTCACTTATATTTTAGGATAAAATAAAAGTAAGTGATACTTAGGATGGGGATTGAATGTTCATAATGTGTGTAGAGACACTCCCAATGGATTTATTAAAGGATAAAAAGGAAAGTGAGAATGTAGTTTGATTTGGGTGATGGATCCATCATTTTTGGGTGCCTTGAAGGACCATCATAATGTAGAGATGTTATAAGATAAAATAACAGAGGACTACCAGAAGGTAGCATATATTTTCAAACACTAGAGGTAGGATTTGGGAGCTCATAATGATGTTGTGCATGACCCCTCAGGATTTGGGTAATGTGGTGTGGTTAGTGTGGATTACACATGGAGTTCCATCCATGGCACTTATGTGAAGGCTGTTTGAGAAGGAAGTGCTATAAAATGCCGAAGGAGTGTCATTACTGGCTGGGGAGGGAAGCACTGAGAATTTCTAGGATTGGGTAGAACCAAGACATGGCTCTAATATATTGTTGAATGATAAATAGTGACACCAATCAAGAAGGGACATGTCATTTATCAACTTGAAAAATTACTTTGATCGCCTTGGTGATGATTGTTGTGTAGTGGGAATCAGTAGTGGTCTCTTAAGAGCAAAGTCAGGAAAGGAAACCTTAGATGACAATGAAATGGGTGACTATGGTAATGGTCATCACATCCCAAGGAGGAAGAGGATAAATAAGGAAAATAGGGATCTGGGGTTTTGTATTTCATACAACATAATGAAAAATAAGGGGCATAAATAATACTCAGTCCTTCCTAAGACAATAGAGACATATCTAGCTAAAAAAGATGTTAACACCAAGAAGAAGGATCTCCATGTAGTGGATGGTATCAAGAAGAATCATGGGAAATATGTGAAGTCAAATAGGTTACGAAGGGGAATGATCTTTTGGAGTCCATGGAGGATTCTAAAGGGGAGGTAGAAGAGAAGAATGATATGGACCTTCATCGGGGGAATTTGATACAGTCTGAGGACATGCGGTTAGAGGAGGAGGTTGTAGATACTACGATAAGGTCAAATGGACTATAGTGGGAGGCTGTTATAAAACTTGAACAAGTTGTAGAAAATATTATGCTTTCAAGAGAGTAATTAATTTAGAAATTTCTTACAATTAAGGCCACAAAAGATGGAATAGTAAGGATGATGGGAAGATTGATATGCATGGACACTAATAGTGTGCAAGGTGAATGGATTGAAAAGTAGGATATTATCATGAATAATGGTTTCAATGAAGTGAAGATCAATATAGATGAGTACCTAAAATCTTGGGATTACTAGGAAACACACTTTTGAGATCTAATAATAGAGGACCCTTACTTACATTTACCATCCATTTACTAGAAATTATGATGGGAAATTACACCGTTAGGCTCAAATAATTTTTAACAAGTATGTGGTTTACATTATTTTTGAACTCGGGAGAACATGGGGTTTCACACTTTTCCTTAAAAGTGTTTTGATAATAAGAATGTAACTTTTAGGACAATGTGTATAGGGAAGGAGTGACCAAGTTCAAACCCCATTTGATGATATGTGAGATTTTAGAGATCTTTTTACATTGAGATAATGTAAAATTTGATTCTAAATGGATTAGCCTAGTGAATCTAGAACTACAAAATTTTCCTTTAATTATTTACATTTTTAGTTCACACCAATATAAGGTAAAATGATAAACATAAAATATCTAATAAAGGGGTTGTTCATGGGATTTTAATTAGATAAAAATCTTAGAAAATGCCCATAAAAAGTAATCCTAATGGTTTAGTGATGAATTTATATTTTGGGTAGTGATATTTAATTGAAAACATGGTCATGACCCATCCCTTGAGGTCCTTTCTCAGACTACCCCAAGCCCTCCTTCCATAGGCCAGTGGTTGGTGAGTTTCACCAGAAGGACATTTCTAAAAAATGGGAAAGAATTACCTCAAAACCTATACACAAACATGCTGAGTATACTACAAAAAGGTAATACACAATGGAATAGAAAGGTGAAACCAAAAATAGTAACCACAACTAAGTGTAATAGTAAGTACTGAATGTAAATGGGTATAAATACAAGCCCAACTAAAAGAAACTACTACAAATGAAAATAGAAAACAACTCACGAGATTTTATGCCAAGGATACTATCATAATGGTAGGTTTACATATTTTGAACATCTATCTACATTAGCCATAACTTCTGTGTACCACCTAGTTTTGTCTATTATAATCCCAACTAAGTTGCTCGACGTTTGCAGAAGGAACAACATGGTTTTGCTGAAGCCCGTGTAAGGGTGAGTATAAAAATACCCAATAGGGACCACAAGACCCCTTGAAGGTCTCTCAAAATTGTATAAAGTAAAACCCAAAAAGCATGATCTCATTCAAAAAACACAATGAAAAAGACTCATCTCAAACCAGGTATAAGTAAAGTACAAAAGTACAGATGATTTGTCAAGAATCTTGATCATCATATTCTATCGAGAGGAACTGGTATTGACCATACGAAGTCTTACCCACACAGGATCAGTAGGTACAAACTTTTGTATTTCCTATAAACGATTTTTACCAACCATAGTTGATAAGTACTATCCCCAGCAAGACCCACACAGGATCTGACCCACATAGGATCGGTATGAACTAGTCCATATAGGATCGTGGAGTGCCGACCCACATAGGATCTGTCCCACACAAGATCAGAATGTTGTTGATCCATTACGGGAAGCTCTATGGGGTTTCACAATATGTTGCACCAGAATGGCTCAAAGGAGCAGTTCAGTACATTTTTTGGCAGCGTAATGTGGCACCTCCTCATGACATATGGGACCCGCAAGAGACAATTCCATTTCCATCTCTGCATGGATTCCTTCAGCGCGGCGCATGAAGACACACCACCTCTACCTCCACAGGCCACCAAGTGTGCTCTAATGGCCTGTTCTTCTCTCCGGATGAGCCTACGGTCCTCTCGGGATGCCACCATCATTGCCCACCTCTCAGATTCATCTTTTCAACAAGTTGAAAATCATTCCACATAGAACATGTAAAGAAACAAAGCGGCGGAGGGTCCATGACATGTTCTTCTGGGTTATTCCAACTGCTTTAATATTATAACAAGTAGTTGTATAAATAAAACAACATTTGTAAATTATAATTCTTCTGAAATTCAATACTTCTTTCGAGAATGAGGGAAGAACAATTCGCATGAACATAAACATTACCCCTACCTCGAGAACCATTGGAGTCAGTGAGGTGGTGGAAAAAGAATCAGTGTTTTGATGAATCCATCGACATTTATCTCTCCTGGTTCATTCCCACCCGAGCTTCCGTCTCTTTCGGTGGAAGATGTTGCGTCACTTTTCCATAAGTTCCTCTCTTGATGAAGCAGTGTCAAAAACTCTACCCTAAGAACCATTTAAATAGAGGGGGAAAAGGGTGAGTAACACACCATGGATAATGAGATTCATTAATTGATATAATTAATGTACCATATTAATTAAATGTGGGTTGGTTACACAACCATAGTGTAACCTTTCAATTAATATCCCATATTAAAAGTCTTACCACCTCTGTGTTCCGCTCCACCACCGCTCAAGAGGTGGTAGGATAAAAATAAAATAACACTTTTATTATTTTATTAATTCATTAATTTTGAAAAATATTACCTTTTAACCCAACCTATTATAGTCAATTTTACACCCTTTATGAGAATCCGGGAATAATGGATTGAACATTTCTCTCAAATTTCATTTCTGAGCATCAGTTCAATAGAAAGAAAATTCTTCCTACACGTTTACTAAATGTACCTTTAAAAAAAGTTAAAAAATTATTAGCAGTCACCCTCAACCTGTGCTGGTTGAGGTTCGGTTCTTTCTAAAGAAAAAATGACCCCACGAGCTCAATGGTTGTCTTGGATTTCGAATCCAAGTTACCATTTAGGATTTATAGAATTTAAGAATTAAATAATTGATACTTAATTATTTTATTTGCGGTAAAAAACTAACATCCATTGTTGGCCCATGCCATCCAATGTTAGTATCTACCTAAAGAAAACATAACCTAACTAGTTCAAAAGTGGTATACGATTTTCAATCCAAGTAACCGTTTGTGAGTTATAATAATTTGAGAAATAAAATATTTTATATAATAATTTTATTTAGGGATATTCCATTTTCAGGTTTTCTCACCGGAGGCCTGCCCTAACTAAACTTAAGTCACGCCTAGGGTAATCCCACCATCCTAAACACCACGATGCCCTTAGATTTTTGATTCAGGAACCCATTTAGGAGTTGTTCTACTTTCTCACTTAAACGACTCACTCATGTTATTTTAAGCTTAACTCCTTTTTGACAGATTATTTCGGGCAATCTAGGCCTCCGAATCACATGCCGTTAGATTTCACAGTCTCAAATTAATTATCTGTAATATAAAAAAACATACAAAAAATTATATTACAATACAGAATTAATCAATATTATAAGAATTTTCTACCCTGATTAATCCCACTTCTTACGGAAAGCATTTACTAAGACCCTTTATATACTAATATTTACCATCTATTCCATACAAATTTTCACTGATGATTTATTTGTTTAATTGCAATTCCCCCATGATTTTCAATGAATAATTTAATTTTGGATATTAAATATCACTTGAAACACTCACATTTATGGAGAATATAATACAACAATAATTTAAAACATATTTTATTTTTTTCGATATCATTCCTAACTTGCATAACTATGTTTCAACGAATTGTGAAATATTGTTAAAATATTAATATTTAAATATGATATTTGAAACCTAAATATTAAACTAGTAGTAATGATTTTTTACAACATTATAAAATAAGTATAATGTTTATATTAAATATAAAGTTATTTATAAACACCTAGGAAATAATAACACATTTTGTAAATAAAAAATTTTATTTTATAGAAGATTCTTATTTACTTTTGTGAGAAAAAAATATAATTATTTTTTTAAATTTTAAAATAATTTATTTTATAAAACTAAAATCATTTTTTACATAATCATACCAAATATTAACTAAGGGTGAAAAATTGGGAATTTTTCAGATATTATTAATTTGTAAATTAATAATGATAAATTCATATTAAAAAACACTCCATTTTAATAAATTCAGTCACATTTCTCATTTAATTTGAAATAGAAATAAAATAATCATTATTTAGTTATACTAAATACATTTAATTTAATTTAAATAGTCATTATTCTAGATTTTAGTACAATATTATTCTTAGAATTGAAAACGTATTTTTCAAAAAACTGTTTTAATAAAAACACTATTTCTCCATTCTAATTAAATAAAATAACCCATAATGAGGATTTTTAATGAATATTATATATTATATATCATTAATAATTAATTTCAATGCTTATAATTATAATTACTTTTTATATAGTTATTATGAGATCATCTTTTCTTTAGAAAATGATATTCTTGGAAAACTGTTTTTTCGACCCATATGGGTCTTTTATTTTAAATTAAATTCTGATAATGGCATTATTTGAATTTATAAAAATGGATTCCCGGTTTGTAATCATGATAATTTATATTATCTAATGAGGTCAACATAATTTTTCACCATATGAATAGTTGAAGCTATAAAAATTATTCATAGCAGTTAATGTAAAAACAAATTTATAGAGGGGTTAAAAGAAATGATAATAGTTAAAAAAGATGAAAAAATATATAACTAATATTTTTGGACATATTTAGACCTTATATATTATTAGGTTAATTATGGTCTATTTTATGATCCTTTTTTAATGATAAAAATGTCAGTGTAATTATTACTTGTCAATAATTCCAAAGTATTTCCTCACCCAACATATAAAAGGACACCCATTATCATCTACTATACATAGTTATAAAACATATTTTTTTCAATAATACCTTCCCAAATCACATCATTAACTTCATTACTAGATATCATAATATATTTTTTATCATATAGTAAATCTTGAAAGGATTTTGGTGAAAACCTAAAGATGTTGTCTGAAGAAGAGGTTACATCCTAAATTGAACATTTGACTTTATTTATTCTTCCATATCATCAAAAAATTATTAAAATAATATGATATAATATCATAATTACCATAAATATACTGATATTTTTTAGGTTAGGATCATCATAAAAACTCATATCCTCATCCCTCAAATGTGAATTGAAACTGTCAATCAGTAGTACGTGAGGCTACGACCTCTCGGGTGAACATAATTTGTTTTCCATAATTGCTTCTCAAGTATTGATATAAGAATCTATTGAATATATATGTGATATTTATTATATAATTTTTCTTCTTTAATTATAACATCACATTTTACATTTTCTACTTTTTATTCCCTAGATAATATGATAACATGTCTCCTGTGTACAGAAGACTACCGCCTCGTAGAGCGACGTGATCCATCCTTACATGTTATGTAAATGTTAGGTAATAGGAAATAAATAATGGTTTTTATATTATAATAATAAAAAATAAAAAAATATAGGAAATTAAAATAAAATATTAATTTTGACTTTACCATCCATTGAAAATTATAACGTTGTTTATGTGTATGGTGAACCACTACTTCAGGAAGTAATGTTATTTGTTTCTTAATTTTATTATTACCACATCACATGGATGATATATTTAAGTGTATTTGATGAAATAATATGATACATATGATATAATAATTATTCTTGATATATATAATAATATAAATAATATGTTATTTATGATATAATTATTATTCATTATATATATAATACCAATTTCTTTCATTCCATATTGATTTTTGAAAAATTTAAATGTTAGTCATGCGTACGTAGGATCTACCATCTCCATGATTGCAACAATGTTCATTTTTTATAAACATATCTCATGGATTGTATTAAAAGAATATTTTGAGTATAAAAATGATAATAATTTCATAATTCCCATTATGTAAATTATTAAATAATAATCACATTGACCTTACTAAATTTAGAAAATTGATTTTAGACATATGAGTCGTGAATCATTAAAACATCCAATGTGAAATTAATTCGTATAATTATTTTATATGACATGGTAAAAAATGAAAGGAATAAAAAACATTAAATTTCTAATAATAATGTAAATAATTTTTATATGTTTATTATTGAGGTTGATATATTTGGATCATAAAAAATTAAGATTGAGGTAAGGGATCTTTCTAACCCAGCATTTCCTTCAGGTTGTGACAATTCTCTCTCTAACACATAAAAACTCTCTTTAATGTTATGAAGTTATTATAAATTAGATATATATATATATATATATGTATCTCAGATGTTTAATTATATTATTTTACATTTCTTTTAAAGGTAAATACATTCCTTATGTCCATCTCTCACATACTTTCTTTATGAAACAACTTTTTATTATTTTATGAGAAAAGATTATTGAACCCATTTTTTTCATTGATAATTCTTATATTTATTCTATATTATTTATTCATTATGTTTCATGTATATTAATATACATAAAATGTACATGAATGGTGGGACTGGAATTATATATCCCTCGAATTAATTGGTTAATATGTTAGTCTCATGAGATTCTATGTATGGTATTAGGGAGTGAAACTAATCCATTATGGCACTATGTTCCCCATGTGATGTTCTCTCGAATGTTAACCTTAACATTTTTATATAATTATTTATCTTATTTACAAATTCTTTTGTTTCCATTATATTGTGATAACATTCAATTTATATTATACTTACAAGTTATTATTTATGTGGCTCATGTTTTATGATATCATGTTATACCATGGACTCACATGTTATGATTCCTTAGAAATGTAACTAAGATAGTGGCATTTTAATCTCATAAATTTTGTGGATTATCATAGTTATAATATATAGTTTAGGATCAGGAATTGATTTAGGATATATTTATGGAGAACAAATTAAAATGCTTCATTTTTTAGTCACAATATGATGTATTATGAACCTAGTATTCCAATTAAAATTTACCTCATGTTCAGTGTGGTGTAATTAATATATGTTTATGTAAAAAACCATGTATTGATATATGTAAAAGGATTACGAACATATATTTTGAATTAAAGGAAATTTCTATTTAACCGTCAGAATGTAGGATGAGAATACTCTAGTGATAACCCTAGGGATAAGTCTTAGGATAAGGATATGTATAGAATAATATCTAGGAATCTTGTTAATGTATATAGAAAGTGGGTTCTAAGAAATTTAATCCTAATATAGATACCATAAGTGGAATTGGATCTAGAAAAGATGTACCACATGGTAATAACATTGAAAAAGGTGCTTCTGGTCTGACTGTTTTGTTAATTTGGACACTATAATGAGCCTTACTGCTCACCTGGTTTGACATTACCATTAGATATGCTTTGGAAATTAACAAACACTTTATAAAAGATCATTAATAATTGGAATATATTGTGAACCAAAATTACCGTGAATAAAACTATGTTTTCATATATTTAAAATAATTTTCCATGATTTATACATCCTATAAATGATTTTTCATGATTATGTGGTTTATGATTTTGATTATTATTGGTAATACTTTTCTTTGTGGGTTTAATAAAAGGATGGAACTAGGATGAATCATGTTAAAACTAAATGTGATGGGCACTTTGGTTATTTGGAGAAACCAATTTGGATAATGATCGTAGAGAAATATATTATGACTATGTATAATTGGATTTCATGATATATGATTAACAAAATAGTCTTATATTAGTTTCATAACAAGTAAAACTTGTGGAATATGAAATTTTATGAAAGATTGTTTTTAATTAAATTAGAGGAAAGATGATTAAGATTTCTATGTCTCAAGAAGGGGGGAAGAAGGACCTCGATGAATACCTCAGATTAGGGGAAATATGTTTTCTTTAACTAAATAGAGTTCATAGAAAAAGTAATTTCGAACCAATTTGATGTTTTATATGGGGAAAACTTGTGAATTATATGATTCTATCCCCAAACATATTGTTAGCCCCAAAACAATGATGGACCTATGTTAGGCCAAATCATTAATGTAAACATGTTGAAGGATTATTGTAATAAGATTCAAGAATTATTGTAGAGACCCAAAGATTAATGTACATGGACATTACATTACTTTTGTGGAATACATAATACATAAAAAAATAGACACCAATGGACCGTAATAGTTTAGTGTATTTGGAAACTCAGAACCTAATCTTCTAATTGTGGTGAAAGATCTCCAAAATATCCAAAAAAGATCTTCCCCTTTTGTTTTCTTACATAAAACCTTTCTTTATATCCTAGGGAAAAGAAAAAATATAAAGGGTGAGCTCAAATGCCTAGTAAGGGTAAACATAGAGAACATAAAACAATCCATAAATATTTGAATGCAAAAACATGAACATAAAATCTAAACATCAAAATCTTAAGAAATGACATAAATCTTGGAAGTACGCAAGGAATATATTATAATGGAACATCAATCATGATAAAACATCATGGGAAAAAAATATAATTTTGGAAAACCATTAAGAACATGATATGGTTTTTATAATAGCCAAGTCACTGCTGCCAAGACCATCTTAGTGGACAAAGTCCCTTTCTGAAGCGAGTTCACTTCTCGTTTCAGTCCTGTAATACTGAACCAGATTAACTTACCATTCCATCCATGTCAATATCATGAGATATAAATCTTTTCCCAATGCATTGGAGGGAGATATAGGTCCCACCCATCTGATAATGAAATCATTTTTACTTGTACCACAAAATAAACATAAATCATTCATCATAACCCAAAGAATAAAATGTCTTTTCTAAAAATCATACCATCATCACATAATCCAATAAATACAAATCAATATCATTTCATCATAAGAAAAATTAAACCAATTAAATCATCGAGACATTATACTTGAAACATACACATATGAAATAATTTCATCTTAGATGGAAAATGGATTTGATAAAACACTTGAAATAAATTCTTGAGGAAAATATCCTTTCTTCTTCAAAATCATTTTCATTTCACAAAATGCAATTAAATTTTAAAATAAAAGGATTTTGTTGAAAATAATCATAAAATATTGTAGAGGAAGATTCATGAAAATGAGGCGTTATGAAACCGTAAAAATCCGTTCACGCCATATAAGTTAAAAACACATTTTCCTCGTACTTTTGCTAGAAATGTCAAAAATTACATCGTAAAAGAAAGAGTCCTTCCGTACATTGTGGTAAAAATCAAAAAGAGGTAAACATGAATTTAAACATACAAGGAATAATATTAATCATTTTATGAAAACATTTTGATAAAACATAGGCATGGATGATAAACATAACCCCAGTAAATACTTACAAATAAACAATTTTGGATAAGAAACGAGATTGGAATAATTATCCCTTACCTTATGTCTGATATGCTTCGTATGTATCCGAAACTCCTGTATAATTATTTAAATAATTTAATTGACTTATTACAGAATCATATTCATTGTTATGATATCATATATGGTTCACTTATGACTTTATATTACCCGTTCTTTTGTAAATTCCATGCTAAAATAGCATTTTGGGTAAAATCGTTTCATTTATCATACACGTTTAGACTTGTTGTTATTGATATTATTAATTATATCCTGATTTACTTAATTAAAGAATGTAAAACTTGATTTATAGATAATATATATTCAACATATACATATATATATGATAGAGCGATAAATGGAATGAAATACACTGTTCATGGAGATGGTAGGCCATACGTATGCATGAACGCTGTTTTCCTTTCCTTATTGACTTGAATATAATTAAATAAATAAAATATAAATAAATATATTAACATTATTATGTTATATATAACATTATTATTCATTATATATACATTATAATCATTCTTAAATGGTTAACATGAATATTGAATCTCATCGCGTCGTGGAGACGGTAATCCGTACGTACGCACGAGCGATGATATCATTCCCATAATTTTTGAATGGAATTAAAGTATATGATATAATATCTCATAATATGTATTATGTTATAATATCCATATATAGTTATTCTTTACACCATTATACCCAACCACGTAAGGTGGTGGTGGAAAAACTGATTACACCACGGCGTGGAGACGGTATTCCATACGTACGCACACACGATGATTTCATTTTCGGTAGGATGAATAGAAAGTGAAATGGGGTTGTTTAATTTTTATAATAACATATCATTATATAAGTAATACTGATGTTATTACTCTATAATAAAACAACTAAAGAAGAAGAATTTCATGAAGAAAGAAATTGGAAAGGATCGGTAATGGATATTACCTCTTCTTTGACGCTCCTCTTCTTAAACTCCTCTTTGGGCACTAGGGTTGGTCTTTGAATAAGACCAGGACCTCTAGGATGTATTTGGGTAAGTAGAGAAAATATTTTGGTAGGGTTTTTCTGAGATTTTTGGCTCAAAGTGGTGTGAGATGGAGAGGGAGGAGGTGCCCTTTTATAAGGGAGGAGAGGGGCACCTTTGGATTAACAAAAAATATTATTTTATTGTAAAGTCATATTCAGTTTTTAATAGCTCTAAATTGATATATTTGGAAGATATAGTGGGGATGGGTATAAATCCTCTCATTCAATATAATTTGGACAAGTTTAGGTTACTATTTTAACATTATCATTTAGATTTAACTTTAAGTTAAATAATTTTACCTTTACCGTGACTTTTTGTTTTTTTACACTATAAGGTTAATAAACTTACAATAACATGACAATTTAACCACATGTTGTTTATTATTAATATATATAACCTTATATAAGTCATTTGGCCAAACCTTATATTTTTAGGAATAAAATAATAATTAATAATATAATATTTGTTTTAAAAACTATTTTATGTCAATTTTGACACTATTTGGTAATTGATTTTTTGTGAAAATTATAACTACATTATTAGTTAAAAAAAAGTAAATTAAATAAATAATAACATGGCATATTAACCTATAAAGTTAGTGTAATTTATAAAAAGTCTCAAATTACATTTATTTCGGTATTTATAATATCAATTATGTTAATTTTTCCTTAAAAAGGTAACTACTAGATCATCATTGTGTCATAAATAAATTAAATTATCTAATGTATAAAAATTATAAATAAAATACCATTATGTAGGAAATATTTTTAGATTTCTAATAAATATTTATAGTCGAATTTATCTTATTTATAACCAAATATTAGAAATGTATTATTTATTAAACTTTGAATTTAACTATTTTAACCATACTCTAAATAAAACAATAATAAATGTCCTAATCTAATACAAATGGACCTAAATGGTAATATTTTATTCCTAAGGTTGTTCTTGGTCTAATTAAACTTATACAATAGAAATAGGACATGTGTTATGGTAATAATAATATCATTTTTACCCTTAATCACTCTACATACTTTTAACCGTTGTAAATAAAAGTAAAAAGTTACTATTCAACAAAAATTATTTTCATCTCATTGAACCACATTTTACTTTCTATCATCATCCGTGTCTCTCATATTTTTGAAATTCTACTCACAGAAGTTTTAAAATTATGTTTTATATAAATTTTCAAATTCTTCTAGGAGGTGGGTAAAAGACAGTCAAAAGTTCAATAAAATTTTATATATCTAAAAAAATTATAGAATGACTCCAATGAATTTAATTGAAAATATATAAGTATTTTGTATAAATTTGATATAATGTAAATTTAAATAAAATAAATAATTATTTCAATAAAAAGTCGGTTTTTAAATAGTAACCCAGTGTTTTCACTATTCATCAAAAATTGAAAAATTTTAGAAAAATACAAAAAATTCACCTTAGGCTAATTTCGATATTCCGAATCCATAAATGATGTCCATTTTGAAATATACAATTTTAAAAAGTTGGTATTACTATTCCTAACAGTTACTTCAAAATAATATTATAATAATATCTCGTTTAGTGAAACTTGGTATTGCGTACCACACACGCTATCAAAGATGTTTGTGATTGCGTGTAATGCAAGGCAAGTTAGGGATGCATATAGTGTAAGACTCCTTTGTTGTATCATATAACATAATCTAACCATATTTCATTTATACATTTAATTTTTGTATGTAAACATTTATATGTACACTCAATGTTGCGAACATGAAATTGTGTGCAACACGATCTAAGAATAGTATTGCGTATAGTACAAGTTAATCTTGGTGTAGTGTATAACATAAGATATGAAAGAAATTAAAAAGAATATATCTTATAAAATCTATGGGTGTTACATTCTACCCGGCTTAAAATTAATTTCACCCTCGAAATTTGTCGGGGTTATAAATCGTTTCCTATTCATAGAATCCCACATCGTAAAAAGTAATACTAAAACATTATTTTAAAAACTAAAGTATGAAACGTAATGATTACCCAAATTAACTCATCATTGGGATTCGATATAGGAGAACATAGGTGAAAATATGGATATAGAAGAAAAATCTTACCATCATGTTCTGATGGAGAGTGGTAGAGAACACGTCTATGAAAAATCCAACAATCACAAAGCCATAAATTTGTGATGATTTAAGGTACCATCTGATTCATCGGATATAAGGACAGTAGGATATTTTTTTTATATTCATGATCATTTCCCTAAATTTGAAGAATTGTTTATGTAAAAGAAATACTTACTTGATTTTGGTACAATCTTACTGTTGTTTGTGCCTTGAAAAATTTCCACATCATCTCATTAGGAAATGAAGTTGAATATTTCTTCCATGAAGTGTTAGTAGACTATGTGATAGAACGATAGGTCATTCTATATGTCTCAAAAAAAAAGGATAGTAAATGTTATTAAATATACATAAGTCCATATATAGTGAGATTAATCGTATATGGTTCTTAAATATACTTATACTTCATATACCATACCACTTAATATAATAAAACTAGTTTCTACTAACCAGGGACTTCCTGTAGGCCACTAGTAGGCGATAAAGGTCTGTCGCACTTAGATTGTGGGTTCAACTCCCATAGCCTTATCCGACGTGAGCGGTTGTCGGCCGTTCTGCAGGTTGTCCCTTTTCATAAACTACACTATTATAACATTCTATCAATTATATCAAAATGTGCTAGCCTTAAACAATACTAACTTATTTCCAATATAATCTCTTCCAATCTTTAGGATTATCTAAAATACTTCTGTCCAAGATCATAGAATAAATAAAAGGATTGCACGAAATTTCATTTTCCGAGCATGTGAAAACCATCATTTATCCCCCATATATCATATGCGATATCTTGTTGGTCACATTCCAAACATGTGAATAGCTTAATCATTTATTCTCTTGAAAAATGAATACCCATTGAACCTTAGTGAAAACATGAATGCTACCAAAAGTTACCTATTTTCACATACCAAAATCCCAAAATTTCTATATACTCAAACCATGATATAACTATATCCTTATATCAGTCATGAGCTCATAAATACTATCAAACATTTCATTATCTATTTATCCCTTCATTATTCGCATATCATCTTCTTTACAAAAATATCAGAATAACCTTTCATGGTTACTAGTACCATTCAACATATACTTTGAAATAATTTAGGAAAAACAATAGTGTAACAATCCTTAGATGTGTCTTTATTTCATAGTACCATTACCTATAAAATCATTCCACTACCTTCTTAAACCATTGACCGAGATTCCACAATCCTTTCACCTCACATATCATTTGTAGTCTCTTCATCATCATCAACATAAATACTACCCATACAGCCTTGCTGATTCTCTTCATAAGACATTCCCTTCGGGCATTGGTTTGCATAATTACCATACATTCCACATTGAAAACATTTAATCATTTTTGATTTCGTAGCAATACCATTATCCTTTACAATGGTGTTAACTGAACATTTTCCTTTGCACTTACTGGCTTTGTGTCCTTCTTTTCCACACCCAAAACATCTTCTAGTTCCTTTGAAATAATCTCCATGATGCCTCTTCCCACATTATTTACATGAGGGAAATTGAACTTTGTTTCCTCTATGATCATCACGAAACTCCATCTTTATCTTATTATCTGAGTCGAGATACTTACCAAAGTTGAGATTATTGATCAAATTATGAGATTGCTAATTAGGAATAATAATGATATGTGGGATTCCATATCCAATTTCATTTGGTTCCTCATGAAGAATATCATTCCATTTTCCATCATATCCTATATTATCGTGAATCTTTTAGTTTCCATCCATTTTCTAAAACCCAAAAAGAATAGTGTGAGAGGCAAAAATCATGATAGGAAAAACAACATAATACATGGGGAGTAACATCCATATCTAACATCATAGTTTTAATTCTAATATCGTTTCCATAATTCTAGTAATATAACCTATACTTATACTTAACCTTATGGACATCCCTAGACATACCTTAGAAATATCTCTAGGGATCTCAATAAAGTTCTCGCATCCTAGTTTCCATAGGTTGACTAAACCTTTCATCTGATACCAACTATAGAGACCCAAATCTTGACGTACATGGATGTTACATTACTTTTGTGGAATACTTAATACATAACAAAAATAGACACCAAAGTACCGTAATGGTTTAGTGTCTTTGGAAACACGGAACATAATCTTCTAATCATGGTGAAAGATCTTCAACATCTCCCATAATGATCTTCCTCTTTCATTTTATTACCTAAAACCTTTCTTTATATCCTGGGGAAAAGAAAACCTATAAAGGGTGAGATCAAATTCCCAGTAAGGGTAAACATTGAGAACATAAAAAAATCCATAAACATTTGAATGCCAAAATATGAACATGAAATCTAAACATCAAAATATTGAGAAAAGACATAAAGAATGGAGGTATGTAAGGCATATATCATAATGGAACATCAATAATGATAAAATATCATGGGAAGAAAAAATATAATTGTGGAAAACCATTAAATACATGATATGATTTCCATAGTATCCAAGGCATTGCTACGAAGACCATCTTAGTGGACAAAGTTCCTTTCTGAATCAAGATCAATCCTCGTTTCAGTCCTGTAATACTGAACCAGATTAACTTACCGTTCCATCCATGTCTATCTCATGAGATATAAATCTTTACCCAATTCATTGGAGAGAGATATAGCTCCCACCCATCTCATATAAAATCATTCTTACTTGTGCCACAAAATAAATATAAATCATTCATCATAACCCAAGGAATAAAATGTATTTCATAAAAATCCTCCGATCATCACATAATCCAATAAATAAAAATTGATATCATTTCATCATAAAAAAATTGAAACCATGTAAATCATCAAGACATTATAATTAAAATATACAGATATGAAATAATTTCCTCTTAGATGGAAAATGGTTTTGATAAAATACTTGAAATGAATTCTTGAGGAAAATAACCTTTCTTCTTCAAAATAATTTTCTTTTCACAAAATGCCATTCAATTTTTTAAAAAAGGTTTTTATTGAAAATACTCATAACTTTTTGTAGAGGAAGATTAATGAAAATGAGGCATTATAAAACTGTAAAAATCCGTTCACGCCGTAGAAGTTAAAAAAACATTATGCTCATACTTTTGCTGGAAATGTCAAAAAGTACATCGTAAAAGAAAGATTCATTCTGTACCTTATGGTTAAAGTCAAAAGGGGAAAAAATGACTTCAATCACACAAGTAAGAATATTAAACATTTTATGAAAACATTTTTAGAAAACATGGACATGGATTATAGACATAACCCCAATAAATACTTACGAATAAACAATCTCGGATAAGAAACGTGATGGGAATAATTATCCCGTAACTTATGTCCGATATGCTTTGTATGTATCCGAACCTACTGTATAATGATTTAAATAATGTCATTGACTTATTACAAAATCATATTCATTGTTATGATATCATATATGGTTCACTTATGACTTTATATTACACGTTCTTTTGTAAATTCAATGCTAAAGCAGCATTTTGGGTAAAATCATTTCATTTATCAAACACGTTTCGACTTGTTGTTCTTGATATTATTACATATCTCCTGATTTACTTAATTACATAATTTAAAACATGGTTTTTATATATAATATATGTTAATCATATATATATATATATATATGATAGAGTGATAAATGGAATGAAATACACCGTTCAAGGAGACGGTATGCCGTACGTACGCATGAAGGCTGTTTTACTTTCCTTATTGACTTGAATAGAATTAAGTAAATAACATATAAATAAATATAGTAGCATTATTATGTTATGTATACCATTATTATTCATTATATATACTTTATAATCATTCTTTAATGGTTAACATGGAGATTGAATCTCCTCACATCGTGGAGATGGGAATCCGTATGTACGCATGAGCGATGAAATCATTCCCCTAATTTTTGAATGGAATTGGAGTGGATGATATAATGTCTCATAATCAGTATGATGTTATAATATCCATATATATTTATTCTTTACACCATTAAACCCATCCAAGTAAGGTGGTGGTTGGAAAACTGATTACACCACGACGTGAAGACGACATTCAGTACGTACGCACGAGCGGTGATTTCCTTTTCTATAGGATGGATAGAAGGTGAAATGGGGTTGTTTCATATTTATAATAACAAATATGTATATATGTAATACTGATGTCATTACTTTATAATTAAACAACTAATTAAGAATAAGTTGAAGAAAAATGAAATTGGAAAGGATCGGTAATGGATATTACCTCTTCTTTGATGTGCCTCTTCTTAACCTCCTCTTAGGGCACTAGGGTTGGTCTTTGAAGAAGACCAAGACATCTAGGATGTTTCTAGGGAAGCGGAGAAGACAATTTGTCAGGGTTTGTCCTAGCTTGATGGATCATAGTGGTGTGTGGAAGAGAGGGATGAGGTGCCCTTTTATAAGGGAGGAGAGGGGCACCTTTGGAAAAACTAAAAATTTTTTTTATTATAAAGGAATATTCGGTTTTTAATAGACCCAAATTGATTTATTTCCAGTATAAGGTGGGGATGGGTCGAAATAATCTCATCCAATAGAATTTGGACTAGTTTAGGTTACTATTTAAACCTTATCATTTAGATTTCACTTTAAGTTAAATAATTTTACTTTTACCGTGTCTTTTTGTTTTCTTAAACTATTTGGTTAATAAACATACTATAACAAGACAAGTGAACCCCCAGTTGTTTATTAATAATATATATAACCTTTTATAACTTATGTTTCCAAACATTATATTTTTAGGAATAAAATAACAATTAATAATGAAATATTTTTTTAAAAAAACCATTTTATATCAATTTTGACACTATTTGGTAATTGATTTTTGTAAAAATCATAACAACATGATTAGTACAAAAAAATTAAATAAATCAATAATAACATGTCATATTAATTTATAAAATTAGTGGAATTTATAAAAAGTCTCAAATTACATTTATTTGGGTATTTATAAGATCAATTATGTCAATATTTCCTTAAAAAGGTAATTACTGGATCATCATTGTGTAATAAATAAATTAAATTATCTAATTTCTAAAAATTATAAATAAAATAAAATTATTTATGAAATAGTTTTATCTATCTAATGAATATTTATAGTCGAATTTATCTAATGTATAGCCCTATATTAAAAATGTTTTGGTTATTAAACATTGATTTTAACTATTTTAAGTATTCTTTAAATAAAATAATAATAATTGTCCTAATCTAATCCAAGTGGACATAAATGGTTATATTTTTTTCCTAAGGTTTCTTTTTGTTGAATAAAACTTATAAAATACAATTAGTACATGTGTTATGGTAATAATAATATAAGTTTTACCATTAATTACCGTATTTACTTGTAACCGTGGTAAATAAAAGTAAACAGTTACTATTAAAAAAATTATTTTCATCTCATTGAACCACATTTTACTTACTATCATCAACCGTGTCTCTCGGATTTTTGAAATTTCACCCACAAAAGTGGTAAAAATATGTTTTATGTAAATTTGCAAATTCTCCTAGGAGGTGGGTAAAAGGCGGTCAAAAGTTCAATAAACTTTTTATATATCTAAAATAATTATAAAATGACTCAGATGAATTACATTGAAATTATATAAGTATTATTTATCAATTTTGACCTAAATTGAATTTAAATAAAATAAATAATTATTTAAATAAAAATACAGTTTTTAAATAGTAACCCAGTGTTTTCACTATTCATCAAAAATTGAAAGTTTTCATAAAAATACCAAAAATTCACTATAGGATAATTTCGATATTCCGAATCTAAAAATGAATTCCATTTTGAAAGATACAATTTCAAAAAGTGGGTTTTACTATTCATAACGGCTACTTCATAATAATATTATAATAATATCTCGTTTAGTGAAACATGGAATTGCGTACCACACACGGTATCGAAGAAGGTCACGATTGCGTGTAATGCAAGCCATGTTAGGGATGCGTATAGTGAAATACTATTTTTTTGTTGCATATAACAGAATCCAACCATATTTCATTTATACATTTAATATATATATATATATATACATATATATATACACATTCGATGTTGTGAACATGAAATTGTGTGCAACACGATCCAAGAATAGTGTTCTGTATAGTACAAGATAATATTGGTGTAGTGTACAATAGAATATATAAAAGAAATTAAAATGAATATATCTTATAAAATCTCAGGGTGTTACAATTATGATATTGTATTATTTTTACCAAAGGTATTTTGGTTATAATAATGATGACTATATAAGGATTGAGTTAATTTTAGGGGCACATATATCTTTATATTATATTATCAGAAATGTTATGGATACCATAATGGGTTTATGAGTTTAAGGTTTATCATATGTCAATAGTCTTATAAACCCCTTATTTGTTTTTAAGTAATCATAATTAGAGTTTACTAATTATATTTATGGATATATATTTTTTGGGTTAAAGTATATAAATCCTTTAATTTTAACATAATGGATTATTTGGGAAGAATAATAGTAATTTGATAGAGATTTATGTTGAATGATTTTAAGGATAGATACTTATGAAATAGATTAAGTTGAAATTTGGAAGTTACTATTTAGGTATTATAGATTAATATATTATAATCGATAACTTCTAAAAAATAATTCTTTTTAGTGATGAAAGGGGGAAGAACGTGTTATTCTTGTAGGGATAATTTGATTCATTAAATGTTAATTTTTGTGATTCAAACAAAAAAATTCGTCCTGTATACTCATAGTTTGGAGAAAAAAATGAGAGTTGTGGTAGAAATTGATTAGAGGATCAAATTATAGTTTTCATGTAAGTATATTTTCTTATTTTCATAATCAAGATGAAAAACAATTATTCAACATTATGAAAAGGATCATTGAAAAAATAAATTATCATATTAACTTTATATAAGGGTGATCAATGGTCGCTTAACTCAACATATATTTATGGTTTTGAGGAGATTAATATTCTAATGAACATTAAATTCCTTTTTATCAATGTTTTCAAACATGCACATTAATTATTTCTTATTTTTTTCCATATACATATCTTCATTTTCCACCCAAGGCCTTCGGGCTAGAAATACCATGGAGAAGCCAGAATACCACATATAGAAGGCCCCATAAGGGGATTAAGTGAAAAGTATAAGCCAACGATGTAGAGATAACCATATTGGATGAATAAGAGGTTATGTAAATCTCAATCATAAAATTGCCTCGTGCAACCTTGAACGAGGCAATGTGAGGTGGAGAGTTAGGTTTATTTAAAGATGTAGAGGTCAGGGAGGGGCATTTCTACTGCATTGAGCATTCATGTTATGTATTGGGAATTATTCCTCTAGGACATAGGTCCATGTTCTACGAATTATTCCACCAGGACTATGGGTAATTCAAGGGTTCTACCTCTTCATAATTATAAAGGTGTATTATCCAAAAAAATAAGGCCTTCATTCCATCGAGTAAATTTTTCATTAAAAATATTTATTTCCAAAATCATTTTTATTTATTTTTTTAGAAGTATAATATTTTTTTTGTAAATTTTATAAATTTTATATTATAAAATGAACATAATTTTTGAAATCATAATATAAATATTATCTTAGAATTATATTTTTTGATCTTTAAAAAAATATATTAATTTCTCACTAAAGAGTGAAAAATACAGATTTTTACAAAAATTTTAATTTTTTTAATAAAATATATCCCATTAAGGTTTAATATTATTTAAAATTTAAAAATTTATTATTTAGTAATATGTAATCCATTTAATTCCATTTAAATCATCTCTATAATTTATTTTAGTATAAGATTAATCTTAGGCTTAGAAAAGCATTTTTTAATAAAAAATGTTTTATAGTTCATATTGTTTCTACATTTAGATTAATTAAAATAAAACCTTATTAATAATTAGTTAATTAAAATTTTAGATTAAATTTAGGTAAATATAATGTTAAATTCATTAAATTATGATTACATTTCATATAATTAATACGAGATCATCTTTTCCTTACAAAATGCATTTCCTGAACAACTATTTTTGACACAACTGTTGGATTAATTTTAAATTTAATTAAACCAATTTCTTGATTTGAATATTAAAATTTTAATTCCATATTTATAATTAAAATAATATATATTATCTTATGAGGCTAGCATGAAATTTTAACATAATGAATATTGAAAACAGTAAAATCTTCTTATCGTGGGTTAGGTAACAACTCATTTACTAGGGTGTTAAATAAAATGATAAGAGTCAAAATCACCAAAAAAATGGCTAATTTATATTTTATGTTGATATTTTAACTTTATAAATTCTTTGGTAATAAAATAAACCATTTTGAGGCTTATTTAATGATAATAACTTGGGTGTAATTCTTTCATTTCAAAAATTTCAAGTGTGTCATCTACCCCACATATAAAAGTCATCCCACTCTCATCTCATTTCACTTATTCAAAAACAATTTTTTTCAAAAAATAAATAGTAAAATATATTTCCTAATTACCTAACTCAATACTGGAATCCTTTTAGTAATGATAAATCCGTCCTAGAAAGCAATTTTATACAAACAAAAAGAAGAGGTTTGAAGAAGAGGTAATGTCATTAACTAAGGGTTTTATTTTATTTCTTTTTCAATATTTTCAAAATATAGTTATACCATGATGATATAATAAACTCAATATATTATATATATTTTTATATTTATATGTTAAATAAATTTTATAAAACCATATACCCTCCCTAAAATGGGAAACTAAGCCATTTATCATGTTAATGATGGACAACCGCATCACGAACTGATGTAATTAGTTTTCCATCACTATTTATCATGGTTGAATATAAAGATGTATTTAATATTTATATATGATATTTATGATATAATAATTCTTTTATGATTATAATAATTTATATATGCACTTAATTTAAATTCATTAGGAAATACGATAACATTACTTTTGTGTACGACATACTACAACCTCGTGAAGTGATCTGATTCATTTTTCACATACACTTTACATAGAAGGAAATAATGTTTAATTTAATGTTTTTAAATGATAATAAAGAACCATTTATAACTAATTAAAACTAAAATATCTGATACATTTTTATGTTACCATCGATTTAAAATTATAATATCATTCTTGCGTAGCGCGGAATAACACCTCGTGAAGCTATTCGATACATTTTTTAAATATTATTATTAATGCATAAAATTGATGCTATATATAAGTGTAAATAAGGTAATAATATTATATTTATGATATAATTATCATTCTATAAATATAAAATGACCCTTCTTCATTTTCATCATAGGTTTTTGAAACATTTAATCGTTAGTCATGCGTACATACTACCAATCACATCCATGATGAAAACATAGTTAATTTTTCAAAACCATATTTCATGTTTTGTTTTTTACAGTCTAATTTATGTTGAAAATTATAATTATTTATTTTTTCAAATTAATTATATTTTTAAAAAATATTTTTTTTGTTCATTGTAAATTTACTAATGTGATTTTGGATATATTAGCGTTCTTCTATTTAAACATACCACATGAAATTAATTAGTTATGTAATTGAGTATGAAAAGGTAAAAATTAAAATAATATAAATAATAAAATTTCGAATGGATCATAATAATGTAACAAAAAAATTAATTTATCTATTAGGTAGATAAAGAAGGCAGATGAGAAATCAGGCTCGAGGTAAGGGATATTTCTAACCCACCCTTTTCCCTATCTAACTAACTTTGTCAATATTTAATGAAATAAAATGATTCTAAATTATTTATATATGTCTATCACATGTATACCTAGATTATAATCCCCTCCTTTTATCAGGTGATACACTCCTTATGGACATATCTTAAATTCTTTATTTAAGGAATCTCTTTTGATTATGTTATGAGACAAGATAATGAAATACATTTTTTCCAATGGTAATTCCTATATTTATGACCTATGATTGATATCCATATGTTTCATACATGTGAAATTAAATTAAAATAATATTACGGGTGAGAAAAAAATAATATATCCTTTCAAATCATGGGGTAATGTGTTAGTCTCATGATACTTCATGTATGGGGTTAAGAAGTGACCCTAATCCATTATGGGGTCCTATCCACCATGTGATGCATTATCAAAAGTTATCTTTGACTTATGTTCATTTAATTATTTAGTTTGGTTCCAATTTTTTATATTTTAACGATCTTATAATTATATTCTCTTTATGTTATTATTCGATTTTATTTATTTTATGCATCCCATTTTATGGCATCATGTTTTACATTTTACTCACATGTTATGATTACATATCATTTTTATTGACCAAGTGATTTTAGATCACCCATTCGATATATGTATTCACTGGGTTATACCGTGCAGTTTAAGATCTTGAAAGGATTTTTTTTAACATAATGACAAATTAAATAAAAATTTAAATTTTTTTATCTCACATTGATGTATTATGAAAGTAGTTTTCCAAAGACACTAGGACTCCTGATATTTGTGTTGTAATTAATAGATGTTTATGTTGATAACCATGTAATGATATGTTTAAAAGTCTTGGTTTCCTATATTTATATAATTAAATCATATTGTGTATATAAAAATTAAAAAGTATTCTTCGTATTTATGGTGGTATAGTGGGGAATTAGTTATTTTATATAAAGAATTATTTTAATCTTGATAAATTATTCTAGTGTATATATTATTGTTATTGAATTTTAGTTAGGGTTATATAATAAATCATTTCTAATAGATACATGGTAGTTCCATCCAATAAAGAAAATGATTATATTTTGAATTAAGATCCAATTATGGAAATATTTTCTTGAAATTTTCATAATTATAAAAACAAATTCATTTAATATGGAGGTAACGTCACATTGATCTAATGGGTATTATATTCTATTATCATTCCATTAATATAAATTCTGGAATTTACCAACACAGTTTTCCTGATGTCTTTGAATCTCTTCTTTGGGTTTTTTGGGATATGTGTGATAATACACTTAAGTATTGGGTTAGTTGGGGAACATTATGATCCATTTTAATGCAATAGGTGTAAATAAAAGTGTAAATATGGGAACCATGAATGATTTACATGCTATGATAGAATGTGAAAATTTGAAGGATCATATTTAAGAGATAATTTCTTTATATTGATATTTCCTTATCATATTGATAAGGTTTTGTGGGAATTGGCTTTGATACTTCTCAATTATGGATATGATTTTTTGGAATTATTCATTATATTATAATGTATATGTTGTGGATCAATGTATTTTAAATCATTATTCTATATAATTATTATTAGTTATAATTTACAATGATCCTCTATGAGCAACCCATTCCTTTTGACCAATATTTTAAAAAATTTACACATACATAATTTTTAATGCTCAATTGTTTGAGATAAATAAAATAATGCATAATGATATTTATATTCATGAAGTGTTTGATTTGATGGTTTCCAATTTATTATATATAATAATATTATAGGATTATTCCTTCCATATTTCCAAAAGGTGTGTGAAAACAATTATTAGGTTGAGATACTTCAACTAAAAACTATGTATCATAAAAATATGTGGTTCATGATGTTTAAAATTTATATTAATTTGCACTCATAGATAACACTATTACATCAAGGGTAACTGTGGTAGATTTGAGACACCATTTTAGAGTTTCTATATTTTATGAATTCAATCCTCTCTTGTAATTTTTATATTTGTTGGATGTTATTCTATCATTTAAAATTGAGAATATATTATGTAATTATTTTTTTTATATTTGGTACATGGTTTTGGGTTCAATGGTGTGTACACTCCATGTTTCTAAGTAAAATTTGTGTCTTTAGTCATTGAATGTATATTCTTGGTGATTTAGTGTGTGCGTAATAAATTAGTGATTAAGGGTGGCTTTATAATAGTGTTTTAACTATTAAATTATGTTTATTAGTAGGTTTTTGAGTTGGTGGGAGGGAAGCATGCTGTATTTATAGTTTATTTTCTATAATATTTTAGAAGGTAAGAGTTCCACCATCCCACTAAACTATCTCTAATGAATATATTTTAGTGGGTGAAATGGAATACTACTATTAATTTCTTACAACATAACACTAATAGGTCCCCTATGAATAATATTTTGGAAATTATTGGTTTTGTTTTTCATAAATGGGGCTTAGAGATTAATTTATTTGAACTAATATTTATAAATGATCATTCCATGAGGCATGAAGCGAATTATTTACACTATGTGATTTAACTGTTTGAGAATAGATGAATTATCCATTTATTTGTTGATAATGATGTATATATGGTCTAAAAGATCTTATAGATATGATATGTGGATCATTTATTAGTAGTATATCCCTTACATGAATATAGGATATTAATTTAAGGTAATTTTTCTAATTTCTTATACATGGTGGGAAGGGTCGAAAATAGTGACTCACTTACATCTATCAAGTATAGAATTTCTATTGACCATATTTTTTTCTATATGGACTAGTCTTGATGTTTTTTGATTCCATTCATGTGTTGAATCATTAGTTTTTTATTGGTATCAACATTTTTATTATATAATTTTATTCATGCCTTTGTTTCTAATAGGAAATATGAGGTTCCTTCTTAATTATATTCCATATGTTTTTAAGGATAAACTTTAAAACTAATGATTTAGATTAATAGTGATCATTGGAAAGAGACTTCCAACTAAGGAATTGGATAGAATGTTATATTCCCAAATCAGGTAAGAAAGTGGTCATCACATGTTAGATGAGTAGATGTTATATTATATACAAGGGACATCGATGGTGACATGTAATGGGTTGAATTATTCTTGTGCGAAAAGGATTGAAAAATGGTAATTAGTTGGAGAATTAAGATTATCTTTAAAAAGAACTATAATTCAGTAGTTATGGTTGTGTGAGATAAAATAAATCATTTGATAACATGGAAAATTATGGTTTCCTTGAAAACGTTGGAGTATTATGTAACTATTGATCAGATGAACTCTACATTAATGGTCAATTAGTACCACCTATACATGTGTCGCGTGATTAGTAATCTAATTGGATAAAAATTAAAATATTATTAAAATAATGTTATCATCATACAATGAAAGGAAAAAATCATTATTTTATCAATATATAAATTATATTCAATATAGATGTTTTTTTGTTTCTTTTGTTCTTTTTTATTTATATCACTTGAATGTTTGTCTTATATATGTTTTGTTTTTTTCATGGGTGATGGAATTGAATCAATGTTGTTGATTATGTTGATCATATATTTTTTATTTTGGTACATATAAGGCATATCAGTGGTATGCATGTAATGTTCTAGAATTGCGTTTGTATATTATCATCAAATATTGGATGAGCATAATTTATCACAAAAATAATGGTTACATATGATGTTATGTTAAGGTATACGGTGGTTATTTGAAAAAATAGTTTAATATTGTGTAATGGAAAACTTTCATATCATTTTTTGGAAAATTTAAATACATTTAATAAGGATTTTATCTAATCTAATATGTTTTGATTCTATTTTTGAGGTGAAATTGTAATTTCCATTACCATAATGTGGGATAATTTATTTGAACTATATATGTTCCAGTATGTTGAAGTGTTGAACTATGAAAAAATATTTCTGACATTATTTCATTTTAATTGCATAAATATTTTTGCACAATATTATATTGATTCCTAATCTGCATCCATTAGAAAATTGAGTTCAATATCTAATGATGTTGAAATTATAAACATATAACATTGAATATTACTATTGGATTTTATTTATAATAATATCTATAATTTCTACTTGAGGACTTGAGGAAGAGTTACCAATTAAAAGTGTTAGAATTCATATTAATAGTGACCCACTCTAACATCTCATTAATTCAGAGGTATCGTGTATGAAATGTTTTCATTTTCAAATGTGTAACAAGATACCATATTTTTTCATTATAAACATATGAGATATTATATTTGTAATATTTTTTTGTAATCATTTATATTGAGGTTATTTAGTTATGGAAAATAGTTTTTCCATTCATTGTGTTTGAGGGATTACTAGGATATTATGACATAGCCATTCCCATATGGTTATAGTTGACTAATATTATTGGGGTTGACCTTAATGTATCTCTTATCAGGTTGAATGGGGGACTTTGGGGATATGAAGATAGTTTTTATCTAAATATAACTTAATTCAGCAACTACCATGTGTGGAATTTGGATACCTAAGAATAGATTAATGAACATCCTTTGAATTTGGATAAAAATTGAGTCACTATAAATACTGCGTACATATTTAAATTTATCATTTAAGAGTACTTGAATTTTTTATAGTTCTATATGAATTGTTGTTACATTTACATTTATTTTAAATATCTAATATGACCATTTTTTTAGAAAAAAGTTTAACTAATGAAAATTCTATTATTCACATTGTTTACTACATTATATTTGTAATGTATCTAAATTTAGATAAACAGAATTTACGGTACATTATTGTAACACCACGAGATTTTATGATATATATTGTTTTTAATTTATTTTAAGTCTTCTATTTTACATTACACCAAGATTATCTTGTACTATAAACAACATTGTATTAACTTGCAGTATACACAACACTATTCCTGGCGCATGTTACACACAATTTCATGTTTGTTTTGTAGAAATTATTCTACGCAACATGATGTATAGATTTTGTTTAATGTATAAATGAAATATGTTTTGATTATGTTAACACAACACCAAAGGGTGATTCCACTACACGCAACCCTGACTTGGCTTGCATTACATGCAATCATGACTTTCCTCGATAGTGTGTGTAGTACATAATATCGGGTTTTGCTAAACAATGATATATTATTATAATATTATTAATGACTAGAAGTTATGTATATTATTAACTAAATATTGAATTTTATAACATTATTATTCATCTTACACATTTTCTAGAACATGGTATTAGAAAAAAATTAAAATTTTCAAGTAAAATAGGTATTTTTCCAAAAATGAATTTTTGCCGCCTTTTGATGGCGCAACAACTTTAAATCTAGTTTTGACAATTTTATATGTTAAATTTTACAAAAAAAAAATCTCCTTTTCAATCATGATATAAAAATTTACTTTGGATAAATTTTTGATATTTTTCTAATAAGTTTCTTATTTTGATGAATAGTAAAAATACGCTAAATTTAAATTAAAAACAACATTTTTCATCAAGATAATTTATATGTTTAAATTATTATATTGAATGGTTTGAATGTATAAATAGATCATATTTATACGATTTAATATTATGTATGTCATTATCATTGATTTTACATCGAATTTATAGGTAAAATCATTTCAATCTTTTACAATGTTTTTACTTTTAAAATTTGTTTTCATAACAATGGGATTAATTTTAAATTAATTTATGCAACTTCTGTTATTTGAATTTGGGAAAATTGATTCAATATTTTTAATCAGTAGGTCCAAATTATGTTAATAGTATAAATTTTTTGGGCACTATGAAAGTGTGGTATATTCTATTTACCATAGTTAAAGGTAAATCGTGTAATTATGTGTAAATATAATATTATAAAATTACCTTAATAGTTGTATTAATATAATTGGAAGATTATATTTCGTCCAAAGGCATATTTGAGTCAAAATGTAATCTATTGGAACCCACTTGGATGTGATTAAGACCATTAAATTATTTTATTTTAATGAAAATGAAATATGTCTCACTCAAAATTTAATAATTAATGTATTTTTAATATATGTTTATACTGAATATAAATTCGATTATAAATACTAATTTGAAATATAAAATGTTTTTCTTTGTTATGATAATTTATTTTTAATTTTTAAAAAATATTTAATTACCTTAATAGCTTTTACATTAGTGATACATAAATTATTTTTTAGTGAAAAATAAATAATATATTTTTTAGTAAAATACTATTACACATAAAAGGCCCAAACACTTGACCAAAACATATTGGTCGAGTATATATATACCCTAAGCATACAATTGTCTAATCATGGACCATTCAGAGCCTTAAAAATAGATTAGGACATTTATATTATATTATTTTAAATGATGTCAAAGTTGTCACCTTCATACTTTAATAAATATAAAATTTTAGAAGATGGTTGTTTTAGAAGATAAATTAGTCTAAAAGTATTATTATGGAATATATTATATTATTCTTCATCATAGTATTTTATTTTTAATTTTTACACAAAAAATAAGTATATTAAATAATTATACAATAATTGTTTATTAATTATTTTATTCATAGAAATAACAAATAGTTGATTTTAAAAGTATTTCAATAAATATTATATGAAATAATAAATTATCTCCACGAATTTTATAGATTAATATGGCTTTTTAGTAATATATTAAATAGGTTTTTTAGAAAATATATTCTCATTGGATTTTATTTAAATTCAATTAAATGAATTGTGTCAAAATTTTCAATATTGATATTTTATATTATTGAATTGTGTAAAAAAAATATAAAAATTACAAATTAGAATTTATATGATCTAACATTCCATAAAGTATAATATTATAAGTAATTAAAAACACATAAGTATGTAGTATAACAATATAAAATGTATAACATTATTACGGTAAATAAAATTAAATAGATTAAATACGGCTAAATCAAAATGATAAGGTTTAAAATAAAATCAAAACATGTTTAAATTTAATTGGTTGATGATATTACAACCTTAACTTATCTAATATTTATATTTGAGTCACTTTGGATGTTTTTATGTGGGGTTTGGGTTTATTATAAATTAATATTTTAGAGGTTTCCAAAAGTGACCCTCTCCTGTCTTATAAAAGGGCACCTCCTCCCCCTCCTTCTCACACTACATTGAGCTTTCAAACACGGGAAACCACTACCTATTTATCTTATCCACTTCCCTAGAAACATAATAGAGGTCCTGGTCTTCTTCAAAGACCAGCCTTAGTTCCTTAAGAGGAGGTTTAGAAGAGGCATGTTGAAGAAGAGGTAATCTCTTCTACCGATTCTTTCAAGTTTATTTATTCTGCTACTTCATCTTCATTAGTTATTTTATTATAAAGTAATAACATCAGTATAAATAATATACTAAAATTTTATTATAAATATGAAACAACCCCATTTTACCTTCTATCCATCCTACGGAAAATGAAATCACCGCGTGTGCGTACGTACGGAATACCGTCTCCACGCTGTGATGTAATCTGTTTTCCAACCGACACTTTACTTGGATGGCTATAATAATGTAAATAATAACTATATAAGGTTATTATAAAATCATACAGATTCTGAGATTTATATATCATTTACTCCAATTCCATTCAATAATCATGGGAATGATATCATCGATCGTGCATACGTACAGATTACCGTCTCCACGACACGATGAGATTCATTCTCCCTGTTAACCATTCAAGAAGGATTATAAAGTATATATAATGAATAATAATGATATATATGATATAATAATGATACTGTATATATATATATATATATATATGTCATCTACTTATTTCCATTCAAGTCAATAAGGAAATAAAAACAGCGTTTATGCGTACGTACGACCTACCGTCGCCATGAACAGTGTGTTTCATTTTATTTATATATCTATTATAAATATATACTAAATATATATGATATATAAATAATTTTTTACTTTAAGGAAGTAATTGAATCATTATATAATAAATAATAATATCAAGAACAACAAGTCCAAACACGTACGATATATGAAACAATTTTACCCAAAACACTGCTTTAACATGAAATTCACAAAAGAACAGGTAATATAATGTTATAAGTGAATCATATATGATATCATAAATATTAATATGGTTCTGTTACAAGTTAATAATATGTTTAAACCCACTATACATGTGTTTCATACATGTATTTATGAAATGGGACCTAAGGTAAGGGATAATTTTGAAATCTCATTTTTTTCCGAGATTGCTAATACGTAAGTATTTACTGGGGTTATATTTTTCATCCATGCCCATAATTTTTTTTTCATAAACTGTTTAATAATATTTAATGTATTTTTAAAGTCATTTTTACCCTTCTTTAACTTGTAAATTGTGTTATAGAAGGAATCTTTCTTTGGCTTACCATACGAGGAACTTTTTGACTTGTCCGACAGAAGTACGAGGAGAATGTTTTTTTAACTTTTACAGAATGAACAGATTTTTATGGTTTTATAACACCTAATTTTCATAAATATTAATCTAAAATATTTCATGATTTTTTTAAAAAAAAATCCTTCTATTTTAAAATTTCATGACATGTTGTGAAAATAAAATGATTTTGAAGAAGAAAGGATATTTTCCTCAAGAATTAATTTCAAGTGTTTTATCAAAACTATTTTCCATCTAAAATGACAGTATTTAATATGTTTATGTTTCAAGTATATTGTCCCTATTATTTACATGGTGATATTTTTCTTCTGATGAAATGACATCCATTTGTTTTACATGGATTATGTAATGATGGGATGATGTTTATGAAACCCATGTTATTCTTTGGGTTGTGATGAATGGTTTATGTTTATTTTGTGGCACATGTATGAATGATTTCATTATGAGATGGTGAGACCTATACCTCCTTAAAATTCATTGTTTAATGATTTATATCTCATGATATAGACATGGATAGAATTCCATGTGAATCTGGTTCAGTAATACAAGACTGGAACATAATGTAAACCCGGTTCAGTAATGGACATTTTCCACTATGATGGTCTTGGAAGAAATTCCTTGGCTACTATGGAAATCATATCATGTGATTAATGGTTTTCCACAATTACTAGTTTTATTCCCATGAAATTTTCTCTTGATTGATGTTGCATTATGTCTTATGCCTTATGTACTACCATTCGTTATTCCATTTCTCATGATTTTGATGTTTAAACATTATGTTCTTGTTTTTAAGTATATGGTTTGTTTTATTTTCTCTATGCTTACCCTTACTGAGCATTTGAGCTCACCCTTTTTATGTTTTCTTTTCCCAGGATATAAAGAAAGGTTTTATGTAAGAAAACAATAGGGAAAGTTCTTTATGGGAGATGTTGATGATCTTTCACCATGATTAGAAGATTGGGTTCCATGTTTCCAAAGTCACTGAAATAATACGATCCTAGGGTGTCTGTTTTTGTTATTTATTATGTATTTTACAAAAGTAATGTAATGTCCATGTACATAAAGTATGGGTCTCTACAGTTGGAATCATAGGAAATGTTTAGTTAAATTTTGGAAACTAGGATGTGAAAACTGTATTGAAATCCCTAGAGATATTTCTAAGGTATGTATACGGATGTCTCCAAGGTTAATTATAAGTATATGTTATAGTCCTAGAATTAAGTCAATGATCTTAGAATTAAACATAAGATGTTAGATATTGGAGGTACACCCCCTTTATTTTTTTTATTTTCCTAGCATGATTTTTTCCCCTCACACTATTCTTTTTGGGTTTTAGAAAATGACATGAAACACGAACATTCACAATAATAGAGGATATGGTAGAAAATGGGAGGATATTCTTCATGAGCAACCAAATGAAATGGGATTTGGAAATCCAAACATTATTATTGTTTCTAATCAGAAATCACATAATATGATCAATAATATCAACTTTTGTAAGGTTCCTGACTCAGATAATGAGAGAAAGATGGAGTTTAATGATGATCATAGAAGAAAGAAAGTTCAATTTACCCCATGTAAATCATGTGGGAAGAGGCATTTAGGAGAATGTTTCAAAGGAACTGGAAGATGTTTTGGGTGTGGAAAAGGTGGACACAATTCTAGTTATTGCAAAGTAAAAGGTTCAGTTAACAACATGGACAAGGGTAATTATAATGCTAAGACATCAATAATGGTTAAATGTTTCAATGTGGAATGTACGTGCATTATGCTAACGAATTCCATATGGGAAAATATCATGGTCGTATGGGTAGTATTTATGTTGATGATGATGAATAACTACAAATGATATATGAGATGAATGAAGTGTTGATGAATAAAATGAGGAATCTTGGTCAATTTTTTAAGAAGGTAGTGGAATGATTTCATGTTTATCAACAGTAATTTTGTATAAGTAATACAAAAACATCTAAGGATTGTTACACTATTGTTTTTCCAAAAGTCTTTTAATGTATATGTTGAATGGTACCGGTAACCAAGAAAAGTGATTGAAATATTTTTGGAAATCACCTAATATGTAAATAAAGAGGGATAAGTAGATAAGGAAATGTTTGATAGTATTAATGAGCTCATGACTGATATAAGGAAAAAGTGATATCATGGTTTGAGTATATAGAATTTTTGGGAATTTGGTATGTGGAATGAGTTACTTTTTGACAGCATTCATGTTTTCAAAAAGGTTCTATGGTAATTTATTTTTCAAGAGAATACATGATTAAGGTATTCAAATATTTGGAATGCGATCAATAAGATATATCTTATGATGTCTGGGGGATAAATGATGGTATTTCCGTGCGTGTTATGTGACCTCTCCAGTAATCATTTTATTTATACGATGAGATTGGACAAATGTATTTTGGACAAGTATAAAGATTGGAATGGACTATGTTGGACATCAGATTGTATTATTTAAGGCTAAAAATTTTTTGGATGTTATTTTTGTAATGTTATAATAGTGTATTTTTAGAAAAGGGACAACCTACAGAACGGGTGACAACCCATCGCGTTAGTCAAAGTTGCAGGAATAAAACCCACAAATGAAGTGGGACATGCCTTTATTTCCTACCATTAGCCTACATGAAGTCCCTGTTTAGTATAAATTATATTTAATATATTAAGTGGTATGATATATGAAGTATAAGTCTATTATAGGAACCATATAAGATTAATCTCCCTATAGATGGACTTATGTATGTTTAATAACTTTTTCTAACCTTTTGTTTGAGATATATGGAATGACCTATCTTTCTATCATATGATTTTAAACCACTTCATGGAAGACAATATCAACTTGATTTCTTTAAAAGATGAAGTGGAAATTGTTTAAGGCACAAACATCAGTGAGATTGTACCAAAATCAAGTAAGTATTTCATTTAATTCAACAATTATTCAACATTATGGAAATGATCTTGAAAACCAAAAATGTTGTCCTATTACCCACATATTTTAAGAATCATATGGTACCTTAGATCATCACAAATTTATGGCTTTATGATTGTTGGATTTTTCATAGCCGTGTTCTCTACCACTCTCCATTAGAAAATGTTGGTTAGATTTCTCTTCCATATCAATATTTTCACCTATGTTCTCTTATGTTGAAACCCAGAGATGAGTTAATTGGGTAAATATTATATTTCAAACGTTTCTTTTTAAAAATAATTTTAAGTATTCCTTTTTATGATGTGGGTTTCTATGAATGAAATTTTCAAGTAGAAAACAATTTAAAACCGCGACGAATTTCAAGTGAGAAATTCATTTTAAGGGGGTAGAATGTAACACCTAGATATTTTATGAGATATATTATTTTTAAATTCTTTGATGTATTCTATGGTACATTACACAATGATTATCGTGTACTATATGCAACACTGTATTAGCTTGTAGCATACACAACACTATTCCTGGCTCGCGTTACACACAATTTCACGTTCGTTTTGTAGAAATTATTCTACGAAACTTTATGTTTATATTTTTTTATCTATAAATTAAATAAGTTTTGAGTATGTTATACACAACACGAATGGGAACTTCCACTACACACAGCCCTCACTTGGCTTGCATTACACGAAATCACGACCTTCCTTGATAGCTCGTGTAGTACGCAATATCCGATTATGCTAAACAAAAATATATTATTATAATATTATTATGAACTAGTAGTTATGAATATTATTATTAATTTTTTGAATTTTATAACATTATTATTCATCTTACATAATTTCTAGAACAAGATATGAGAACAAAATAAATTTTTCGAGTAAAATAAGTATTTTTAAAAAAATACAGTTTTGCCGCCTTTTGATGGCGCACCCACTTTAAATATAATTTTTGACAGGTTTATAAGTTAAATATGACAATTAAAAATATTATTATGAATCATTATATAAAAAATTTTTTAGGATAAATTCTTGATACTATTCTGATATGTTTCTTATTATGATGAATAGTAAAAATACAATAAATTTTATTTAAAAAAACTTTTTTCATCAAAATAATTTATATGGATAAATTATAATATTGAATGGTTTTAATGTATAAATGTAATATATTTTTACAATCTAATATAATGTCTATCATTAGTATTGATTTTACATCAAATTCATAGGTAACATCATTTCAATCTTTTGCATTGTTTTACCTTTTAAAACATGTTTTCCTAACAACATGATTAAATTTAAATTAATTTATGAAACTTCTATGATTTAAATTTGAAAAAATGGCTTCCATATTTGGAATCAGTAGTTACAAATTATATAAATAGGCTACTTTTTTATTTTTGTGCACTATGAGTAGTGAGTACGGTAAATTTTATTTACCACAAATAAAGGTAAATCGGGTAATTAATGGTAAATATAATATTATAAAATTACCCTAACACATGGACTTAATATAATTAGATGATTATATTTCATCATAAGACAAATTTTGGTCGAAATTTAATCCATTAGAACCCAAATGGATGTGATTAAGACCTTTAAATTATTTTATTTTTAAGAAAGTGAAATATGTCTCACTCAAACTTTAATAATTAAAGTATTTTTAATATAAGGTTATACTGAATATATATTCGATTATAAATACTCATTTTAAATCTAAATTTTTTCTTTGTTATGGTAATTTATTGGTAATTTGTAAGAAATATTTAATTACCTTAATAGCTTATACATCAATGATCCATGAATTATTTATTTAGTGAAAAATCATTAATATAGTTTTTATTAAAATAATATTACCCATCAAAACGCCCAAGAACCAGACCAAAACATATTGGTTGAGTATATCTATACACTAATCATCTAAGTGTCGAATTATGGACCATTTTGAGATATATAATATAGATTAGGACATTTACATTATTTTATTTTATTTGATGTCAAAGTTGTAACCTTCATACGTTAATAAAGATAAAATTTTAAAAGTTTGTTGTTTTAGAAGTTAAATTCGACTAAAAGTATTATTATGGAATATATTATATTTATATTGATCATATTATTATATTTTTAATTATTATAAAACAAATAAGTATATTAAATAATTATACAAAAATGTTCTATTAATTATTTTACTAAGAGGAATATCAAATAAATGATTTTAAAATTATTACAATAAATATTATATAAACTAAGAAAAGTTCTCCACAAATTCTCTAGATGAATATGACTTTTTAGTAATCTATTAAATAGGTTTTTTCGAAAATATATTCTCTGTGTATTTTATTTAAATTCAAATAAATGAATTGTGTCAAAATTTACAATATTGATATTTTATATTATTAAATTATTTAAAAGTCACAAAAATATTTTAAAAATTAAAAATTATAATTTATATGATCTAAAATGTCATAAATTATCAAATTATGTATAATAAAAACACATAATTAACTATTATTACTATATAAAATTTATAACATTATTAACACAAATAAAATTAAATAGATTGAATAAGGATAAATAAAAATGATAGGGTTTAAAATAAAAACAAAACATGTCTAAATTTAATTTGTTGAAGTGATTACAACCATATCTTATCTAATATTTGAATTTGAGTCACTTTGTATGTTTTTTAGTGGGGTCTGATTTTATTATAAATTAATATTTTAGAGGTTTCCAAAAGTGGTCCTCTAATATCTTATAAAAGGGCACCTCCTCCATCACCTTCTTACACCACATTGTGCCTTCATAATCGGCCAAACCCTGTAAATTTATCTTCTCCACTTCACTAGAAACATATTAGTGGTCCTTGTATTCTTTAAAGTCCAACAATAGTGCCATAAGAGGAGGTTCAGAAGAGGCACGTCGAACAAGAGGTAATCTCTTCTACCGATTCTTTCAAGTTTCATTATTCTTATACTTCGTATTCCTTAGTTGTTTCATTATAATGTAATGACATCAGTATAAATAAAATGATGATATGTTATTTAAATGTAAAACAAATCCATTTAATCTTCTATCCATCATACAGAAAATGAAATCACCGCGCGTGCGTACGTAAAGAATATAGTCTCCACGCCATGGTGTAATCCATTTTTCCACCACCACATTACTTGGATGGGTATAATGGTGTAAATAATTACTATATATGAATATTATAACATCATAATAATTCTTAGATATTATATCATCCACTCCAATTCCATTCAATAATTGCGGGAATGATATCATCGCTCGTGCGTACGAACAGATTACCGTCTCCACGACGCGATGAGATTCATTCTCCATTTTAACCATTAAAGAATGATTATAAAGTATATATAATGAATAATAATGATATATATGAAATAATAATTCTAATGGATTTATGTATATATATATATCATCTACTTACTTATATTCAAGTCAATAAGGAAAGAAAAGCAGCATTCATGCGTACGTACGGCATACCGTCTCCATTAACGGTGTGTTCATTTTATTAATCTATCTTTTATATAAATATATATATATATATGCTGAATATATATGATATATAAATCATGTTTTAAATTCTGTAAGTAACAAAATCATGATAAAAGAAATAAAAATATCAAGAACAACAATTCCAAACATGTACGATAAATGAAACGATTTTACCCAAAACACAGCTTTAACATTAAATTGACTAAAGAACAGGTAATATAAAGTCATAATTGAATCATATATGATATCATAAAAATTTTTATGGTTCGGTTACAAGTTACTAATATGTTTAAACCCAATATACAAGAGTTTTGGACACATATGTATGAAATTGGACCTAAGGTAAGGGATAATTTTGAAATCTCACTTTTATCTGAGATTGCTTATACGTAAGTATTTACTGGTGTTATATTTTTCATCCATGCCCATAAAAATGTTTTTCATAAATTTTTTAATATTGTTCCATGTATTTTTAATGTCATTTTTACCCTTCATTGAATTTTATATTGTGTTATGGAAGGAATATTTCTTTTGTTTACCATAAGAGGAACTTTTTGACTTTTCCGGCAAAAGTACGAGGGTAATTTTTTTAACTTATACAGCATTACCGGATTTTTACGGTTTCATAATGCCTAATTTTCAAAAGGATTCCCCTACAATATTTCATGATTTCTTTTAAAAAATCCTTTTATTTTAAAATTTTATGACATTTTGTGAAAAGAAAATGATTTTGAAGAACAAAGGATATTTTCCTCAAAAATTCATTTCAATTGTTTTATAAAAATTATTTTCCATCTAAAATTATATTATTTAATATGTTTATATTTAAATTATAATGTCTCTATTATTTACATGTTGTGATTTTTCTTATGATGAAATGATATCCATTTGTTTTATAGGGATTATGTTATGTTGGGATGATGTATATGAAACCCATTTTATTCTTTGGGCTGTGATGAATGATTTATGTTTATTTTGTGGTACACATAAGAATTATTTCATTGTTAGATGTGTGGGACCTATATATCCCTTCAATTCATTGGGTAATGATTTATATCTCATGATATAGACATGGCTGGAATGGAAAGTGAATCTGGTTCAGTAATATAGGGCTGGAACGACAAGTAAACTCGATTCCGTAATAGACATTGTCCACTATGATAGTCTTGGAAGAAATGCCTTGGATAGTTATGAAATAATATCATGTGATTAATGGTTTTTGAAAAATTAAATTTTTATTCCAATTATATTTTATCATGATTGACGTTTCATTATGATCTATTCCATATGTACTACCATGTGTTATGTCATTGCTCAAGATTTTGATGTTTAAACATTATGTTCATGTTTTTAATTATATAGTTTGTTTTATTTTATCCATGCTTACCCTTACTGAGCATTTGAGCTCACCCATTTTATGTTTTCTATTCCCAAGATATAATTATAGGTTTTAGGTAAGAAAACAGAAGGGAATGATCTTTATGGGAGATGTTGAATATATTTCACCATGATTAGAAGATTGTGTTCTATGATTCCAAAGACAGTAAACTATTACGATCCTTGGGTGTCTGTTTTTGTTATGTATTAAGTATTCCACCAAAGTAATGTAATGTCCATGTACATCAAGTATGGGTCTCTTCAATTATGGTTTTAATCTAATATATCTTTACTTAAATAGACATTTTAACTTTTGATAATCCGAAATTTTTAATGGGATGAGAATTTATAGTCATGTTTTACACTCAACTTTTTTCCCATCGTGTAGTGTGTACCAACATTATTTGGGACCGACAAATGGTATTAAGGAAATTATCCTGTAATATAAAATATTCTATTCCTTTATAAAATATACTATACATTTATCCTCTTGTAGTTTTTTTATATATCTGATTTATTGAAACTCAAAATACTTTCTTTTACAATAACATGTATAAGAGAAAATATATTATTTTTTATATATAAGTGGAATACATTCTTTATCAATTGATAATGTAAAAACCAATATAAAATAAATTTTGATTGTGGAGACTTAGTGTATTAGATATACCATATAGAGACATATGTTATCTATAATAGAGTTATAAATTATCTCATTTTAATGTTGATATAAAATATTATAGATCAAGAAGTTTCTACTTTTACTTGACTTAAACTACGGAGTTTTATCTCAATTTTGGTGTTTGGAATACTCTTAATTTTTTAATTGAATTAGTATTTATGGTCATATTTATTCATTCCAAATAGTGTGTGGTATTTTAATATTTTTAAATGTTCCTCACTTTGGGAAATCCAAATTTCTTGAAATCAAAATAGTAGTGTTGTGTGATGGTTATCAAGTGTTTTATTTCTTACGTGGAGAATTAGTTAGTTAAATTTATAATAGATTTATTAATATCATCAGCAGTCATCAACCCCATGGAGAAAAATAATTATAGGATGTTTTGATATTGAATAAAGTTATAAATATTTTACTTAACCATTTGGAGTACATGATGATATCTATAGATGGAACTACGATCATTAGTATATTTAGCTTTTACTACTTAATTCATATAATGATTAAAAAAACTCATAAGGAGAGATATAGAAAAATTTATGATGTTAAATGATGTTCCATTTTCATTAACATTATATGAATTATATTTTTATAAAAATATTCAAATTCTAGTTTGTTTAAAATAAATTATAGAGAATCATCTTATAATAATGATTTGGATACCATAGATGGTTAAATTGAGAATATTGACTGATGTTTGATTAGAAATTAATATTTATTGACGAATTACCCAAATGGTAGAAAATACAGAAGGTAAAATAATGAAAATAAAGAATCTACTAACACAATATTCTATGTGTTTACAAATATTGGCCACATAAATCAAGATACTACACAATTCTTGATAAAGGATAATGATTCAATGATGTTATCTAATAAAAAATAAAGGAAATATTTATAATATTAAAATGACACATGGATAGTCAACAAAGATACATATTTTTATATTTCGTAAGATTATTTTACTTTTATCCAGAGATTCAAAACATTTTACGATAATGTTCCATATACTATACTTTATCAAATTGGAAGACTCTTTGAAGATGTGATGTTTGATTTATTATTGAGTGATAACATTAAATTTTAATCCTATATTGAGTTTTAGTCAGAATAAAAAGAAAAAAGTTCTTCAAATAGTTTTAAAAATTAATGAAGAGACTATTGATTTTGTGGAAAAATACCAAAAACTATATAAGAAATATAAGAAACATAAATGTAATGATTCTATATAAAACATGATTTAGCTATAAGAAAATATTATGTGTACAAAGAAATTATTGAAAATGTTAAACTCTTAATTGATATGGGTAAATCAAAGAGTATGATTTCAATATTAACTTTCAATAAGTAGAGAAATGAAATATCTATTTTGAATAATAACAGTGTAGTGTTAAAACTAATGTTTGAATTTAAATGTTCAATGAATTTTTGATTAACTATACAATGTGATGAATGTCTTTTCAAAAAATATATAGATAGTTGAGACACAATATTATAACTTATGGACTAGGTTATTAGTGAAATAGAATTTATCATTACCAGTATAATTACTTCGTGCCTAGAAATTCAATATTTTTTTTTAAAAAATTGAGGTTGAATCTCGAAGAGACAACATTCCTTGAATAAAATACAATCATTGAGTAAACACCAGTTTTATCTTTTGAATGATTTTTCCTCTATCAATATTTAAAAATATTTGAATATAATGGTTCTATAGGTACACCATTCCTATACATCTAGAATAAAACATGTTAATAATCCTCAGACTGAACTCTAAACAAAATGAAACCATTATTTATATCCAACTAAAATTTAAATATTTTTTACTGGGGAACATCATGTTTGAAGATTATATAAAAAATTACATTCCTAAGAATTTTTCTACTATTATGATTTAAAATTTTACACAATCATAATATTTATTATTTTATTCTTGTTTCTAAAAATTTAATTATTGGATTAAAATTTAACTCATTTGTTAATGGAATTTTTTTTTGAATTTTTTAATATATATTTAATTAACTATTAACAAATATAATAAAAAAATTCAATATTGAGATATTGAATTACATTTGTAAATTTGTTTGAAGGATAAAAATTATGTCTTAATGATGGAAGATAACTTTTAGAATACTGAAATTCAATATTTTTTATCTTATATAATTTTCTAACTAAATATTATTATTTCCTTGAATAATTTCATAAAAAAATATTTCTACGTTATATATTGAGAAATAAATTTTCTCAAGAGTAAATGTGATGAAATTTAGAATTATGGAACATTTGATGACTATAAGTCATGTAAAATAATATATTCATAATTTCATTTTCTTCTCCCTCCGATAATTTTTGAAAATAAATATTAAATATCATGAAGTCTAGTTTTATTTATGGTTTATGATTTAATATTTTTATCCTATATTATATATTTTTTTTCAGAATTATGGCACTATAAATATTTTTTGATATAAGGTGAGAGTTACCAAAAATTAAGGTATCCAGATGATTCTAAAATAGAATAGAGTTTTTTTTTGAAATTTATGTGTTTATATATTTCCCTTCCATGATTTTTGAAATCAATGAAGGTGTGGGATTAAATAAATATTTATAAATATAATTTATATAATATTAGTAATATTATTTTTTCAGACATTACTATATTGTTAATTATTATTTTTCATACATTATTTTACCTATATATTTTCCCCGTTTTGTGGATTTGTTTTTGAGATTTTATATTGGAGAATATTTTTGAGTTTTTAAGTTTCTTTTTTAATTCCATATTTTTGTGTTGATAATTGAGGTTTTATGCTTAATATTAAAAGGAGAGGAAAGTTATCCCAAATATATCTTTATTGGATGAATCATGTAATTATTTTAAAACTCCAATTCAAACATACTCATTTCCTTCAATGTCTTGTGATTGTCATAAAAGAGGACATTATAAGGTCAAAGATTAAATTTTTATAATTATATATTTTAAATAAAAAAATTATTTAATTTTACCATTAATATGTGTGTCTATGTTTCTTATGTGTAGTTATATGGTCTGTTACCTTAATATCTGATGAGAATATCCAAACTATATAAATATTGATATGTTGAATAGATAAACTGAGCAATATCCTATAAACAGAAGAGAATTGGGATAAAACAAAGTGTAATTAAAATATATTGAGAAATTATGAAGCTATGTCTTTTATATGATTTAGTATGATATGTAATACTTTGGAAACTAAACCATAAATACATGGAATTTAACTGTTAGTGTTTGTTATGCATATCTATATAAATATAACTTGACGAATCAATGAAAAAAATATAATTAAAAGCGTTAATTTTTTTTTTCTAATCCATGAAAAAAATTCATTGCGTCTATGTACTCATGATTGTAATCATTGTTTGAGGGTACACATGGATACAATATTTTAGATATTCATAATAATAATGTTTTCTCTTATATTTTTAATCATTGTTTGTCTAATCACTTATATTGAGGAGCCTCTATTATAGAAGTTCATTTATTTGATCATTCTAACTAATGGATTCTGGGATATGAATATTGATTTATTCAAATATGGGTACAATCAATGAATATCATGATGGTTAATATTACCATGTGTTCGATAAATGCGATGGAGTGATTTTGGTTATAAAAACATAGTTTTATCAGACTATTATTTATTTGAGTAACTTATAGGTTAGGATGTGGGGCACCTTAGATAATGTTCAAGATCCTCTTATCTATTTGGTAAAGATAAAATTATCCAGATGAGTTAGGATAAGATTCATAAATATATAAATTAGGAATATTTAAATTATTATTTGACACTCAAAAAATTATTGTTAATATTTTTTTCTTTCTAATTTCCATTAATACCATTTTTTATTTGGGATATGATAATTTAACATATGATAAGTATATTTTTTATAATGATTAATACTTTATATTAATTAGTTATATATCTTCTTGTAAACCTAAATTCTACTACTTTAATTATTTTACTTTTATATATTATATCATTATTAGACATTGTAACATCTAATCAATATAAACATTGATTGGGATGAAAATTTCACGTTGTCATTTTAACTATAATTCATCCCAATTATAAATTTTTTCCTTCTTTATTTGGGAACACATTTACATAAATGATCATTAGGTGTATTTTTAATAAAAACTATCACATGAAGTTGAATTTTGCAATGGCGTCTATGTAAGATATATGAAAATGGAGTTTATTATAAAAATTATCATTCAATTGTTAAAATTGGAGGACAATATAACTGTTTGGTTGGTTGGAACCAACTTATAGGTTGGTGTAGGAAAACTTATACATTATTCATTTGATTAGTTATATAATTATATGATTGTTAATAGTTATTATAATAATGTAACTTCTAATAATTTAATTGTTGTAACATAATTTTATTATAGATATAAGAATAATATACAAATAATTTAAATAATTGTTGTCTTTTTTATTAGTTTATTTATCATTACGGATTTAATGGTTTTCATGATTCATGTATGATTTATTGTGTGAGGTTACATATTCGTTTTAGTGGATTAGGTGTGTGTGATTTATATGCTTCGGTATATCAATGTCCTAGGGTCTATATAGTCTAAGAAGTTATAGATCATTATTACACACACGGATATTTTTGAGGACTTTCTAATGTGGGTTAGTATTCTGAATCCCAACATGTGGTTTCATAGAATGTAGTTGAGTGGATCTTGAAAGTAAAAAAATATGTAAAATCATTAAATAAATATATTTTAACAATATTTTTTTATTTATTGGGAGACACTATTTTGAACGGCATATAAATGGATAAGGGAAAGGTCTGGATAGTAAAATTCAATAGGATGGACATTAGTTTTGGGAGGATACAAAAGTATAACTATTTAATTCTGAATGGAATTTAGGTTCCATTGATGTGTATCATACCTAAGACAATGGATAATGTGGAATGAAATAGAGTGTTTCATATAACATCCTACATATTAAGAATAATGGGGTGATGATGAATTGTCTACTGGATAAGTATAAAGAAGTTAATATATTAATGATGTTTTCATGATGTTGATATTATTCAATATGATGATTTAAAAAGGAATATCATGGGTCAATCATTTGAATGATTATAACATGATTTTGAGTTATCACAAATTACATATATAAACATTTGGGAAAATGTGTGGGATTATTTTTTCTACTACCATCACTACCAAAATCACGTGACATGATTAAAACAATAATAAGTAAACCATTTTGGAAAATTAAACTTTTTTCTATGTATTTGAGAGATCTCATTATATGAACACATTTTAAGAGTTTACAAGGAACCATATTTAAGTAAATTAAATATGCAAGGTATAAGATGTTACACTCAAGAGAGTTGTCGATGGGAATCAAAAAATAGATCATGGAAAACAAATTGAGTTAAATTGATTGGACGTGGACCAGTGTGATTGTATTATGAAAAGATATGGAACATGATAAAGGATTGCATATAACACAAGTTGATTTGTAGATGGGGATATTTGTAATGTTCCAGTTACACTAACATTACAGTTAAATGTTATAAAATGTTTCTACTAAGTGCCACCAATCTATTTAAATAATGGATGTTTGATTCTAGGGATTCATTCTATTATTCAATAGATGGTGTAACAACCCACAATTTTAAAAAAAATCCTATATATATTTAAATAAATAAATTATTATATCATATTATATTTAAATTAATATTAAGTATATTTAATGTTAATAGTATATCCAGTGAACAATGATCATATCATTAGTATAAATATAGGGTTTATCAAACCCAATTGATAGAAAGAAAATAAATGATAGTCTCAACCAATAGGACCATAATTTATAAATCTCATTTATCAAGCTTCTGTGGGAGATATGATCATTGGGTTTTTTCTATGACCAATCTTATGATGGGACCCAACAACTGAAGCTTATAAAACCATTTATAAGAGAAGTTGAATATCATCGAGATCACGACCCAAACCATGTACCCTGAACTACCCATCGAAAATCCCACCGTCACACCCCGTACCCATAGGGAATATATGGGTGTATTAAGGGGATGTGTATTAAGACCATATTATTATTACCATGTATATTTTAATTTCAATATAATAATTGTTATATTTTTTTCTTATCATTGTCTTACAAATGATTTTTATTTGTATACAATAAAATACAAATTGAATTATTAATTGGTATTCAATTTAAACTATATTATTTATTTTAATGAATTAATGGCTTTTTGAAATAAGTAATTTTTTATAAAAATATTACTATTTAAAAATTTATATTATATATAAGGGATCATTTGTTTTTTGTGAAGTCAAATATAATTTTCATAAGGGTTTGATGATTGGTACTGTATAAAACCTAGAAATTCTCAATAAATGTCAATTGCATTTTTAATGTTAAAATTTATATATTTAGAAAAATACTTTGATAAAATGAAAATTTTTTTTATAATGATAAATATAAATTACCCAATGGTTAATTTTTCATTATTTCCATAGATAATCTAATTTTCGAACAAAAATTAAATATGGTATAAATATACGATTTGTATTATAAAATCACAGTGACAAAAAAATGAGGTACTAAATACTATGATGGTTTTCCATGGACAAATATAGGTTTCAATTTATAATACTTTTTTTTATGTTTATTTAATTAATTTTATAAATCCATTATGAATACCTCAAAACAATTAATACATTTTAAGGTTTTAAAATAATTTCTTTAAGAGTATGACTCACTTCCACATCAACAGGGGTATTATTTTATTAATTTAAGACATTGGAATTGTAAAATAATTAAAAAAACAATAATGATTGGAAGAAACCATGGGAAGGTTTGTGGTTTGGGTTATTTTATCTTATGGAGTCCAAAACCTAGCTTTTAGAAATAATAAATAATACCCCACTCATTTCTTATATAAAACCACTGAATCTCCAATTTATCTTCACTCAGAATTCATAGAGCACATCCTTACTCCTTCCTACACACTATATTGTCCTCCAATGGTTCCCTATTCTCTCAAGAATCTCCTCTCATGTATTTGGAATCACCACTAAAGGTAAGGTATCCTCTCCTTATAATATTTATTCATGATTTTTCATTATCTTACACCATCATAATACTAGTTACTAATGTTGGGATATGTATTTCCATAACCCTTTTTATATCCATTTAATTTCAATATTGGGATATAACCATTTCTATCTAATCAAACAATTTTGTTAATTTATATGTAAATTCATTATTTTGATGAAATTTCACCCGAATTTTCAATGCCAAAAAATGTGTAGTGAATACACATACCATTTTTCTTATCAAGGGTGTTAAAATTTGTGAAATTATAATCTTTTGAATTTTGAATTACATTTATTTAATCGAAAAATAAAAATATTATAATAAAATGTGATGATAAATTATTCCATGATTTATGATCTGTGTGGAACACTTTTTCATGGGAATGAAATGAGTGTGATAGGTCCACCCCTTATTATATATCACTCCAATGCATTGGGAAATGTTTTAGTCTCATGAGACATCATGAAATGGATTAATGGGTGAACCTAATACATCATGGGAAACGTTTCTACATTATAGCTTATCATTTATCCTTGACCTATGTTTATGATTTATTGTTTTATGTTTTTTCAACATTTCCCATGTTCCCTTTATGATTATCATGCCATATCATGTCTCATTATTCATGTTTAGGATTCTTATTCCTTTTATGCCCCATTTTATTCCTATTTTATATAATGTATCACTTTATTCATGTTATTCCATATTTATTCTCTTAACATGATCTATTGATCACCCCTTTCATATGTATTTCCCCAGGTTATCGCATGTAGTTTTATGTACGAACATGTTTAGGGAGTTTTCTATAAAGACAATGTATTTTTGATTTTAAGTTGTATTGTAATATACCTAATTCCCAATGACACTATACACATCTATTCTCCATGTTTTATTATGTTTAATATTATGTAATAAATCATTAATTAATTCATAATAAAGACATGTATTTGAATAGTTGGTTTTAAAGGAAATGTTTAGTTATTCTTGGATTATGATTAGAAATCTTTAGCAAAAGCCTTAAATATAAAACTATGTATAAGATAACATCCATAAATCTTGATAATTTTTATAGTAAAGGGTATATAAAAAAAATACACCTCTTTAAAGAAACATCAACTTGATGTGGCTCTGATATAGATGTACATTGAGGTAAAACTCGAAAACACTATGTTGAGCTAGAATTGACCGAGAACTGGTGCACGAACACATGTTTTTCTTCACAAAAAGTTTGACCCATCCAGAGGATATTATTTTTTAAATTCAAAATATCATTAGGAAACATTATGGATGGAATATAAAATACCAATAAATTTATATGTTATGACATAAATCATAGATAACAAATATATAATTTTAGAAATTCATATATTTATTATTAAATATAAATTATTAGTTTTCTTTTTAATGTAATTGAATTACTATTCACATGTTAAATATTTTTTAAAATACATATAATTAATTTTTTATTTATTATATTAAATGGATAGAAATTGGTGGAACTTAACATACATCTAATTTGAAGGGTCATGTGATGGATGCATAACCGAGAGGACTAACATGATACGATATCACATCGAAAATCTTGTTATTATGCAATACCCATTATTAAAAATCACAATAAACAAATAGAATGTTTCGGAAAGCCCAAATATGTCATGGGGGAGGAAGAAATAATATCATTTAAATTCATCTAATAAAGGTGATAAGTGAAAGAAGTCCCATTTTTCTTCAAGACAATAGTGTGGGAATAAGCAGAAGGGGAAATGTCATAAGGAAATTAGGATATGTTTATTTTTTTGGAATTAATAGGGATTAAGTATCCAATTTCTATGAAAGAAATGGATAGTGCGATGGATGGAAATAATTCCCGATATAAGGTACCACATACAATTATATTAAGTTAATTTGGAGATTCTGGTCATTACATAAGACATTTCTCTATGATGAATTCTATCATGCATGATAAGAATAAAAATATCGAAGATCAAGGGAATACAGACTGTTTTATGATGAGATGGGTCATAATAATTTATTTAAATATAACCTCTACACTAGAGTAGTGTATCTCTTGTTCCTTTTCAATTATTTTTCTATTATCTATTATTTTATGTTTTGTAAGAACATCATGTCATGAAATGAAATTATTTTATATCATCAGGGAAAACTTATATGATTATTGGATCACATGTTGATGTTTTTGGGAACGTTATTTTTGAAAATATTATAAGTATACCTTTTGTTTAATTTTATGTTATCCTAGTCATGTAATGGATTTAATTTTATAATTAAATAATAAATTACCAAAATGAGGACATCAGTCTCATTATTTTAATTCATCTATCAATTAAATACATGGTCAAGGAATGGGATGTGCCTTTTTTTGCACCAACATCCAAACCATGGATATTATTTCCCTTTAAGAAAGCATATCTAGCTCAAATGATTTAGTCTATAAAAATGAATATACTTGAATACATGCCAATTTTAAGAGAATATGATAATGTGTATCCCATAATAATTTCATGGAATCCATCCAAAATTATTCATTGAGTTTATAAAAGAACTTATACTAGGAAAAAGTAACATCAATAGGGCATGTTATCCCATGAAACAAGATATTTGTGGACCCTTAAAATAGAAAATCAATTAATGGATGATCATGACCAACATATATGATAGTTATACACATATTATTTTTGTTTGATGGATATTTTCATTTATTTGGAAAAAAAATCACACAATTTTCAAACCCTATAACTATGATTAATCATAATGGAATATTGTTTTGTTGTAATGATAAATGTGAATAGAGCACTATGGAGTTGAAAAATAGTCTTATAATTGCCCCTATACTCACATGACCAACAATTATAGATCCTTTTATGCTATTCAATGATGTATTGATGATTTTTATGGGGTGTGTGTTAATGAAAAATGAAAAAATTATAGCCTATTCACCAAAACATTGAAATTTAATGAAAATAATTACCCAACACATGATACGGAGTTAACTACAGCAATCATTGCATTTAAAATAATGTTTTACTATCTTATTATGGAGAATTGTGAAATATATACATATCACAAAATCCTCAAGTACATATTCACAGAGAAAAGGATGAATATACGCCAAATAAGATTACTAGTGATGATTAGACACTATTACTAATCAATCCAATACCATATTTAGATATTAAATAATATATTATATGATATAATTAGAAAAGACCAATATATTTTCTCATTTATGAGTATTTATAAGGATATGATCTTCTTACATTTGAAAAGGATGGACTTAAGAATAATAATGAAAGGAATAACATTAGTCTTTTCATAAATTATTTCTCAATCATCCCTTCGAGAGAGGATAAGGGATACTCAATGAAGTGATTTGGGAACATTAAAAAATGTGGTTTCTATAAGAAATGTAAAATCATAAGATTTAAATTTTATATAATAAGGTGTTGTGAGATTTGGGGCATGGTTATGTGTCATATCAAATAATGAATCGAAGAAGGATCTATTGGATGATGCACATAACAAAACCTTCTCCATCCATCTAGAATGGGAAAGATGTATCAAGATATTTGAGAGCACTATTGGTGAGACAATAAGTAGAAAGAGATTTCCGAATATACATCAAGATGTATTTTATGTCATTAAGTAAAACCAAAAAGGGAAAATACAATGGGATGCTGCAGGCATTACCCATACCTACATGGAAATGGGAAAACATTACTATGGACTTTTTCACTAGTCTTCCAAACACGTTAAGTGAAATAATTATATATGGTATTTGGTGAATCATATTATAAATAATTATCAAGTTATTTCAATTTTAGATGACTACTCACTCACTCTAAATGAAAGGATATGCATTAGAAAAGTGTTGAGGCAACACGAAACACCATAATATATTGTATTTGATTATGATCCAAGAGTAAAATATTTGATCTAAAATAACCTCCATCAAGCTCTCAATATAGAGTTGAAATTAAGTATGGTTTAGAACCATAAAATTTATAACCAATTGAAGTAGACTATATAGACATTTGATGACAATTTGAGAGAAAGAGCAATTTAATTTAAAGGATTTTTGATCAATATCTTCCTCTAGTCAAATTTTCATATAATAACAGTTTCCAATCAATCTCCAAAATGGCTCCTAATAAATCCAATAATGAGAAGAGGTTCATAACACCTATATTTTGGGGATGAATTTGTCGAACACAAACTAATACATCATAAAATAGTCAAAGAAATTGTGGAAAATGTTTAAAAAATTCAATGACACATCAAGGATACTCAATGATAACAAAATAAGTATGATAAAAATTACAAATGAGGCATAGAGTTTTTTTCTAGTAAGAAGGAATTCCTCTGCATATGTACATGGAAGGAATTCATGATATTAATGAATAAGATAAATATTATTCCATGATTCATCGGTCCCTTTGAAATCCTTGATCACATCGTAGGAGTGGCCAATCGACTATCACTCCCACTATACCTCTCTCAAGTATGTGATGGGTTGTACATATCACACTTGATGGATTACATATGAGAACACTCACATGTACTCAATCTGTAGGTGGTACTATTAGAGAACTATCTATCCTATACAAACCAAATAGTGAAGATCTTAGATTGTAGAGGAAATTTTCTATTAAATATGAAAATTATCTTTGTCAAAGTGTTGTGGAGAAACCAAAAGTTTGAAGAAGCAAGGTGGGAACATGAGTATGTGATAAAATAGAATTACCATTATCTTTTTTAGTTTGTGAAATGAAAATTTTTAGTGTGAAATATATTAATGGAGAATATTGTAACAAACCAAACTTTTGTAAATTAAATTCACCTATAAATTTAATTAATTTTTTTAAATCCCATAGGATTTGTAACTTCATTATGTATCATTAACATTGATTATACATCAATTGTGTAGTGATCATATGATTAGTAAAAATATAGGGTTTTAACAAATAGAACTTAGAAAGACAACAAAATTTCCTCATACATTATGATCCTACCATATGAAACCCATTTATCATAGTTTCCACAGAGGGATGGATTATTGGGATTTCCCTTGACCAAGACTAAGATGAGATCCACTAAGATATGAATTTGGGAAACCATATGTGGGAGAAGTTAAAGATCATCGAGACCATATCCCAAACTAGGTACACTAATCTACCCCATGAAAATATCATCATGGTGCACCTTACCATTAGGATATTTTCTGGTGTATTAAATGGATTTGTATTCAGACAAAAAAAATAAAAATATGAATATTTTATATTCTATAGAATATTTTTTTTATTTTATTATTATCATTACTTTATAAAGGATTTTTATTTTTATTCAATATAACATAAATTGTATTTTATATTAGTATCCAATTTTAATTGAGACACTAATTTTGATAAATTAATGTATTTTTATAATAAATAATATTTTATTTGAATATTATTTTAATTTAATTTTACTAATAAAGTTTATTATATTATTTTTATAAATTCAAATGAAAATTTTAAAAGGGTTTAAATACTATTATTGTCAAAAAACCTAACATTTATCAATAAATTCCAATTAAATATTAAAATCAAATATTCATATATTTATAAATTTATTTTTATTAAATGATTATTATTTTTGGAATAAATGAAGTTGAATTATCCAATAGTTAAATTTTCAATATTTGTTGGGAAAGTGAATTTTTTAGGTAAAAATTAAATATGGTATAAGTATACAGTTTGTATTATGACATCATACTAATAAAAAATTGAATATATAAATACTATAATGGATATTTAATACCCAATAAATGTTTTACCTTTAATTTAATGTAATTTTCTGTATATTTTATTAAATTTATATATCATTTATGAATCCTCCAAAAAAATTAATATATTTTTTGGATTTAAAACCATTTCTTTAAGAGAAAGACTCACTTCCACAGCCGAAAGGGTATTATAAGATCTCTTTTTAACATTGTACTTATAAAATAATTATGAATACTATCTTTTGGAAGAATCTATGGGAAAAACCATGGGTTGGAGTGTGGGTTTTGTTATTTTATTATATAGACTCCAAAATCTATGTTTTAGAAGTAATAAATAATTCCCCACTTATTTCCTATATAAACCCATGCAATCTCTCATTTATCTACAATCATAACCTTTGGATCACATTTATAATCTTACCTACCCTCTATATATTCCTCCAAAGGTTCCCCAAGATCTCAATAAGCTTCTAACAAGCATTTGGATTCACCATCTCATGGTATGGGATTCTTTCCGTGAATTCATTATTCAAGCTTCTTAATTATCAAATGCCTTATATTTCAAATTCCTGATATGAGATAATTTTTTTCCATATACATTTTATTATGAATTTTATTTTTATATGATTACATACCCCTTTCTCTACCATCAAATCATTTTATGTATTTTTATGCAATGTCGTTTTGCTACCAAACATTCATCATGATTTTCCATTGCAAAAATATGTGTATATTATACCCATAACACTTTTCCTATCAAGGGTGTTCAAAATTATGACATTATAATACTTTTATTAGAGACATAAATGTATTTATTACACAATTGATAATAATGGAATAAAATGTGATGATAAAGGATTCCATGTGTTATGATATATGTAGCACACATAATAATTCATATGAAATGAATGCGATGGGTACACCTAGAATTATATAGCCTCCAATTCATTGGGTATTTTTTTATTCTCATGATAAAACATGAAAGGGATTATGGTTTGAACAAAATTCATAATTGAAAATTTTTCATCATGATTCCTTTGCATTTATCCTTGACCAATGTTTACAATGTAGTGTTATATGTTGTTTCCACATTTCCCATCTTGCCTTTATGATTAAATTTCAATATCATGTACCATTTTCCATGTTTATGATTATAATTATATTTATATCAAATTTATATGACTATTCTCTAACATGTACCCCATTTTTCTTATTATTTATTTTCTATTCGCTTATTGGGATTCATAGCTCACCCCTTTCGTATGAATGACCCTAGGTTATCCCATGAAGATTTAAGTACATGTAATTTAAAGAAATTTTCAATAAATATGAAGTAGTTATAATTTTAATTTCTTGTGTACTATACCAAATTACAAAATAAAGTATACTTTATAATCTTTCATATTTTATTATGTATAATCGTTTGTAATAAATTGTGAATTAATGTGTAATAAAGAGAAGGGTTTTTATAGAGAGGGTGAATGAAAAATTATATTTCGCTATGAATCAATTAGTTTTATTTATCAAACGATGAATTTAAATAGATTATTTGGGTAGGGGATGTTCTTGTTTTAATTTTATTGAGTTATAAGTGTCTCTTATGCCCTTTTTCATACATTTTTTCGGAAATCACAAAAAAAAATCTTTATTATATTACTTCTAAAAAATGATTTAAAATATTTTTATAAAAAAATAGTCTTTTATCTTAGTTAGAATAAGATTTAAAGATTTATGAAAATATATTTATTCATTGTACTTATCTTAATGAGATTGGATTTGATGTTTTTATCATAATGAGAAAATAGATGATAAAAACCGTAGTTAACATCATTATACTTTGCCATATCAGATCAAATATAAGATCTGTTTTTAATCTTTGATCCAAAACATCTTAATATTAATATTGATAATGGATTCAATTAAAATCATACTCATACTAAATGATTTTATCATAATTAAATTTTTATCCCTTATAAATATTAAATCTAATTTCTAAAATTTTATTTACACAAAAAATAGTTTATATCAAATAAAGTCAACAATCATATTATAATATGACCATTGATGTTCCAAGTTACAATTTCATCATGAAAAACATAGATAAAATATTATCAATAGAGGATCAAGATGACCATTAGAGTGTATTCTATATTATCCCAGTCATTCAATGTGTTATAAGTGAAGTTTTGATCATTTATATTTTCAAAAATTTCACTGTGTGAGACCTCTAAAGCATACATGAGTGAAATAATTGTTTCTCGTACTTATAATCATTTTTATCTCGTATTTTATTTGTGAATTATATTTTTAATACATTAATGGGATAATAGGTATAACAACAATAAAACACTGATCATTATATCGAGGGTTCATGGGGATAGCGAGACAGACATGGAGATCATCATATTGAGGGCTCATGGGGATAATGAGATAGATAAGATAATTATCAAATTAAGTGAGCCTGGGGATAGAGAGATAGACCAGTCATTATATCATGTTATTTCCCTAATAAGGTAATGAAATTATTTCTCAAAAGTGTAAAATAAGGGTCCTTTATCCATAGATATTGGATACCCTACTATTTTGGTTAATTTATTTATTCATTTACTTGTTTTATTATGAGTATTTTTTCCAATTCCATTGTAATCGAAAGTTAATCCTTTAATATTCATCTTTATATTTGATTTTATGTATTGTACTAAATATTATTATTATACAATTGATTTAACTTGTATTACATTTTGAATATACTGTTACTCATATTATGATTCAATATGCTCTATCATAGAATCACTACTTTTGAAACAATCTAATTTATATTAATAATTTTTTTTATGATTCTTTTTGTTGTTAATCATATTAAATTGATTCTACTATGAATAAAATTAAACTCAGAATTCATTACCACTGCTTATTGACTATGATTCTATACACATTTAAGATATAATATCATTTATACCTATTAAAAACATATCATAATCAACTTTATATTGATATTTTTATTATTATACATGAGGTCCAAGTATGATTACCATTTAAACACCTAAGATGTTTTGTGAATACGATTTGTTTAACCTTGTTAATCTACATTCCTTTTTATATTAAAAATTAATGTTTTTAAACCTAAAATTCAACCCATATTGTATTTTCCCATCTTCATAAACATTTCAATCCAACAATTGGTATTAGAGACCAGACTATATAATACATACACTTACATTTGGTATTAGAGGATGTTCCCACGGATCATAATTCCATCCTATATCATTCATTAATTTTTCATGTCTGTTTAAATATTTTTGTACTTTTTTTTGTAAATAATTACTACAGAAACATGTATTTTTGAATGAAATTTTTGTATTTGTTTTGAAGATGATAGGACTCAATTTGGGTTCAATAGATATCCTAAATCACAGTAGATCCCCTATTTTTTATGTAGTTGATAATGTGTGTTGGATATATAGAATGAATTTATTCTATATACATACTAGATTTGATAATTTCATCATATTAACCAATGATTACATGATTCCTAAAAAGGAAGTAACTGATTTTATAAATAATGAAAAATAACAGTATTAATTGGATTATATTATTAGAAACGCTATATTATGTTCTATGTCTAGGAGAATTTATATTCATTTTTCTTTTTGTGAAGCTACTAATAAAATCTACTAAAAATTATAGATTACACATTTTGGAACCTTAAAAGTTGTTGAAACTAGAAGATAAATGCACAGAGATGAATATTTAGCAATTGAATTCTCTTTTGGTGAACCTATTTAAATGGTAAAAGAAACGTTTTATGAAAATAGAAAATAGTTTACAATGTATGGTAAAAAAAGGAGTATAAGATTAAATAATAATTGAAAAGATAATTTATATCATACCCATGGATCGAGGATTTAAGATAATTACCAATGATGAATCAAGGATGAAAAAAATAACATTTTTGAGGTTTTATTTATAACTCTTTTGATATACGAGGGTATGTTGAAAAAATAAGTACATAAAGTAAAAAAGAATGAATGTTGGACTTCATTTAATTATAATTTAAGTCAGATAAAAAGATGAGAATCATGATAATGTAATTAAGACTACAGAAAAAGATATCATTCAATCTGATTCAAGTGAGTATGATCATTTTAATAATTATTTAGAAAATTTTTATTGAATAATGAATAATACTGTCAAAAAATTGTTTTTTAGTATTGTTACAAGAAAATTAATAAGGAAATGTACATGAAATGATTCTAAAGTTAGTTATTATGAATGATAAATAGTTAGACATATTTCACCTGATTTTATCAAGTTGAAAAGAACAGATATAAATTATAGACATTCTGATAGGAATCCAAAGAAGTATTATAAGTTAAAAAGTATGAATGTAAATAATGTTTTTTACACATGGAGTTCTAGTGGTGGTGATTAATTTTGAAATTCTTTAGATAATGACACTAAAGATAAGAGTAATATTGGTCTTCTTTTTAAAATACCTATTATAAAAAATGTTTTATGGATAAGTTACACACTAATGATTCTTAAATTGACATATATTTTTATAATAATTACCCTAAGGAAAAGAATTATACATATTAGGATGAATAATCTTCCTCAGATAGTGATGATAATAGTTTATATTCATTTAAACAAGTTTCTATTTTTGAAAAACTTTTAGAAATTAAAAAATATTATTTTAGAAAAAAACATGACAAGGATATTTAAAAACTAGTAAAATATAATTCATGAATTGCTATTTTTTACAAATTAAATATCATATATACCAAAATATATTGATAAATCCAATTCTGAAAAATATTTCATTTTTAGTGATTTAAAAAAAGTAATTTTTGAGAAGGATAGTTTGAAAACTAGTTTTGTGAAACTCAATTCCAAAACAATGATATATATGAAAAATTATTGACTTGTAAATCATAAATATAAAATTTCTTCATTGAAGATCATTTTATCTAACTTTACAATTGCTAATAAATGATTTTATAAAATATATAAAAAATTCCTTCTACAAGGTACTAGTTCAAAAATAAGATATTCTTATAGAAAACATATTTTTAGTTACAAATTATTTGTTCCAAAAAATGACCCCTTTGGTACTAAATTTCAAAGTAGAGGTTATTAGGAAAATAATTTTACTTTAAATAAAATTCAATCATTTCAGTTAGATAAATTTAGTTTTGAAAAAAATTCAGATTCTAAAAATATTATTTTATAACATTTCCGGACTGAATAAGGTTTGGGTTCTAAAAATATAATTATTTTGTTTTCAAGAAAAAAATAGAGTACCAAGAAGAAGAAAAAATGGTACACGTATAGTGGGTTTTCAATACATGTGACTAGAGTCAAATAAATCTCTAAAAATTTTATCAAGTTAAAAGGAAGTAAATATTAGCTTTGGAGATAATTTTTAAGGAAAAATTATCGGTTTAATTAATATTTTTCTTCTTGGTAAATCCTGAATTTCAAATGTTTTATTTAATAATGGTATTATGTGCGATAGTATAAAAATAATTCACTTATGAGATGAAGGATACCATTTTAATTTTAGAAATAAAAAATATGTAGAACACAATTACAAGGATGAATATGTTATTTCTTCCCATCAACATGATATTGTTTAAAATCATAACATAGGTGACTATAGAATCAAAGACTTACCTTTTTTTATTGCAATAGATGATAAATATTGGTTATTGGATAAAATATTAGGACACTAAATTTATGTCAATTAACTTGGAAAAGACATGTTAAAGATTTACCAACATATAGGTTTGATTCATTCATAGTCTATAACTGTTATCAATATGAGAAGAAACATAAGTCATGATTTTAATATATCAGTAAAGTATCAACGTTTGATTCATTATATTTAGTATACATGGATTTATTTGATTATACAAAAATGGGGATGATTGGAGGGAAGTACTATGTATTTTTTTCATTGATGATTACACTTGATATACATGGGTTTATTTTCTATCAATGAAATTTGAAGCCTATTTCTATTTAATATTTTTATGCCAATGACAAAAATGTTAAAAACCATACCATGATAACTATAAAAGGAAATCACGGTAGAGAATTTCTAAATTCATATTTTGGAAAAAAATTACTAAAAAATAGAATTCTTAAAAACCTTTTAGCTCATATAAGTCCATAGAAAAATGGTGTTGTTGAAAGAGGAAATCATCTTCTTTCAAGAGATACAAGAAAAAATTGAGTGAATAATCAATTACTAAACATTTTTTGGGAATAAATTTTATGTACTTGTTTTATATTATAAATCATGTTTTAATATGACCTTTTATAAATTAAACTCCTTATGATTTGTGGAAAGATTAAAAACCCAATGTTTCATACTTCAATGTATTGCGATGAAAAGTATTCATATTCAGTTTTAATGATAACCTATATAAATTCACACCCAAGTATAATGAAGGTATACTATTAGGTTATTCCTCTAATTATAAGGTATATATGTTTTTTAATATGAATCCATGTACTTTTGATGAAATTTTACATTTTATATTTGATGAAACTCTGCATTTTGTTTTTAAACAATACCGAATAACATCCTTGAATGTTTTTTCTAAAACTAATATTTAATATTTAATAGAAGTTTCTTCTTGTAAGTAAAATATTCAAAGAATTATTTCTGAATTATTTACTCAAGAATTCATTCTACGTTATATTGATGAATAAACCATTCAAAACCCAAGACAATTATTTCTTTGTAATAAAAGTTATTAGATAAATTAAATAAAACGTCTTTATTTTCATTCCCAATTTAAACTAATTTTTAATAATGAGAATTTATGTGATTAGGATGGGATAAAACAATTCATGATGAACACAGTGAATTCAAAAGGAATAATGTTTGTTCATTGGTTAAAATAGATAAATAAAATTCAGTAATTGGAGTAAACTAGGGTTTCAAAATCAATTTTAATGAAAATGGAGTAATTATTACAAATAAAACATCATTTTATCTTAATGTTATAATCAAAAATAGGGAATATATTATAAATGAAATAATTCACATGTAGTTATACTAGAATCCATTTGTATTCTATTATTTTTAGATCATTATTTAATTGAATATTTTTTTTCAAATGGATGTAAATTGAGATTTCATTAATTTATATGTATAATAGGAAGTTTATGTTGAAAACCCCCTATGTTTGATGATTAAAAACATCCTGAATATGTTTTTAAACATAAAAAATCATAATATGGAATTAAACAAGCCCCTAGATCATGGTATGATAGATTAAAATTTTATTTGTTATAACAAAATTACATTAAGGAAACTAATGACCGAACTATTTTTAAATGGATTATAAAAAAACATCATTATTGTGAAAATAAATGATTATGACATTATATTCATATCAAATAAATAATTTTAATACCTACTTTTGTGAATCTATTAAAATATTATATTGAAATGAATGTTATGAGTGAGTTATCATTTTGTATTAGTATTTAATTTTATCAAAAACTAAATGGTACCTATATATCTCAACATATGTATATGAAATATCATATTAAAAATTATGGATATGAAAACACTAAATGTATTAGTACTCCATTCGGTACCTAAAATAAACATTATCTTTATGAGCATGAAAAACTAGTATATGAAACAAATTTTTGAGGTATGATAGGAAGCCCACTATAACAAAAATCCAGTCATCCAGATGTAATGTTTTTGTTTATGTGAATGAAATCAATCTGATCCAAATAAATCTCATTTAAAAGTTTTGTGATGTGTTATTCATTATCTAAATGAAACTATGGATTTAGACACTTATATTCTTCTAGAAATGATTTTGATTTAGTTTTTTTATGTTGACTTTAGTGGTTGTAGAATGGATAGGAAATGTACTTTTAGAAAATGTAATTTATTAGGAAATTTATTATTTTTTAAGATTTTATGAAACAAAACTTGAAAGAAAATTCTAATTTAGATGATAAATATGTGTCATTAAGTAGTTGTTCTCATGTGTTGTAGATGCAACACACACTAACTGATTTTGGAATGAGTTTATCTAAAACTCAAATACAATGTGATAATGCTAGTTCCATTGCATTAAGTAAAATACATGCATATAATTTTCATTCAGAACACATAGATATTAGGCAACAATTTCTTAGGTATCAAACACAACACGGAGATATCATTTTACAATTCATCGGTACACAAAAACAACTTTCTGTAATTTTTTAAAAAACATGACCTTCTAATAGATTTTAATACATTAGGAAAATATATGAATGATCACTGTAAATTAATAATTTATGTATATATTTTTTAAAACCATTTCATTATATTATGTTACTTTTTTATAGGATGATTGCTTATGATTTTGGTTTATCCAATCTATTATAATTTTAGTCTTCATATAAAATTTATCATATTCACGTGTTCATATAAATTTCATTGTATTGATGTTTTTATATAAATATTATCAAATTCGCATTTTCATTAAAAAATTATCATTTTTTGATTTTCTTTCTAAATTAGATATAAAAAATATATTTTATTTTAGAATTTTTATTATAAGAAATGAAAATTTTATTGTTTCAATTTTTAATTAAATTTTATTAAAAAATTTACATCAATTTTTTGAAATTAGATTTTCTAAAAATTTTGTATTAATTTTCATCCATTTTAATCTATAATTAAAAAAATATAAAAAAATTATAATACTAAGGATTCCACAATTAAAGGTATTCTTCTTTCCTTTTAAACTTTAACACTATTCAATAATGATTAGTTTTATCATTGTTTATAGTTATTTTCGTACTTTGTTTTAATTTTTTTATCATATTTTCACAATATTATAATTTTTTTATGAAACCTCAAGAGTTTAAATTCATCAAAAATAATTTTTCAGATAAATCACAACTATCATATCCAAAAGATCAAATCTCATCCATCATACTTTTTTATGAAGATAAATTATCGCTTCAATTGACTATATTAAGGGGACCCCCTCATGTCCCACAATATTTTTATGAGAATTTTTTCCTCAATGTGTTTCCTCATATAAATCTTCAAGTTTAATTACTTTTCTTCAAGTCTAAATCATCAGTTTCATGTCCAAATAGGATAGAACTCATGATGGAATAATGGAACACCTTGATTTTATATGGTTTTTTTCAATTGAGTTAGAATTTTTATAATAAAATGGACTAATTAAAATATTACATACACTCAATAGTTAATTTTCATATGATACACACAATGCTGATCTTGTATACAATACACGCAACACCGAGTTGGTGTACGATTCACACAACAGTGAGTTCATACAAAACATATATTTTATATTATATTAATTATTTTAATAAGATAATTATAACCTATATGTTAAACTTAGTCATATTAATAGTATTAAGTACTTTTAAAATATTTTTTATAAATTTTTCATATAAATAAAACATATCGATAATAAAAGATATAATTTTTGGAAAAGTCCTTCTACGCCTAAATATATTGTGTTTAATGTCCATATAATAAAATTAATTATAGACACATATAAAAATTTAATTTGATAAAATAAACCATATTTTTAAATTTATAATGTTTAAATTATATTTGGGTGAATATTTTTTTTTCTAACTAACTTCATTATTAGATAAATAGTGGAAAATGCCAAATTTTAGTTCAAAACAGATTTTTAATTTAATTTATTTATAATATTAAAATATATTTTAATTCGATTTAAATGTTTAATTAGATAATATTTTATTAATGTAATACAATTTTTTTTGCATTGGAATCATTTTAATATTTAAATTTAACATAATTACATAGAAAACATTTGGTACATTTTACTATACAAGCCTAATGTGTCGTTAGGATAGTTGGATTAATTTAAAATTAATTTTTAACACTTATGCGATTAGAATTTGGAGAAATGGATTCCATATTTGGAATCGTAATGATTTATAATGTCTAATATCCTCAATTCTGTTTTAAAAAATAATAATGTAGGTGATAATAATTTTTTACATCGGTTAAATGAAAAATTATGTTAATAAAGTAATAACCTTAAATATAAGACACCAAACACCATATACACATGTCAAAACCAAATTTTATTTCCTTATTTATGCCATAAACCTCCCATTATTTAATTTCATTTGTTTTATATGACTTTTGTTATGTTAGAACAAGTTCAAACATAGCATGCATTTAGGAATTCCATGTGATTCTTTTTCCTTCCCTGTAAAAGGCCACTACCTCTCTCCATTACTCACACCTCCCAAACCATTTATGTGTGAAAAATATCAACCCAATAATGCTCCAAAAAAAACCATCCTTATATATTGAATCATCCAGTTGGTCATAAATGTTCTCAAGTAATCCTTTTGTCTTAAACCCAAAGTAGTTATCCAATTAAGTGGTAATGTATTTTATCATTCTCTTTTACATTATTTTACATCTTCACCCATAAAATCTATTTATTATATTATTCTATAAACTAAACATTATCCTACATATACTGGGATGTTTTTATGAAAATATTTAAAACTACACTTACACACACATCCATCTAATGAATATTGAACATATTATTTATGTGTATGGTGAACTACGGCCTCACGAAACAATGATTGTTCATTTTTCATTTACCACCAACCATGATGGTAATTATGTTGGAATCTTTATTTATATATGGTAAATATAATATTTATTATGTATTTAATCTTTTTTATTCATTTTTCCACCCACATCTATTTACTTTCCATTTGGTAATGGTTTAAAAATCAAGATTGAGGAACTATGGACTACAACCCCCTTAAAGCAATGTGATTCATTCACACACCACATGGAATGTACTAAGGGAGGTATTAAAAAAAATATGTTATATGTGATATAGTAATACTAATAAATCAATGATATATATATATATTTATATTTATAAATATTAATTTTAAATACTTTCTTTCAATATGATAATAAAAATAGAAACAACATCCATGCGTACATATATCTTATCATCTCCATGAATGGTGTATTCGATTTCATACATCATTATTCTATAAAATATTAAAATAAAATTATAATTTTTATAAATTATATTTATATCAATATTTCAAATCTACAATAATGATATAAGTATAAGGACCAATGGAATAAAAAATTATGACACATGCGATGAACAAAATGAATATAACCCAAAGTGAAACATTATCATTTGATAGTTAGAAAGAAGTTAATATAACATCATTATAAATCCACATCTGGTAATATATATAATATTTTCTTATGTAAAATTTTTATTAAATTATTATATTTATTATTCTATAATATTTTATGAGTATGGATAGAGTAAAGAAATAAGGGTAAGGGATTCATGTCACTTTTAATTTCTTTGAGATACATCTTATGTTCTCCACTATTTAATTTTGTGTGGTGTACGTAATTCAAATTATGATATTATATCTATAATAAAATTAAATTTATTTTTATTCACATCTCCATTATAATATCCTTCTTTTATGGGTCTTACCTTTCAAAACATACCAAATTAGTAAAATATTTTTTCTCAATTTTTATTCTTTGAGTGTAATGTTTTGTTGTGAACCAGAAATATTTTTCGAGCTGCATATATTTCCATTTTTTATGAAATATTATGAATCTAATTTTTTCTATCATTTATATGCTTTATGTAGTCTACTTTCCTTACATGGAGAGTGTGAATCCAATATAAAGTGTTATAAGAGTTTATTGAGAAAATTTCAATGATTTTTAAGATTTTTTATGTTTAGGATTATTTTGATGAATTATTATGATACATATCTCAATAATAATAATTAGTTTCCTTATATTATGTTATTTGATGATATAATCATATATTGACAACATATTTAAGTCTTTGTTACATAAGATATTTAAGATTCTGTATTCATGAAAGCCCGACTTTACACTTTCTTCGGTCAAAAATCTCTGTTTTCTAAAAAGGGTTCTAAAAATATTATACTATTATCCTATAAGCTTTAAAAGTCATTATTAAACATTTTGTCTTTTACCAATCTATTTAAAGGAATCCATTTTTTACTTTTTGAACAATTCAATTTTCTAAACTTTTTATAGTGAAAAAATAATGTTCATTTGATCTTGTACGACATTTATGGATTTATTCGACATCATTTCTTTGAAGCGCCCTTTGAATTTTAATGGCCAATCATTAAGAAAATTATTTTAAAACAGATATTAAAATAATAATGATTTCAAAAAAATTTCAAGATTCTTTTATATTTTTTCAATAAAAATGTGTTTCAAAATGTTGTCAGACTTCTTTCATAAGTTTTCAAAATGGTGTAATGATTTTTTATAACATTTAAAAGTGTTTACAAAGAATGTGTTTTTTTAAAAAAATTGAATTTTATTTTATAAAATTTCATAGAAAAATGTTTTAAAAATGATTTAATTTATTTTTTATAAATTATCATGGTATATTTTAAGAAAATTTTTATAGATGGGTTTATGTTTTAAAAATAATTCTTAAAAAATTAATGGATATATCCCTCAAGATTTTTTTTTTAAATATACTTTAAAATTAATTTACATATAAGATGAAATATAATAATTTTAATCCTTCAAATCTAAATGTTATATTCACATCCTTTCAATGAACATGATATTCTTAATGTCATGGTATTTACGAAACCCATTTACCCTTCCGGGGTAATATGTATATGAAATATATTATTATTTCATTGGTTATGTTTTTGATGATATGATTATTAAACCAGTATTTTTTTCATTGGTTATGAAATGTATACATGTTTTTGATATGCACTTTATTTCATGGGTAATGATTATTTATTTTTTATCTTGTGGAAGATTTATGTATGATTTTATTATGTGATGAGTGGGAATTATATCTCCCTATAATGAATTGAAAAAATATTTATATCTAATGAGATAATCTATGATGTTTATAGGATTGATCCTTGACTACTATGATGGCCATTGGAGGGAACCATGACCACAATGATAGTATAGGGAGTGAAACCATACTACTAAGATGGTCTTGGTTACAATACCTTGGCTATATTGGAAATCATTATATAATTATGTGTTTTTCCAATTAAATGTTTTATTCATACATTATGATTTTATGGATTATGATCAATATTTTATTATGATTCATGTCCTATGAACATCTAAGTTTTATGAAAAGATTTCTGTTATGATTCTTTTTATGAAGGGTATGATCTTCTATTATCACGATCATATTCTCATACCCTTTTGTTCATGTTTATGCTTACAAGTATTCATTTTTTACCCATACTATTCATTTTAGCTCACCCATTTTATGTTCATTTTACCCCAGGTAATGGTAATTTGTATTATGTTTGATAAGTCTAAGAAGGGTGATAGTCAAGAAGTAACTAGTGGGAGATAATGTTGATCATATATATACCCATATTTATGTTTACATCATTCCAAAGGAAATATACCAATTATGGTCTTTGAGAATTGCTATGTATGTTGTTTGAGAATTATTAATATGTTATGTATTGTTAATGTTTGATAAGTGAGGGTCTCTATAGTTGGTATCTGGGAAATGGTATAATTAACCTTTAGAAACTAGGATGAGAAATTTTTTTAAGATCCCTAAGAATATTTCTAAGGATTTGTCTAGGGATATCTCTATGGATAAGTGTAAGGATTAGTTAAAGTCTAGGAAAATGTTATGGAATTTTTGAAAGGATATTGTGAGTGGTTTTATAGAAATAAATCCCTACCTGGATACTAAAAGAGTATGTGGATTCGGGACATATGTACCTTGATGTAACAAATCTGACAAGATGTTCTGGGCTTGACTCGGTGTAATATGGTACACAAAAATGGACCTTAATGGACACCCGATTTGGCACTGCTTGGGATATACTTTTGGGAATTCAAAAAATATTAATAAACCATTATGAAGGATTTATATATAATTTGGCTATTAATAACATACGATAAGAATAACCTGTCATATATTAAGGATGGTTTCATTATTTAGATATCCAACAAGTAATTATTTTCTAGACTATATGGATTATTTCAATGATAAGTAATTCTCACACAATGAATTTGGTTTTATTAAATGGTGAGAACTAAAAAGAACTAGATTAATGTGGAATGTGATTGAAGATTTTCAGATGATAGGTCAAGTGGGATGATCAGTACAGTGAAAGATGTTGTGATCTTGGCTAACCAGTTTTCACGGAACATGATTAACAATGTTTACCTTAACCTGCTCTCAAACTCACCATGTAAGATAAAGAAGATGTTCACTAAGAGTTAGGGTAATAAAGATCATGGAGTAATGATGAATCGGTTTCCTTTGTGTCACAAATGGATAAAGAATAACCAACATGAATGTCTTAGAGGAATAAGAAGATGTTTTCACTATAGAAAACAGGGACACAAAGAAAGTGACTACAAGGGAAAAATGAATAGTTTGGTTTATGAAATGGATGAAAATATTATCTTCTCTAAGTAATCATCAAATATTAGGAGTTTAAGTGTGGATTAAATCGTCATTATGCAACACAATATAGGAAGAGGAGTGTTCCTGGAGAGAATTAGTGGAGTGGTGAAAGTAATGGTTACATTACTGATGAAGTAGAGACCACATAAGAAATATGAAATAAAAGAGGTATTATGTAATAGGATGAGGTAAACATATTAATGTGATAATTATGAAGTGGAATAATCAATGTTATTATGTATTTAGATCAATATTTATGATGTTTTAATATTCAATGATTGATCTACATATATTTTTTTCCTTGTATTTAAATGTTTATGTTGAATTTTCCCAATGGACTAGTGAGATGATTTAATAACAAGATGATATTTTTACAAAGGGAAGGAAACCCTTAATAAGTTATTTATGATAAGATAATATTGCATGGATAAAGATACATGGGATATGAATAAGTAAATTAGACACTCTTTATTACCTTGGAACTAAGTTAAGACATGTTTATAGGTGGTTTATGCAATCACTGAAGATGTTTACAACATTTTTGGATTTATGGTGTAAATCAAATATACTTTGGAATGAGGAAACATGCATGAATTTGAAAAGGATTTATTTTAATTAAGGTCATTACCATGTTTCAAGAGAATATATTATGATGGTATTCACGTGTTTGAAATGTGACAACCAAGAGCTACTTATTATTATGTAGGGAAATCAATATTATATTTATTTTGTGACTCTCTTTCTAAAGTATTAGTTTTTTCATCTCTGATAAGGGTTATAAGGTTTAAAATTAATGAAATGTTTAAGGTAAATATCAAAGGAAGTATTTTTTTTCACTATGTTTATGTTTCAAACTGTAGTTAAAATGATAATTATTGATTAAAAACATTTCAAGGATGTATATCTATTATATTAAATTTATGGGCATTTAAAAAAGGACATCATGTATGATAGGTGACAACTGATCAAGTCTAACAAGGATGTAGGTCGTGAAACCATGACATAAGGACAACATGGGTTTTATACCTAACACAAGTCTTTGCGATCTATTGGTTAATGTATAATTAATATTTTGAGTAAATATTTATAATGAACAAATATTGTTACTTTTTATTTTTAATTAATGTTTATTTTTAAGAGGAAAATAGATAAATTTTTTATTAATTTATGGGCCTTAAGATATGTTATAAGTGTATTTTAGCGATTTATTCATCAATGATTATTTATGTAAATTCATTCCATGAGGTAATGGATGGATTAGAATTTTTTTATAGCACAATACAACTATGGATTTTTTTTATAGAAATTTATCATTAATTACTCAACATTCTGAATGTGATAAAAAAATTATTGTCTAATACCTTAATTTTTGTTCTGCTCATGGACATTTAAATAATCATATATTTATGAAATTGAGGCCATAAACATTCATTTGATCATTCAATTTTTTTGTGATTGATGACATCAATCACTCACTATAAATATGTATTCCTTTCCTGAATAAAATATATTCACTCCCAACCTATGTTCTCATATGTGGTAAAATAGTTATATGTTTCTTTTTGTAACCTTTTTGGTTTTAAAATTCCCTTATAAAGTGAATTTTTAGTATCCATTTTTTATGATGTGAGTTTCTTTTAATGAAACATTAAATTATTAAAACATTTATAACCATGATGAATTTGAAGGGAGAAATTATTTTTAAGGGGGGAAGAATGTAACACCCTGGGATTTTAAAAAAATATTTATATGTGAATAAATTAATATTTCCATCTTTAAATGAACTGTATAAAATATTACATTCATGCAACACTGACTTGTCTTATGTTTCACGCAACACTGCGTTTCTAGAAAATATCTTTTTTTATTATTATAATTAATGAAATAAGAAAATTATAACCTAGTTGTAAACCAAAATTATATGAATAGAGTTAACTAATTTTCAAATATTTTATATAATTATATTTATATATAACCTATTTATAATAAAATATAGGGTTTTAGGTAAAGTCATTCTATGTCTAAAAATAATATTTTAAATATCATTTTAATAAAATTAATTTTAAACAAATATAGAAAGTTAATTTGATAAAATAAACACAATTTTTTATTTATAACACCTGAATTAGCTTAGGGTCAATTTTTGGGATTTTTCTGACAAAATTCATGTTTAGATGAATAGTGAAAAATAATGGATTTGAGCTAAAAAATTCTTTTTAATTTAATTTATTTATAATTTAAAATTATATTTTAATTTTATTTAAATGTTTAATTAGATAATATTTTTATCATGTAATATAATTTTGGTAATTAGAGCCATTTCTACGTTTATATTTGACATAATGACTTAGAAAATTTTTGAGTAATTTTTCTATAAAAACCTGTAGTGTAATCCCCAATGTAGAATTAATTTTAAATCAATTTTTTCACTTATTTAATTTTTATTTGAGTAAATTGATTCTATATTAGGAGTCAAAATAATTTTTTAATTCTAATAAGGTTAAATTTTATTTTTTACAAAAAAATATTAATGAAGGTGATTAACATTAATTACATCCTTTAAGAGAAAAATAATGTTAATAAAGTACTAAACCATAAATATAAGACCCAAAATTACCTATACACATCTAAAACACCCATTGGATGTCGATATTTCTGAGTAAAACCTTCCATTACCATGTTTGGTTGGTTTCTTATGCCTTTTTTAGGTAAGAACATGTTCACACCTAACTTGTCTCTAAAAATTCCATGAGATTCCTTTTCCATTTCTATAAAAGGACACCACCACTACCCATTCTTCACACCTATTGAACCTTTTAAAATTGTATAATATATACCCAATAATCCTCAAAACAAAAATCCATTATACTTTGAAGCCTCCTTTTGGTCAGAACGCTTCTGAAGTAAGCCTTTTGGTATAATCCAAAAGGAGTTACCGATTAAGAGGTAGTGTCTTGTTTCTAGATCCATTAATTTATTTACATTATTCACTATGTACACTATTTATTATATTATTGTGTGAAAAATATAGTATCAGACACATATTAGGTTTTTGTTATTCTATGAGTTCTTTCTACCCTTACACACACCCCCGACTAATGTGTAAAGAACAAACTATTTCTGTATACAGAGAAATACTGCCTCATAAAATGATGATTTTCCATTTTTCCATTTACCAAATATCATGGTGGACATTTTGATGTAAAATATTTTTATATATTTTATATATAATATTAATTATTTCATTAAAATTCTTTATTACTTTTAAAACACAAATATCATAACTTTTCGTTTTATGATAATACGATAATCTCATTTGAGGTAGTGTGGGATATCACCCCCTCAATGTGATCTGATTCATCAACACACCACATAGAATATATTATTGATGGGTTTAATGAGATTATATGATATATACGATATAGTAATAATAATGGAATAAATATATATATATATATAAATACATACATATATATATACATATTTCTTTTAAATACTTTCATTCATTACGACAAAAAAACGGGTACATGAGCCTGAACCCAGTTGGTTAGGTATCCTTAAGTGAATCCACGTGACCCAGGTTCATAACTTGGTAGAGGAATATTTTTGGGTTACCATAGCATGTACTGTAGTAGTACTGTAGTTGGTACTGTAGCAGAACTGTACATTGAGCGGTACTGTAGTAGGTACTGTAGCATGTACTATTCAACACTGTTGTAGCTAGAACTATTCACCTTGGGCCATCGGTTTGGACATTTTGTCCTTAAGGAGTTTGGGACACCTATTAATTTAGGTCAGTAGGGCTGTCAGGTCACCATTAAGCCCTTCGGGCCACCTCAAGGCCTTCGGGCCACATGCAGTTTCCCCAAACAGACTCTACAAAAAAGAAGCAGCCCTAGAAGAGGATTCAAAGCAGGTGCAATCACCTAAGAAGAGCCTAATGTATTTTTCAGAATGGGAGGGTATGTATATTCCATCAGGACCAACCTGTTCTTGCACGGGAATCCTAGCCAGATGGTCGTACGATGGTGGATAGCTATTATCATGATGTAGATGTTGGGGAGGGGTAGTTCATTATAGATAGTCTGGTAGAATCCCCCATGACCTTCCGGTCATGTAATCTCCTTAGCCTATAGGAAATGTAATATCTAAGACTACATGACCTGTGAGGGTACCCCCTCATCCCTTGAGGGTGGGGGGATATCAAAAATAAATAAAAATGAATGCCTTTGCACCATTTGGGTGATAATAAAAATAGAAACAATGTTCCTACATATGCTTGACTAAACACCTCCATGAATAGTGTATTCCATTTCATAATTCATTATAATATAAATTATTATAATTTATATTTTTTTTTTATAAATTAAAATTATATCATGATTTAAAATCTAGACACATGATATAAATATAACGACCAACGATTTAAAAAAATAAGACACATGTGATGAATAAAGTGAATATTACCCGAAGTGAAAATTTAACATAGGATCATTAACATGAGTGTAATATAATGTCATGATAAAACCATATTTGGTAATCTATATAATAATATTATTCTATAAATGATTTATAAAAAAAAGAAATTTATTATGTAGGATTCCTGTATGAGTACGGAGAGAGTCATGTCATAAGGTAAGGGGATTTCATCTCACATTTTATTTCCATGAGACACTTGTTTTGTTATCCACTCTAACCATTAGTGTGGTATATGTAATTATTATGATTGTACTATAGGTATCATATAATTAAATTTATGGGTATTTACATTTCAATTTTATAATCCTTCTTTATGGGGTTTAACATATAAATGTCACTAAATCTGTAAAACGTTTTGTCTCAATTTTCCAAATATGAAACTCATGTTTTGTTATTCACCTAAAAACATTTTTGACGTTCATATATTTCCATTTTTCAGGAAATATCATGAATCAAAAATATTTTCATGATTTTTTAAGATTTATTTAATTTACATTCATTACATGGACTGTATGAACCCATGATACCAAGTTATAAGTGTTTATTGAGGTAATCAATTTTCTTTTAGAGATTGTTTTTGTTTAAGCCCTATTTGAAGAAATATTATAATCCATATCTAAATAATATTTATCATTTTACTTATACTATGTTATATCATGATATACTCATATATTGGTACCATATTATACTCTTTTATACATAATATAGTTAAGAAAGTGTTTTTTGGAATTCCCAACTTCTCCCTTTCTTTAGTCAGAAATCAATGTTTTCTAAAAAGGGTTTATAATAATATTATATCATTATACTATATAATTCAGAATAAATTGAAACATTTTTTTATTTTACCAGTCTATTAATGGGAAAATTCTGGTAACTAAAAATTCATGTCAGCTTTCTAACCATTTTACAGTGAAAAGGAATGATTTTTCGACCTCCTTCGACATGTACAGATTTACCCACTCTCATTTAATCAATTCTCCCTTTACATTTTTAAAAGGTTAATATATATGTAAATATTTTTATTTTATATATTCAAATAAAACGGTTTTAAATTTTTTTCAAGCACTATTTAGATGTTTTCATGAAAAATTGGTTTCAAAATGTATTCATGCTTCTATTATAAGTTTTTAAGTCCAAGGGTTTTAAAAATGTTTTCATACTCCTATTATATGATTACAAATTATGTTTAAAGAAAAAGATTTTAAAAAAATTTATAAAGAATAATTTATAAATTTCTATGGAAAAATGTTTTCAAAATTATATCATGCCTTATTTATATGTTTTTATGTTATTTAAAATGAAAAATGCCTTTAAGTGGTTTTATGTATTAAAAATACCTTTTAAATCAAGAAAGGATATTTTCCTCATGAAATTTTTTTAAAAGTTATTTCAAAATTATTTTCCATATATGGTGACATATATAGATATTACTCATGCCAATATAAATTTTCCATTCATATCCTATCTATATATATGTTATGTTGAATATGACGATCTTTCTGAAATCCATTTCTCCATTATGGGAAATATGTATATGAAATTCATTACTATGTCACCGGTTATGATTTTGATGAAATTATTATAAAACATGTATTTTTTACATAGGTCATGATATGTTTACTTGTTTATGAAACCCATTGCATTTCAAGGTATATAATATGTTTATTTGTGATCTTCTGGAACATGTATGTATGATTTTATTATGTGACAAATGGGACCTATGTCTCCCTAAAATGTATTGGGTAATGTTTTATAGCTTAAGAGATAAACTAAGATGGTCTTTATGAAAAAACCTTGACTACAATGATAGACATGGGAGTGGACCATGACTACTACAATGTTATGGGTTGTAAACCCATGCAACCAAGATGGTATTGGAAGTGATGCATTGGCTGCTATGGAAATCATTTAATGCTTATGAGATTTCCGCAATTCCGTGTTTTATTCATATGTTATGCTTTCATGGATTATGATCTCTCTTTTATTATGATTCATGTCATTAAAACTTCCAATAATTATATCATGATCTCTATTATGACCTTTTATACTTAGGGTATGATATTATATTTTTATGATCTCATTCTTATACCAGTATTCTCATGCCTATTCTTACATGTCTCACTTTTTTACCTTTACTATGAATTTGAGCTCACCTATTTTATGTTTCCTTTCCCCTAGGTTATGATAATATTTACTATGTTTTATATTTTTATGAATGGTGATAGTCATAAAGAACCTAGTGGGAGATGATGTAGCTCAAAAATATACCAGTATTTATGCTTCCATGTTTCCAAAGGCAGTATAAAAACTAAGGTATTTGGGAATCTGTTGGCATAATGTTTCTATATTCCAAAAAAAGTTATTTAATTTTAATGTTTTAAAAGAAAGGGTCTCTATAAATAATTTTAATGGTTTTCTTCTAGGAATGTTTATTAGGAAGAGATTATTACAAAAATTATGATTTGACTTTAAGGAGGGCTATAGATTTTCATGGTTAGAAATCATTATTTGTGGAACAATACAATCTCGATTATGTTTTTTTATTAGGACTGGGTTAATGATTTTTATGATTATGTTCAGTTTTTAGAGAATATAGAAAAGATATGTTTTCATTCCGAATGTATGAAAAAAGATAAAGGATGCCACATATTGAAGCTCCATGTTTCTTAGGAATTTCAGATGATTGAGATGCAATGTTTACATATCATAAACTAATGAATTCAAAGGGTATGTTTTTAGATAAAGATCTCAAAAATATTTGTTCAAGAATGTATCAAATGATGAAACAAGGAAGGTAACCCATATAACTATGGACCATAGAGTTTTATCCTTTTGGATTTAAGTGTATTTTATTCTGAAAAAAGGAGAAAAAATGCAGTGAATGTATCTGATATCATTATTTTAGAATACTTGATTAATACGATGAAGATAAATTTAGATGGTTTTATTCTATTGATTATCATGAATATAAATTCTAGATCAATCAAGTCTTAGATTATAATGCTTCCAAATTTGATAAGTAAGATTATTGAATCATGTATGAAACTATTTAAAATTGTAATAAAATCAATGACAATTAGAGAAAAAATGTATGTTTTTAACTGATGAAAAATGAAAAAATGAAGCTTTATTTTGATTTTGAATAATTATTTTGTAATGAATAATCATATATCATTTTTAGAATCAGAAAATTTTTATAATACAAAGAAACTAAATAAGGTTGTTTAGAATTGAAATGATGACTTCCATCCCCTAGAAAAATAAATATAACAAAAAAAATAACCAAATGAAATTTTTGATGAATGCAAAAGCAGAAAGGATGAAAAAAATTCTCAAGACCCTAAATTCCTTTTTGAACCATAATAATCATTATTAGTAAAGAAACATAGTGATGTAGTTTTAGTGAAACAGGAAAATGAAACATAGATAAAGAAGAAACATAAAATTTAAACATTAATTGGATTCTTATTGAATATAGTTCAGTATGACTATACTAAATATACTATACCTCATGACACCAGTTTGAATTTCCATCAATTTGAGGTTTTTAAGGAATATTATCTTATTATTGTAGATAAGGGTTATTATTTTTTATTGTATAAATAATCACTCCCTCTTAGGAAATATGACTTGAGGTTGGAGTCAAAACATCGTGAATTGTTTCCAAAATAAATGGAATAAGGAGATCTAGAAAAAGAAAGTAAAGGTGTCTAAGAAGAAATTGTATGGAAAGAAATAGAATATTATGTTAATGAAGAATATGTATAAGAATAAAAAGAATATGAAACCACTGATTTTAATGTAAATGGTTATGAAAAAGAATATTTCAACGAAAATAATGTTTAATACTATTTTGATAATGCTTCATTGAGGAATTTTAATTATTTAACAAAAGAATTATCCTCTTTGGTAAATCACATGGAGAAATATATCAGACAAGAAAACATGGCTCAATCATTTGGAGAATTTGTATATTCATCTAAGAGGGATGAAAAAGTTCAAAACCTAATAGATGAATGATGTAAAATAATGGTTTTTAATGCATCTAAAATAAATGATGGATTGTAGAAACCAGTCTCAATGAAAGGAAAAAAAGAAAATTATCTCCAGAAGAAATTAGAACAATTCATAGAAATAATTAATTATAATTAGAATCCATAAATACAATTAGAGTACATGTAATCAATTATATATTTTCTAAATTAAGTATATTGGAGAAAAAAAGTCTTCACTTTCCAAGACTAGAAAACAAGGTTGATTTGATTGTTCAAAATCAACACGAGAAATACTGTTTTTAATAGATTTAACTGAGAGGTTGATAGATTTTAATGTAGATTTAAATATCATTATAGAAATTTTTATGGATCATTGGAAAAGGTGCAATATTATTTTCATAATGTCTCTGGATTTTGATAATGATATAAAACATTATTTGATAATTTTGAAAAGTTTTAGAAGACCTTGAATGAAACAAATGTTTATTTCAATATTATTTATAGGGACCTTGGCACCCAGGTACAATACCAGGAGTAATTAAGAAGTATATCCAAGAAAAAGATTCACGATGTCATTGATTTACAAGGTAAAATAATTTATCATCAATATGAGAAGTATATATTCAACATATACAAATTTGAAATTGACATGTTAATTAATAAAAATGATACTCTGTCAGAAATAATCAATTCTCAGGAAGAAAATAAAAATATTCAAGAAGAAAAGATTAACATGAAAGACAAAGAGATTCAGATTCAAGAGGAAAGGATACATGATTTGGAAAAGAAAGACATGTCTCAAGAATAATTCATTAACAATATTGAATAATATTGGAAAAAATACAATAAGTTGATGATAATAATCAGAATCTTGATTCTGAATAGTGAATAATTTATTTTCTTAAACTCTTTTTCTAAATATTATGAAACAATTGGCATTGAAATAATTTTTCATATATTGATTTTTTTTGAATGTCTTATAATTATTATTTGAATGAGTGTTCTTTTGTTTTTTTGATGATCAAGTACTTCATTATATTATTTATCATATCTATTTATCTATCCTTTTTCAGGCACCTCAAACAGTAATCCCTACTATTTTATAAAAAACATAGAGGGGGAGAAACTTATAAAATGTGTGGAAAATTTATATAAATAGGTATATGTATTAATTAAGGAGGTTAAATTTCATTTTATATGTGAATACAAACATTATGGGATGTTTTTATTATAAGGGGTAGTTATTCGTATTCATTATCATATTAAAATGAGTTATAAACATAGGAGAAGAAAAATATAACTATTATTTATGAATATGATTCAATATTATTTATCAATATATGTTTTGTGTTTTACACATTCCATAAAGGGGGATATTTTTGAGTCCATAGTTTCTCTAATTCATTTTTCCTAATTTGGTTTTGAAAATTAGAAAAATATTATTTATTTTTTATCATATATGTTCAAATGTTTTATAATGTTTTTATAATAAATCATAATATTATTATCTTATAATGAATATTATTTAAAGATTTATAAAATAATACTTATTCATTATACATAACATAATGAGACTAGAAATAATATGTTTATCATAATAAAGTTGGATATGATAATTATCATACAATGATTCATCATACCCAGCTTTATCAGATCAAATATAAGATATTCTATTTTATCTTTTATCCGGAACAAATATCATTATTTAAAATTGATACATGTTTTGATTACAATTTCACAAAGACTCAAATATTTCATCATAATGTCTTTATTATACAAAGTCAATTTTATCTCTAACGTAAGAAATATGGTTTTAAATTCAAATGGCGTATATCAAAATGACATCAGACATTCTATTATAAGAATACCATTGAAGTGAAAGTTGTCAAAGTCATCAAAAAAAACATGATTAATATATGATCCATGGAGGATTAATATGACTCTTGGAGTTTTGCATATAAATACCCAGTCATTCAAAGCATTTAGATGTAATTGATGATTATTATTATTTTTATGAATCTCAGTGTGTGAGTGATCTGAATCATACAATAGTTAACTACTTATTCATCATTATTGTAATTTTTTATTGGTATTTGATTTGGGTTTCTGATTGTGAATACGATCAAGGTCTCATTGGGATTGAGAGTCAGACAAGTTTATCATCATATTGAGGGCTTTTGGGGATAGTGAGATAGAAAAGCTGATCATTATATCCAGGGATCACCTGGATAGTGTAACAAACCTATCACCATATCAAGGGATTTACCAGCTAGTAGAATAAAATATTTTCAATTAAGTATAAGTATGGGACCTTTATCCCAGGTAATTGGATACCTATCTCTCTGGGTTAAAAAATGTATTCATTTACATTCTTTATTGCATGTCTTCTTTATTTCCACTTAAATTATAATAGAAAGTGAATCATTTTATATTCCTCATTCTATTTGATTTTTTTATCATAATAGCTTTGATTATGAAATAATTGTTCTACCCTAAATTTATAATTGTAAACACTATTAATATTAATTTAATTATATATGTTCTAAAATAGAATCACTATATTTTTTAATAGTCTTACTTATCATAATAGTTGTGATTACAATTTCTTTTGTGCTTTATATGAATAAATTTTGTATACTACGTATACAATTAAACTACTAATTCTTTATCACTTCTTATTGACTAAAATTCTATAAAATGTTAACATAGAATATCATTTCGACCTATGAAATACATATTAGTATCTAATTGATTATGATACATTGCTTATCAGACCTGAGAGCCATGCATGATTACCATTTAAATACCGAATAGTTTTTTTTGAATGTGATTAGTTTAACCTTTTCAATATAAGTACCTATTAACATTAAAAATATAATCATTTAAACATACAATTCAACCCCTATTGTATTTTTCCTTCTTCATATAGACTTAAATACGACAAATTTGATATAAAATATTCTTTTTGTTACAAGTATTTTGATATTTATGGGGTTTCTAGAATCACATAAATTTTACTAGTCAATTTGATGACATTGGAATCAAAACATTATTCAAACATGAAGACTGATTGAATTATTAGTGATCTATGGTTATTATCAGATGTTTCAATTAAGTGATGTTTTATATAATGGGATAATTAGATGGATCAAACGTTTATTTAATGAAATGTTCTGAATGTTTGTAGTTATGTCCCTATGAACATAGACACCAATGTGAGTAGAACAAATGATTTTATGATAATTTATTTCATTGAGTTCAGATGTTGATAGATTTATATAGAAAAAACTTAATGAAAGGAATAATTTAATTTTAATGGAAGGTGAAATAAATCACTGATGATAAATCTCATACATAAGGAAATTTTGGGTCCTATAATGGCACATTACCATAGTATATTAATGTAATTTTTTATATTGATCAATGATTCAATATGAAAACCAAAAGTTTTTTACATTAAGAAAAATTCTAATGTATTAAAAAGGGGTTTTAATGGAAGATCAAGGTTGATAAACTGATTAGATGTGTGGTGAGATGGTTTATATATTATAATATAAGAAAATTATATTTCATGCAATTCTATATATTTTCCTATTTAAAAGGAATCATATTTGAAAATATTTTACAAGGAAGACAGGGAAAAATAGTGTATCGATGAGAGTGCATGGTAAATTAACTTAGAAGAAAAAATCATGAGGGTATATTCTAGAATATATAAATATATTTTTGTCGAAGTTGTAAATTTATCAACATACCATGAAAATAGGAATACATAGAAACCAATGTTACATGAGATCCATGACAATATTTGGTCAAAAAATCTAATTGATGTTACCTAACTCAATGTTTTTTTGATGTTGTACCTTTTTTAATATTTATTACAAGTACGAAATAAAACATGAAGCTAATTCCAAATTAATGTTAATTATGTCATATAGTAATGAATATATTGGATTTTAGGTTTTTTATAAGGAAAATTGAAAGATCATTGGAGGACGTAATATTATCTTCAATGAGAATGTTTTTTTGAAAGACTAGAATATGGTTAAATATATAATGAATAAAAATGAATCCACTTAAAAAATTTGACCATAATAAATGTTACAAATAGATATTAGTTTTTGATATTTTAGGGGGCTAAAAAATTTAGAAAAATAATTAGGTTTAGGGTAATATGTACTTAAATTATTAAGTATTATATAACCTTGAATTATATTTCCAAAAGGTGATGTTTTTTTATTTATATTCTTAAAGTGTAGAAGTTCAAGAAGAACTTTAGAGATATAATATTTTTAGATGACAATTATGGGGGTTCAAATTTAATTTTCATTGCCTAATTTTTATATTTAAAAGAGATATTTAGTTCCTAGATAATTATTCTAGTCACTGAGGTTCATGAATGTGGGAGTTATCTAAGAAATATGGGATGTGTTAACTTGATATAGGTGAATTATGGGATATGGCAGAATTACCATAGTGGGGGAATAAACTATTGAAAAATGGGTATTCTAGTTGACATATAAGCTAATAAATGTAACATTTAGGATGATATGTATTTCATGAACGTGTTTTAATATAAATTATTTGACTTCCCAAAAATTTTCTTTGTGCCAGTTAAACATTCTACTTTTTATGAAGTACGAACTATTGTTTCTTCTCAAATATTGTATCTGGAATTGATATATTTGAAGGATTCATTTTCTCATATGTATTTGGAGAAATAAATCTATTTCATGTATTAGGAAAATTTTATGATTAATCAAAATGATGATTTTTTTGTATATTGAAAAGATATATAAAGAACCACAAATAAGAACCAAGGCAACAAAAGTAATATGTAACCATTTATGGCTGAGAAGGAATCCACATGGAGTAATATGACTAATTTTTTCTAAAGGAAGGTAATCTAGGGTTATAAATTTATCATATTTATCATGTATGTTGAAAAAATTATTCTATAATGTCATAATGTTAAATAGATTAATGTGGTGAAGATTTAAATTTTAAATATAATAGAGATAAAATATTTCAATGAATGTGAAACAATTATATAAATATATATCATGAGAGGCATGGATTCCAATCCCTTGGTTTTTTATTAGAAAAATAATCCCGAAGGCCAATGATAATTTGGAAAGAATAGATAACAAATGAAACCAAACCCAATTTACATGGACTACATTTTTTCCAATGAGAAGGTTACAAAAATGAAAGATTAGGGAAATTATATAATATAATCCTCATTTTTCTTTGTGGTTGGTAGTTTTATTTATTCCTTAGTATGTACAATACAAAATATAAAATTTAAATTCTGATTTTTCTATTATATTATAGATAATCACAGGAAGGAACACATGAAAGCTGTGATTTGAGTTTTCTTATATCATAATGGTTTTGATGATATGTGTCTAAGATTTTAAATAGTTGACCAATTATTGTTTTTATGTATGATGACATCCAAGGAAATGTAAACACAAGGATGTGTTCCACATGTTATGTGTTTATCTTTCGAAAAATAGTTAATATATGGATATTCAGGTAATAATTGGTGGTAGTACTATATATACTCCAAGATAGATTAATATCCATCACACGAGATGAGAAATAACTAATATGGTTGTAATGTATGTTGGAGGAGATCTAATTATGATAGTAAAATGTGGTTTTCTATGATAATAATAAAATTTAAATTAATTTGGCTATTAATATATTGTTTTATTTATATAAAAATAACATTAATATGAAATTTCATTTCTTCATGTAGTTATTTGAAGATGTGAATATAGAGTATTGGAAGATATATGGATTTCAGAAATCTACTAACATATTTACTGAGTTTTATTATATGAAATTCTATAAAAAATTTGACATATAATGGAACTCAGGTGACAGAATAGTAGAATGAATATTTTTTTATGGATTATAAAATGATTGTATTTTTTCCATATCCATGTTGGTTGATATGTTTCTCTGTTAGTAGTCTTCATGTGAGTGATTGTTCAAAAATGAGAAATCACTTCTAACTTCCAATTAATATTGAATAAAATGATAAAATATATTACTTATTAAATAGATTTATGTAGACTATGTGTGATGGAATTTTGGTGGAGGTAGTGGATTATATGTTATATTATAGAAATGAGTGGTACGATGGTATTAAGATGATTTGTGAGATGATTTTATTGAATACATAAGGGGAATTGAATAAAATAGGTAATGGAATTTAGGGGTTCATTAGAAAAGGGATAAATTAATGATTCATTATTTGGGCATATAATAGGAGAATTCACTAGTATTTAATTCTAGAATTTATGGTTCGGTAAGTTTTAAGAAACCAGAGATTACAAAAGAAAACAGTTGACTCCAAAAAATTGTAGTATAATGGATTCTGTTGACCGATTAGAACCCATATTTATTATTGGTGGGAACATGTATACATTTTTCATGTGATTATTTACCTAATGGGTTGATTTTAAAATTGTTATAGTAAACCTGTAACTTCCATGAAATTAATGGAAACAATAACATTATCCCATCTACAATGGAGAAAATTATGAATGATATAAATTTTTGTGGTATTTTTCATTCGTTTATTAATTTCACTCAAATTCCTTATTTTTATAATTTATATTAGTTAGTGTGTATGAGTTTATCGACTCAGTGTGGGGGATTATGTGTATCTTATATTTTTTTTATCATAATAATAAGGCTCTTCTGATTTGGGATTTTGTCAATGTTTGTTTAATATTTGATGATTCATTATGTTTTCCTTATGGTGATCAATGTTATAAATAAAAATAGTCTTCATGATATTAATAAATCTTACACTTTATATTTTAATAAAAAAATTAGCAGTATTTATAATTAATCTATCTGAATGTATGAATTTATTAGTTCTTGTTTCAATCCCTATAATTACTTTTTCATACTAAAAACAATTTTCCAATCTTCAATAATCTTAAAAACACATGTCTTCACAATATTGGTTTCTAATACATTTAGAAATTTAGGAAAATTTGATTTCACACCCATTTTAATAAACTAGATTATAAAAGTAAAATAATGATATGAATAAATAGATAGACTAAAACATTTCTTTAATTGAAAATTCCACATCAATATTTATTCCCTTAGATCGATAGTGGATTCTTCACATGAGTCGTGATCTATTTTGAATGTATTTTTCATATCCATTTACCATTTTTTGGGAAAAATATTTTGATCATTAAAACTTTTAACATAATAGTTGGGATATCCTCCTGTATTTGAATCCTCTCAATCCAGTGAAACTTCTTATTTCTATCTGTAACCCAACAATTATCTTGACATTCTTTTTCAAAATTATTTTCCTCTATAAGTGATAAGACATTTATATGATAGATAATATCCATTATTTAAGTCTACATAAGTGAATAAGTTTCTTTTAAAATTATGTTTTCACTAACCATTTTAATTATTTTAGACATTATATAACTTAAAAAATATAAATCATTATAAATATTCTAAGTGTTCCACTTCAAATCACTAAATTTTCACTAATATATCCAAGAAAAAAATTTCTAATATATTCAAGTATGTTTTTTTCATTTTATAATATAGATAAATACAGATATTTAAAAAATATTTAATGTATTTTACTGAATTATATGTGTGATTTATTTTTAAATGAGTAAAAATGAAAACTATATTATTTATATAAAAATCAATTTTTTCTATTTTTTTATTATTAATGATAAATAATTAACTCCTGAATACATATATGTTTTCAATGCTGGAAATTTATCATTCCACAACCTATATGAAGAATTCTATTCAGTAGGGATGAATTAGGGTCTTTTTTATATATAAACATCAATCAGGGAACATTTTTTCCAAAATATTTCTACATGGTTTCAAAAATAAACGTTATTTTATAAAAGTTTTTTATTATATAATTTATTATCTATATAAATTAATTTTATAGAGTATAATCCCCATTAATACTTCATACATAATTTCATTCTTTCCAAAGTAAAATTATACTTCTCTATTAAAAACATTTATTATCTTTTTTGTAAACATGAAGATTTTCCATCGAACCATATTTTCATCAAATCAATTATATCTCTTTTTAAAAATAATTACCTTAATTTGGTTGAAAATTTCCATTTACATTGGCATCCTCATATAACTAACGATGAAATGAATATTATATTTTTTTTTCTATTAATGAATTTTGGATGAATTTGATCATAAAAATCATCATGTAATAAATGAAGAGACATATAAAACTTATATTCATTTGGATTATATGTGTTTTAATTTTGGAAAAAACGCATATTTTTAGTGTAAAATTATATTTAATAATTATCATTCCCTAAAAATCTGTCTTTCAACTAATATAAAGCTAATAATTTAGAATATGTTATTTTAATACAACATATTATTAAAAAGTAATTACCAAAAATACAATACAATAAATATTAACATAACATAATTTGAGAAATATAAATAGGAATAAAATGATATGGAAATAAAGTACCATAGGCTTGAAATATTCATTATGAAGATCTTCTATGATGATCATAATACAAAAGACAAATGTAAAAATAATTGAAAATAATATAAATATTATGAAAATTCTAGAGATGAATTGAAAAAATATAATTAATGATTTGAGATAAATATATAAGGTTATATATAGGATACAAAAATATTAATATGAATTTTATGATGAAATCCGTCATATATTGTCATTAGTCATATATGATAATTTCGAATATTCATTCCATAGGTAAGTAAATAACCACTATGTTAATGTTATTACGGGGTAAATAATTTTGAATGTTGGATTCTCAAATAAGGAAATCATGAAATGTGACTGTTTGAATATAACCATTTATATGAGAATTATTAATTAATGTAATGAAATTTTAATATATATATTAAATGGGAAAGTTGTGACATAGTTTTCTATAATTAATCCATTTGTGAAAATTTTTTCATTATTTAGAAATGATATATTTTTCTAGTTCATACATGTGACAATTATTTTCAAGGTATGTTTTGAAAGTAATCAAAAGAGTGATTCTGAATATCCAATTCTGAAAATAGATTATGATAACTGATTTGTGCATCCTAATTCTATATGTCTTATAGTAGATAGTTATCAAAAATATCCATGAAAGGAGAATTGAAAAATAAAATTTTTATGGAGGATAAGGATATATAAAAAATACATGGATGGTTGGGAATGATGAGTTTTATTAATATAACAATCCATAAAAAAATAATTATATACAGATAATTTAGATGCTCATACTAATCATTGAATTGGGGAATGAACTCAATTTATTCCATTGAACATGTGAAGCACATTATATTAATAATGGATCTAAATTGAATACTATGAGATGATTAGATGAAGGGGAAACTAGTTGGCCGGATGGATACTTTGGAAATTGCCTATGTATATATGGGTAGTTTTCACTTTGGATAAGAATATATTTTTTATAGCTATCTATAATTTATTAATAAAAAAATTTCATCATTACCCAAGTATAGTATATATTAGTCCACATCATATATTATACATGTGTTATTGTTTATCCTTATTCATTCAATCATTTATCCTCTAAAAGTTCCTTTTTCATGTGTACATGTGTATTAAATTTCATAACTGTGTTGATTCAGCATTACAGTTATATACATGTTTTAGAAAAATGTTATATCTAATTTGGAAATTCCATGTATCATTCCTCTATATATTTCCTAGAGAATGAATTCTGATAAAGAGTTTTTGGACCCAACATTTGGTATTAGAGTTCGGTTGAAAATTTCAATAAGACCTAAACCTCAAAAAGGTATTGTAGATTTTATTTCAGTATCCTCATTCCCCTCTTCAACATATAAGATAATTCCATTATGGAGTTAAATATCCCTATTACATGTTTTAGATTTAGTGGATGTTCAATTAATCAACATGTAATGGAAGTAGAATAGAAATCAATTGTGTTGATTTTAATTTCACTTTCCCAAAACATATCCAATAGCATACAAAATGTTATATAGATTGAAAACGTATTAATAAAATCAATAATACATATGGTAATATAAATGAAATAGAATAATTGATTTTGAGTAGAAATCTATTTATTATGATAATTCTAAAGGGAAATATAGAACCATATCATGTCAAATAAGTCATCCTAATCATGAGACCTATGGAATTTAAAATTGAAACTATAATAAATACTCATGAATTGAGTTATATTTATCAACAATAAGGACTGAAACATTGAAAAAAATAACTATCATCATGTTTGATGAAAAATATGAGTGTTTACTTCTCAATTGAAAAAGTTGGATTTAATGAAAATAATATTTTTTTATAATAAAAATAATGATGTGATGCTTGGTAGATCAGTTGGTCCCAATATAGATGATGTGTTGAATATTTTTTAACAGGGGAAAGGAAATTACATAGAGATAGTTTTGGTAAATATGTAGAGGAATTTATGGTCATGGCCACACCTATAGAAAAGGGTGTGTTATAGTGTGTATGCTCAATACAGGAAGATAGACATAGACCATGCCATAATGGTCACTATAGTGAACACATGGTTCACATGTTCCACATGGGTGAGCCCAAAAAGTGAATAGTGGTGGTCAAGGTCTAGGATTTTAACTACATTTTTTATTATAATTCTAAACAATCTTAACCATGCCCATGGTTTAATCTACAATTCTTCTGATGTCACCTTGTGAAAAATGGGGAACCCTAAAATTGAAATAGTTTTGCATGGAGTAAGAATTGAACAATAGAACCTCAGTGTACATATCTAGTTTAATAGAGTCAAAAATATATAGTTCTTATACTATATTGGTGACCATGGCGATCTAGATAAATCCCATTGATAAATGAAGAAGTCTATACTAGTTGTAGTGGTGTCTGAGGACTGAGAGAGAAGCACCTAAATGAAAAGAGTAGGAGGCCACACCCATGGTAACTGAATATGTGACAGATAGGTGGTTCAACATGAAAATGCATCTAGATACAGGATACCTAACCTATTTTGATATATATATTGATTAAAAAATCCATGTTTTTTCACAAGGTTGTTGTGTAAGGGTGTTAGGCTATGGCACATAGAACATCGTTGAATTAGTTGTGGTGATTATTGAACGGATATTTAAAAATTATAAAATCTTTGAATTTTTATTTGGAACATGATTTTAGTATCAATTATCGGATATTTTATAGTTATATTATGTGGAATAAATCTAGAATTATTCCATAGTGTATGAATAGAGGGAATGTCCACATTGTAGATACGTGGATGCAATTATGGAGTAATATCAAAGGGAATTACATAGGTGTTTACTAGAGGTTTTTAAATCCTATTAAATAGATTCTAAGTGTCTAACTCCTTATTTGAAATTTTACCAATGAAAATCATAAGTGGGGAAAATTCTATAAGAGGATCAAATATGAATTAGAGCTCGTGAGGCAGTACATCTATATCAATTAAGGAGGATCCATTTGTCTTAGTGTTTGGAGAACGTCTCAAAACAAAAACTCAATCATCAATAACTATAGAATATCTTCAATAAATATAATTTTTATAGATTTTTTTGATACATCTGTTGATGTAAGAAGAGAATTATGAAGTAATCTAATCACCTGATAATGATTTTCTTGTTGGATTGTATTTTATTGAGACCATGTTTCATCATGTTAATTCTAGAAGTCATGTATGGAAACAATGGTGAACATGTTTTTAGGAAATGTGTGACGTATTTTATGAATCCATGTTGGGGGGTGGGGGGATAACCAACATGGGAAGAAGTAGGAATCAATGTTAAATATTGTTAATATCTTATAATGGGATTTATCATCCCTTTACATATACCTAGAATGGTTGATATTTTATAATTAGTGGATCAAGAAAATTCATTTAATCAATAGGTTTAGATAAAAGAGGACAATATTTTAAAATAAAAAGAGGATCACTGAATCACTCATCCCATTCACAGTGACCAAATCTAATAAGATCTGAAGATGTTGTATATTATCAGGGGTTACCTTGAATGTTCCAAAATATTTTTTCAAGTAATAGTGAATAAAACGTCCATGAATTACCAAGGAGTACTTATATTTTATAGAACAAAATACAATAGTGTTTTAAATAATAGACACCCTTACATAATTTCTCTCATCTACAAGGAAGGTGATACTACTATAATTGGTTTTCCTTAGGTTTTTAATAATTATCATATGGTATATTCTAATAAATGAAATATAGTGATTTATTGAAAGGTAAAAAACAAAATCAAGATTCCATTTGAAGATAATTTCTACACCATGGTAAGGGGTAATGCAACAAAATAGAGATAATTTATAAATTTGTGAGAAACTATGAGGGAAACATAACAGTGAATGAAAATAAGAGTTAAATATTGTGGAGAATATTTTAAGACATTAAAACAAAAACATATGAATAAGATAATAACTATTTAACATTGGTATATAAAATAGTTTGATATATTCATGACTTTTGTGAGAAACATGAAGCCCTAATTTTTTTTAAGAAGCTTATGGGGAACATTGCTGATCAGTTTGATCTAAACATATTAGCTTTGGATGACCATGAAGATACATCATTAGATGAGATATATAATATTACTATTTTAATCAAAATGAATAATTCATCATTTTTAATAAAATAAGAAGAATTATTGGTTGCATTTGAATCTATGAGAAAATGGAACTGTAAATAATTTGACAATATGAGTGATTTAAGGGAGGATAAAGATCTCAATCAATTTTTCTCTCTCTTGTTAAAAGTTCATATTAAAGGGAATATGAAAGAGAAAAGTTATGAAATTTAAAAGATATTATTATTTAAATAATATTTTTTATATTAATATTTTTTTCCAATATAATCAGGTTAAATAATCTAAATCTGATGAGGAATAAAAAACATATCATTGTATGAAAATGGAGAAGAAAATGTACAAATCCCTTACCAAATGGAAAACATAATTACGTAAGGAAGAAGGCTAATTATATGAATTGAGTCTCATTATAAATGTGGAAAATTATATTAACTCATCATGAATTGAATATTAAGTAGAATAGAGAACAAAAAATTAGTCGGAACATAACGATATGTTGAAATACCATCTTGAAAAGATTTAGCCAAAAAATAATGACATGAAAAACCGAGATAAAGAAAAGGCTACATATAATCAAATTTGTGGGGATGAAAAAAAAAGTACAATCTCTTGTTGATGAATAAAAATAATATTTAATAAAAAGGATTTTGTGATTATGGAACAAAAGTTGAAGATGTTTGAGAAATGGAATGTGATATGTGATTTTAAAGATAAATATGATGCTACAGAAGAAGAACTATATGAGACACAACATATCTATTTTGATGATAAAACTTATTTTAAAAATTATAGATAATATTTCAATAAATCAAGTTAAATTAAAGGATAAACATTTCATTGTGGATGAACGAATTAGTAATGTAAGAATAGACATATTCCGTCTGAAAAAGAAGCTTTTTTATTAATGGTGCAAGTTATAAAAGTGAATATATGAATATTGGGAGGAAAACACAAAATTAAATAATAAAAGTAATATTATTTGGAAAATAAAACCTTTATAGAATTTAAGTTAAAGGGGGTCATCATTAATACAATTCAAAAAATATCTATAATCGGTTTACAAGATCTGGATTAGAGGGATATTGTTATTGCTATAGAATGTAATGAGACAAATCCTACTCATGTTGGATCATCATGACTTTACATGGGGGGAGGTAACAACAAAGGGTAATTTTTTGTAAAAATATGAGGAATAAAAATACAATTAAGAAAGATGTGTTAAAAAATAATAGTAGATGGTATTTTAGATGATATCAACAAGTGATATGTTGGAGAAGTGTGAAATAAGTGAGTAAATGGGAATTATTTAAAGACACTTAAACCATAAGTAAGGGTCAATATTATAATTCTTAATGTAAATAATAAAGCACCAAATATTAACAATAATAATATTAGAAGGAAATAATGAAGTACATTGCGAGGAAGCTGTCAACTAAAGGGGAAAACATGATGTTAAATGAGTCTACTACTCAGTCCATTAATCATTTTTGGACCTCCCTAAAAATGATATGAATATGGAGAAATTATATAAAATTAATATGATATGAATTCTTCAATCTTGGGGGAGATCCTCAGAGAGGAATGTTTTCAAATCATGAATTTCTAAATAACATAAAAAATATGCCAATAAGGTATCATAATCACACTTTCACTCCATTACTATGAACATTTTTATAATATTTAAAAAGGGGGAGTGTTGATTGAACTTTGGATGAGAAAAATTGTGATATTTATTTAATACACGTGATCTATTTTTATGTTGTTCTTAGATATGTGTAGGTTTTTCATGTTAAATTTTAAAAATAATCCCTCTGATAAGAAATATGAAATATTTAGGATCATTTTTTAACATGATGAGTTTTTATAGATAAACATGGACAACTTGTTTACACCTATCATGTTTTCTACACTAGGATATCCCATATAAACATATAGAGGAATGGTCAGATGATCATTTACAAGGAACCAGGTTACATCATTCCTATATTATTAATGGAACCAAAAAGGATGATAAAATGTTTGAGAGGAAATGATAGAGAAAGACCCATTATTTTATCTACAAATTTAATTTCCAATAATGGTAGTAGTAATTTAGGAATATTAATTAATAGAATATGGTAATTGTAATATAAATATAAATTTGTACATTATTTGTAATTCATATGGATTGAGTTGTATTTTTTGTTAATAAACATGGATGCACTGACAAGGAGAAATATTTTAGAGGTTGATGATAATATGATTGTTGAAAGCATAATGATTGAAGATGATTGTTTTGAAAATATAAATTTTTACAAAAAAATTACTAGTTTTATTCTGGGGAGACTCATTGATCCCAAATGTGATTATGTGAATACAATTTTCAAATAATTTCATGGACATTCCCGATAGGTCTCCATGGTGATTATAGAGAAGAATCTGGGGGAAAGTCCTCACCACAAAAATGGATGTGTTATAATTAGGATGCTAAAAATGGGATGTAATACATGGAACATTCCATAATGATCTTCATTTGAGTACGTGGTTCACCTTTTCGGCTCATCTAATACCAAAAGATGTATAATGAAGGTTGTGGTAAGGGAGCTCCACTATATGGATGATGAGAAGGATAAATAATCCCGATCAAGTCTATGGTTTATAACATAGTGCTTGTGATTCCCTTGAATAAAAAATGAGGATTCCCAAAATGGGTGTCATTTTATGTTAATGAATCCATGGAAAAAAATAAAGTCTTTAAAAACCTACAATTCAAAGGAAGGAAACAACTAGTGCCATTACTAAAGTGATTACTATGGTGATCTAGATTTCTCCCATTGAGATACAAGGATGGAGAAAATGGCCATAGTTATTTCCTATATTAAATAGAGGAACACTTGTATGGAATGGATGGGAGACCACACCCTTGGCAAGGTAATTATTTGTCAATAAGATATATTGTTGAAAAAAGAACCAGATATTTGAGACCACACCCAAGGTGCTAGACATGTTAACAGAATAATGGATAAATATTTTAGACTAGTACATGGTGAAATAAATATTGTGCTATGACTCACAAATAATTGGTAAATTAATTGATTCAATGCAAGATTGGATTCTGAATGATTCTATAACCATTGAATTTTATTTTCTCCGTAATTGATGAATTAAATAGAAGAGATTACTGTGTTTCAATTTTTGGAATAAAAATGTAATTATACCATGGTTCATGAGGTGTGATTATTCCCACATTAATATTATGCATATGAAATTATAGAGGAATTTAGGGATGTGATACTATGGTTTTTATGGGAAATTTTAGAACCCATTAAAGATATTCCAGGGGTACTATTATAAGGCACATGACCTCTTTATTTGAGGAAGGAGTCTTGAAACCATATAATTAGAGGGGAAAATATGATGAGATGGGAATTCCAGATCTAGTGCTCATGGAGAAGTATATGATAATTAATTGAGGAAGATGTAGTTTTCTCATAGTTTAAAGAAAGTCTCAATACTGGTCGCCACTTATCAATGTATATAGATGATATTTAAGAATTAAACATGTTGATTTGTTGATCAATCAATTCATGGAGGCTGAGAATTAATTGGTGATGGGATTAGAAGGTGTTTTTTTGTTTGTTGGATCATATTTTGTTGATATTTTTTATCTTCTATTGGAGTCTTCAATTTGGGATTTTAAAATATGAAGACTTTATTGTGAAATGTTTGCGAAGTAGTGGATGTTCCATAGTTGCGGGACAATGCAACCTGGAATGAATTAGGCATAGTTACTAAACCTTGTAAATATCATGTGATATAATTTATCATATATTTATGTATATGAGGGAAGGTTGAGTGTTTATAAATAGTTTATTGAGAACTATCAGTGGTTAAAGAGGATTTGTTAGAAGAGGATAAACTCATAATAGAAAAATAAGATCATTGATTCACCCCTCCAACTCTACGCGGTCAAACCAAGTAGGATCCTAATTCCAACACATAATAATCATGGGTTGAAGATAGTGGGCCACAGACCTCAAGCACACCACCTCAAATACTAGAGTTTTATGACTAATAGTGAGGGTATAGGTTGTGTCTGTGGGGATATTATTCCATCATTGATCATAGTGAAGTGCATAAATATACAAACACATAAATAAGAAATAGCAAAAACAAACACTATATAATTAAACCAATTACTAGCCATACCAGAAGTAGTAATAAGAATGAGACAGTAATAGAAATAATAAATAGTAATATCCAAGATATGTAAACAACCTGAATAATATAAATAAAGAATAGGTACAAAATGAATATGATGATAATGTTGTGTCATGTATATATAGAAAAAAGAGTAAACGATAAACATGGGACACACGCATATACCGGATGCCATTAAAATCAACCAAAAAGTAAAATCTGCTACTACAATCATCTCAATCATATGCCCCTCCTCTGAACCTATACTCCATCCAATAAAATTATTTCAGGAATCAGATTCTAGATCTATCCTCATATCTATACTTTAAATCATAAAGTCCACATGGGTACCAATGGTGGACCAAGCAGGGTGTGAGATATAATCCCTATAGTACATCATCAATGGTGTCTAGATCAATCTATTTTGTGCAATATAAATGAGAAGTGTTCCATAAAAAATAATTAATGAACGGTTTTAAAGAAATAAATGAATAAAAATTCATCCTGGGTTCCAAAATGGACACCTGATTGATACCACTTAATTTGGCCTAAGCTAGTTGTTTGAGTAAGGTCAATCTATACAAGTAATAAGGTATGTATATGGGTAATCATGATTAAAATAAAAAGAGAAAAATAACCCGTATAATGTGATTTGGATTGGTGGAAACATCCATAGAATATAAATCAAGAATTCTAAAATATTAATTAATAGGCATCAAATATAATCCTTGAAATAAATCAATCAGATTCAGTAATTTCTTCCTAAGACTGTCAAAGGTGATCCATAATAGAATCCCAAGGATCACTATTAGAGTTTCTGTTTGAACCATTATAATTGAGTTTATTTTAGGTGACCCTCAATGACATACCTCATATAACTCTTGGTATCATAACCTCAAAGTATGTAACATGTATTTCTAATATTGGTATGAGTATCACATGACTCATGGTATAACAAATTTTCTAATGGACCCATCTATAATTTCTAACATAGTGAATCAATGACACCACAAAGTACAAGTAATATTCTAAAATATCCTGTATAATGTAATCCAATGGTTTCTCCTAAAATATCATGTAGTACCAAGCCAAGCATGGAGATTTCATACAGGATTTCCTTAAATCGGGACCCATGTTCTCCCATGACTCGCAACTAGATGCGTCATTGATTTCAAAATCACACATCTTCTTCTAGGTATATAACTATATAATGCCAACAACCTAGTCAATCAATTTATTGATGCCCAAAAATTTAAGAATAATACATTATTCAATAGACATAGAATGAATAAAAGGCATAAGGTCCAAGGCATAAGGAATAATTCATAAACATAATGTATGTACAATAAGAATGTAAGAATAAGGCATTGAATTTGTGTCATTCAACCAATTTGACCCAATTCAATTAAATCAGGGCGTTCAACCATTTAATGGAGAATAAGAATTAAACTACTTGGATAATTTATTAAAAATGTGAAATGGAGTATAAGTATGAATAACAATGTGATACTAAATACATACCATTCATCTTAAGTCATTTAATTATTTATGTAATTTATTACAAGTGTAACACACACCAACACATGGAGGTTGTTATCTCAAGGATTTGGAAAATTGGATGTTTATGGTGGGAACACTAAACATGTGGCTCCCAATAATTAGAACACCCCATATATAGGTTTTGATATAAGATAAAGTCATGAAAAACCTAAGAACTCATTTATATTCACTTTTTTTGAGAATTTACAAGCATCGCCAAAAGGTTATCTCATGTGGTATGATAACACACAATATAAAAAAAACAAAACATCAGGAAAGAATCTAAACACCTAACATAATATCATAGTCAACCACTCTTCCATTTATGGAAATATAATTGTTATAGAATGAAAAATATAGAAGAAAAATTTTAATGACTTGAAAATATAGAAAATGGGGTCACACCTAAATATTGAATCTGATGGGAAGTGAACTGAAGAATAAAAGGAATTTAATTTTAGATCGTACGTCATGATCTATGATGGATCTAATGGTAAGATATTTGGATACGGAAGGTGGGAGATACCTTGATCGCATGAAAAGTGGAGGAAAAGAACTTCTCATGAGAGTAATAAGTATGATGATGGAAAAGAAAAGGAATAGGGTATTCAGAATAAAATCATTTTAGGGAATTTTATTTTCACCCACACAGAAGGGGGCGCATGGTTTGAAGGAATGGTCGCATATACCATGCACCACCCATGCCAAATGTCTACAACCTCACAAGGAAATACTCCTAGGGCTGTATAGTTGCAAAAAAAAACCATGCGACCCCAACCAACCCAAATTTTATCACTGCAATATTTAGGGAAACCATATGGGGTGGGTATCATAGTTTCTACTTACAATGTGGCCTAGTCTGCATTCATAAAATTTAGGGATCTGGGATCTAAATTTTTTTGAAAACTCTCATGAATTTCATTAATCTATAAAAATATATAAGGAGACAATGAAGAAATTGAAGATTAAATCTAATGTACTATAACTATGAAAAAATCCAAGAAATTACAACATCTACTCCTTAATAAAATCCATCCAAAAGTTCCCTTTCTAAAGGTGGTAGGTAATAGTCTGAGAAGAGTTTTGGCCACTTCACACATAAATAGACCTCTTGATCCCTTGACCCATTTGATACACATCTGTACTGTAGAGACCCAAAGCTTGACGTACATGGACATTATATTAATTTAGAGGAATACATAATACATAACAAAAACAGACACACAAGGACCATAATAGTTTTGTGTCTTTGGAAACATGGAACATAATCTTCTAATCGTGGTGAAAGATCTTCAACATCACCCATAAAGATCTTCCATTTTTTCTTACCTATAACTTTTCTTTATATCCTGGGGAAAAGAAAACATAAAAAGGGTGATCTCCAATGGTCAGTAATTGTAAGCATGGATAAAATAAAACATACCATATACATTTGAACTTAAAAACATGAACATAATGTTTAAACATCAAATGATTGAGAAATGACACAAAACATGGAAGTACGTAAGGCATAGATCATAAAGAAACATTAATAATGATAAAATAGCATGGGAATAAAACATGTAATTGTGGAAACCATTAAGCACATGATAAGATTTCCATAGTAGCCAATACATTGCTGCCAAGACCATCTTAGTAGACAAAGTCCCTTTCTGAATCGAGTTCACTCCTCGTTCCGGTCTTGTATTATTGAACCGGTTTAACATTCCAATTACATCCATGTCTATCTCATGAGATATAAATCTTTACCCAATGCATTAGAGGGAGATATAGGTCCCACCCATCTCATAATGATATCATTCTTACTTGTGGCAAAAAGTAAACATACATCATTCATAGTAACCCAATAAATAAAATGGGTTTCATAAACATTATCCCATAATCAAATAATACAAATAAAATAAATGGATATCATTTCAAAATAAGAAAAGTGAAACCATGTAAATCATAGAGACTTTATACTTGAAACATACAATTATGAAATAGTGTCATCTTAGATGGAAAAAGTTTTTGATAAAACACTTTAAATGAATTCTTGAGGAAAATATCCTTTCTTCTTCAAAATCAATTTCATTTCACAAAATGTTATGCTATATTAAAAGAAAGAGATTTCGTTGAAAATATTAATGAAATATTTTTAGGAAGAATCAGGAAAATATGTCCTTATAAAACTGTAAAAATCTGTTTGTTCCGTGTAAGTTAAAAAACATTCTTCTTGTACTTTTGTCGAAAAAGTTAAAGTACCTCGTAGGGTAAACAAAAGAATGATTCCTTCCACACCATGGGGTAAAAGTAAAAATGGGTATAAAAGGAATTTAAAAATTCATGAATAAACTTTTATAAAACATGGACATGGATGATAGCAATAACCCCAGTAAATACTTACGAATAAGTAATCTCGGATAAAAATGAGATTTGCACAATTATCCCTTACCTTAGGTCTGATTTCCTTCGTAGGTTTCCGAACCTCCTGTATAATGATTTAAATAATGTCATTGACTTATTCCAGAATCATACTCATTGTTATGATATCATATATGGTTCACTTATGAATTTATATTACCCGTTCTTTTGTAAATTCCATGTTAAAGAGCATTTTGGGTAAAATCGTTTCATTTGTTGTCCATGTTTTGACTTGTAATTATTCATATGATTACTTAGATCATGATTACATAATTCTAGAATATAAAAGATGATTTATATATAATATATATTCAGAATATACATATATATAATAGATCAGTAAATGGAATGAAATACACCGTTCATCTAGACGGTAGGTCGTACGTACGCATGAACGCTGTTTTCGTTTCCTTATTGAGTTGAATGGAATTAAGTAGATGACATAAATATATATACACATAAATCCAGTATCATTATTATGTCATATATTTCATGATTACTTATTATATATACTTTATAATCTTTCATGAATGGTTAATGTGGAGAATGAATCTCATCGCGTCGCGGAGACGATAGTCCGTACGTATGCACGAGCGATGATATCGTTCTCATGATCGTGGAATTGTATTTGAGTGTATGTATACTATTTCAGAATCAATATCACTTTAAAATAATCATATATAGTTATTATATAAACCATTATACCCATCCAAGTAAGGTGGTGGTGGAAAATAGATTACACCACGGCGTGGAGACGGTATTCCGTACGTATGCACGCGCGCTGATTTCGTTTTCCGTAGGATGGATAGATGGTGAAATAGAGTTTTTTCATATTTATAATAACATATCAGTATATGAGTGATAATGATGTTATTACCTCATAATGAAACAACCTAATAAGAAGAAGTGGAAGAAGAAATAAAGTTGAAAGAATCGGTAACGGACATTACCTCTTCTTTGAAGCGCCAGTTTGAGTCCTCATCTTTGGGCAATAAAATTCGTCTTTTAAGAAGACCAGGACCTCTAGGATGTTGCTAGAGAAGTGGAGAAGAGAATTTTTCATGGTTTGTCCGAGCTTGAAGGCTCAAAGTTGTGTGAGGAAGAGAGGGAGGAGGTGCCCTTTTATAATGTAGGAGAGGGGCACCTTTGGAATAACAAAAAATATTATTTTATTATAAATCCAAATTCAGTTTTAAATAGTTCCAAATTAATTTATTTCGAAGCTAAGGTGGGTATGGGTCGAAATCCTCTAATCCAATATAATTTAGACAAGTTTAGGTTCCTATTTTAACCTTATCATTTAGATTTAACATTAAGTTAGATAATTTTAGTTTTACCATGCCTTTTTGTGTTCTTACACTATAAGGTTAATAAACCACAATAAGAAGCCAAACGAGTCCCAAGTTTTATATTATTTATATATATAACCTTATCTAAGACATTTGGCCGAACCTTATATTTTTATGAATAAAATAACAATTAATAATATAATATTTGTTTTAAAAACGATTTTATGTCAATTTTGACACTATTTAGTAATTGATTTTTTGTAAAAATCATAAGAGACTGATTAGTTCAAAAAACGTTAATTATATCAATACTAACATGTCATATTAACCTATAAAATTAGTTTAATTCATATAAAGTCTTAAATTAAATTTATTTTGGTATATATAAAATCAATTATGTCAATATTTCATTAATAAGATAATTACTATATCATTATTGTGTTATAAATAAATTAAATTATATAATGTCTAAAAATTGCAAATAAAATTCCATTATGTAGGAAATATTTATAGATTTCTAATGAATATTTATAGATGAATTTATCTTATGTATATCCCTATATTAAAAATGATATACTTATTAAACTTTGATTTTAACTATTTTAACCCTTCTTTAAATAACTTAATAATAAATGTCCTAATCTAATCCAAGTGGGCCTTAATGGTCATATATTATTCCTAAGGTTGTTTTTGGTCGAATTACACTTATCAAGTAGAATTAGTACATGTTTTAAGGTAATAATAATATCATTTTTACCCTCAATTACCCTATTTACTTTTAACCATGGTTAAAAAAAAGTAAAAAGTTACTATTCACCAAAAATTATTTTCATCTCACTTAACCACATTTTACTTACTGACATCAACCATGTCTCTCAGATTTTTGAAGATCCACTCATAGAAGCGGTAAAATTAAGTTTTATGAAAAATTCATTTTTTTAACTACCACTAAGTGGTTTCACTATTCATCAAAAAATGAATGTTTCCAGAAAAATACCAAAAATTAGGCCTAAGCTATATTTGATATTATGAACTGAAAAATGATGTCTATTTTACCAAATTCAAAACATATCAGTTTCATTACTTAATTTAAAAATTAATTCCCGTCGTCAAAACAAATTGCGTGTTCTTAAGAGATAATAACTATCAAAAGATTGACCCTTGTTTATGTCTGGTATAAATGTGAAATTACATCCAATTAACAACATTGTATTAAATTGTAAAAATATATTCTAAATATACATTAAAACCACTCAAATTAATAATTTATCACTACTAATTATTTCGATTAAAAAGGTTGTTTTTAATTAAAATTTATTAATTTTTACTATTCATCAGAAAATGAAAGTTATCCAAAAAGTACCATAATTTCACCCTAAGCTAATTTAGATATTCCGAATCAAAAAATGAAGTCTATTTTGAAAAATAAAATTTACAAAATTTCAAAAAGTGGTTATTACTATTCATAACGTCTAGTTTTTATAATATTTTAATAGCATATTATTGTTTAGTGAAACTCGTTATTGCGTACTACACACGCTATCAAGGAAGGTCATGATTGCGTGTAATGCAAGGCAAGTCAAGGATGCGTGTTGTGAAAGCTCCTTTTGGTTTAGCGTACACACAATACATTAATGAAATTAAAAAGAATATTTTTCATAAAATATCTGGGTGTTACATTCTACCCCCCTTAAAATGAATTTCGCCCCCGAAATTCATCGGGGTTATAAATGGTTTACTCCTAAAAAGTTTCTTTAATATAAACCCACATCGTAAAAAGGAATACCAAAACAAATCTTTAAAAACAAAAGTATGAAATGTAAAGGTTAACCAAATAAACTAATCATTGGGTTTCCATATAGATGAAAATATGGATATTGAAGAGAACTCTAACCATTATGTTCTGATGGAAAGTGTTAGAGAACATGGCTATGGAAAAGCCAGCAATCACAAATCCATAGATTTGTGATGATCTAAGGTAGCATCTGATTCATCAGATATAAGGGCACTAGGACAATTTTTTTTGTTTTCAAGATCATTTCCCTAAAGCTGATGAATTAAAAGAAATACTTACTTGATTTTGGTACAATCTCACTGTTGTGCGTTAATTGAACAATTTCCACTTCATCCCTTAATGAAATGAAGTTGAATTTTTTATTCGTGATGTGTTAGCAGATCATGTGATAGAATGATGGGTCATTCCATCTGTCTCAAACAAGAGGTTATAATACAGAAGTCCATCTATAGTGAGGTTAATCATATATGGTTCCTAAAATGGACTTATAATTCATATATCATACTTCTTAATATAATAAAACTAGTTTTTACTAAACATGGACTTCCTGTAGGCCAGTGGTAGTCGATAAAGGCCAGTCGCACTTCGGTTGTGGGTTTGATTCCCACAGCCTTTTCCGACGCGATGGGTTGTCGCCCGTCCCGCATGTTGTCCTTTTTCTAAAACTACATTACTATAACATCCCATAAATAATATAATAAAAAGTTCTATCCATAAACAATACAAACTTATGTCCAACATAATCTATTCCAATCTTTAGGCTTATCTAAAATACTTCGGTCCAAGCTCATAGTATAAAGAAAATGATTACTTGAAATGTCATCAACCAAGAATGTGAATACCATCATTTATCCCCCATATATCTTGTTGGTCACATTCCAATCATGTGAATACCTTAATCATGTATTCTCTTGAAAAATCTATACCCATTAAACCTTACTGAAAACTTGAATGCTTTCAAAAGTTAACTCTTTCCACATACCAAAATCCAAAAATTCTATATACTCAAACCATGATATAACCTTCTCCTTATATCAGTCATGAGCTCATGAATACTATCAAAAATTTAATTTTATCCTTATCCTTTAATAATACGCATAACATCTACATTCCTAAAATATCTGAATAACCTTTCAGGGATACTGGTACCATTAATCATACACTTTCAAAACTCAAGGAAATACAACAGTGTATCAATCCTTAGTTGTATCTTTATTCCATAGTACCATGAGATTACTTATACATCATTACACATGATAAACATGTAATCATCCCACTACATTCTTAAACCATTGACCGAGCTTCAACAATTCTTTCATATCACATATCATTTACAGTCTCTTCATCATCATCATCAACATAAATACTACCCATACGACCATACTGATTCTCTTCATGAGACTTTCCCTTAGGTCATTGGTTTGGATAATGCCCATACATTCCACAATTAAAAATTTAACCATTGTTGATGTCGTAGAAATACCATTATCCTCATCCCTGGTGTTAACTGAACCTTTTCCTTTGCACTTACTGGCTTTGTGTCCTTCTTTTCCACACCCAAAGCATCTTCCAGTTTTTTTGAAACATTCTCCTTGATGCCTCTTCCCACATGATTTACATATGGGAACTTGAACTTTCTTTCCTCTATGATAATCATGAATCTCCATCTTTCTCTTATTAGCCGAGTCAAGAAACTAACCAAATTTTACTTTATTAATCATATTATGAGATTGCTGATTTGGCATAATAATTATGTTTGGACTTCCAAATCCCATTTAATTTGGTTTCTCATGAAGAATATAATTCCATTGTCCATCATATCCTCCATTATCGTGAATCATCTTGTTTCCAGCCATTTTCTAAAACCCAAAAAGAATAGTGTGAGAGGAAAAAATCATAATAAAGGGGGACTAACTTCAATATCTAACATCTTTGGTTTAATCTAATATCGTTACCATAGTTCTAGGACTATATACTATACGTTTACTTATCCTTAGGGACATCCCTAGATATACCATAGAAATATCTCTAGGGATCTCACTAATGTTTTAGCATCCTAGTTTCCAAAGGTTGACTAAACTTTTCCTTTGATACCAACTATAGAGACCCAAAGCTCGACGTACATGGACATTACATTACTTTATCCGAATACTTAGTACATAACAAAAATTGTCACACAAGGACCGTAATAGTTTAGTGTCTTTGGAAACTTGAAACGTAATCTTCTAATCATGGTGAAAGATCTTCAACATCTCCCATAAAGATCTTCCTTTTTTTCTTACCTAAAACCTTTCTTTATATCACGGGGAAAAGCAACATAAAAAGGGTGAAATCAAATGCTCATTAAGGGTAATCATGGATAAAATAAACCATACCATATACATTTAACTTAAAAACATGAACATAATGTTTAAACATCAAAATCCTGAGAAATGACACAAAACATGGAAGTACGTAAGGCATAGATAATAAAGAAACAATAGGAATGATAAAATAAAATGGGAATAAAACATGTAATTGTGGCAGCCATTAAGCACATGATATGATTTCCATAGTATCCAAGGCATTACTGCCAAGACCATTATAGTAGACAAAGTCCCTTTCTGAATCGAGTTCACTCCTCGTTCTAGTCCTGTATTACTGAACAGGTTTAACTTGTCATTCCCGCCATGTCTATCTCATGAGATATAAATCATTACCCAATGCATTGGAGGGAGATATAGGTCCCACCCATCTCATAATGAAATAATTCTTACTTGTGCCACAAAATAATCATACATCATTCATAGTAACCCAATAAATAAAATGGGTTTCATAAAAATCATCCCATAATCACATAATCCATATAAAAGAAATGGATATCATTTCATAATAAGAAAATTGAAACCATGTAAATCATAGAGACTTTATACTTGAAACATACACATATGAAATAGTGTCATCTTAGATGGAAAATGGTTTTGATAAAACACTTGAAGTGAATTCTTGAGGAAAATATCCTTTCTTATTCAAAATCAATTCCTTTTAACAAAATGTCATGCTATTTTAAAAGAATGTGATTTCGTTGAAAATAGTCATGAAATATTTTTAGGAAGCATCATGAAAATAAGTCTTTATAAAACTGAAAAAGATCTGTTTGTGTCGTATAAGTTAAAAAACATTCTTCTCGTACTTTTGTCAGAAAAGTTGAAGTACCTCATAGGGTAAACAAAAGAATGATTCCTTCCATACCATGTGGTAAAAGTGAAAATGGTTATAAAAGTATTTTTAAAATACATGAATACACTTTTATAAAACATGGACATGGACGATAGCAATAACCCCAGTAAATACTTACGAATAAGTAATCTCGGATAAAAATGAGATTTGCACAATTATCCCTTACCTTAGGTCTGATTTGCTTCATAAGTTTCTGAACCTCCTGTATAATGATTTAAATAAAGTCATTGACTTATTCCAGAATCATACTCAGTGTTATGATATCATATATGGTTCACTTATGACTTTATATTACCCATTCTTTTGTAAATTCCATGTTAAAGAGCGTTTTGGGTAAAATCGTTCCATTTGTCGTCCGTGTTTTGACTTGTAATTATTCATATGATTACTTAGATCATGATTAATTAATTACAGAATATAAAAAATGATTTATATATTATATATATTCAGAATATACATATATATAATAGATCAGTAAATGGAAAGCAATACACCGTTCATGGAGAGGGTAGGTCGTACGTACGCATGAATGCTGTTTTCGTTTCCTTATTGAGTTGAATGGAATTATGTAGATGACATATATATATATACACATAAATCCAGTATCATTATTATGTCATATATTTCATGATTACTTATTATATATACTTTATAATCATTCATGAATGGTTAATGTGTAGAATGAATCTCATCACGTCGCGGAGACGGTAGTCCATACGTACGCACGAGCGATGATATCATTATCATGATCGTGGAATTGTATTGGAGTGTATGTATACTATTTCAGAATAAATATCACTTTAAAATAATCTAATAAAGTTTTTATGTACACCATTATAACAATCCAAGTAAGGTGGTGGTGGAAAATAGATTACACCATGGCGTGGAGACGTTATTCCGTACGTACGCACGCGCGGTGATTTCGTTTTCCGTAGGATGGATATATGGTGAAATATGGTTGTTTAATACTTATAATAACATATTAGTATATGAGTGATACTGATGTTATTACTTCATAATTAAACAACCTAAGAAGAAGAAGTGGAAGAAGAATTAAAGTTGAAAGAATCGGTAACAGACATTACCTCTTCTTTGAAGCACCTCTTTGAGTCCTCCTCTTAGGGCACTAAAATTGGTCTTTGAAGAAGTCCAGGACCTCTAGGATTTTTCTAGGGAAGTGGACAAGAGAATTTGGTAGGGTTTGGCCGATATTGAAGGCTCAATGTGGTGTGAGGAAGAGAAGGAGGTGGTGCCCTTTTATAAGGGAGGAGAGGGGCACCTTTGGAATAACTAAAAATATTATTTTATTAAAAAGCAAAATTCGGTTTTAAATAGCTCCAAATTGATTTATTTTGAAGATAAGGTGGGGATGGGTCGAAATCCTCTCATCCAATATAATTTAGACAAGTTTAGGTTCCTATTTTAAGCTTATCATTTAGATTTAACATTAAGATAGATAATTATACTTTTACCGTGTCTTTTTGTGTTCTTACACTATAATGTTTATAAACTTACTATAAGAAGACAAACGAACCCCAATTTGTTTATTATTTATATATATATGCTTATATAAGACATTTGGCCGAACCTTATATTTTTAGGAATAAAATAACAATTAATAATATAATATTGTTTTTTAAAACTATTTTATGTCAATTTTGATACTATTTAGTGATTGATTTTTGTGAAACTCATAACAGACTGATTTGTTCGAGAAAAGTTAATTATATCAATACTAACATGTCATATTAACTTAGAAAATTAGTGTTATTCATAAAAAGTCTCAAATTACATGTATTTTGGTATCTATAACATCAATTATGTCAATATTTCATTAATAAGATAATTACTACATCATCGTTGTGTCATAAAAAAATTAAATTATTTAATGTCTAAAAATTACAAATAAACTTCCATTATATAGGAAATATTTTTAGATTTCTAATGAATATTTATAGTCTAATTTATCTTAAGTATAACCCTATATTAAAAATTATATACTTATTAAACTTTGATTTTAACTATTTTAAGCCTTATTTAAATAAATTAATAATAAATGTCCTAATCTAATTCAAGTGGGCCTTAATGGTCATATTTTATTCCTAAGGTTTTTTTTGGTCGAATTACACTTATCCAATAGAATTAGGACATGTTTTAGGGTACTAATAATATCATTTTTACCCTTAATTACCCTATTTACTTTTAACCGTGGAAAAAAAGTAAAAAGTTACTATTCACCAAAAATTATTTTCATCTCATTTAACAAAATTTTACTTACTGACATCAACCGTGTCTCTTGGATTTTTGATATTCCACTCACAGAAGCAGTAAAATTATGTTTTATGAAAAATTCATTTTTTTAACTACCACTTAGTGGTTTCACTATTCATCAAAAAATGAAAGTTTCCAGAAAAATACCAAAAATTAGGCCAAAGTTATATTTGATATTATGAACAAAAAATGATGTCTATTTTACCAAATTCAAAACATATTAGTTGAATTACTTAATTTAAAAATTAATTCCTGTCATCAAAACAAATAGCGTGTTCTTAAGAGATAATAACTATCAAAAGATTGACACTTGTTTATGTCTGGTATAAATGTAAAATTACATCCAATGACCAAAATTGTATGTAAATACCCGGACATTTCAAGGGAAAGTTTTTCCAATTTTTTTTTTTGGAATTTTACAAGAACGCAGTTTCTGACGGCGCCAGATTCCGAGGCCCGGTGTGCCCGGAATCAATTTTCGAAGTTTGGCTCGGGTACGTTCAGTGAACGAACGAGTGGGTTTTTCTAACTTTTGAACTGGTGCTCAGAATCGAATTCTGAGGGCACCGATGAAATCGCAGTGCCGATTTTTTCTTAGAAACTCCTCTTTCGTAGTTGTGTTTGCTCGGTTGTGCTTTTTAATTTTTGGGGTTTAAGTTAAGAAATAAAATAAAGTTGTATGACAATTTTATTTTATTTCACTTAAAGCCGCTTAAGAACCACTTAAAAGATGCTTAAGCTGGGTTGAAGCGGATAGGGTGCAATTCAAAATATCCTACTCACTTGGTAGGAAATTTGTGAGGTGGGGCCCACACGAGCCCCACCGTTTCTTTTCTTCTTAAGTAACGCACCTGCACCCCATATTAAAAGAAGTCAACCGTGTGTTTTTCTGGTTAAGAAACGCCCCAATTTAATTGGGAAGTTATGTTTTACAATTAATTCTTGGAATTAATTGTTCGTTTCTTATCTTTTGTTTTTCAAATTCTTAAGTTGATAATAAAATAAGTTGATGACTTATTTTATTTTTTTGTTGAGGGGTTTGTGTTGTGTAAAAACTTTGGGAGAGCAGAGGGAGAATTCTTCGTTCTTCGACGAAGAACTTGAAGAACGCGAAGAACACAAAGAACGCGCCACCTCTGACGAAGAACACTCATTTTCCTTCCCCGGAATTTCTCCCCTTCAGCAGTGAGACTGTTCAACGGATCTTCTTCTTCCCATTCATCGTCAACGGATCGACGAACAAGCTCGGAAGTGGAATCGGGTAGCAAGCAAAAACAGATTTGCCTTCCCTCGATTCGGATGAACGTCGACGTCCCCCATTGATGTCTTCATCCTCGCGACGCCATACCGTGACGAACCTCGAACGACGACGCCTCCTTCTGATCGGCTTATACCAAAGGTAGGGGTTTTATTTATTTAATTGTTCGTGAATACAACCTTGAAGATGATCTTGGATTAAAACCTTTTTGTTTTCGAATAACGTGAGGGGTCAGACCGCACAAACACGGCCAACCCTCCTCCTTTTTTTCGTGTTGGTTTCTTGTGGTTCGTACGAGAAAGCGTGGTGCCGTCGCACCACACGGTTTCATGCGGAAGATATGCGCGGCGCCGTCACGCCGCGCCGTTGAAAGTAATTCAAGGACGTGACGCCGTCGCGTCACGTCGAAGGAAAACGAAGGCACCGCAGTCGGAGTCAGGCCGTAGCGAAGGGGCGCGACGCCATGAGGTCGCGTTGGAAAACTACAAAGACGACGTTTTTCGTTTTGGCATACGGATTGACGGTCGAGGATGAAACTGTACCGCAGTGGCGATTGAAGGCTGCTACAGTGATGTTCTCGACTCGAGGAGAGCATTGGCGCAGGTGGCGGTCAAAATGGACCACCGGTGCGCGACTGGTGGTCCGCAGAGCTCGACGGCGGCACACAACCCCGGAGCTGCGGCGCCGGCGACCGGCGGTGGCGGCGTGCCGCCGGAGAAACCAGCCACAGCAGTGCCGCAGCGGCCGGCAAAGCCGGCCGCGGTGGTCACGGCGGGACCCCTTCTGGGTCCCGCGTGTTTGAAGAACGGCCGACCATACGCCGACCGTTACGCTGAAGACCCGGGGGTTGAACCCCCGGTTGGCTGGAGCGCCCCCCCCCCCCCCACGTTGGGGGCCGTTGTTTTCATAAACGCGGAGGGGGGGGGGGGGTTGTGCCCCCTGTTTCCCTCGACCCGCTGCTCGGCCAAATGGCCGAGCTGAGCTGGTGCCGGGCTGCTGGGCCGCCGGGCCGGGTCGCGCCGGGCCGGGCCGCTGGGCCACCGGGCCGGGTCACGCCGGGCCGGGCCGGCCCTTGCTGGGCTGGCCCGCGCCGGGCTGGGTCGACCCGATTCGGGACGACCTAGGGGGGGTCTCGGGCCGGGTCGGCCCGGGCCCAGACCCCCGTTTTCGGACCACTTTCGGTCAAATGCCCGTAACATGAGCTACGGGCCTCCAAATGACTTGCCGTCAGCGGCAACACGATCCTTGGATCGAGGCGGTCGTTTCGATATATTGCAATCAAGGTTTCGGTGAACTTTGGGTTCGGCCGGGTTGGTTTGTACATGAAATAAACCGGGCCCTCGGAGCGGAAACGATCATATCTTGAGCTACGGACGTCCGATAGACGTGCCGTCATCTTTGATGGATTCCTCAAAGTGAGACGGATCTTTTGGCTTACTCCGTTTTAGGTTTGGATGCCGTCGGAGTGCGGTCGGGTTGGTTCACTCATAAAACCAACCGGGCCCCTGGAACGAAAAAGCCAATAACTCACAGACCGGGCATCCGATTGACGTGCCGTCTGTCTCGTTGAATTATCTTAATGAGACGGAACATTTGGCATACTTCACCCATGTTTTGGATACAGTTGGATAGTGGCCGGGTTGGATAGTACCCGAAATCCATCCGGGCCCCTGTACGAAAAAGCTGATATCTTTCAGACAAGACGTCCGTTTGACGAACCGTCAGCGGTATTGTTGATCACATTGAGAAATGGTCCCTATGAGTATACCCTATGAGAGTTTGGGGTACAGTTGAGATACTGCCGAATTCGGTTCGCTCACGAAACCAACCGGGCCCCCGTGATGAAAAGGCTAGTAACTCACAGACCGGGCGTCCGATTGACGCGCCGTCTGTTGCGTTGAGACCCCTATGACGAGGCGGTCCTTTGAGGTACTTCCTCATGGGACCTTGAGATACTTGTAGTATCGACCTATAGCTTGTGGAGCGGACCCTCCCGGAGACGAGCGTGCGGAGTACCGAGACCGTGTAGCCGACTGAGACCTGACGACTGCTTGATCGACTCGACTTGGAGTGAGTCGACTAGCCCAGTGGATGGAGCACTACTTTGTTTGGGTGCAGAACCATGGCGGACGGAGCACTACCTGTGTGACAGTACAGACCCACGGTACTCATCCGGAGAGTACTTCAGCAGGCTACTAGGGGGTGTGCACTATTGTGTTTGGTTGACATACCTCGGCGGGAAGCACTACTGTGTTTGGGTGGCTGGCCCGCGGTACTCGACAGGAGGAGTACCTCAGCAGTCTTAGGTTAGTGAGCAGTACCTCGGAGTTGTGACAGGATCAATGTACACTTCAGAGACGGAGCTATTCAGCAGTTACGGTTTCGATAATGAAAATCTTAGTTTGAGCTGAATCTTTGACCTTTTTGTTTTCCTCATGAATGAGATGGGTCACTTGATAACTTAGGTATATGTATGGGCATATACCTGGGTAGTGGTTATCCATTGATTTCACAATCCTTATGTTTCCTCATGATTGATATGGGTTACTTGATAACTTAGGTATATGTATGGGCATATACCTAAGTAGAGGTTATCTGTTGAGATCTTCTTTATGGTTAACCTTGTTGGTTTTAGTGAGACCATGAGGGTCTCGGGGTCCCTACTGAGTATCGTTATACTCACCACTGCACGGGCTATACCCGCACCTCATTGTGTTGGTTGCAGACGACGGGCAGTGCTGAAGGAGGTCGAGTGTTCGAGGACTGGTCAGTACCCAGAGGTGGACTACACAATGAGTCAGTACCCGGAGGTGGGCTACACAACGAGACGACACAAAGAGGAGGTTGACGGACAAGAGCGTGGAGGAGGCTATCTGTACCTACCCTTCAGGTAGGACCCGTGGTGGATGACCAGGAGCTGCGCTATCTGTACCTACCCTTCAGGTAGGACCCGAGGAGGATGACCAAGGTGCTGCTTCCTTCTTCCAGCTATTTGTCTTTTTGTTGTTGTACCTTGTTCAGTTGTAGTTGTACTTCCTTTTGGCTTTGTATTCTGGACCATTTACTTTCAGCACTTCTTTTTTTTGTACTTAGTGTTTTACTTTCGCTTGTACTCTATGGTGTTTTGTTACTTTTATAAAGGCAATGCCTTCCCATTTATCGGGATTTATGCCTTTGGTGCTAGTCGCCTTCCCCTGGCCTATGGAAGGAGGGCTTGGGGTAGTCATGGAATGGGCCCCAAGGACGGGTCGTGACAAATTGGTATTAGAGGAATTCGGTTCTACTGCAAGAACTTATAACTCTGATGTTTTCTTTCTGTGAATCAATAGTGTTAAGAGTACCGAGTGTGGTTTTCAGTTCAGGGAGTCTAGTATTGGTGTGGGCGGCCGACGTATCCATACACCAGGACCCTGACAACTGATTAACGACTTTGTGCACAAAAACACTGATTGCGTGTATGTTTTACAGAAGTTTTATTTAAATGCCAGCTCAAACCAGGTCAGATCACCACGTATAATCCTTTGACTGTGTCACATTGTTTCTTTCAGGATGCCTTTTCTCGGACGACCAGTTAGAGCCCATAGGGACGTGCGCACTGACAGCTTACCGAGCGACGAGGCTTCGGTACAGGGCTCTCTTGAAGTTGAGGCACCAGCGGAGGCACCAACGGTACTACCATACGTTGGGCCACCGATGCCACCAGTCTCAGCAGTATGCGATGCACGCCACTTGAGTGCACTGCACGACTTCCAGCGGAAGAGGCTACCCGGGTTCTGGGGAGAGACGGACCCGCAGGCGGCTGAGGATTGGCTGGAGGCTGTTGTGAGAGTCTTCAGGCTAGTGGGGACGCCGGCAGACCTAATGGTGATCTTTGCTGCCAGCCTTCTTCAGGCAGCAGCATGCAGGTGGTGGGGCCACTTGTTTTAGTTTTCCGATGGGATGGCCTTCACATGGGAAGACTTCAAGACCTTCTTCAGGGTGGAGTTTGTGCCAGTAGCTCTACACCCCGAGTGTGTACATGAACTTCTGCCTTTTCCGTAGGGTTTTCGATCAGTAGCCAAATCATCTGTGGGCAGTAGACAGATGATGTAGAGGTCCAGGAGGACCAGACCAGTAGTTGGGCGATCTCGGGTTTTAGGACTGGTGGTGCGGGGCACCCGGGGTGGGGTTAGAGCCAGGCGAGCTAGAAATAGGCTGTGTTACTCCTGCGGCAGAAAGGGTCACCTGGCACGTGACTGTCTGACTCCTCGTACAGTTAATCCGCATGCGTTGGAGGAGCCACCGAGTCAGAAACAACGATGAGTGCTTGAGAAATAGCCGAGCAGTGGACAAGGCAGTAGAGCTCTGGGAGCATGTGGACAGGAGAGGAACTAGTGGATACATACTTTTTTACTTCTAGTTCCATGTTGCTTTTGTATTCGTGTCTTTGTGCTATGAGCTACAATAATAAAAAGAAACTTAATATTTGTTTTCTTTCCTGTCCTTTTGTTTGGTTGACACTGAGTGGTCTCGGTTAAACTGTTGACATGACCCTCACTTTTGAGATTTCTACTTAGGAGACCCAGTGACCTCAGAACTGATGCCGACAGTGTGACTCGACCCTTGGAGGCGAGAGTGACAGTTGGATCTCTTGGTAGTTACGTCGAGGCCTTACGACGTCATCCATGGCATGAATGCATCATTCATGTTAGGATTGACTATATTAGGCAATGAATGTGGTTCATCTAGGGGATGAGACCAGGTTTCTCTTATCAGGAAAGTAGAAATCATAGCAGCTCTTGTGAGACTAAAGGAGGTCCCGGTCATCCCAGAGCGGATGAAGACTGCACAGAGCAGTAAGAAACAGGAAACCGGTGCCAGTATTAGAGACTCAGGTGTGTTAAATGTTTCAAGAAGTGGAAGCATTAAGAATAGATGAGTCTGCGAAGAAGCAGATGTGGAGGCAGATCTAGGAGAGCAGTTTGAGGTGGTGTACATCTTAACATGCTATAACCACCCGCCTTAGTTATCTCCACCAGGCTCAGGGAGCTGAAGGGCGGTGGAAGAGTGCGGCTGCTTGCGGTCAAGAAGTGTGACCCAATTGCTCTAGAAATGATTCAAGGAACAATCTGTGTCCACTACTAGCTGCTGTAGTAATGGATGTCGATATGAATCATTCCTTGCTTTCACAAATCTTGTTCCCGATCTAGAGTTTCCGGTAAGCCATGGACTTGACCCTCACGTCTGGAGATACCTTGGGAGGAGACTCAAAACTCACACTTACGACGACGGTGTAGTAAGACCCTCGAGGCGAGAGTTTCGGATGGAGTCTCTTGGTCGCAACGTCGAGGCCTTACGACGTTGGTTTGAGTATGGACTGGGCAATCACAGTTCATACACAAATTGACGATATTAGGCAAAAAGGTTGTGTTTTAACCACGACGTCGGGATGAGTTTTCCTTGGTCGGCGGAAATGAAACCCCAGGAAGCACAAGATAAACTCATGCACAGTAGGGTGCTACCGATCACTCTTGAGTCGGTCAACCTTACCCTCGTGGCAGCAGTTGTTTTGAGTTTCAGTTCTAGCAAGAATTAGAGACTTCTGGAGATCGAGGATGACGATCACGTCCTTATACGGGTCTCACCTCGATGAGGTTTGTGGAAATGTGGACAAAGTGGAAAGTTATATCCATGGTTCCGAGGACCTTCTTAAGTCCTCAGCTGGGTAGGCGTGGTGGTTTACCGCTTGACCCATCCACCTCAGTTTCACCTGGTGCACGACGACTTCGACATATCTCAACTGAGGAGATATGTGCTCGACTCTTCGCACATCATCGACCTCAGGGAGTTGGATGCCGATGATATGGCGACAAGCACGAAGGTTATAGTGGGGATCGAGGATCGACAGGGTTGGTCCTACGGGGATGATCGATTCCTTGGGTGCACATTCTTTGACAGTACGGGAACCTCTAGGTGAACACATGGGAGCGAAAGGCTCAGATGCGTGCTTTCTACCGCTTTAGTGACCTTAGTTTGTGATAAAGCTTTATGAGGACGTAAAGCCCTGAGGTGGGAGTAATGTAAAGACCCGGAAATTTCAAGGGAAATTTCTTCTTAAATTTTGTTTGGAATTTTAGAAGAACGCAGTTTCTGACGGCGCCTGATTTCGAGGCCCGGTGTGCCCGGAATCAATTTCTGATGTTTGGCTCGGGTACGTTCAGTGAACGAACGATCGGGTTTTTCTAACTTTTGAACTGGTGCTCGGAATCGAATTCTGAGGGCACCGATGAAATCGCAGCGCCGATTTTTGCTTATAAACGCCTTTTTCGGAGTTTTGTTTGCTCGGTTGTGCTTTTTAATTTTTGGGGTTTAAGTTAAGAAATAAAATAAAGTTGTATGACAATTTTATTTTATTTCACTTAAAGCCGCTTAAGGACCACATAAAAGCTGCTTAAGCTGGGTTGAGGCGGATAGGGTGAAATTCAAAATATCCTACCCACTTGGTAAGAAATTATTGAGGTGGGGCCCGCACGAGACCCACCGTTTCTTTTCTTCTTAAGTAACGCACCCACACCCCTTGTTAAAAGAAGTCAACCGTGCGTTTTTCTGGTTAAGAAACGCCCCAATTTAATTTGGCAGTTATGTTTTACAATTAATTCTTCTGATTAATTGTTCGTTTCTTATCTTTTGCTTTTCAAATTCTTAAGTTGACAACAAAATAAGTTGAGGAATTATTTTATTTTTTTGTTAAGGGGTTTGTGTTGTGTAAAACCTTTGGGAGAGAAGAGGGAGAATTCTTCGTTCTTTGACGAAGAACATGAAGAACGCGAAGAACGCGAAGAACACGCCACCTCTGACGAAGAACGGTCGTTTTCCTTCCACGGAATTTCTCCCCTTCCGTAGCGAGACTATTCAATGGATCTTCTTCTTACCATTCATCGTCAACGGATCGACTAACAAGATCGGAAGCGGAATCGGGTAGCAAGCGACGATGGCTTCGCCTTCCCTCGATTCGGATGAATGCCGACGTCCCCCTTCGACGTCATCATCCTCGCAACGCTATACCACGACGAACCTCGAACGACGACGCCTCCATCTGATTGGCTTATACCCAAGGTAGGGGTTTTATTTATTTAATTGTTCGCGAATACCAAGTTGAAGATGATCGTGGATTAAAACATTTTTGTTTCCGAATAACGCGAGGGGGTCAGATGGCACAAACACAGTCAACCCTCCTCCTTTTTTTCGTGTTGGTTTCTTGTGGTTGGTACGAGAAAGCATGCTGCTGTCGCACCACACGGTTTCATGCAGAAGATATGTGCGGCGCCGCGCCGTTGAAAGGAATTCAAGGACGGGACGCCGTCTCGCCGCGTCGAAGGAAATCGAAGGCACCGCGGTCGGAGTCGGGCTACGGCGAAGGGGCGTGACACCATCAGGTCGCGCTGGAAAACTATAAAGACGATGTTTTTCGTTTTGGCATACGGATTGACGACCGATGATGAAACTGTACGGCAGTGGCGATTGAAGGCCGCTGCAGTGAAAGTCTCGACCCGAGGAGAGCATTGGCGCAGGCGGCGGTCAAATCGGACCACCGGTGCACGACCGGTGGTCCGCAGAGCTCGACGGCGGCACACCACCCCGGCACGGCGGCACCGGCGACCGGCGGTGGCAGCGCGCCGCTGGAGAAACCAGCTGCGGCAGTGCCGCGGCGGGCTTCAAGGCGGCCGGAAAAGCCGGCCGTGGTGGTCAGGGAGGGACCCGTTCTAGGTCCCGCGTGTTTGAAGAACGGCCGGCCATACGCCGGCCGTTACCCTAAAGACCCGGGGGTTGAACCCCCGGTTGGCTGGATCGCCCCCCCCCCACGTGGGGGGTCGTTGTTTTCATAAACGCGGAGGGGGGGGGGGGGGGGGGCTGTGCCCCCCATTTCCCTCGACCCACCGCTCGGCCAAACAGCCGAGCTGAGCTAGAGCCGGGCCTCCGGGCCGGGTCGACCCAGTTCGGGCCGACCGAGGGGGGGTCTCGGGCTGGGTCGGCCCGGGCCCAGACCCCCTTTTTCGGACCACTTTCGGTCAAATGCCCGTAACTTGAGCTACGGGCCTCCAAACGACTCGCCGTCAGCGGCAACACGATCCTTGGATCGAGACGTTCGTTTCAGTATATCACAATCAAGATTTCGGAGAACTTTGAGTTCGTCCGGGTTGGTTCGTACACGAAACCAACAGGGCCCTCGGAGCGGAAACGCTCACATCTTGAGCTACGGACGTCCGATTGACGTGCCGTCAGCTTTGATGGATTTCTCTAAGTGAGATGGATCTTTTGGCTTACTCCGCTCGAGGTTTGGATTCCGTTGGAGTGCGGTCGGGTTGGTTTTCTCACAAAACCAACAGGGCCCCTAGAACGAAAAAGCCAATAACTCACAGACCGGGCGTCTGACTGACGCGCCGTCTGTCTCATTGAATTCCTCTTGATGAGATGGAACTTTTGGAATAATGCACCCATGTTTTGGATACAGTTGGATAGTGGCTAGTTTGGATTGTACCCGAAATCCAACTGGGCCCCTAGAACGGAAAAGATGATATCTTTCAGACAGGACGTCCGTTTGAAGAACCGTCAATGGCGTTGTTGATCACGTTGAGAAACGGTCCTTATGAGTATACCCTATGAGAGTTCGGGGTACAGTTGAGATACAGCCGGATTTGGTTCGCTCACGAAACCAACCGGGCCCCCGGGACGAAAAGGCTAGTAACTCACAGACCGGGCGTCCGATTGACGCGCCGTCTATTGCGTTGAGACCCCTATGACGAGGCGGTCCTTTGAGATACTTCTTCGTGGGACCTTGAGATACTTGGAGTATCAACCTATAGCTCATGGAGCGGACCCTCCCAGAGACGACCGTGCGGAGTACGGAGACCGTGTAGCCGACTGAGACCTGACGACTGTTTGACCGACTCGACTTGGAGTGAGTCGACTAGCCCAGTGGACGGAGCACTACTTTGTTTGGGTGCAGACCCATGGCAGACAGAGCACTACCTGTGTGACAGTGCAGACCCACGGTACTCGTTCGGAGAGTACCTCAGCAGGCTACTAGGGGGTGTGAACTACTGTGTTTGGGTGACATACCTCGGTGGGAAGCACTACTGTGTTTGGGTGGCTGGCCCTTGGTACTCGACAGGAGGAGTATCTCAGCAGTCTTAGGTTAGTGAGCAGTACCTCGGAGTTGTGACAGGACCACTGTACACTCCAGAGACGGAGCTCTTCAGCAGTTACAGTTTCGATAATGAAAATCCTGGTTTGAGCTGAATCATTGACCTTGGTGTTTTCCTCATGAATGAGATGGGCCACTTGATAACTTAGGTATATGTATGGGCATATACCTAGGTAGTGGTTATCCGTTGATTTCACAATCCTTATGTTTCCTCATGATTGAGATGGGTTACTTGATAACTTAGGTATATGTATGGGCATATACCTAAGTAGAGGTTATCTGTTGAGATCTTCTTTGTGGTTAACCTTGATGGTTTTAGTGAGACCTTGAGGGTCTCGGGGTCCCTATAGAGTATCGTTATACTCACCCCTGCATGGGCTATACCCGCACCTCGTTGTGTTGGTTGCAGACGACGGGCAGTGCCGACGGAGGCCGAGTGTTCGAGGACTGGTCAGTACCCGAAGGTGGACTACACAACGAGTCAGTACCCGGAGGTGGACTACACGACGAGATGACACATAGAGGAGGTTGACGGACGAGAGCGTGGAGGAGGCTATCTGTACCTACCATTCAGGTAGGACCCGTGGTGGACGACCCGGAGCTGCGCTATCTGTACCTACCCTTCAGGTAGGACCCGAGGAGGACGACCCAGGAGATGCTTCCTTCTTCCAGCTATTTGTCTTTTTGTTGTTGTACCTTGTTTAGTTGTAGTTGTACTTCCTTTTGGGTTTATATTCTGGCCCATTTACTTTCAGCACTTTTTTTTGTACTTAGTGTTTTACTTTCGCTTGTACTCTGTGGTGTTTTGTTACTTTTATAAAGGAAATGTCTTCCCAGTTATCGGGATTTACGCCTTTGGTGCTAGTCGCCAGCCCCTGGCCTAAGGAAGGCGGGCTTGGGGTAGTCACGGCACGGGCCCCAAGGACGGGTCGTGACAAAATGTGACAATCGGACCTAGTGACAGCACAACCAACCCGCCTTAACATGGCCGTCGGGTCCTGCCCTACCAGGTACCCCCAGTTGCCCCCACAGACACGTGCGACCCACCCCAGGGTCCACCCACATGCCCGAACGGGTCATCTGACTAATGATTGTCCCCCCAGGCCAACACATGTCCTTTCCAATGTGCTTTTTCCTCACTCCCACACACCCTAGGAATCATCCCAGAGGGTCACCCATCATGATCACTACTCCAGGCCAAGCACGCTTAACTGTGGAGTTCTAATCGGACAGCCTCCCGAAAAGGAAGGTGCACCTTGTTGACATGAGTCATATCATTTAGTCATTTAACCCTATATCATTTGGGGATGTTACATTCACCCCCCCTTTAGAGCACAACGCCCTCATTGTGGGCCCTACATCTCAACCCAGGCAGTGCACCGTGGACATAAGGCTGGGTTCCTCCTCTAATACCAAATGTGACAACCGGGCCCCAGTGACAGCACAACCACCCGCCTTAACATGGTCGTCGGGTCCTGCCCTACCAGGTACCCCCAGTTGCCCCCACAGACATGAAAGGGTCATCTGACTAGTGACAGTCCCCACAGGCCAACACATGTCCTTTCCAGTGTGCTTTTTCCTCACTCACACACACCCTGGGAAACTTCCAAGGAGGTCACCCATCCTGATCACTACTCCAGGCCAAACATGCTTAACTTTGGAGTTCTAATCAGGTAGGCTCCCGAAAAGGAAGGTGCACCTTGTTGACATGAGTCATATCATTTAGTCATTTAACACTTTATAATTTAGGGATGTTACATTGTATTAAATTGTAAAAATATATTCTAAATATACATTAAAACCACTCAAATTAATAATTTATCACTATTAATTATTTCGATTAAAAAGTTTTTTTTTAATTAAAATTTAGTAATTTTCACTATTCATCAGAAAATGAATGTTACCCGAAAAGTACCAAAATTACACCCTAAGCTAATTTCGATATTCCAAATCCAAAAATGAAGTCCATTTTGAAAAATAAAATTTAAAAAATTTCAAAAAGTGATTATTACTATTCATAACTGCTAGTTTGAATAATATTTAAATAGCATATTGTTGTTTAGTGAAACTCGTTATTGCGTACTACACACGCTATCGAGGAAGGTCGCGATTGCGTGTAATGCAAGGCCAGTCAAGGATGCATGTTGTGGAAGCTCCTTTTGGTGTAGCGTACATCACAATACATTAAAAAAATTAAAAAGAATATTTTTTATAAAATCTCGGGGTGTTTCTTGTACTACTACAGAACCTAGACTAGAGGAACTCACATAACTCAGAAAACCTTCATGCTCTGATTAATGATACATATCTGATTCTCCATGATGGATTCGTCCACAACCAAATAAATATCCTTTGTTTAAATTATTGAGATGGGCCATCATGGTACCATCGATGCAGAGATACATGGAAGACGTCATGTATGGCATGGATCACTGAGGATACTACAATTGATAGGCTATGAGACTGACCCCAACCACATTAACGAATTTCATGATGTAATGAGGTGATAAATTTTCTTATCTCATGATTCATCCATGACCCAATATAAGAAATACCAACATAATTACCAATTAAACCAACTTAAACAATACAGTTCAATAAAAATGATTAGTATACAACTTTTTTAAAAATTGAACTGTAGACATATACATCTGAATTATTTGGGATTTATCTAATTTTTTCTACACGAGATGAGGAACCAGTAGCACTACCTACCATAACTCTTACTAGTTCATAGATGAAGGTAATGACCTACCATAAAGGGACTTATGTGGAGCCATAAAAAATTGTCTCTTGAAAACAGCTATTATAGTAAAACTACAAAAGTGGTATATGCTTTTCCCCTGAACATCCAAAATCAAGGATAGATGCACGAATAAAATACACCAAAACCTGTACTATTTTCTCGAACTACCCATTTGACTATGGATAATAATAATTACTCAAAATAATGTAGGAATATTATGCCATCAGCAGCCCTACCATAATTTTGAAGTAATGCAGGATTTTGAGTCTAAAATGATATAACATAGAACCATATGAAGGTGAATAATCTAGTAGATTTAAATCCTCACAATCTCATCAACTGAGAAGGAATCATGGACTGACAGGATGTGTTTAACATTGGCCAACATATTAATGATAACCAATACTGGATCAGTTCCTTTAGGGGATCTCATTAAAACTATCATAAAATGAAATGTAATATCATTCCATTTCCATTCAAAAATATATAAATGATATAAAATTCTTTTAGGTTTCTGGTGATATAACTTCACCAACTAACTGGTGGAGTACATTGTGATGAATAAAAAATTCTGCCTTCTCATAATAAGACTCCAATACATACGAAGTAGGTCTTTACAAATCATAGCAATCAGAAGATGAATAGTCCAAATAGAGGTAAGATATTCCTGCATCAAATCTTCCAGCACATCAACAGGAACCCAAAGATTCCCATAGAAGAGAAGGGTATCATATTCATAAAAAACCATCATGGTGATGGGTTTTCACATTTGATGATCCCCCACAATATGAGGCCCTCAAAATCGAATTACTACCTTATCTTGATCCCCTCTAGAAGGGAGGATGTCACGTCAAGAGCTTCTAAAATTTGATGTCCATGATATTCACAAAACTCCAGGTGCATCTTAGAAAACCATTCCATCAACTTCAACTAAGTCCTAGTCTTTTATAAAACATTCAACCGAGTTTTCTGGCCCATCACACTAGAAATGACATTATCCTAACATGTTTATAAATCTCAATGTCAAATGTCTGTAGTTATTCAACCCATCTGTACAACATGGAATTCAAGTCTCACTGTTTGGAGATGGGTTTGATACCTTTATAAATTGTTTAATAAATAAACATAAAACCCCAAAGGTAGTTCCTCCTATAATGTACGGCATGAACTACATCTCTTAGATTGAGTTCATGTATAGGGAAATTGATCTAATGAGGCTTCTAATGGAAAGAAACATATAATAAACACAGTTACCCATTATTTGAACGAATCCTAGCTCTATTCCTTAGCACCGCAGTTAATAATATAGGTTCTTCATATAATAGGAGGAACCATTATTGATGTTGATTCACCCATAATATCCAAATATCCCTATGAAACTGCATATATCATAAAAATTCATCGGCTTTTCCTAATTAAAAATGACCCTAATATACCTTAGATTAAAATATACATCTATGTATATATTTATATGACCCAATATGATAACCATATTAATAAAAAAAGTTCAATTTACTAATCTCAAAATATAGATAATGCTATCTTAGAGTATTCATCATGATATCAATATTGTTGTAATGTTTTTGTCTAGGAAAATAATACATTATGTTCTCTTCTATGAAGGCTAAAACGATGGAATCAAGATACAAGTGGAAAACACCATTCATTAGAGCAATAATGAATGTCAGAACATTCGTAAGGATGAACAACATTACTAGATACTCATACAAGATATACATTGTAATTTTGTATGTGGTATGCCTGATTTCCTTACACACACTTGATTATTAACTGACCATAGGTCGATATGGGGAAAATATTTTAGACCCCAGATATGGTTAAGCTTTTTCTACTTAAGATAGTGTTTACTATTTCTTCACCGTTTGGTAGTTCAATTGGCTGTAATCTATGATAAAATGGTGGCTACCATCCACCATCTTGGATAAAAGGGCAGGATAAACCCCAAGAAATGTGTTGGGTCAGATGTAACCCTTTTCATCTAGATATTCAAGATTATTTTTTAGTTCTAGGAGGTCTATTGGTGGCATTATTTACAAATGAATGTGAACTAGTGAGGAACATGAATGTAGGTCAATAGATAACTTACCATATATCTCAGGGTGTAATCTTGAAAAATCATTAGGGACAAAATCCATCAAATATTCCACAATAGAAAGAAATTATAAATGATTCTTTTCCTGATCACTAATAAATAGAATCTCCATCTTTGATATCGCACCACTGAACCTAGAATTCATGGGACTAGCTCAACATTCCTTGATATCCAATTCCCCTTATGTATATGTTTGATTCCATTGGATGATGTGAACATTACCCGGTAGTAAAATAAATACACATGGGATAGATAAGGAATTCTCTAGTCCATACTGAAAATTAAGTTGAAGTCAGTCTTCTAAAGTATACAGATATTAAATAAAATACAATACCCACCTATCTTATGGGGGAACTCCTAGTACTAGCATATTACCCTTGATATAACCCCTAAAGGTTTTTCAAGAAACATAATTCCACAAATGTACTAAATTGTACGACTTATACATTCCACAACTGCAATAGATATATAAAAGTGTGATAAACCTCTGTCCAAATGGAAGAAACTAAAGTTGAGTCTACTTTAATAGTATCTCTAGACGTATATTTTCCTGGAATATTCTCGTCAAGCATAGGGTGAATTGAATTAATATGTACTGAACTATGAACCTGAGATGCTGGATAACTGGGAAAGGAATTACCTCTTTGCTAATATTGATCATCTAATACCACTTTTTAGAATCCCACCCCAGATTCCACTAAATAGTTCCCAAAGACGGGTTGCCGAAGGATCTCAAGTGCACATACTTAATTGGTAGAGGATTCTGACTAGTATTTGGGGCATAGTGTGGATTCATGGGGATATTATTCCATCATTGATCAAAGTTTACTTTATAAATATAAATATATATTAATAATAAATAAAATAAAAATTCATGATAGGACCAGACTAATAACTCACCATAGCCGAATAGGTATCAAAAATCAGACATAAGCATTAATAATAATGATTAATATCCAAGATATGCAAACTAGACTCATAATTCAAATAAATAATACATAAAAAATGAAGATGATGATAATGAATTGTCATGTACCTATTCAAAAATGAGTAAATGGGAAAAATTGATTAATGGAATATACCACATGCTATAAAAATAGGGAAAAAGTCAAAATCTTATACTACAGTAAATTAGAGTATAAGATGAGTCCTCTTCCCCCAAAATCTATTTTAAAAAAATCCAATCATGCACCAAAATATATCTACATCCCCATATCGATACTTAAAATCATTATTTATTTTGGTTACCATTGGTGGCCCAAGCATGGTGTGAGATACAATCCTATTAGGAAACCACCAACAGTTTCTAGATCTATCAATTTTGTGAAATATAAATAATATATGTGGCATAAAAAATAGTAAATGAAAGGAATTAAAAATTAAATGAACAACACATCAAATTGGGTTTCTAAATGGGAACCTAAATGTTATGAAATGTTTCTACAGAAGATAGTTGTCTAATCCAATGTAACTTATTCAAGTAATATGGTATGTATATGATTCATCATGATTTACATAACATGTGTGGGTCAAAGACAAGAATAATATTTGTCATGGAGGATTTGTCCCTTTAATATTAGTCAAGAATGATCATATTTTAATTTAGAGGCACCACATATTGTCCAAGGTAACAATCTATAATATCCAATAATGTAATATTGAACCTCTCCGAGGAGAAATATATTGGAATCCCAAGGGTAACTATAAGAGCATCTGATAAAAGTAGTACCAGGAAGTATATACATGGATACCCTCAATGGAATCTCTAGTATCACTCTTTTTATGATAATATCTATGTCCATACTAGGTATCTCACATAGGGGCCCATGTATCACTGGAAGCATGAAAACCCCGTATTTTCCATGGACTGATCAATAGTTTCTCTCACAGGGATCTAATGTGTCCCAAAAGTAAATGTGATCTTCTTAGAGAGTCAGCCAACAGAAATCTAGGTGTCTCTCTCGGTCTGTCATGTAGTACCATTCCATGCAAGATGATTCCATCAATTAAATCCTTAAATTGGGACTTTTGTTAACTCCTGACCTATACGATGATGAAGAATAAAATTTAAAATCACACATCATCATCTTGGAATTTTAATTTTTCCAGGTAGAATGCTAGAAATGGATTTTATTGAAGCCTAACAAACATTAAATAATTAATTAATCACCAAACATTTTTTTTATGCCTGTCACATTGCACAAGGAATAATAATAAATCATGTAAAATTAGGAAGTACATATAATTCATTGAATTTGTGTCATTCAACAAATTTATACCAATTAAAATAATTATAAAATTAAACCAAGATAGAGATCATATGAATTAAATTGATTTTATATTTGATTAATCATTTGAAATTTCATACATAAATCCAGCTAAAGTTGTAAGTTAATTCCAACTATTCATCTCAGTCTGAATGGCCCATAGACCTTCTATTTTTATTTATTTTTGATAATTCACTTTTTAAGGGTTGGAGGGGAACCTATACATGGATCATATGCTTCACTGCATTATATGAACCATAGGTCTCAAAGGAATTCATCTTAAGTCATTTAATTATATATGGAATTTATTACAAGTGAAACGCACAATGACACATGGAGGTTGACATCTATGGTCTTGAGAAAATAGTAAATTTATTGTAGGAACCAAAAAGGCGTGGATCCCAATAAGGAAAACCAACCATATATGTTTTTCACCACAATATATGGTCAAAAATGACATGATAACCCACTCAGATTAATTTATTTTACATGTTAGAGCCATCATGGGAAGGTTCCAACACGCTGCATAATGACACACATAATGAATGAAAATGAAACACCAGGTAAGAAGCTAGACTAAAAACCTTAGCCTAATAAAATACCAATCATCTTTTTCCACCATCAAATTGGCCTGGAACATAACATACTGAAGAAACAATCCAACACCACAAAAATAGGGGAAAAGTGGTCACAACTAAATAGTGAAACAAAGGAAAAACGAAATAATGAATGGAAGAAAGAGTATTGTAATATTTTTCCATACATCTAATAGATCCAACTACAAGAGATATGGTTTACATATGAGAGATATAAATTGATCCCATGAAAAGGGAATGAGGTTATTTTATAATGGGATGGAGATTTCTGATGGAGAAAAAGTGGAAGATGTGGGGTGTTATAATTAAAAGCATTTAAGCTAAAAATTTGAATTTTACTAACATAGACATTGAAGCATGGTTTAACAAAATAATTGGAAAAAACATGTGCCAAAAGTGAGAATGACCAAAATCCTATTGTTTTTCAACCTCACATAGCTATGCTACAAGTTTTCAAGGATTTTGAAAAATAGTGCATCCCCACAGAACCCCCTGCCTCTTACAACACGATTTAAGAAACCTTTGGGGTCCATGAAGCATAGTTTCTCTTAATCATTCATCCAATTACACCTTCTAAAAACTCTAGGATATGGGCTCTAAAAAAGTCCCATAAACCCTCATGACCTCAATTAATCACTTATTAAATATATTTTTCTAAATAAGAAAATAAATATGTTAACTAATAGTCTGTAGATTTCAGAAAATCTCATACATTACAAATAATGGTGGAAGAAAATAGTAGATAACGATGGAATCACATCAGAAGATTATATTATAACATTTTGGGATAGAACCAATGAAATGGTAAGTTAAAATGATTTGACACAAATTCTATTGATTAAAAAGTGTATATGATGAAAAATATCTTTCATGAAAGGTGTGGGTAACAATAATGTATTGATTCAAGATTGATCATCAATATTTGAGAAAATTGGAAATCATCCAGCAAATATATTATTTATTAAAAATGAACAAAACTACCAAAACATATGGATTTAACCATAGAAAACATAAAATTGTGAAGGCAAAAAACCGGTATTCCACTAGGTATGGATCATGAATCTACCCCAATAGAGGAATCAAGACCAAAGAAAAGGATAAACCCAAGAATTATTGAACCCCTCTTATTATTAACAAGACATCCTACTTGAATCATTCCTTTCAAACTTTATCCGTACTCATTTAACTTGAGCCATAGTGTCTATGGAGTCCATATAATTAATCTACCACTACTAACATGGCCTCTGTGAATGTTGGGGAAGGAGTTCCTCAGTAGGATACCTCTTAATGAAACCAACGACCCTCCACCAGTAATGAGTGAACCAATCTCTTCCATCCAAGTATTAACTCGGACCACTAGGATTAGATTTTTGCGATTTATTTAATTTCTCTATGAGTTCTTGAACTCCTAGATAGTTTATCACACCACTATAAGGACTGATGCCTAAAGCTTCATCTCATCTCTGAAATGATCATCACCCCAAAAACAATAATGAATATATTTTGAGAGAGACTCCCTTGGATATTGATTCCTATCAACTATCACAAAAATAACCACAAATAGATATACTATTTTCTTCTAAAATAATATTCCACACCCTTTTCAACCAATAGGATTCACAACACCTACATTACAATTCAAAAGGAATCCAATTTTTTAATATTATTATATGATGGAATTTCATGAGACTTCAAACTCCAAACCTAGAAGTTGATCTTCATTAAGATATCCATGCACCAGACCATCAACATGAGGTCATCATACATAGAGGTTTTAAGTAATTATGACTAATGTTAGTGATGATGTTTAATTGTGTATATCATTTAATTGAATTTTATGGTGATATAAGATTCACATATTTTTTTGGTATTGTTGAAAATGAATATTTTATATTAAACTAATATTTATGAAAATTTTTCATCCTAAAAATCATGGTCATTATAAGTGTTCATTTTAGAAATTTTATAATATATTCTGATACCAATAAATTAATTACTAATAAGGATTGTATAAATATTTTCATTTTATGTGTCCTCATATTATACCATTTTTCAGTTACGAATTGAAATGAATCCATAAATTGATTTTTGTAGGAAGAGATTCCATTTTTTTAGTAATTATAAATAATTTAGAGAAATATTTTTTTAGACTGAAAGTATTTATTATTAAATGAATATAAAGGTTTAATATAATTATGAATATTTAAATTTATTTCAATGTGGATAAATGATTTATGCTGATAATTGTCGATGGAATCTCAGTGTTCATTATTGTGAATATTTTTCTTTCAAATATCAATATAAAATAGGGTAATGATACTCTATAAGAACAAATAAACAATCCCTAGAAAACAACCCCCTTTAATTTTATTTATCACATGGGGATTGTATCATATCAATTGGTACACCCACTAGACCCCTAAAAAGTTCACAATATGTTCCATGAACAATTTTTATGAATTTTTATTCTGGTTCTAACACATGTACTTAACTCTGACATAATAAACTTTTAGTGTGAAGAAAATTATTATCAATATATAATACAGATACTAAAACTTAGTGAAATATACTATCAACCAAATACGCTTTCCTGATTAGTGTTTGATATATAAATAAAATAATTATTGAACAATCCTGGATAAATGGTAATGTGATAAAAAAATACACTCATATGTGTTCAAATAATCTTATGGTTGAAATAATTTTAGGGAATATATAATTTAACACAATATAACTTTTGTGTGAAAATTATTTTTATAATTTCCAAGTCTTGGTTAAATTTTATAAAAAATTAAATAAATATTTCAAAACAATTACCTTATTCTGTTAAGATATATTATTAAATTTAAATATTAGAAACTATAAATGACATTTATGATATTCAAAACATATTTAAAAAAATCATTAATTAATCCAATGGTAAATAAACATAATTGGTGCTAAAACATTCAAAATCTTGATTTTTTATTAAGGTCAAACCTCCAATGACAACTGGTGGAATATTGAGAAATATTAAAAAATAATATAGAAATATTAAATAAGAAATTATAGAATATATTAAATTATTTTTGAGGGTTATGTATGGTTATCTATAGGAATATTAATGTGTAGTATAAAAATTATGAATATTTGGAAAAAATGATTATTTGAAAATAGAGAATACATTGCCATTAGGTACAAACAATCATTTCGAATTCAAATAATTGTTGTGTTAAAATGCGTATGTATTTATTTTTTTATGGTGATATACTTGAATAAAGTAACCTTGAAATGTGACCATTATAATATAATCTATGATATAATGTTTGTAAATAGAAGTAATCAAATAGTGAAATTTATATAGATGGGAGTAGTTTTAAAATAATGTTGTAGAAGCGTTAAATATGAGAACCATTATTTTTCAATGTAAGGATGTAGTATATAAAGGATTCCCCATTGAATCAAACATCATTAAACTTCAATATGTATTGTTTGAGTGATTTTAATTTGGTTATGTTTAATCTCATATAAATCATTATGAGATGCATTGAAATTGAATCAACAATTTTGTCTTTTAACATTTATTTTCTAAAAACTACTGATTATATTGAGTTATTTGGGGGTTTTATATATATGTAAGTTTAATATCAATATATAAATATAAATTTGACATGTGATAATTTGTTCATAAATGTGAATTATATTATTTTTATTGTTATGTTGAATTTTTATTAATTTTTATTAAATATATATCATTTTAAAAAATGAACTGGAATATTTTACATAAATGCACACAAAAAAATAAGTTAATTATAATGGAATGAAAAATAATTAATATCAAATAATATTAAAAATATTTTACGGTTTACCATTTATTATTTTCTAAATATTTTTTTTAATAAATTATATTTTTCTCTTCTATAAACAAAATACATTAATATTGGTTCATGAATATGAAAAAAATAAATATCATTGTTTTAAATTAGGTCATTGACATTTTTTAAATGGGAATTAGTTTTTGAGAAAACTATCTTACCATGGTAAAAATGGAGTTATCACCATAGTGGAAAAAATTAAAAAAATGGTTAAATTGTATTAGTAAATTTACAAAATTCCAATGAATAATATTTATAAATTATTTATATGATTTCATTAATAATAAATTATTATATTTTTAGGATTAATTAGACCATTATTTTTTAAAATAACATTTTATATAAATTTTGTAATGGGTATTAATGTATAGGTAACAAATACTTATCTATAATGGGATACCTCATTCAATGACATAAAATAATTTATTTATATGATTTTACAACAAATCTATTCAAATATTGCAACCTTAAAAATAATATATAACATATGGATTCACTGAGTGTCAATAAGAATAATTATATCCTTTAAAACCTATAAAGGCTTCTAAAGGATGTCATGTTTTTTCTTTCTTGATCAAAAGACATGTTTTTTCTAATTTGTAAGTAAAAATATCATCCATTATTTTTGAATTTATATCTTCTCATACTACCCCTTATAGAATATTATTTATTTTTATTAAAAATTTCATATCATTATTTTATTAGGAAATTATACCCAATTTTGTTTAAAGATATACATTTAAATATTTCTTATTCTTATTTAGGTTGGTTTAACTACTAACATGAACACTACTATAATATTTTCCTGAAATATAATTATGAAAACCTATATTCATGTAATATAAGGTTTTTGGGTTATTTTAATTAACAATTTAAATTCTATTTTGTTATAATATATATTTATTATTAAAATTAATTAAATTAATTAATTTAATGAGCATAAAAATGTAAAATATCTTACCATCTTTTTTAATTCACTACCACAACATCAATGAAATAATAATGAGATTATAGAATACCAAAATTGGTATATATAATATTTAAATTCCTTTGGTAGAGGTAATGAACACATGAGGATAAAGTATGTACTAAAACCATTAAATGGAATTATGTATGAAATAAATGTATTAACAAGAACCAACAAGTTAATATTAACAAAAAATGATTAATTAATTGTTTATAAATAAACATAAATGAATTTTTTAAGTAAATCAAACATAAATAATGAATTTATATAGATAAATAGTAAATGTAATTAGAATATAGTGGGAGTTAGAGCAAATTTATATAAACCAGAATACAATGTCAACTTTTTCATAACTCTTTCTATTTTATTTGATATATAAAAACTATAAATTTACTAAATATTAATATGTTTTTTTAACTAAAATCATTTGATATCCCACAATAATAATACACTTATCTTCTTAGTAATTTAAACTTCTATAATCAATATTATTTTTAAATGATATTTGTCTCAAAAAATTAATTGTTTCTAAATGTTAACTAACACTGTCTATATATTTTATTTACCTTCCATTTAAATGTTATTATATATTGAAAATATATATTTATCTCATTTTTGAACTGGAATATGTATTCTTTTCAGTAATTTTCATAGTACTCTTAAATTTCCATTTAAGAATGAAATTTTATATCCCTTTTCATAATTAAATTTAAATAAAACCACTAAAAAATTCGTATAACGTATTTATCCAGACATACATATTGTTTTATAATATTATAAAATGTGTTCGTTACACTAAAATAAAATCTATTTGAGGACTTATTATACATCGTATTATTTTTATATTAATTTTTTATAAATATTTTTTGTTTTAATTTATTATAAAATAAACATAATTTATATCTTTTATTTTATAAAAAAATTACCAAAACATTATGAACTCTATTATGATTATTCATATTCAATTTTACATTCATTTTCTGGTAGACCCATTTTTGGGTATTATATTTTATCACTCAGGTGACAGTTTCAATATTCTATGATTATATGTTTCTTTTTTGGGATTGAATTATGGATTTTATCAAATGAAATATTCGACTATTTTTTAAGAGATACAATCTAAAAATTGTATGTTTGTTGTATTATTTATCAGGGTTAATCAATTTATAAATAATAATTTATCTTCTATTTATTTAATGTGGATCACATATGTTTGGATATATTATTATTTGAAGTGTTTTTATAGAGTTTTGTAAACCTCTATTGCTCTATGTAATGATGTATATTTAATGAGAATACTATGGGATGCTCTTAGTGATTCCCAATCTACTATGTTTTTATATATTGGTAGTGATTATAAATCTATTATATTACGATTTTCCTTCTAGAGAACATTGACATATGTTATGAATTTCTATACTTAATCTTATCGCAAAATTCTTTTTTATAACATAATTGTTTATGGTTAATATTTAGACATTCTTATGAAATGGTATTTTTATGAATTCTGGAAAAGTATTTATAAATATAAATATATATTAATTTATTAACAACACCATTATTATGGTTTTATAATATATTTCCATTAATAATGAAATATATTAAACATTAAAATTCTTTTAATTTATATGATCTAATAATAAATTCTAACTAACCCATTTTTATGATTTAAAATATATTGTTAATTATTGGTATCTATATTCCTGTGATTCATGTTTTTAAAACAAATTAAATTACATATTATGAATTTAAAAATTAAGGATAATAACCCATGAAAAATTGAAACAAAAATGAGGCAAATCACATTTTAAATAAAGAAAATGATTAAACCCCACTCACCCACAAAAAACATTGTAGAACAAACCAAAAAAATTAAAATCCATCAATATGATAATAGTAATAATAATATTAACATTAATATAAGGATCAAGAAGAGTTCATGATGCATGGAGTGGAATTGAGATGAAGATAAATAGTGTATAAAACAAACATGAGTATGGAAGTCAATACTCAATTTCCTCACCCCCTCATTATCTTAATAATATTATCATGATCAAAGGGAGAAAACTTATAGTTAATTAAGACACTATGTTATTTTAAAATTCCCATATACATTTTCATTGCTATCATAAGTCCTTTATTTTAATTTTATAATCCATTGGATACATCATTATTTTCCTCAAAAACATCAAAAGAATTAATTATGGGAATAAATAATGAATTAATCTTTAATGGATGAACATCACTACTATTTCATGTGTGGGGTAATCAGCATTGGTGAAATAATAATAATGATATTCAAAATTTCCCCCCATATATGTGTTGCAATCCTCCACATAAACCACATTCAGAGACTCCCCAATAGGGGAATATTGTATCTAAAAAACTTCACATTTACCATTTTCAATTATATTTCTAAAATCAGAGGTAGTAACAATTATGTACGTCAAAATTGTGAAATACATTCAAATATTTTATATAATGAAGCTAGAATTCATGAAAAAATCAAAGGTGGATTTATTATTAGGAAAATTATATTGGAGGAATGAAAATTTGAAGCTATAATGTTATTAGTAGTTCATTAAAATATAAAAATTATATCCTTATCAATAAATTTATGTGGTTTATTATTAACTTAAAACCCCATTATTTTAACAAGATCAAATACTCAATGTATGTCCATCAATCTGGTTTGGACTTCATGAGAGGCTAATGGTGTCACCATATTTATATATTTATCAACTATTTTTTTCCAATGTATCTCTAATTTGTTTTTAGAGTATGTAAAAACATGTCAATTTTCATTGAATACTTCCCATAAATCATCGATCTAAAAGGATCACTTGTTATACAATTGATAATATTTTTATAAGGAAACAAAATACCATTCTCTATTTTGTCACCATAAATCATTCCTAGATTTTACATGGTTCCCCTCTATTATTATACATGAATATTAAATCCTAGAAGATTACATTTTGGTTAATATCCAATAACAATATTCATAGATATTTCATAAAATGTATAATCCACAACAACAAAAAAACAGTAAAGGGATCTGGATAATTTAGTATCAATTCATATATTTTCATAAAAAAGTAGTTTAATTTTATGTGGATTTCAATTCGAATAATGGAACCTGATGATTAAATTTCCCAACGATTGGAGAATTTCTGAGTATTGGAAAAAAATGACATTTAAGGAACATAATCCTCATAAAATGAATAGATAAATATCTTATTAACAAAATTAATGTTCTAATGATATTGATCTAATTAGCATGAGTTAATGGTTCTTAACAATATGTAACAATAACTTAAAAATAGTTTTGGTTAGATATACAATCAAATGAGTTAACAAATGAATTCCCTTAACATATTTCTCAACTTGTATATATACATTGTATAATATTAATTTAAAAACAAACTAATTAATATAGATATATTAATGAAAATTAATCATTCGAGGACCTATGGCAGAATCTAAATATCTTGAATTTAAGGATGGGATGAAATTTTATTAAATAACAAAAATTGTATATTTTTTCATTTATTAATGTATATAGACGATGATGTTTAATTATACAATAGATAATACTAGCCATATTATAATTTATAAGCTTTTATGTATCCTCATATACAAATTAGTAATATTTAAACAAATTTATGAATCTTAGAATCAACCTATAGTAATCAAATACCAAATTAAATCTTCTTGATTGAGGGATGAAAATTTAATTCTATTTCACATTGTTCTCTAGAAAATGAAAAATTATATTATATTTGATATATATATATTATAATAAAGTATAAATACTATTTTTGATGAAATATACATTGAATCATGCAATAATTTGTATATGTATTTGAATAAAATGGTACTAAACTAATTTTTTGTGGGGTGTTTTATTTTATGAAATATATAATTTTTTAAATAGAATAAAATAAATCAATAGTTTGTCTTTTTATCATAATTTTAAATTCATGGTATGTTTCAAAATTATAATAATTATAATCTTTCAATTTATAATCAACATTATTAGTATTCTAATTTTCCAAATCATACATTGGTTATCATATAAGGTAAATGATTTGGTTTTTCATAATTTTATTACCTTTAATGGAAATAAAATAAATTAAAATTTTGTACCTAAAATCATATTAATTTTTATACATTTTCCTCAGATGAATGTACCTCATTTTTTATTTTGGAACATGTATGCATCCTCAATAGAATATATTTCATATCATATGACACAAATTATATATGCTCTATGAAATTTTTTATTAGTTCATGCATATCCCTTTTTTATCATATCATTTTAAAATAAAATTTCATTATTAATGCCTATGATTATATATTACTTTATAATTCCGAATAATATTATAATTTATTTTTCATATTTTAAATTTTACATCGAGATAAGAAATACGAGTATCAGTTGAATTATAGAGTTTATAACACCATTTCATATTAATGATGAGAAATATCTATATTAAAATATCTATATGTGAATCATAAAATAACATATACAGAATGTTATATGTTGGAAATATTTGAAAAAATGCAGTTTTAGAAACAATAAGGGGTATTATTTAAGAATATTATCATCATTTTTATTTTTTACCGATGGAATATATTGTACAAATGCATTAGATATTTTTAAATACTGTGAATAGAATTCTATAACCTGGAGGGAATGAGTTATCAGATGAATTAGTGGTTGAGAATATTATTGATATCATGCATAAAAAATGATATTCATAAAGAACAATTATATATAACATGAATCAACTATATAATATGATTCTTCATGATTTTACATTAAATATTACGTAGTATGAATGTTGGATTAAAATAGATACTACATTTTTTTCAAAAAATAGGGAGATGTTTTAATTGACTTATTTGAAAGTTACCTCTAGAAAATTTATGCTTGGTGAAATCATTACCAAATATTCAATGTATAAAATAAATGTTCAAGATGATTCAGGTTATAGTACTTCCAATGAAAGTGAAAAGGAACATTATCAACTTATGAAATGGGTGAGTATGATTGTTGGAATGAAAATTATCATTACAAGTATATATGGAATACAAAACACATAGCTTAGAAGAGTGATTCTTTAGAAATTATTTTTTTTGAATGTAAGAATCTAGGGTATATATCACTGGATGGTATGAGGTTTAAACGGTTGGATAAAAAACTAATAAAAAGTTAAATAAATCAAATGATTTATGACATGGAAACCTAGTGTGTAAGTGGTATATATACAAATTCTGATAGTTATTCAGTTGAAAGTAGTGAATGTTAAAAAGTTACTGATTTATATGCTAATATTATAAATACTAATAAATGTATAATGGATAATGAATATTTTTAATCCCTTTAAAATATATCATTATTAAAAAAATTTCTTAATAATTTAGAGGATAATTTTAAATAAAAATCTTTTGAAGGATAAAACATTGATGTATCAGAAGATGTTTATAAATTACCATTATTTGAGGAAATAACAAGATATAACACACTTCTAGATAAATGTAATGTGAAATTAATGAACGAATATGGTCATTCAATGTTATATATGTCCTAATATAATATTATAAATTAAAAAATATACATGGAAAATTTCAAAACATAGAATTTAATTAGTTAAGAGATCAAGTTTTGGTTCATGTAATGGTGATTAGAATTTGGTTGTAAAAGTTATTTATGATATTACATGTCTAGTGAAACTCATATATAATTTTATTTTTGGGATGCAATATTTTACAAAAAATTAATGATTTTTTAAAACATGATTAAAATTACATAATATGATTTACTTCAGATTATTCAAATTTCCAATCATATTACATTATAAATAAATGTCCCCCATATGGATAAAAATTTCATTGAGGTGGAAAATTGAAGAATAAATATTCTTTAATACATTTTAACTCTGTTAGTTTTCATAAATCCACTATTTTTATTGAATCAATATTTTTTTAACATAAAATGTTTAAATTGATATTTATTCCAAAAGTTATTTGGGAAAATAATTCTTGAACAAAACATATATGGGTAACGAAACCAAATCATTTTTTTATGAAGGATGAGAAATATAAGGCAAAATTTTTTTACATGGATAAATTATCTTCAATACACATTATAGGAGATAAAAGTACTTTTATTTTTTAAAAAAAAGTTAGAAAAGTAAGTATTAGAGACAATGACCAATGATAAATCATCAGTATTTAAGATGATGAATTTCTATATAAGACATTAATTTTTAATTTTTTATGTGTTGAGGTAATTATCCAAAATCTAATTATAATAATGATATTTTTTGATTAAGGTTATCTTGTGACCATCATGATTGATAAATGTATTATTCAATTTTCCCAATGTGAATTTATTTTTTCTCTGGATTGGCATAAAAATTTGCACAGTATAGATTGAGAGAACCATTGAATCAAATATAAACCATTTTTGAATGAAAATAGAGGATTTTTTTGTGTTGTGGTATAGATATTTAGAACATTTTAATATTAACACCTTACCCAAAATTTTTATGGAAGGACCTATGATAGATTTTACTAAAGTCCAGGTAGAATTCTTCACAATTTGTTGTTCATTGTATATTTATTATGAAAACATAGTTCAAGATATAAATCAATTAGAGAAATTTCAACTTATTGATCATTATAGTTATTTACATGGGATTTATCCGGGTTTACATAAACAAAAATCAATAGGGGAGAACATGAAGTGCAGGCCATGGAGGATGAATATACTATATGTACATGAATTTATTTGTTATAAAATAAGTGAAATGTTATTTTTTGTTTTTAGAGTTTTCTTACTCAAGTAGAAAATAAAAAAATACTACCATTTAATACTATTAAATGAGACCATGGTTATGATATTGAAAATTTTTACATTAAATTTTTTATAGTAAAAAGGAATTTATCCCAACTTATCTATACCATGAAATCCTAAAAGAAATGGTGTAGTTGGGTGAATAAAAATAATTCATTAATAAATTAATCAAATAATGTTGAATGAATACTCTATTTCCATTTTTAGTAAAAACTTATTAAGAAATTTTTATACTATAAAAAGAGTTTACCTTTGAAATTTTCTTTATAAAACACCTTATGTGTTGGATACTAGAAAAAAATTGAAAAAATATTACTATATTGTTTCAGGGTATAATGGTTTCATTTTGAATAAAAAATACCATTAATATAAATATGAAAAAAATGAGGGAATATATCTTGGTTTTTTCAACAGAAACATGTATTATGTTTCAAAGAATCATATAATTATTTTTGGGTAAATGATGCATGTTATGTTTGATGAAACTGGTTATAATGTTTACAATAATCTAGAAGTAAATTATGAAGATGAAATTTTTAAAAGAATTTTTTTTAATCCCTAAACTAATATACATCCCATATTGGATAATTATTGGAATTTATAGTCAATGGAATGTATTTTTTCAAATGTATTTCTTTTAGAGAATGTTAAACAACATTTTGAATAAAATCATTTTTCTTTTAAATGAATCCAATTTATATTAACTAAATATCCCACTAATATCATCGTTGGAGAAATTGGTAAACTAGTCAAAACTATACTATCCTCAATAAATGAATGTGGAAATTTCATATTATTATCTAGCCTCAATCCAAAAAGACAGGATGAGGCCTTATGTGATTAATATAGGTTTAGATAAATTCATGATGAACTAAATGAATTTGTATAGAATACAGTATTGTCTTTAGTTGAATGAACTGATAATCTTCTTTTAAATAGAGTCAAATGTTTCTTATGATATAACTGTGATGGAAATGGTATTTTTTTAGGAATATTTCTTGGGATATTGTCTTGAATTATAAAATTAATTTACAAGGATTGTGTATAATTGTGATAATGGGGATAAATGATTGGTGATATTTTAAAATTTATTTTTTCCTTAAATAATTCCTTGAATAATGTTATAATTTATATTCCCTCATCTTATACCTCAACGAAACTCATATAAAATTATATGAATGAAAATAGAGGAATGAATTATTTTACGAGGTTTACCCCCATTTTAGTAAATTACAACCTTTCCATGTATACTATAATCCATTGATAAATATTCACTATATAATTATGTTAATACAATAAATACATCCCCAATCTAGAAACATATATCTCTAGATAGAAAATTATTCTATCTCCCACCATCTAAAAATGTTTTCAAATATTTTTTATCTGAAACAAAAATATTTCAAAGAGTGTACCTCAAAAAACTCTATCGAAAACCTCCATCTAGTACGTATCTATCTTATAAACCATTATCTAATGTTACACAATCATGTACAAGTTTCTTAATTACCCCTCAGTCTTTTGATGCTATTTCCAGTGAAACTATATATATTATCTTTATAAAATAACTATTTTTCAACCATTTTATTCCTTAAATGGATGACCACATCACCAAAACAAATGTAATTGGACTCTTTGATATTTTATTTTTCCAAAACACTACATGATTATTACCATATATATGGGAATCCATCTTCTCAAAAAAATTAGGTGGAACATTCTCCAAATTACAATTTCTCTTTCAACTCAAAATTCATTTGACTACAATCAATGTATTTTAAACATCATATTTAACATTATTCCATAAGGTTCTAATAGATCTTGTACTTAAAAATATCATTTAATATTTCTTAAATGTTGATGAAATTTATGAACATTGAATAAAAAAATCATCACCATCATGTTTATAGACATAATAAATTTTATTTAAAGTTTATAAAGGGATTATCTAATACCTCTATATGGACTTATATATCTACTAAGTCTTTAAATCTTTCTTCATAATATTTCTAACTTTGGTGTCCTTTTTCTAGTTATATCAATCATGCCCTTTATTCCACACATAAAAATAATTTATTACATAAACCCTTAACATGGTACAACATATAAGATTAAGAGGACTATTGTCATCAGGGATTTGGAACATTATATAATATCATAAAACATAAAACACATCTTATTGAAAACCTCTTTTACCAGACCACAATATTCCTTCATACTTAAAATTTCTTGCGATAAAATAAGGTCATGCAAAATAAAATGGTGAGATATAAAGCCCATTAAGGGAATAAAAAAAGACACAACAAGAAATAGAAATAAATTTTTGGAAATAGGCATATCAGTAGAGCATAAGAGAAACATGAACCTAAAGGCATGATATAGCATGATTATCGTAACATGTAAATGTGGCATCAACATTTAAAATGACATTTGCATGATCCAAGGACCATTGCACATGGAGACTGATTTAACACACATTACACTTTAATTATCATGATTAAATCCTCATTTTACTTATTGAATAATGATATTCATCTTTACCCAATGCATTAGAGTGCTATAAGAGCACACCATTCTTAATCATTTCATTTCATGAATAAGTGTGCCACATGGATCATATAACATGGATTCATTAAATGTCATCATTTATTCCATGGAAAATGAATATGGAATTAATACATGAAAATATATAATCAATATGTAAATTTTTATAAAGTTGAATCCCCTTGATAGTGAAATGGTCATGGTATTCCCTACACGATGACTTTGTCTTGGAGAATCACAGTGCAATTTCAACCGTATAATGACGTGACATAAGAATACATGAAAATGATGGATGAGAGAGAAAGTGGTGTCTCATAATATAATAATTAATTGGATAGTATGGGGGTTATATAGATACATTTACTAACACACTCAATGGAATTTAGATTCATAATACAGAAGAATTGCTTGAATGTTAAAGAGGAGAGAGAAACTTCATACTGAATATCAGCATGGTAACAGGTGTACATGGGAGGAATTAATGATAGAGAAATACATACATAATAATTCAAACAAAAAGTGTGATGTATGGGGGAGGTGTGAAATCATACACAAACATTTGTAATTAAAAACAATGTAATAATAACAAAATAATAATTAGACAAAATGGGAAAGGAAGAAATCCCATTCATGGATGTGTGATACCAAAGGCTTGGGAGAGGCTTGAGAGTGGATTATTGGGGGCATGGGTTGCCTTGGGTGGATTATTGTGAAATTTGGGAAGAGTTTTTTTTTGAGATATAGTGCATTTAGTGAAGGTGAAGTGGGAGCTTGGTTGTGTTTATATAGGAATAGGGAGGAAATTCTTTTTTATTTAGGTTTTGGACTATAGACATTAATCTAATCAAAACTACAAACCATCACATGTGTTTTACCCATATTTTTTTTCCAAAAGGGGATTGTAAAACATAATTTTATAAGGCCAATTTTAAAACTTATTAACATAGTTGTCTTGCTTATTTAGAGGTGACTCCCACTCTCCAAAAAATCAATTCAAAAAGATAAAATGTTTTTTATGTTTTGGAGGGTCCATTGAGGACCCATATAATTAATAAAAAAATATATTATCACATTATTTTAAATATATAATACATATTCTCCAAAAATATAATTTATATTACTTTATAATGTCACTATTGGGTCATTATGATGTCATTAAATACATTATATATTTAAACGGTATTTTAGTTTTACCCAAAAATTCGACTACCTCAGAAAATTATGAATAATTCACTGTTGGATAATTTTGACTTCCTAATTCCAAAAATAATAATAATTTTATTTAAATAAATATCTAAATTTGTGAATTTTTAATTTTAAAATAAAAGATGACATTTATTGATGCTAACAGTTTTTGAAAAAATAGAATTCAAGTCTAAATTAAAATTACAATTCCTTTCAAAAAAGATATACAAAACTTTATATTTAATAAAAATTAATTTAATAATAATATTTTATAAAAATATTATTTAATTCAAGAAAGTCCATTAATTAAACAAAAATAAATTTCTTAATTTAATATTAACTAAACATAATATTTGTTCTTTAAAAACTATTTACAGAGTATCAAAAATAAAAAGAATGTATATTCTTTCTTATATAAAAAATAATATACATAATCATTGCGCTATGGTCTGTAACATAACCCCTTATAACACACGCATAAGTCATAAGGTTATGTTGTGCAATGGTGAAATATTCTTGGGGTGGCTTGGATAACATCTCTTGAGTGGTAATCTCTATCAACATCTACTTCTCCCATAGATGTTATCCTTCGATATTAACGTGTTTATACTTAGCATGGACTTGGTAATGAGAGAAGCCCAGTGATGCCACATCCTTTCCGAGCTCAAACAGATGGTCTTTTTCTGGAGAAATTCTATGGTATGAGTCCACCCATTCTATTGTTCGAGTAAATAGGATTTGTTAAATCCATATATTTATACTAATCTTGTGATCACTATTCAATGGATATATTATAAATGGTAACAATTAATTATAGTATTTTAAAATCAAAAACATATACCCATGGAAGTACATGTGTTTTATATAACAATTTTATATAATAAAAAAATATATTAGATCCAGATAAATTTTCATTAATAAATGTTTGGGTCATTACAAACTTCCCCAATTATGAAATGTCTCCCTCAAAACTTCCTTTTACCACACTGATATAAATACTGGTAACTCTGCTTCATCACTTCCTTTGATTACAACTTTTCTTCTTCAAACATGTGGTTATGACACAACACCTTGACAAGGGGGAATTGTCTTATTTTATATAATCTTTTCCCTAAAATCTAATATCTTCAGCGGTTTATCTTCATAAGATAGCTCATTCTCCAATGGTACCACCTCGGGATTGAGTACATGTGATGGTTCAGGTACATGCATCCTCAATAGAGACACATTCAATATATCATGTACTTGAGATAGGTTCAATGGGAGTTATAGTTTATAGGAATCCACTCAATTGCAATCAGGGATCTCAAATGGGCTGATGTACCTAGTAATAAGATTTTATTTCTTCCCAAATATCATAACTCTATTCCATGGTGATCCATACAACAGCCCGAAAGCCTTCAAATTTTGATTTTAAACAGAACCCCATTTTATGGGATGAAGGGGGAAACCCGAACAGACTTCAAGGACATAGGACAATCACAACCCGACGTTCAGGAGATAAAACCCAAACTGACAACATGATGTTACCCCTCCCTAGAATTTCAATATGAAAAACCCTCCACCTTTAAAATTCTGTACAACAAGCAATTGTCTTGTGTCAAAGCACAATCCTGATCCGATGTCTGAATCCATACCCTCTCATCTTCCAAATCTATAAAGTGCTGCAAAGATGAAGGAAAAGCTCTGAAACCTCCTCAAGGATTGCACCATGAGGCTGGGCTCGGGTGCATCTCCATTCCAATAGACCATAAAAGAAGCATTGCAGAAAAACATCTTCAGGAGTGTAATGAGAAACACAATGCAGAATCAAAGCCATAGACTTGGAGATCCACGTCACACCTCCAACACCACATGCCGCAACCCGAAGAGGTTGACAAACCCGGAACGCAAAGCTGAATCTTCATCTCCCAAGACTAGAAGATCCAAAAACACAAAAATGGTTTGTCTTCATTGAGGGGTTCTGAGCCATAAAGATCTAGTAGTGCCACTTTGGACATGAAGCAGGTCATCTCCAAAAACCATAAGAACCCTCACTAGATTTCAAACCGGTCGATCCATAAGAAGTGAAAGCACCAACAAAGAGGGGATTGACATATAGAGAAGACATCACAAGAACCCCATCCACACCAACCAAATTCAAAACCTACAGAAGAAACACCACAACCATAATATAAAAAACCCCATAGTCAAACATGGAACAAAACCATCCCCATCCACGCCATGACAAAGACGAATCCAAACCACCCTTCTGAAATAGCTGATGAGCCGAGGTGCACCAGCTCTATCACAAACCTCACCGATGCCAAAAATATACCAGGGCCGACGCCTAAACTCAGAATCACCAGATTCGACACAAATCTGGATGACTCTGACACCACGCTGATCACGCCAAACCTTCACCGAACACAAATCTCGCAAGATATGAAGAAAAACTAAGCACTGGACATCCAACACTGGATCAAGGACAGCACCGGGATAGAAAACCCAAGCCCATTGCAATGACGGGCCACCAACAACGAAACATTCCAAAGTCAACCTGAGCCACACCGAGACATGCTGAAGCAGGCGCCGAGCACCGATGAGACTAAGACTAGATCCATGACCCCACCTAGCACGCCAAAAATTAAGAAGACACCGACACCAAACGCCGATCCATGCAGGTGGGGGTAGGAGGAAACACCCAAGAGGAAACCCTAGAAGTGCCGAAGAGGATGATGAACCTCCATTCCAAGGCTCAAAAAAAGTTTTTTTCCTTGGTGATATGTGGAATAATATGATGTATCTAACATAAAAAATCTTAGTCTCGTTGATGATTCTCAACATATCTTATTTGTCAACTCTGAGCATCTTTAATGTGCTTCTTCACAGTCTTAACATTCTCCACCATTTCTTCAACCATTTCAAGACCTAGGAGTATTATCTCCCAAACATAATCCCAAAATACTGGTGTCCCACACATATTCCCATAAAGGGATTCATAAGGATTCATTTGGATGCTTGAGTGGAAAGTATTATTATAGTAGAACTCAACAAGAGGAAGATGTTGATTACATCATCCATTGAATTCCCTTGAGCAAGATCTCAATATGTACTCAAGTGTTTGGATAGTCCTCTCAAATAGGCCATCAGTTTGAGAATGCTAAGCTGCACTAGATTTCAATGAAGAATTCATATCTTGTTAAATATTATTCCAAAACATTCAGGTGAATCTTTGATCTCGATTATATAAAATAGATAGTGGTACCCCATGTATCCTTACCACTTCTGTGATATATATATATATATATATATATATATATGTTGAAGTTGATCCAATGGAAAATCCTCGTGAATTGAAATGAAGTGTGCAGTATTTGTAAGATGATCCAAAACAACCCAGATAGAATTTTTTCTTTTATATGTCTTCAGATGTCCGGTGAAAAAGTCCATGGTGATGTTCTACCTTTTATTTGTTTGTATGGGTAATGGTTACATTATAACCAAGGACTTATGCCTCTCAAACATCACTTGTTGACATACCAGGAATGTTTATGTATACTCATAAATCTATTTCATCAATTTATCCCACCAATTATTCTCTCAGAGACCTCAATACATCTTTTTGTTTTAGGGGTGAATGGAGAAATTTGAACTAGGTGTATCATCCAAATGATCATTCTTTAACTCTGGATTTTATGGAACACATAATCTTGACCCAAATATCACAATTAATTATTCATTAACATTGAACTCTGAGGATTTATCTTCTTTGATAGTTTTCAATTTCTTTTGAATTCCCACATCATCCATTAGAGCATCCTTTAACCTTTCCAAAAGAGACAATTGGGCAATAATTCGTGAAAGGATTGATTATGTTCACTTATTTATTATTCCCATTACCATATTCATCAAATATAAGAGAACTGGATCCATTTCAATTCTCATTAATGATATATTCACTTGGTTTTTTCTATATAGAGCATATGCCACTATGTTTGCTTTCCCACGGTGGTACTGGATTGAGTTGTCATAGTTTTTTATCAGCTCTATCCATATTCATTGGCATATATTAAACGCTTTTTATTTGATTATATACTTGAGGCTTATGTGATCCATGTATATTTTACACATCATCCCAAATTGGTAATGTGTCCACATTTTTAAAGAAAAAAATTACTATATCTAACTAAAAATCATGTGTTGGATAGTTTTTCTCATGAACATTCAATTTACATGAATCATAAGCAATGAATTTTCAATTTTTCATCAATGAAAAACCCATTCCCCTCTTCAAAGCATCACTAAATACAACAAAATGTTCTCCGCTTGTGGGTAATGTGACCACGACTGTACTGATTAGCCTATTTTTCAGCTCCTTAATGCTATCTTCACATTCATAATTTCAAGAAAACATGATTCCCTTATATGTTATCTTGGTACGATGGTTTGATAATCATGAGAAATTTTTCACAAATCAGTGATGTTATCCTACTATCCCCATGAATTTACAGATATCCATCACTGAGGGTGGCCTCATGCATCCCTCTATTGTAGGGGTCCTGGAGAGATCCACAGATATCCCATTTCTGGTGACGATATGACACAATAATGAGACAACCTTCAACCAGCACTCACACATTCATTACATTTCCTAGATAATCTCCATACGTAAGGCCTTTAGTACAAGGCTTAGATGCTCCTCATGATCCTTCATGGTTTTGGAGTATATTAGAATAATGTTTATAAATACTACCATAAATTTTTTGAGGTAATATCTAAAGACTCTATTCATCATATCCATTAATATTGGTGGAACATTAGTGAAATCAAAAAGAATTACTATAAATTTATAGTGCCCGTACCTTGTACGAAAAGTAGTATTAATGATATCCTCCTTCTTCACCCTTACTTGGTATTATCCTAATAGAAAATCCACCTTGGAAGAGTATTGTTATCATCATAACAGATCGAATAATTCATCAATTCAGGGTCGAGGATACATTTTTTTGTCATGATTTTTTCAAGATCAAGATTATCAATGCCAAGGCACATGGACCAATCCATCTTCTTGACAAATAGGAATGGTTCACCCCATGGTTAAGCACATGGGCATATAAACACTTTATCTAGATTCTAATATAGTTGTATCTATAGCTCCTCATGATCCCTAATATCCATTCTATATAGAATTTTGGATATTGTCGATTCCCCATATATAAGATCAATTTATAATTCAGCATCTCTTTTGAGAGGAAGACCATGAAATTACCTGGGAAACACTTCAACAAATTCCCTCATGATAGAAATGTCTTCATGGATGATTTATCCTTTAGACACAATCAGCTGATAAATATACACATGCTCATCTGCCAGTAATATCCACACATGAGATTATGGGGATAAAGAAGATTTATCCTCCTCCTTGAACTTGTACAGAATTAGGGGGATGCTTCACCATATAGAGTTTGATTTCCCTCTCATGAATATTTAGTATGGATCAATATAAAGAAATGAAATCCAGGCCAATAATTGCATCAAATTCCACCAAAGAAGGTATGATGAGGTTCTCTAGGAAGATCAATCCACAAATTATGTCAGGGGTTGAGTTATATTCATGAGACGCAATGACTGCCCCATTTTCCATACGAACCAAAATCTTTACCTCCATAATATGTGGTGGTGTTGGGATTGTTCTACTAAATATTTGGTATATAAAAGAATAAGTAGAACAATAATAAAAAATAATGTTCTCTATTCTAGAATAAATAACCTGTTTACCTATCACCAATTCAATACTGGAGTTCACTTTGACCATAGTGATGGAAGAAGGTAACCCTTACAGCCTTGGAGGTTGTTAGTTTCCTTCAAATACCCATGGATTATGGAATTGATTTTAAAAAGTTCCCTTGTTCTTTGTAGTTGAAGAAATGAACAATGAATTAAGGGCCAACCAGAGCGTTCCTCTCCTCTATCATAGCCAGATGTTTATCTTTTTGGAAGTTAATAGCCTAGTTCCCTTCTCTTCCACACATAAAACACTTTCTCATCATCTTTATGGAATTTCTGGGGTACTAATTTCTAAACCATTTTCAAGTGGGGTGATATATTTTCTTAGAACAATAGAATTTATCCATTGGGCTACCAGAATAAAAGAAAAATTTATGCTTCTTATCCCCATGATTCCCCTAAAATTAGTCGATCTCCATTTCGACATTGAGGGCACATCGGAAAAATTTGCTCATAGCTTTTGAATTCATGGATCACTAGGGCTTTCTGTAGGCAAGGTTTTATCCTCCAAAATAAGTGGTAAAACTTGAATTAATGGGTAACAACAAATATGGAGGGATATTGTGCAGCCCTTGTGACATTTTCCACCAACATGCCAACAAATTTGTTGTACTTTTTCTTGAGGTAAAGGAAGTCCCATTCCATCTTATGTTGAAAGGTGTAAAGAAAATACATGTTGAAAAACATTTTATGGAAATCAATACTTCACAATACCTTGATCTCCTCCCAAAAATTGTATTTATGATCAATTGCCACATTTGATCATATTAACCCTCCCTATGATATGCATCCATAAGAACCTACTCTTCTTCAGAACACTAAACGACAGATGTGGTCTTTTCAATTGAGTTGATGAATTTTTCGACAACTGAGGGATCAAATGATCAATTAAAAGTTGGAGGCCTTTCTCTGATGAAGCCCTAAATTGTTACAGGTTACTTATTAGGGGTGTTGATTGTTCCTCTTAACCCATTTTTATATTCAAATCAAGGGTTAATTGGTACAGTATCGTGACAGAGTTCGTGATTCCCGCACCCCTATGATTTGGAATCTCATTAGAATAGTCATCATAGTGATCATCACATCAGTTTTTAGCATGAGTCCCCCTTTTACTGGCCATTGGATGTAATAATATGAAAGTTAGGGGTAACACATAAAGGGGAATCCAAAGAAAAAAACTAATTACATATAAATTACTTTTATTTCATTCACCTTGGAATTTATTGTCTTTAATCTATGTTATCCATGATCTACCACCCAACATTTATTCTAAGGTGAATTTTTTTAATTCCCTTAGTAACGGATCATACTAAGCTTATGAATTTACCAAATCATATCCCTAGGGAGTGTCATAACCTATAGTTCAACAAGTCCTGTTGTCATGCACAAGTTCATGTTTGAGTCTAGCTTGAAGTGGTGTGTTCAGGTTTTACCCCTAGATCCATCTGTGCCTGGGCCACCTCTACCCACTTTTATCTATAAAAGGATGTATTTTCCAAATAAAACACTTATAAAATAATCAATAATATTTAGGGATGTTTTTAATATACTTAATCTTATCCCTATGACATTCACTAGGGTTTTCAAATCATAATCAAAAAAATAACTATACCTATCCTCTTATATCAACAATAAGTACATTACTCTTTATTAAACAGGTCAACATATTTTATTACATAAAACCATCACTTGATACAATATAGAAGATCAATAGGTATTCTTTATTTGGATAATATGAACATTACATGAAAACTGGAAACATAAAATGCCACATTTTATTGAAAAGTTCTTTTACATGACCACAACATTCAATCATACTTAACATTGCATTGGATAACCTGAGAACATGCATAATAAAATGGTGAGATATAGTGACTAGTAAGGGAGTATACAAGGAATAACATAAAGAACAAAATAACTGTTAGGAAATAGACATATATATAGAGGATACGAGAAACATGAACATAAAGGCATGATATAGTGTGATTATCATAAGATGGTTATGTGGCATCAAAAATTAACAGTATATTAGCATGATCCATGTCTCATTGTGCATGGATCATGAGTAAAACCTCTTTTAACTTTTATTAGAACGATTAAACCCTCATTGAACTTGACTTATGATGATACTAATCTTTACCCAATGTATTGAGCGCTATTAGGGAGCACCCTTCTTAATCATTTCATTTCATGCATAAGTGTTCCACATGGATCATTTAACATGGATTCATTAAATGTGTTCATTTATTCCAGGATAAATTAATATGTAATTTAGAAATGAAACTATATAATGTATAAGTAAATTTTCATAAAGGATAATACCCTTTATTGATAAATGTGCATGATATTCACTACTTAATGACTTTTTCTTAGAAAATAATGGTGCAATATCTCCAGCATAACAGCGTGACCTAATAATTCAAAAAAATGGTTTATGGGATTGAAAACGGTTGTCCCGTCTTATTTTAAAATAATGTAAAGTAAATGGATAATATAGTTAGATGTCCCATCATATTTAATTGAATTTAGATTCATAATACAAAAGAATGTCTTTATTATAAATGAGGAGAGAGAAATTCCTTATAGAATATCGGCACAGTAATATGTGTACATGGGAGGAATTAATGAGAGATAATGGGGTCTCTATTCATTAAAAAATAAATTGGGAATTACGGGTTAGGTGTGACATCGTACCCTAACATTTATAATCAAAACAATTGTATAATAACATAATGAAATTTGGACCAAATGAGAAAATAATAAATCTCTTACTTGGAGGTGTGATTTTGAAGGCTTGTGAGTGACTTGAGATAGTATTAATGGGAGATTGGGGCACTTTGGGAGGATTATAGTGAAATGAGGGCAGAGGTTGGTCGATCTGAAAAGGTTTTTAGTGAAGAGGAAGTGATATCTTGTGTGGGTTTATATAGGAAATGAGATGGAATTCTTTATTTTTTTGGTTTGGAACCCTATACACTAAAGTAATCAATTTCAAAAACCATCCCATGGTTTTTGCTAAAGATTTTTTGCAAAATTATAGGGTAAAAAATTTTTTTATATGGCCAATGGATGAACATATTAAAATTACAGGCTTGCTTATGTAGGGGTGATTCACACTCTCATGGAAATCAATTTAAAGAGTTAAATTTTTTTATAAGTCTTGGAGGGTACACTATGTCACCAAAATATTAATCAAACAAATTTAAAAATCAATTTTTTTTAATGATAAAACATATATTGAATGAACATTTAATTTATATTATTTTATTACTTCACTATTGGGTCATTATAATGTCATAAATACATTATATATTTAAATAGTATTTAATTTCCACCTAGAAAATCTATTGTATCAGAAAATTATGATAAATTAACCATAGGATAATTTCTATATCCTGATTCCAAAAATAATAATCATTTTATAAAAATAATATTCTAAATATGTGAATTTTTTACTTTTAAAATAATAATACACATTTATAAAAAAATCATGGGTTTTGCAAAACAAAATTAAAATCTTAATAAAAATTACCATTATATTAATAATACTTATATGATAATTTATATTTAATAAAAATTAATTTAATAATAATATTTTAATAAAATATTATTTAATTTAAAAAATACATTAATTCATCAATGACATATTTTTTAATTGAATATTAACTAAAAATACTATTGGTTTTTTTAAAACTATTTAAAATGTAACAATAATAAAATGAATGTATAATCATTATTATATACAAAAATAATTAACATAATAATAGTGTTACAGTCCTATTACATATCCCTGTATTACAACCACATGATACCTAAATGTTAGGTGTGTGATGATGAAAGACTCCTGGGGTGGCTCCGATAACAACGTTGGGGAGGTCATCTCTATCAACATCCACTTCTCCCGTAGACTATTCCATTTGATCATAACGTGTAGAAGATAGGCTTGGGAATGGTCAAGGGAAAATCCTAGTGACACCACCTCCTTTTTGAGCTCTAAAAAATGGGCTTTTATAGATAATTTCCACTAGATGGGTCCATTACTTCCTTTTTTGGAATTAATTGGATTTGTTAAATCCCTATATTTATACTAATAATGTGATCATTGTTCAATGGCTATATTTTCTATGGTAAAACTTATTAATTGTAATTTAAAATACAAAAACAAAAAACCAATGAATTTCATATGTTTTACATAACCATTTTATATAATAACTTATTTAATTAGATCAAGAAGAATTTTCATAAATAATAGTTTGGGTTATTACACTAGTTTTCTTCATATGATTTATATAACTATTGTACTCATAGAATAATTTCATGGTTAACCTATCTGATGTGTTATAACATTTAATTTTGATCATCTAGGTTATAATGAAGAATTAATATGAGCTTGTTATGATAATGTTACCCAAATATCTTATTTTCCATGAGTTCATAATTGAAATTCTATATCCAGTAGAATTCATAGAATTCTCCACCAAATACAAAAATATAAATTTTATTCCAATGTAAATTACATATATTTTTACATTGGAACTTCATAAATCACCGGTACTCGATGTATGGTAAGACATTATACATACCTACCTCGTTACTGAAGAAATTTATTATTCCACTAGAGTTATAAATTATATCAATATGAAAAAATTTATAGATTATGAATCTTCAGAAATTTGAATCATCAATATTTTCTAGATTAACCTATATAAATTTTCAGTATCAATATTCGACAACATATATCTATTTGAAATTATTTTTCTATTATACACAGTAAGGTTACCGTTACCATTATTAGTTGTCTGATCTTCTAAAAAGTCATAACTTTATTCCAATTAACTTTTAACAAACACAGAATTAAATTTATTGAATCAATCATTTTATGAACATTATATCCCCAATTTTCTAAAATTTTCTATTTCTAGAAACATCATTGATAACCTTGATAAATTTTTAGTAATCATGATTTTAGAAACAATAATGATTAATAAATATTTATCCGAATTAACAAAGAAGGTATATCATACGTTTATTTTATTAACAAAAACACACATTCACATAAAATAAAATAACATTAGAAAACATGAAACTGATAACAAATATAACAATATTTTTTAGAACAACCCAATTTTTCATTAGTATCCACATAGGGATTTGTAGGAAACATTATTAAAATTATTTTCACAGACTCATATCAAACCAGAAATTTTATTTTAGATATTTTTTTAACACCACATTGTTTGAAAAATAAATGGTTTTAATTCAATTTCATCCCCTATGAAAATATATTTTTTGGATATTATACTAATAAATTCTACCTCAATAAAATCATCCTAAATAATTTTAACATTAAGAACTTTTACTTACTCCCATGTTTTATGATTACACCAACTCATGACTTAATAACCATAGAGTATAGTGGTAAATCATCCCTCCATTTTTTAAAATAATAAAGTTAATATGGATGAACATAAATAAATTTCATAATAAAGTGGTGGAGGAAGAATGTTTAGTTTTATCATCATTTCTCCATATCTTTCCCTTTGAATATTTTTAGTGAAAATATGAGTATTTTTATCTTTTCTAGAGGTGTACTTAATTTTTACATCTCCTCTATAAAATTTTGATTTAATGAAATGACATTAAATATTTATCTTATTTGATTTGGACTACGAGACAAGAAATTTATAGACATAAATAAAACACTGATTATAAAAATCATTCTTTAATGGTTTTACATTATCCACCCTCAACTATCCTAACAGATCATTCATCTACATCATCAGTTTTAAAACATACATGGTAGAAATATATTTTTGTTATGCATCACTAAAAGAATAAAAAAGTTATTTTTTACTATTCTAGCTCAATAAAAATTCTCCCATGTAGAAATTTCCTCTTGATGTTAATATTCAACAATTAAAATTCTTACCTTATTCATATTTATAAAACCTTGAAATGTTAATCTCATTAGTACACTATTAAATTATTTTATAGTTTGAAGTTATTTTAACATGCCAGAGGAATATTTATTCTTCATGTATGGGTGTTTCATTTGGATCACTATAATATCTTGAACATAATTTGGAAATATATTTAATGGATATTCATGATGAAGAATGGTAGTCTAAGCTTATGATTAAATTTTAGTTGTCCTTTATATTCACACATTATCGAGCTTCATCATTATATATTCTCATGCACATCAAAATATGTATAGAATATTGCATTAAATATTCCTTGAGAATCCTTTATACCATCTCCTTGAAATAAGTTTATAATGAGAGTAGGATGTATCTAACTTCGTTTTGAACTTATACACCTAAATATAAATTCAACTCTAATAATTAACATATCCATATTTCTCTTCATTTGTTCATAATATTCCATAAAAGATCCATCTTTTACCCAATTAACATTATATCATCAATTTATAAAATTATAATCAGTGTACTTGTTCACATATCCTGCACATATAAATTATTATCAACTTTTTATTTAGAATAGTTCAATTTATTTAAGAAACAATCATGTTTTTCATATGAGGAATAATAAGACTATTTCAATCAAAATAAGGATTTATTTAGTTCACACACCATGGTTAAAGTATTATCAAATATTTAATGATATGGATTCTCAACATAACAATATTATTCAATTTATCTATTTTATGAATTGTAATATAAAATCCCAATAACATAAATTTTAATATCAAGGAGCTGTAATGAATAAAAATATTCTAATTGTCTAAAGTCATGGAAAAGGTGAAAATGTTTCTTCAAATTAAAAACCATCCACCAATTAATAAACGATTCAAACAGTTATTTCTTTATTTCTTAAAATGTCACCTTGTTCAATATGTAAATTTATAAAAACAAAATTTTACCTTATAATAATATTTTCTTTTCTGACATAGAACTAGGTCACATATGTTATTCTTCCTAATTTTATTTAAATAATTATTCATTTTAATCACCAAATCTATATTATAAAATAATTTTCAAATTGATTGTGGATATACCTTGGAGATAAATGTTTCCTCATACTAAAATACAAATAAATGTGTAGTATAAACTGGTTCTTTTTAATTTCTAAAAATATTATCATATTTAATATTCATTTTAGTGTTTTGATTATATTTTTTCTTATCTAGTTTTACATTACACATAACTAGACTTAATCAAAACCAAATTTTATAATATTAAGCTCACATTCATCGTTATTGTCATTAACTTATCATAAATTCATCATACCCTCTTTCATTGAACCATAATCACCATATTTAACTGATTTTCATAAGGTGGATTGATTTTTAGTAACATTTACATAAAGTAATAAACCAACATATGTATTCATTCATTTTAACATTTATACCATTTCTAATTTGACCAATATCCCATGAAAATATATACTTTTTATTTTTCATTAAAATTTAGAAAATATATATTTTTTATATTTATTATGTATAGATTCCTAAAAAAGCTGAATTATTTCATTATAAAATTTTTTTAATCCAAATATCAGTTAGAGATATTTTTTCTCATAGAATAAATCATTTGTTTTGTACATAAAACGTTTTACTTACATGTTCTCTCTATAAGTTTTTTTGAATTCTTATATTCTTTAATAATGATACTTCCCATTTCAGGAAAAATTATATTGTTTTTTTCTTTTATATTTTATCATGGAATTTTGGGACAAATTCATGGGTGTTTGTTGGGTGAACATCCCTCAAGGTATCATTGATGCATTTTTGAGGTGATTGTGTTTGTTAACAATGTGGACCTTCATGTTGTGTTTGTTCCTAAATCAGACCATGATGTATAATTTATTGACAAAGGGGGTTTACATGGTGAATTATTTGGGTTCAAGAGATGTTGTTGTCTATATATGTTTGATATAAGAATCACGATAAAGGAACAAATTATCTAGAGCTGGTACAAAATTAGCAGATAAAAGGTCCTATTGTTTTCAAGTGTTTCTCAAAATTTTTTGAATGAAAATTGGAAAATGGAGGGATGTGTTTTTGTAATAGGGAGGTGCATGAAATATTAAAGTGGTGAATTAATTATTCGAGTGGTGCACGAAATATTGGTGTGGTTCGCGAAAGAGAAGAATGTAGTTCTTCACGAAACAGGTGTTTTGAGGTCAAAAGCTCGAAAATTGGTAAATTCAGGAGGTGTGAGAAAAATTATATCATGGTATGAAATATGGTGTTGCACAGAAGATGTTATTTTCACACTCAATGGGGATTACATGCAGAATGTGGGTCTTTTGTGCAAGGGTCAATTTTTCCTATAAATATGAAGTGACCCCCAAATTTGAGAGAGCTCAAGACTTATAGTCTATCCATGATTTGGCATGAGAAATTGGAATATGCAAGGGAGTAGCATGTAAATGTCAAGTTTTCACATAAATATATCTGTTTGCGCATAATGAAAATGTGGTTCGTAAAGAGACGTTTGCACTTAAATATCTGGATGCACATAAAAATCTTACTGCACATAATCAGAAAGCTACGCATAATAGAAGGATGTTGTACATAAAAATATTCATTGTGTGTAATATAGGTGTTGCGTGGAAATTTTATTTCACACAAGGCAACAGAATTATTCACAATGTTCAGTAAGGGTTGCATGTAAAAATTGGGGTCTCATGGTACACCTGGGGAAATGTGAGAATCATCTATGGGTGAAAGATGGATATTAATAGAGTATCTATTAATAGCTGAGGATGCATATTTTATAGGTGATAATGAAGAGACCTATAGGTTTATAAACTATGAGTGGATTCTTTCAAGAGCAGTGAGCCAACGAAGAGGAAGAGGGTGATCCTCTCCACCAGAAGTGAGCCAGAGTGAGAGAAACAAGGTGTGTCCCATATAATATAGAGGTAATGATCCAGTGGGTAGGAAGAATTTTGAAATAGAATATCCATAACCTAATTCACACCCTCTCAGGGTATCTGGGCCCCTTTTGGCTCTAAAAGTAGGTATCTGAGGGATAGGTTTCATTTATTAGATTTGTTTTCTCTAACTTGTTTTATTCTATTTTTATTGTAAAATCAGTAGGTTCATATCTCAATGTTCTATTCCAAAGGGAACAACATCAAATATGAAGCAGAAGTCTTGTGTAATTCCCCAATGTGGAGGTTTCAATGGAAAGAGGGTTATTCTGTTAAAGGATTTTTGTAGTGAAAAAAATAATTTTTGGATGATTCATACAATGTAAATAATTACGCCTACAATGATGCTGAAGGAATGAGTGAAGAACCTAATATTCAAAGTGATGTTGGAACTAATGATGATGAAGAAACTCCAAGAAGTCGAAAAGTGGCAGTTTTACACAAGGAAAAAGAATTGGATCAGAAATTGGATGAAGAGATAAAATCTAAAGAAATCTGGATCCAAGTAATAGAAATTTACGTCAACAATCTAAGAGGATTAAATAAAAGCCTTATTAACATGACCACTAATCTGAGGGAGAATAATTATTCACATGATAAATAACTTAAAAATATATCTTCAAACCTAGAAAAACATAAAGATAATGAGAAGGGAAAGAATCAGAAGTCCGATGAAATTCAGATTCTAAAATCTAGAAATGAAGATCTAGTTGCCCAACTATCTAAACATGTTCAGGATAATCAGTGGATGAAACAATAGAATTTGTATTGTTCTGATTCTGTTTCACAAGAAAAATTGAAAGTGACGGAGCAAAGTGATATGGAAGAAAATGTTACATTAGAATTGGAAGATTATTTTAGTAATGAGATAATTCATAGAAACGAAATCAATTTTCAAATTGGATCAAGAGATATGATGATTCAACAGATGGTGGAAGAGCTAGCGTTAGTGATTAATGAATTCGAGAAATCCAATACCATTGGGAAGCCAAAAATAAAGGATACCTTGAACTTTCTATTTTATTATCCTTCGGCAGGTGAGGATAAAATGAAAAATAAATATGAAATATCAGAAGAGAAAAAACAATAATTTTTTTCAGTTCAAAGACCATACATTTTGGGAAAAAATGGACTTGGATTCTATAAATCCCCTCCTTTTCATGATAGAAAGAGATCCATGAAAAGTCCCATAGATGGAGAATATCCTATACGTGTTAGAGAGAGACCTAAGAGAACATTTACCAGAATTTGTGACGACATGTGCTATTTCTATGGGATTTATGGCCACACATCAAGTTTTTTTCAAAGGATCATGAATACATTTCATACTGTGAAGACAAAAACTGTAATAAATATGAGAACAAGAAGTAGTGTCATGAGAAATTAGAGAGAAGAGCCTCTCAGAGGAAACCATTTCTTAGATGCTATTACCATTGAAGAATGGGACACACAATGAGTATGTGTCTGGAAAATCAAGATCACGATTTACTAATAAGAACTCATGCTACATCAATATATTAGCTGAGAAATAATGAAATGAGGTATGACATTGATGGAAAATGTTTTATATGTTCTGATTGTGGGAATTTGGAGATACATTTTAGCATGAAGAATGATGGAAAGGAAAAGGACCTCGAAAAGGGATTCTAAACTACAATGGTGTATAATGAGAAATCCTACATTAGAAGACAATCTAGTAAATTGTAAAATAGTTTTTATACCTTAGGGTAATCACAAAGAGATAAACAAAAGGTGTATCAATCACATTCTCTGTCCCACTCATTACAACATTCATGGACTGAATGTTAACAAACCTGGAAGATTATGTGGAGATCTGCTCTATCTATGAGTAAGAAGAATGCAAATTCTGTGGAGGACTCACCACCAATGAAAAATAGTGTGGTTACTCAGATATCAAATAAAAATTGATAAATAGAGAGTGTATTTATAAATTCTCTTTTCATGTGCCACTGAGAGCAATTAATGAATGTGTAAGATCCCTAAATTGGTGGAAGAAGTATGGGAAGATGAAAAGTTGGGATATTCCTAATTAGAAAGGAAATTAGGGGAAGTGGCATATTGGTTGAACATCAAAGATGAAAATGCGTACCTGTGGGCTTAAACCCAAAATTTTGAGAAAGGCCAAGCCTGTAGAATCTACATATCAAAAAAAGACTCATCACGTGTGTAATGAATGATTTTTTATATGTCTAGAGCAGTTGTAGTTTTCCATGAAACTAAAAGAATCTTTGAAATAGTTTGATGATATACAAGAAAGAATCAAATGGTTGACCCATCAGGATCAACCATAATCCTCACCTTGAGTATTTGAGGAGGGAAACTATACCTATGTATATAAATTTTATTAACTGATGATTCATTTGATTTAGGTTTTAGGGAGAGACAATCCATGTGGAAGTGGAATATAATGATGATAAGTGGAGAAGTTATATGATTCAGAGTTTAAATTGATTCCAATCAAGAACTAGAATTGATGAATAAAGGGAGAAACTAAGAACAATAAAAATTTATTTTTTAATTAATTTTATCTCTTGTTTCCTACCCTGAGTTCCAACTCAGTTGGATTATAAATTTTATTGATGTCTCAATGACAATTTCCAGATGAGAATAAATGATATTGGATGAGAAGAACAATTATGGGTTTTAATTGTATTCCAAACAACATAACGTGTTTCATAACATTGAGGAGCCTGGAATATCATAATTAGATGCAAGATCTATGAATACAACAATTGGATGATCCATCCTAATCGACTATTTTCAAGATACCTTGATGCTGTGAGAGAATATCAATAGTTTTTTAATAAGAATCTATGAAAATTAGTTGAACAAATTGATGTCATTGAAAAATTTCTTGATAAAGATGACGAGGTGAAAGGAACGCATGGGGAGAAAAAGTGGCTGATGTTGATTAAGATGAAGATACTGATGATGTGCACGTGGAAGTAAAATCCATATCTGCACAAAATACAAAGATTCGAGTTTAAATTAACATGTAGAATATCTTTGGTGATCTGTCTGCTTGAGTTCAGACAAGAAGAATGGAATCACTTCATTAGACATTTTTCCTATATCTTGTTGAGCCAAAATGCATCACTGATGTAGCTGGAGATGAAAACTGGCTTCAGATAATGAATGAAGAGCTTGATCAGATTGAAAAAAAAACGAGATATAGGAGATTGTTTTGTGGCCAGCAGATAAGAATGTCATCAAGACTAAATGGGTCTATCACAACCAGATGAATGAAGATGGCAAAGTTATTCAGAACAAATCATAAAAAGTATGCAAAGCATACTCCCAGATAGAGGGAATAGATATTGATGAGACATTTTCACTGATTGCGAGACTAGAGAAAATCAGATTATTCCTCGCCATTGTGGTACAATAGATGTTCAATGTTTTCTATATGGATCTCAAATATGCATCATTAAATGTGATTCTGGAGGAGGAAGTTTATATCATGAAGCTTGATGGTTTTCTCATTCATGAGGATGAGAAGAAGGTTTTTTCGCTGAAGAAGGCATTATATGGGCTAAAACAAGCACCAAGACCATGATACCCAATGTTTGATCAGTATTTGAAGAAATGTGGTTTCTAGCATGGTGGAGTTGACTGAAATATCTATTTCAACAACGATAGTAATCAAATGATGATGGTACAAGTTTATGTCAATGAAATAATATTTGGCAGATCATATGAAGCTCAGTACAAATTATTTTCTGAATTCCTGAAAAGTATGATCAAAATGTCCATGATTGGAGATCTAAAATTTTTCCTTGGTTTAAAGGTTTCTTAAAGAAAGAATAGAACTTTTATTTCTCAATATAAATATTCCAAGAAGGTCCTAAGAATTTTTGCAATGGAGAAATCCAAGCATATAAAGACTCCAATTGCTAACCAGATTAAATTACCAAAAGATAACAAAGTAATGACCATTAATATCATAGAATACATGCAAGTTATAGGGAGTTTACTCTACCAAATAGTGACAAGACCTGATATTGTTTTCGCCACATGACATGAAGTGTGATATCAAACAATCCCATGGTAATATACATGATTTCATTGAAATGAATAATTTTTTATATCAAGGGAATGATAGATTATGGATTGAGAAAAAATGTAAAATCTTAGTCAGAGTTATTTGGATATATTGATGCATATTGGGCCGGTTTAGTGGATGATAGGAAATCAACATTAGAAGGTTCTTTCTTATTTGTGGTTTGTCTATTTCTAGGCTATGAAAAAAGAATGACTAAATTTAATTATGAACCAAATAAGAATAGTACATTTCCACCACTCAAGAAAGCACACAATTATTTAGGACAAAGTAGAATCTTGACAATATGGGAGTAGAAGTGAAGTCACCGGTCGTAATATAGTGAGATAACACAAGTTCTATAAATCATAGAAAAAATAAGGTTCATCACTAAAGGAAAAAGAAAATTGAGATAAAGTAACATTTTATAAATGAGAAGGGTGAGAAGGGATTTGTGAAGTTTTAGTATGTGCCTACAGAACTACAAGTTACAGACATTTTGAAAAATGCCTCACCCATAGAAGCTTTTGAGAGGCATTGACTGACTCTAGGATTCTGGTCAGCTCCCCACTCTTAAAAATGTGTGGTAATGGATCCCCCTCTCCCTATAGTATGGTGTTTTTTTCCCTAATGTGCTGATATGTTTTCTCTACATGGTTTCAGATCACAAAAGAGAAACCTTTGGGTTTGTTGAAAAAGGAGGAGAAATGGTTACTCTTCAAGATGGAGAAACTATGGCTAAATGGGAGAAAATGTCTTATTCGAAGACATGAGGAGAATCTTATAGGTGGATCAATGAGATAGGGGGAGATAAATGAGATAACAGAAGTGTAATGAGATCAGCGGAGTTGAATTATGAAGAGGATTTCAAGCTATAAGAAAACAGTGGGACTTTTTAAAAAATGACAATTCTAGAAGTGATTGAAAAAAGTGTAGATATCACGATAGCTGCGGATCATGATAAAAGTAGAAGAGTTTTGTTTGAATGGTGTCAGAATGTTTCCAGCTATCACCAATTGATTTTGAGAGTTGTATCAACCATTGGTATCAGTTTGGAAACTGGTATCAATTTTGTGTCTTTAGTTGGTGTCCAACATGAAGTGATTCAATGACGAACTTTTCATTTACAAATATTTCTGTAGCTGAGAATTTCCCATGAGGGTTTAGAGTATATGTTGAGTAAATATTTGATTTCTATCTATATCGCAAGAGGCGAATAGTGTTAGCGGTTAGAAGAAGCTTTAAGGAGGTATCAAAGTGTAGATAATTTTTATGAGAAGAGTTTTTAATAATCCCAAATGGGGAGATTGTTGGGAAAAAATTTCTCAAGGTATCATTGAAGCATTTTTGAAGTGATTGTGTTTGTTGAAAAAGTGGGCATCTGTGTTGTGTTTGTTCATAAAGTAGACCACGATGTATAATTTGTTGAAAAAGTTGGTTTACATGGTGATTAGTTGGGTTCAAGAGATGTTGATGGCTATCCATATTTGATAGAAGAACCATGATAAAGGAATAGATGATCTGGAAGCGGTACAAAAAGAGAAAATACCAGGTGGTTCCATTTTCTTGTGTTTGTCAAATATTTTTGCGTGAAAATCAGAAAATGGATGGATGTGTTTTGGTAAAAGGGAGGTGTGTGAAAACATAGAGTGGTGTGTGAAATATTGGAGAGGTTCACGAAATATTGGTGTGGTGTGCAAAATATAAAAATAGATTTTTTCACGTAAGAGGTGTTTCGAGATTAGAAGATCGAATGTTAGTAAAGGTATGAGACGTAAGACAAATTGGAGTGTGGGGATAAAAAATGGTGTTGCGTAGAAGATATTGTTTTCACACCCAATGAGGATTGTGCATGGAAGGAGGGTTTTTATTGTGTAGGGTATGATTTTTCCATTAAATATGAAGTGACCCCCTTCATTTGAGAGAGCTCAAGACTTCGAGAGTATCCAAGTTTTGGTGCGCGAAATTGGAATACACTAGGGTGTTACGCATAAATGTCATGTTTTCATGTAAATACAGGTGTTTTTCATAAAGAAAAGGCTGTTCATAAAAAAGGTTGCGCATAAATCTAAGGCTGTGCGTTAAAAGGTTGTTGTGTGAGAAGAAAATGCTATTCGTAAAAGAAGGCTGTTGTACGTAAAAAAATTCATTGCCTGTAAAAGATGTGTTTCACAAACATTGAATTTCATTCAAGGAAATAGAATTACATGCAAGGTGTAATAAGGGTTGCACGTAAAAATTAGGGTTGCCTGGTACACCTGGTGCAAAGTAAAATTCATTTACCCAAACAAGTTGGACCTCAACAGAGTATCCATCAACAGTTAACGATGCAAATTTTATTAGAGATAATGCAGAGACCTATAGGTCTATAAAATTCAAGTAGATACCTTAAGATAAGTGAGTAAAGGAAGAAGAAAGGGTGATCCTCTCCATCATCAGTGAGCCAGAGAAAGAGAAATCAGGTGTGACCCTTGGCAATGCAGTTATCTAACCCTAAACATTATAAAGGTAGTGAGTAAGGGTATAAAATTGATCTATCCTGAACATTGTAAATTTTCAGTGAGCTTTAGTGGATTTGGTATAACGGCACATCGCTGTTGCATGCTCCTTAGACGTAGCCCCATGAGGGTGAACCAAGTAAAAATCTCTATGTCTTCCTCCATACTTCCATGCATTGCATCCAAAGCATCATTTTTAGATAAATAAGGAAAGAACAAGATAAACTATAAAAAAATAGAAAAAAAGTGACTCTTATAAAATAGAGGTCAAGATCTAGTGGGGAAGGAAGAATTTTCAAATAGAATATCCATACCCCGATTCACCCCCCTCTCAAGGTATCTAGGCCCCTTTTGGCCCTAACAGTGTTCAATACAACATGTCATAAGACACTAATCCAAATATTTACTTGTTTAATCATTTATATTATATATTCTCAATATCAAAATATATAAACCCATCTTCTTTTTAATATCCCTTTTGAAAATATTGGAAATCATTGTAGCATTTTATTTATGTTTCATAAACATTTCACTATTCTTATATGAAAAAACCTTAATAGATGTAATAATGTAAAAATAACCCTTTCTCGATTGATGTATCATCATCCAAAAAATATTAGAGTGTTCGAGCGTAAGAGGTATGATGGGATGAATTTCATATTTTTTATGTCATCAACCAACCTTCCTTCTATTCAAGAATGTTATATAAAAAATCACATTTTATCTTTATTGATACAAATTATCTTAGATTATCATAAATTTTTATTGTGATCATAATATTCATACAAGGATTCCCATGTGACTAGGGCCACAACATATTTTTATCCTCAAAACTCAAATAATATGGGTTATAAGGATCTATAATCTGGAATTTATTTACACTAGTTATTTATCCTTTGATTTAAATTTTGACATCATTTAAACATTATATGATATATTAATCTTTTCTTATGATTACCTCCAAACAATATGAACATATTTTTTTAACATTTAGTATATTGGTTTAAATCCTTTCCAAAAATAAAACTTTTATTGACCTATGATTTTGAGCTTTGATATTAACCACAAAAAATTCTATTATAACAGAGAGTTGTAATTTATAATACTGTCTTCACCTAACTAATGTTCCTGAATATTTTTTTTTATATTTTCACATCACAAATCATATGTTTGGAATATATACATTAATGAATCCATATTTTTTTCAATCTTTTATTGTAATCTCAATAACAAAATCATTGATTTAATTTCTTCATTTCTCAAATTACTTTTCCTTTTCAATGAATGAAAATGTTTCATGGATGTCTTTTCATACAATATTTAGTTTAAGGACATTGTTAGTAAAACTATATAAAAAGTTTTATCTGCAATCAAATTAACTATTTATTAACAAGATTAATAATTTTTATGATTTTTTTTCTATAACTTTAGAGAGATAACACCTTCTCTTCCACTATTTCCCCCCTTATTTCATGCCTACTCTTAGGGGGACCCATATTTTTTCTATAACTATATGATTTGAAACTTTATATATCAAAAAATAAAAATATATAACGATACATGGTCTTCTATAGATTTATATTTTATACCTATTGAATATTTAATGATATTCATCATACTTTTTAGCATTTTGTTTCCTTTATTATAGGCAATCATTATTTCAGGAGTTGGTTAATATTATATTGATATGATATGTTTCTCAAATACTTTATCAAAAAAATATTTCCCACCATTTATTAATAAAATTTCATCGATAATAAAATTATTTTACTTTTTCTATTTAGTGGCATATATTTCACCTAATTGTATATATGATTTATTCAAGAATCCTATGTTGTTTTCTCTTTTATATCCAAAGATTTGTTCAAATTGTCACTAATCTTAGATAAAATTCCCTACAAGTTTCTTATCATATAATTAAATATTTTAGTATACATTTATATATTTAAATATAAACCATAAATGTTTAAAATTTTTCTGATTCCTCATATTCTGAAGAACTATCTTCACTTGAGTCATACAATAATATTATACTCAACATACTTCATTAATTTTTTTTCAGTGATATTTTTAGTAAATGAAGTAGATTTCTTATCTTCCTTTTATTTATGTATCCACTTAATCCAATGAATTTGTTATTCTATATCATTATAAATATATTCCACATCTTTCATCATTGGATAGTTTATTGAAAATTTTCAAATGCCTCCACCTCAAAAACATTTTTTATAAGTTTTCATTAGTACATGCCTCAATATTTTGGATATTTTTATTGAGATAAGGTTTATGATTCTATTATTAACTTAATTATCATATTTTTATCTTCTTATTAAATGAGGCATACAACCACATTATCAGGTTATCATGTTTTTATCTTCCTTATATCTTTAAAATCTATCTCACTCATTATAATGTGAAGATTTTAGGCTCAAAATAAAATTATTTAGTATATCATGATTTGAATCATATTTATCTTATAATGTGGAGATTTTAGGCTCAAAATGTTTTAATTTTTCCTCACCAAAGTTTTATCAATAATTGAATATTCTAAGAGATCTTTGATTACCTTAATGTTGCTGAAGATTTCAATAACTCTATTGAAGTAGTGATCAATAGATTGATTTTCCTCTATTTTTATATATTCATACTTACTTCTTTTAATTTTATGTATTTATACGTTAACTTTTATAATACCCTAATTTTTTTATGTTTTTGTATTTTTCTATTACTATCTTGAGACCTATCACCATTATTGTTTTTGAAAAGTACATAATAATATAATTAATAAATTTTCAATACACAATTATATTTTTTTAGAAAATACCATAGGTACATTATTTTATAAGGGTGCAAACCATATAGTATATGACTCGATAACTTATTTTAAAAATGAATGAATATGGGTATCAAATTTTTTTTCCTTAAAGGATATTTTATCCATTGAATTTAGGAATATCTCTACCATTAATATAGTTGAGGATATCCATGATAATGAAAATAAGGATCTTATAGATAAAAACCTTTTCGTCTCATAAGAATTCATGTTCATTGTATCACCCTATACTTTTATGAGAAATATTTGGTTTTTATGTTATATAAATCATCAATGGAATCTTTCACTGCACGCAATCACGACCTTCCTCGATAGCGTGTGTAGTACGCAATACCGAGTTCCACTAAACAACGATATATTATTATAATATTATAAACTATCCTTTATGAATAGTATTAACTTAATTTCAAATTTTACAACATTATTATTCATCTTACACATTTTCTATAACATGGTAAGAGAACAAAATAATTTTTTTGGTTAAAATAAGTATTTATCAAAAAATGCAGTTTTGCCGCCATTTGATGGCGCACCCACATTAAATCTAGTTTTTGGTATATTTATATGTTCAATTTGACAAAATAAAATTCTTCTTTTGAATCAGGATATAAAAATTTACTTTGGATAAATTTTTGATATTTTTTTGATAACCTTCATATTTTGATGAATAGTAAAAATACGCTAATTTTTATTTAAAAAAATTTTCATTGAGATAATTAATATTGTTAAATTATAATATTGAATGGTTTTAAAGTATATATATAATATATTTTTTACATTTAATATAATTTATGTCATTAGCATTAAATTCACAATGAATTTAGAGGTAAAAACATTTCAATCTTTGGCAATGTTTTAACTTCTAAAACCCATTTTCTTAACAATGAGATTTATTTTAAATTAATTACTGCAACTTATATGTTTTGAATTTTGAAAAATGGATTCCAAATTAAGAATCATTGGGTCAAAATTATGTTAATAGGCTACTTGTTATTTTTGGGCATTATGAATAGTAACTACGATAAATTTTATTTACCATAGTTAAAGGTAAATCAGATAATTAAGGGTAAATATAAGATTATAAAATTACCCTAACACCTGCCAAAATCCTATTGGATGACTAAAAGTCGACCCATATCACCTAAGGGTAGGATTAGATTCCTTTAATAGACTTTTTTCCATGAAAATAATTTAATTATTATTAAAACCAAAGAATGTGACAACATGTCACTTTCTTAAATATTATAAGTATAATAATTTCAATTTGGTGATTAAATTAATGAAACTTCGAAAAAGAATAGTATAAAGAAAGATAATACAATTATATACATCAAAGGAATTTATTTATAATTTTTAGGGATTAAACAATTGTCATTAATTATGACACAATAGTGATGTTGAAATTATTTTATTAATTAAAATATCAAAGAAATGGTTTTAAAATATTAAAATAGTTATTATATGCACTATTTAATGTGATCAACTAATTTTCTAGATACATATGACATTTTATTAATTTATTAAAGTTTTTATTTCTAACATATCCTCTGTATATATTTTATTTAAATTCAAATAAATGAATATTGTCAAAATTGACACTATTGTTTTTTTATAAAAATAACATATTATAAATTTTTTTAAAAAATCAAAAAAATATTTAAAAATTATAAATTAAAATTTATATGGTCTAAAATGTCATAAAGTATCAAATTATGGAAAATTCACAACACATATGTAATTATTAAAAATAATTTAAAATTTAGAATATTATTACCACAAATAAAATTAAATTGATAAATAAGGATAACTCAAGTTGGTAATGTTTAAAATAAATTACTAGCATATATAAATTTTATTGGTTGATGAGATTACAACCCTATCCCATCTAATCTTCGGATATGAGTCATTTTGGAAGTTTTTAAGTGGGGTTGGGATTTAATATAATCAAATATTTCTTATATTTCCAAAGGTGCCCCTCTCCTCCCTTATAAACGGGCACCTCATTCCACTCCTCCTCGCACCAATTTGAGCCTTCATGCTCGGCCAAACCCTGACCATTTCACTTCCCCACTTCAGTAGAATCATCATAGAGGTTCTGGTCTTCTTCAAAGACCAACCCTAGTGCCCTAAGAGGAGGTTAATAAGAGGCGCGTCAAAAAGAGGTAATATCCATTACCGATCCATTCCAAATTCTTTCTTCTTCAAAATCTTCTTCTTTATTTCTTTCATTATGAAGTAATAACATAAGTATCACTAATATATGGATATGTTATTATAAGTATGAAACAACCCTATTTCAACATCTATCCATCCTATGGAAAAAGAAATCACCGCGCGTGCGTATGTACGGAATACCGTCTCCATGCCGTGGTGTAATCTATTTTCCCCCACCACCTTACTTGGATGGGTATAATGGTGTAATTAATTACTTTATATAGTTATTGTAAAGTGATATTTATTTTGAAATAGTATACAAACTCTCTAATACAATTCCATGATCATGGGACCGATATCATCGCTCGTGCGTACGTACGGAATACCGTCTCCACGATGTGATGCGATTCGTTCTACATGATCTTCATTGCATAATGATTATATAAATGAATTGACTGAATAAATATGATATATAGTACATTAATAAAATTCTGAAAATGATGTATCTATAACCTATAGATAATAATAAGAATTTATTCTACAAAACACGCATAAGAACAAAAAGTTATAAACACCCGAATAACAAGTAGCAATGAAATATTTCTAATAAGAAGATAATAATATGAACATATATGATATCATAACAATAATTATGATTCTGGAATAAGCCAATAACATTATTTAAATCATTATACAGGAGGTTCAGACACTTATGAGGCAAATCGTACCTAAGGTAAGTGAAATATCACAATCTCATTTTTATCCGAGATTGTTTATACTTTGGTATTTACTGGGGTGTATTTTATCATCCACATCCATGTTTCCTCAATATGTAATATTATTTCCATCCACCAACAATTTATTAAATACAATTTTACCCGTAGGTGAGTTTTTAGTAAAGGATATGAAAGGAATCATTTGTCGTTTTTCGTATGAGGTGCTTTTTGACTTTTCTGACAAAAGTATAAAGAATGTTTTTTTAACTTATACGGCATGAATGGATTTTTAAAAAATTATTTCCATGAAGCTTCCTTTACAAGTTTTCATGTTTATTTTTAATCAGCTTCATTTAGTTTCAAATTGTACGACATGTTAAGAAAAGAAAAGTGTTTTGAAGCAGAAAGGATATTTTCCTCAAGAATGGAGTTCAAGTGTTTTATCAAAATTATTTTCCATCTAAGATAATTAAGGGTTCTGTTTCTATCCCTATTATTACATTGATTTGATTATGTTGTGATGGAATTATATTCCTTTATCTTATATGATATTTTTTATGTTGTCACGATGTTTAATATTCCCATTTTTATTACATGGGTTATGCTATGATGTATGGTTTCTGATTTTGTGGCACACATAAGAATGGTATCATTATGAGATGGGTGGGACCTATATCTCCCTCCAATGCATTGGGTAATGATTTTATATCTCAGGAGATAGACATGGCTGGAATGGCAGGTTAAACCGGTTCAGTGAAACAGGACTGAAACGAGGAGTGAAATCGGTTCAGAAATGGACTTTGTCCACTAAGATAGTCTTGGAAATGAGTCTTGACTAACAAGAAATGATTATCTATGATTATGTGTGTATGCCACAAAGTTTCATGTTTTAAGTTATGATTATTTGGATTACATTTCACTGCTATGATTTATCTCATGTTATGAAATTATGATTTCTTTTGCAGGTTATGATTTCCAAAAGTTATGTTCTTATGTATATGATGTGATTGATATTTCTTTTTTTACCCATACTGAGCATTTGAGCTCACCCTTTTGTATGTAGTATTTCCCCATGTTAGGAAAAAGGTTATTACGTAAGATATGTCAATAAGGGACTCTAGATATGATGAAATAAATGGGAGGAAAAGTAGATGCTTTATGAACTAGTTGTTTATGTTTCCCAGTTTCTAAAGACTCTATACCTATACTGTCCTTTCCTGGTTTTTTTATATGTTGTAATAAGTGTGCTTAAATTCTAAAGTAATGACAATGTATGTAAATTATGGGTCATTATAGTTGGTATCAGAGGAATGGTATAGTCAACCTTTGGATACTAGGATGTGAAAGCCTTAGTAAGAATCCTACGGATAATTCTAAGCATAGAACACAATCTTTGTGTTTTAGAAATGGCCATGAAAAACCTATGATAAGACCTTAAGTGTGAAATTTTATTCTTGATTATGTGGTTTTCCTATTATAATTAGTGTTTCTCACACTATTCTTCTTGGATTTAGTCAATGGCTAGAACCCGAAGGAATCGTGCTAATGCGGAATGCGACGGGCAATGCAATGATTATCCCCCTGAGCAACCAAATGTTATGGGAACTAGAATGCAAAATATTGTAGCCATGCTCACATAACTTTCTTAGGCTATAAATCATGCAGGACTTTCAAACGAGAAAAGGAAGGAGCAACATTCTGTTGAATCCTTCCTAAGGCAGCATCCACCTTCTTTCAGCAGGTCTACTGATCCATTAGTTTTTGACCAGTGGATTAGTACTTCGGAAAAGATATTTTCAGTTCTTCAATGTTCTGAACATGATAAAGTCATCTTAGCAGTGTATCATTTGGAAGGAGATGCTGATCAATGGTGGAATATTATTAATAATACGAGGCAAAGGGAAGAAATTGAGTCCACTGAATGGGACGAGTTCAAGAACTTATTTTTCAGTAAGTACTTCCCTCGTATTCTCCGAACAAAGATGGAGAAAGAGTTTCTTGAACTGAATCAAAAGGATTATGAATCTATTGGTACATATGAAGAAAATTTTACAAGACTTGCAAGGTACGCTTCTGGTATTATTATCCAACCTGAGAGTAAGATCGATCGATTATTTAGTGGCATAAAACAATGTCTTCTAAGGGCGTTAGCCATAAGGGACTTCAATAGCTATGAGGAAATCGTTCGATGTGCTCACAAAGTCAAGATGGAGATTGGAGTAACCCATCAGTCATATGGGTTTGATAAGAAGAGGAAAATGTAATTCAAAGGAAAATCTAAAGAGCACACTGAATAGAAGAAGAGATTTCTCTTATAATCAAAGTGTGGAGCGAAACATGGAGGGAGTTGTCTTAAAGGGACAAGTAAATCTTTCAAATGTGGAAAGGAAGGTCATCGGGGATTTGAATGCCTCAATGATGAGAAGAATATGTCTAATAATGCAAACAAAGAAAGGGACACACAAAATGAACCTACTACACTTCAATGTTTCAAGTGCAAGGATATGGGGCATTATGCCAATCAATTCCCAAATCCAAGGGTTGATGATGATGGTCGACGTCAACAAACTCTTAAGGCTAAAGAAAAAGGAAAGTCACATTCAATTTCTATCAGCGATGTGGAGTACGATAATGATGTGGTGAAATGTACACTTACCATCCACTCTAAAGTTGAAATTTTTTTATTTGATTATCGATCCACCCACTCCTTTATTTCTGAAGAATTTTCTAAGGATATCACCGTATTACCACAATAGTTAGATGTTGAGTTAGTTGTGACAACCCCTAATGGCACAATACTTGCATCCAAAGATTATAATTCTTCTCCAATTGAAGTTTGTGGGAATATGCTTCCTGCAAATCTTGTTATCCTTCTTATAGTGTATTTTTATTTGATTCTTGGGATGGATTGGCTTTCTCTACATGGAGCTCATATCAATTTCCAAAGAAGGGAAGTCACATTTCATATTCCAGATCAATCTATGACCGTCTGTCGATGCAAGGATGAACATAACCTTACAGTGGAAATTTATTCCATTTTATGGGTATTGATTCCACTAAATGAAGTATATTTATCTCAAATGGTTGGTGAGAAACTCACAATTAAGAAAATTCTCATTGTACGGGTGTTTGATGATGTCTTCCAGAGGAATTACTGGGTCTCCCACCAAATCGTGAAGTTGAGTTTTCAATAGAAATCGTACCAGGTGCTTTTCCTTTTTCAAAGACACCTTATAGAATGGCCCCAATTGAGTTGTAGGAATTGAATAATTAACTCCAAGAGAATCTTGATAAGGGGTTCATACTCCCTATTGTGTCACCTTGGGGAGCACATGTTCTTCTTGTTAAGAAGAAAGATTGATCAATGAGACTCTGCATTGATTATCGAGATCTTAACAAGATCACTATCAAGAAAAAATATCCTCTCCCACGCATTGATGACTTATTTGACCAACTATGAGGAGCTCAATACTTTTCCAAGATTGATCTTCGTTCATGGTATCACCAATTAAGGGTCAAAAGGGAGGATTTACCAAAGACAGCTTTCCATACAAGGTATGGACACTATGACTTTATAGTGATGCCATTTGGTCTTACTAATGCCCCTGCTATCTTTGTGGATCTGATGAATAGAGTCTTTAGAGACTATCTTGATCAGTTTGTGGTAGTCTTTATAGACGATATTCTTGTATATTGAAAGAGCAAAGAAGAACATGAAGATAACATGAGAATTATATTGAAGACCCCGAGAAAGGAGAAGCTTTATGCCAAATTTACCAAGTGTGAATTTTGGCTTCAAAGAGTTTCATTTTTGGGTCACATAATCTCAAAAGAGGGGATATCTTTGATTCCAGCAAAAACAGAGGTTATCGAATGATGGTCAAGACCAACAACAGTAACTGAGATCCAAAGTTTTCTTGGTTTGGCTGGATATTATCGACATTTTGTGAAATATTTTTCACGATTATCTAATCCACTCACCAAGTTGACTCGGAAAGGAGTTATGTTTTTTGGATGGAGGAATGTGAAGAGAATTTCAAGGAGTTGAAAAGAATGTTATCCAGTGCACCTGTGCTCACACTACCATGTAGTGGATAAAGGTTTGTGATCTACAGTGATGCATCCAAGAAGGGTTTGGGGTGTGTTCTTATGCAAAATGATATGGTGATAGCTTATCCCTCATGAAAATTGAAAATACATGAGCAAAATTTCCCAACTCATGATTTGGAGTTAGCTGCGGTAATCATTGCATTAAATATTTGGAGGCATTACCTTTCTGGTGAATGATGTGATATTTATATTGATCATAAACGTTTAAAGTATTTTTTCACACAAAAGGATCTGAATATGCGCCAAAGAAGATTGTTGGAGCTGATTAAAGATTACAACTACTCAATTCATTACCAACCTGGGAAAGAAAACAAGGTGGCAGACGCATTAAGTCGACAAGACCATGCCAATTTATCCATGATGAGGATCACAAAATATCCAATATTTATGGATTTACAAAGAATGGATCTTGGATTTATAATGAAAGGGGAAAATCGTATCTTTCTCAGATGAATGTTCAACCATCTATATATGTGAAGATTAAAGAGGCACAGAAAGAAATGTCGAGTTACAAAAGAAGGTGAGAGATGTCCCTAAATTCAACCTTGATTGTGATGGGATAATAAAGTTCAGGAATCAGGTTTGTGTTCCTCTCATCTCCGAATTAAAGAAGGAGCTGCTGGATGAGGTTCGTATTTCTTCATTCTCTATTCATCCTGGAAGAACAAAGATGTATAGGGACCTGAAAGAGTACTTCTGGTGGGATGGCATGAAAAGAGATGTTGCTGAATATGTCTCTCAATTCTTGGTTTGTTAGTAAGTTAAAGCCGAGAGACAGAAGTCTAAGGGGATGTTACAACCATTACCCATACCAGAATGGAAATGAGAAAAAATCACTATGGACTTTGTCACAGGACTTCCCAATACATCCAAAGGCAATAATGCTATCTGGGTCATAGTTGATCGTATTACAAAGTCTGCACACTTCATCGCTATTAGATAGGATTTCTCTCTAGATCAGCTTGCTAGGATATATGTGAAGGAAGTGGTAAGCTTTCATGGATTACCACTTTCTATTATATCTGCTCGGGATCCGAGGTTTACCTCAATGTTTTGGAGAAGTCTTCAGTATACTCTGGATACATAGTTGAGTTTCAACACTGCTTATCATCCTCAGACAGACGGTCAGTCTGGGAGAACAATTCAAACTATAGAAGATATGTTGAGAGCTTGCTCTATGGATTTCAAAGGTGGTTGGGATCAACACCTACCTTTGGTGGAATTTTCTTATAATAATATTTTTCACTCCAGTATTTATATGGCTCCTTATGAAGCTCTCTATGGAAAGAAATGCAGGACTGCAACTTGCTGGGATGAAGTTGGGGAAAGAAAGTTATTACGACCTGATATTGTTGATGAGATGGTAGAAAAGGTCTGATCTATTCAATAACACATAAGAGAAGATCAGAGTCGATAGAAAAGTTATGCCGACAACCGAAGAAAAGACCTAGAGGTTGAAGTGGGTGATAAAGTGTTCTTACAAATATCTCCCTGGAAGAGGGTCCTGATATTTGGAAAGAAGGGGAAGTTGATCCCTAGATATATCGGTCCTTTCGAAATACTGGATCGTGTTGGGAAGGTAGCTTACCGATTGATGCTTCCACCGAATCTCTCTCAAGTTCACGATGTCTTCCATGTATCTCCCCTGAGAATGTACATACCTGATCCTTCACATGTACTCAGCTCAGAAGTTGTACCGCTGGAGCAAGATCTTTCTTTTGATGAACAACCGATAGAGATTCTGGATCATAGTGAAAAAGTCCTACGAAACAAGACCACTCACTTGGTAAATGTTTTATGGAGGAACCACCAATTCGAAGAAGCTACATGGGAGCTTGAGGATATGATGAGGGAGAGGTATCCTCATCTGTTTGTTAGAAAGTGCTGAATTTCGAGGGCAAAATTCATTTTAATGGGGGTAGAATGTAACACCCGAGACTTTTATGAGAAATATTTTGTTTTTATGTTATATAAATCATCAAAGGAATCTTTCGCTACATGCAATCACGACCTTCCTTGATAGCGTGTGTAGTATGCAACACCGAGTTCCACTAAACAATGATATATTATTATAATATTATAAACTAGCTTTATGAATAGTATTAACTGAATTTTAAATTTTACAACCTTATTTTACATCTTACACATTTTCTAGAACATGGTAAGAGAATAAAATAATTTTTTTGGGTAAAATAAGTATTTATAAAAAAATGCAGTTTTGCTGCCTTTTGATGGCGCACACACATTAAATCTAGTTTTTGATACATTTATATGTTCAATTTGAAAAAATAAAATTCTTATTTTTAATCACGATATAAAAATTTACTTTGGATAAATTTTTGATATTTTTCTGATAACTTTCATATTTTGATGAATAGTAAAAATATGCTAATTTTTAATTAAAAACAACTTTTTTCATTGAGATAATTTATATGGTTAAATTATAATATTGAAAGGTTTTAAAGTACAGATATAATATATTCTTACCATTTAATATAATGTATGTCATTAGTATTAATTTCACATTGAATTCATAGGTAAAAACATTTCAATCTTTCGCAATGTTTTAACTTCTAAAACCCGTTTTCTTAACAATGAGAGTTATTTTAAATTAATTACTGAAACTTATATGTATTTAATTTTGAAAAATGGATTCCATATTCAGAATCAGTGGGTCCAAATTATGTTAAAAGGCTACTTTTTATTTTTGAGCATTATGAATAGTAACTACGGTAAATTTTATTTACCATAGTTAAAGGTAAATCGGATAATTAAGGGTAAATATAAGATTATAAAATTACCCTAACACCAGCCCAAATTCTATTGGATGACTAAAAGTCGACCCATATCACCTAAGGGTCGTATTAGATTCATTTAATAGTCTTTTTTCCATGAAAATAATTTAATTATTATTAAAATCAAAGAATGTGACAACATGTCACTTTCTTAAATCTTATAAGTATAATAATTTTAATTTGGTGACAAAGTTAATGAAACTTAGAACATTAATAGTCTAAAGAAACATAATACAATTATATACATCAAATGAATTTATTTAGAATTTTTAGGGATTAAATAATTATAATTAATTATGACACAATTGTGATGTTGAAATTATTTTATTAATTAAAATATCAAATAAATGGTTTTAAAAGATTAAAATAATTATTATATGCACTATTTAATGTGGTCCAATAATTTTATAGATACATATGATATTTTATTAATATATAAAAGCTTTTAGTTTGAACATATCCTCTATATATATTTTATTTAAATTCAAATAAATGAATAGTGTCAAAATTGACACTTTTGTTATTTTATAAAAATAACATATTATAAAATTGTTTAAAAATCACAAAAATAATTAAAAATTATAAATTAAAATTTATATGGTCGAAAATTTCATAAATTGTCAAATTATGGAAAATTCACAACACATATGTAATTATTAATAATAATTTAAAATTTAGAATATTATTACCACAAATAACATTAAATTGATAAATAAGGATAAATCAAGATGGTAATGTTTAAAATAAATTCCTAACATGTATAAATTTTATTGGTTGATTATATTACAACCCTATCTCATCTAATATTTAGATATGAGTCATTTTGGATGTTTTTATGTGGGGTTGGGATTTAATATAACCAAATATTTCTTATATTTCCAAAGGTGCCCCTCTCCTCCATTATAAAAGGGCACCTCCTCCCTCTCCTCCTCACACCAATTTGTGCCTTCAAGCTCGGCCACACCCTACAAATTTTACTTCCCCACTTCCCTAGAATCATCCTAGAGGTTCAGGGCTTCTTCAAAGACCAACCCTAGTGCCCTAAGAGGAGGTTAAGAAGAGGCTCGTCAAAAAGAGGTAATATCCATTACCGATCCTTTCCAAATTCATTCTTCTTCAACATCTTCTTCTTTAGTTGTTTCATTATTAAGTAATAACATCAGTATCACTCATATAATGATGTTTTATTATAAGTATGAAACAACCCTATTTCAAGATCTATCCATCCTATGGAAAACGAAATCACCGCTCGTGCGTACGTACAGAATACCATCTCCACACCGTGGTGTAATCTATTTTACCACAACACCTTACTTGGATGGGTATAATGGTGTAAATAATTACTATATATGGTTATTGTAATGTTTTATTGATTCTGAAATAGTATACATACACTCCAATACAATTCCACGATCATGGGAACGATCTCATTGCTCGTGCATACGTACGGAATACCGTCTCCATGATGTGATGTGATTCGTTCTACATGATCTTCATTGCATAATGATTATATAAATGAATTTAATGAATAAATTTGATATAGAGTACATTAATAACATTATGAAAATGATGTATCTATAACCTAAAGAGAAGAATGAGAATTTATTCGACAAAACACGCATAAGAACAACAAGTTATAAACACCCAAATAACAAGTAGCAATGAAAAATTACTACTAAGAAACTGAGAATATGACCATATATGATATCATAACAATTATTATGATTCTGTAATAAGTAAATAACATTATTTAAATCATTATACAGGAGGTTCGGACACTTACGTGGAAAATCGGACCTAATGTAAGGGAAATATCACAATCTCATTTTTATCCGAGATTGTTTATACTTTGATATTTACTAGGGTGTATTTTATCATCCACATCCATGTTTCCTCAATATTTAATAATATTTCCATCCAACTTCAATTGTTTAAATCCGATTTTACCCTTCGGTGAGTTTTTAGTAAAGGATATGAAAGGAATCTTTTTTCGTTTTTCATACGAGGTACTTTTTGACGTTTCTGACAAAAGTACAAAGAATGTTTATTTAACTTATACGGCATGAATGGATTTTTAAAAAATTATTTCCAAGAATCTTCCTTTACAAGTTTTACAGTTTATTTTTAATCTACTTCTTTTAGTTTAGAATTGTACGACATGTTATGAAAGGAAAAGTGTTTTGAAGCAGAAAGGATATTTTCCTCAAGAATGGAGTTCCAGTCTTTTATCAAAATTATTTTCCATCTACGATAATAAAGGGTTATGTCTCTATCCCTATTATTACATTGATTTGATTATGTTGTGATGGAATTATTTTCCTTTATCTTATATGAATTGTTTTATGATTTCACGATGTTTAAGATTCCCATTTTTATTACATGGGATATTCTATGATGTATGGTTTCTGATTTTGTGGCACACATAAGAATGGTATCATTATGAGTTGGGTGGGACCAATATCTCCCTCTAATGCATTGGGTAAAGATATAATATCTCATGTGATAGACATGGCTAGAACGACAGGTTAAATCTGTTCAGTGAAACAGGACTGAAACGAGGAGTGAACTCGGTTCATAAATGGACATTTTCTACTAAGATAGTCTTGGCAATGAGTCTTGACTAAAATGAAATGATTCTATATGATTATGATTGTATGCCACAATGTTTCATGTTTTATGTTATGATTATTGGGATTACATTTCACTACTATGATTTAACCCATGTTATGAAATTATGATTTCTTTTGCAGGTTATGATTTACAAAAGTTTTGTTCTTATGTATATGATGTGATTGATATTTATTTTGTTTACCCTTATTGAGCATTTGATCTCACCCTTTTTATGTTTTATTTCCCCAGGTCAGGAAGAAGGTTATTAAGTAGGATATTCCAAAAAGGGACTCTAGATGTGATGAAATAAATGGGAGGCAAAGTAAATGATTTATGAACCAGTTGATTATGTTTCCCAGTTTCAAAAGACTCTATACCTATACGGTCTATTCATGGTTTTGTTATATGTTGTAATAAGTGTTCTTAAATTCTGATGTAATGACAATGTATGTAATGCATGGGTCGTTATATTCATTGAATGTTTATTCAATTGATAAGGGGGAGGTGGTTCCAATAAGTTTTGATATTTTACAATTTAATTTATCATGAAAACCCCCATAAATGTATTTGATTATTGATTCAATATTTTTTCAAACTCAACCTCACTCTAATGTAAAGATAAGAACCTAATATGAGGAAAAAATGTTTTTACATGGTTTCCCCCTATTGTGGGTGACAATGTTCTCTCCCTATAGACTTACACCAGTGGAAGAATTTCAACTATATATATAAGTGAAGAAAATGGAGATAAACCCTACTAATATCCTTTTATATCTCAAAATAATATTATATTGGATCCAACTAGATACAAATTTTCCATATCTTTTCAAACCAAAAAATTAACATTAAAAGTGTCTCAGGAAAATATATTTAGAATCCCTATATGATACATATATATATTGTATGCATCTCTCTACTGATGCTTCATCTAGTGTGACTTAGTCTATTAGAATTATATTTTGGATACCTATTTATAATGATACACATTCCAATACAATAGTTCCTCTTATCTTTTTAGTATATTGTATTCTACAAAGTGTTTTATTTAATGGTTTATCAAGATATAAAATCATCATCTCCTCTACCATAATAAATTTACATTGACCATAACCCAAAATGTCTAAATCTATTTTAATAGAAATATTTTTAATGAATATCATGATGTAAGAACATGTATCTAGTTAAAATTTCCAGTTTAACTCAACATTAATTTGAACACTTTAAAACTCTCTGAAGCTGCAATGTAAAGAATATTTTTTATTATTTCCTTAAATATTGAATTCAATTTTCTCTTAAATATTTGTCTAATATCCAATTAATTTAGAAATTTTGAAATAAAATCTCAAAATTATCAATGTTATAGAGTTTGTGATGTTTATGTAATGTTTACCAAGGGTCTTTCCAATGACTCTATAGGGAATTCTCTAAATGACATGTCTTATTCTAGTTATCTATAATTTAGTTTACTAATTTATCCAATGTATGTTTTATTACAGATGTTTTATCTATCAATTTTAATCATATGATACCACTTAGATTGATCATCTGATGTGATGGAACATATCTGTCTTATAATATTTTGTATAATCATGCATCAATCAGAGCTTGGTCTTTTATATTAAAAATAGTGTCTTCTTTTCTGTCCAATAATAATTATCATTCCTTATAAAGTATACATAAAAAATACATCACATGATAAAACATTGAAATAACAATCAAATCGATGATGAAAAATTATAATTCATTGTAACATAATTTATCACCATAGCTCTCAACCTGGTAAAAATTTGTACCCATATATTCTACACCTTCAAATATTTATTCTCCTGCATGAGTTAAAATGTTATTGAATCGATAACCTTCTTATAGCTAGAAAATGAATTACACGGAATAATCAAGAATTTATATCTCACATATTAATCATTCTCAACATCATCTTTTCATATCCTTTATCTATTAAATAAGCTTGTTTCATTACCCCATAGTTGAGTAACATTTACTGTAATTCATTGGATAATAAGACACAACTTCATCACTTCATTGCACAATTTTTTTACATCCAAATATAAAACATTAAAACATTGAAAATTTTACAAAATTTATATATTTAAATTTTCGTTAAGTTATTTTTCTAGAAACATCATCTATACCCTTGATAACCTATTATTAATATTGATGTCATAAACATTTAATATCAACAAATCATATTATAACAACGAAAGGAATGTACCCCAAATGTTCCTTTGATGAATGAAACCTACATTCACATTAAATAAAAGACATTCACATACAATATGTTGAAAAAAACAATAAAAATTACTAAAACAACCAAGATAATCTTTACAATCATCATGGAGGAATAGGTTTTAATGGCTTTTTTCATAAATGATATGGTCTATGTCTATTAGAATCATTATAGACATTAAAGGTTATCTAAACCATAACATTTATAAAATCGATGTGAAGTGAGGTTATCATAATTGATATGTTGAAGAGGATATTTCTATACAAGAAACACATGAGATTTAAAGAATAGAATTTATAGAATATTTATATAAACTCAATAAATAAATTTATAGAATTAAAGATGCTCAAACTGACTAGTATGATATGCTCACTAGATTTACTACATTAGAATATTTTTTTCAATGGAGTTTATAATCTATCTCTCTTTACAATGATATTTTTAATGGAAACAATTTTTGATCATATATATTTTGAGTAAATTATATTTGGATCAACTAATAAATCTCGTTCCAAATCATTTTCAAAACACGTGAAATCTATGTTTGAAATGATCACGACGGGTGAAATAAGTTTTTTATTATATTTTGAAATTACTGAAACACTAAATGGGAATTTTTTTAATGAAAAAATATCATTAAATACATACTTTATCATATTATTTTCAAAAATTACACATCTATATGTAATTTTATAAGTACACATATAACTCTTTATCATGTTGAATCTATGAAATTGGTTGATCATAACCTTTTGAGAGGGTTGATTGGAATTTTACATTATCTCACAAAAGATGGATTATATTGTTTTGTTTTCTATATAATTATGTGTGGGATTTTAATAATATATGCAATAATCTCGTATTAGTGATTTATAGTGAATAATTCATTATCATGAAGGGACATTAAATCTTAGTTTATTTTATTCATTCATACGTGGTTTTGAAATAAATAATTTTTAAAATACTGACTTCTGTAGATGAAAAATTTATTAACTAATTACATAAAGAACATATAAATTCTTATGTAGAGAATTTTATTCTTGGACATTCATGAAACAAAATTTTCTCACAGATTTTATTATTGAATATAAATTTAAAGCATATGGAGGTCATTCCATACATGAGTTTTAGATCCAACACAAACAAACTAATTTTGATATCTATTTCACTAAGATTCTAAATCACTATGAAAACAGTTACAATATTACATAATCAAGGAACAAAAAAACAATATGAAAGAGTTAGAGTTGATATATAGTTATCTTCCTAGAAAATATGATCTGTGTCTTGGGAATTAGTTCATTACATGAAGTTCTTATCAACTTTGTGTCTAATTAAGTACTCATTCCATGAATTAAAGTGGGTATACATGGAATATTTGATGTTATGGGAGTAAATTCAAAATAGAGGTAACCATTTTGTGATTTTTAAAAAATTATAGTACCATGAATTTGAGTTTTTTTATGGAGGAAAGAAGTTATGATGGGATGTTTGTTTCACACAGAAATTGATTAAATCCACTTAGAACAACTAAAGTTATAAATTTATATCATTTAAAGGAGTTTTTTCAATGAATTATAAAAGCTATGAAACATTAAAAAATTTAGTATTATTGTGAATATTTGATTCATAATTAATGATAATTAATGAAAATTTATAGTGGATACATGGGTATTCGCTCATGATTGAAGTCATATAATTCTCATCAACGAATGGAAAGTTGACATTTGATCAAATATTATGAGATTCAATTTTTCTGTGAATAAATAATGATGATTGAAGGATAATCCTTGAGTCTATTTAACTTGAGGATCAATGAGCTACATCATATCATTTAAGGAAGATATTATTGTTATAAAATAATCTATGTAATATTGTTCTTTTTTTTCATATTGAGATTATTTTTTGAGGAATATAGACAATAGTGAGTGGTTGAGTTTAGTGATTTCTATATTTTTTTGATCATTTTAGTTCTACAAGTTTAGTTAAGCTGCTAAAATTTTTAACAAATAAAGAAAATTTCTCAATCATTTTTGTTCATTAAAAAATCATTGATATATTTTACATGGATTGTAATAGTTCCTTTGTGAAAATACAAAAGTATATGTGATATATTTAATTGATTTATCATGTTAAATTTATGATTATGGAAAAATTTATTCATATAAATATTGAGATAACATAGTTGGTGTGGGATGTTTGGGAAAATTGGTGTACATTAATTGAACCCTTTATTAGAATATTTATCATGTTTCTTACTAAAAAGTGAAATCAAAACCAATTTCATGGTGAAAAATAATTCATAGATGTTATAATAGTTTATTCAAACCAAAATTTAGTTTTTAGATATAGTTTTATTCATGTTAAATTTTATAATATAATGATCAAATATTAATTTTGATCATAATAAATGGATGTCTTCATGGATTCCATGCATATTAGATTTTTAATGAAGGAAATCAGAGTACTATTAAGAAAATACTATATATAACATGATACAAATATTAAAAAATGAAAAACATTATATAAAACCTTTTCTAATTGATTTTGTAAATATAAAATATCATTTATATAATAAATTTTCATTTTGGAAAAAATATCACTTCTATCATGGTGATTCCATGGTAAATGAAGCTAAATTGTTGGTTTAATAAAATTTGTATGATAATGTGAGGATAGATCCAAACATGTTTGTTATGGAATTCATTAAATGAGGGAATGACAATATAATGGAAATATATAAACATGGAAAACTTCTCTATGATATCAAGATAATAAAGTGAATCATGATAATATTTCTAGTGATATTTAATGAAAAAATTGTTTTTGATGATAAAATTCTAATGTATGATATTTTGGTTAAAATTATGAAAAATATTGTTTTATATGATATTTGAAACACTGAAAATGATTCCTCTAAATAGATATAATATAATGAAGTGGATTTAAAAAAAATGAAATACACATTGGAGGATCATTCCAATGATATGGTATTTTATGAGTTTAGGTCCTTCCGATCATCAAATATAAAAAGGGAAATCAAACAATTCAAGGAAATCATAGAGTTAATTTCTCTATATGTGAAACAGTTGGGAATAATGTTTTTATATTTCACTATATATTTTAAAATAATTCTAAAGATAAACTATTCAAAAATAAAATTTTGAAAAATTGAAATTTATATAGGATTCCACATCATAAAGTAACCAAAAATAGAAATTATTTTCCACCAGAGGATGTTTTCATAGAAGAATTTGGGGTTTAAGATATTGACGACAAGAAAATAAATAAATTAATAAATCAATATTAATTTCATATAAACCATAACCCATTGATATTGATTATTAATAAAATGAAGTTGTTGGAAGAATAGACATCATGAATGATCAAGAATCCAATCAAGAAATAATTGATTTCTACATGGCTAAAAAAATGTGGTCCAAAATGTGAATATGATTTGAAACTTTATACGCATCTGTATGTAGAATCAAAATCATAATTAATTTTGATACACGAATGGATAAAATTTTGGAATATGAATAAATCAATGAATAAGTCTAACACTAATTTAATACATACTTGAAACATCATTAGTTTTAGGCTTTAGCAGAATTTACAATACACTATCTATAAAAGTGAGGATAAATGAAGACTTTTATAATTGGACCCAATACAAAATGATAAATGAGAGGGAGGTCAATTTCATTTTTTCTGTCCTCTCCCCACCACCAATGCTCCGCTCCCCCATCCTTTATCCATGAATATCACAAACATACATGCCCTCTTTAACAGCCCTTCTCCCTCCCATTTATAATTATTTAATAAATTCTATCCCTTATGCGCAAGTTGGTATTCAATCTTTGGAGCTTCCTTTTTGGATTTTAATGCATTAACAACAATACCATTTGGTTTTATTATACCTTTTCCAATATTTCAATTTATTTAGAATTAATTACAAGCATATTTTTAATATATATATATATATATATTAAATATAATTTTAAAATATAAGTAAATGTGTGGAATTTAGATACTTATATTTATTTAAATATATTATACACTAATATCTATATATATATATATTATAATATAAATAATTATCCATTTTTTAATACAAACACACAGATATATATATATATATATAAACATCATATATATATTTGTAAATATATATATATATATATATTATCATATATTTTTATAGTATAATGAAATGGATAAATATTGTTTTAAATACATTTTAATAATTTTTCTATAAATATATAAACATTAATTGTATAGGTATATATATATATATATTATGGAATTTTTATAATGTGAATAAAATAGATAATTAATTAATTTAAATAAAATTAATATTAAATATTTATCTTATATAATTAAAATTACATATTTAAGTAAATATGATGATAAATGTATTTATAAAAGTGATTTATTATAAGTAAATATATGAAAATATAAAATTATGAAAATATTTAATTATAAATAAAACTTCATTAGGAAAATGAATATATTTCAAAACTATAATAACAATATTAATGGTATCCTTAAGAATAAAATCAATCAACAATAAAAACAGGTTAAGAGACCCCATTAAATAAGGATGATATTCCATCAAATGTCTAAAAATAGGGAATCCCCGACTAAAAGCATAGTTTTTGAGGCCATATAAGCCTTTTTTTCTCTGAAAAATGTGATTTGGGTTATCGCAGGCCTCCAATATTTAGAGTTAATGGTATGGTTTGATTTTATATGTGGTAAAGCCCAAAAAAACAAAAAAAAAATTATGGTTCTTTGATGTTCACATAGTGTTTTCAAAATTTCTTAGCATGTTTATTAATTTATTATGTTTCTTCATCCAACTGATATTAAATTACTATTACTCAATAATAATGAATAATTATTTTTTATTATTTTATAATCCATTTTAACTCAATATATTATATATTATGAGAAAATTATTATTTATCCTTATTTAAAACATATTTAAAATATATATAATCTTTAAATTAATATAAATATATTGATAGATTAATATATAATTTTTAATGAAATATTTTTTTTGAAATATAAATAATGGAAAAATAACCCTTTTTATCAGTGTATTTTTACTAGCAATGATAAAATACCATCTTTATCAGTTCTTTATTAATAGTACTAATATGGGGGACCTTTATTATCTCATTTTTTTCTTCTGATAAAGGCCCCCTTTTCATTATTTTTATCATTGATAATGGCCACTTTATTAGCACTTTTATGTGGAACTATAAAAGCATAATGCTATTAAAGGATGAATCTGTAGTAGTGTGAGTATTACATCCAAATTGAATAACATAACTAAATCATAGATATGATAAATTATATTGGTAATGACAGAGTAAAATTAATAAATGATCATAAAGTAGAAACATTCAGTATATGGTAAATTTTCAATGTTGTTTAAGTATATTCATTGAGGGTATGACATCAATAGAATGGAATATTGGGGCCCTGAAAATTTTGAGTTATATAATGGTGATCTAAAAGGATTTTTTATGATTGGATACAAACATAGTATTTCAAGATATGATTCATAATAGTATAGTCCTTTGGTGACATGAAAAAAACAAGTTATTGTAGTTTCTAAGGCCCTAAACATACAATATAGAAAATTTATTACATGAGTGACTCTTGAAAGTCATAAATTGCCATTATATTGTTATTGTAGTGGGGGAAGAATAAATATGAAACCAGTAGTTATTATATTAGGATGATATGAAATATTTATCACATTTGTTCTATTGGGAATGTGAATTTCTTATCACGTAAGTAAAAAAACAGATGAAAAAAATCCATTAACCAGTATGTTTTATAATAAATATTGTTTTCTCTGAATATAATAGACAAAAATATATTTATTTTACATCAAGGGAATAAATAAGTGTAAAAAATAAATATAAAAATAGAAATTTCTTTAGTGGTTGAATTATTAATGGTGAAAAAAATATAAGAAACCATTTTAAATCTATTTTATTATGTATATCATATTTATATAGTGGATGAAAAACTACATTTATCACCAAAATAAGTAAACTAAATGACATTTATATTGAACCAAATTGATGGGAAGGAAACTTTTATGTATATAATCTTTAATGTAATTTTTTTCAGCATAGGATCTATTTAGATGAAGATTAAATCATGGGTAGATTATTAAAGACTCAATTTGAAGAATTAGTGATTATGATTTGGAGAAGTTTCCGTATAATTTTATTGTTTTCAACAGATTATTAAATTGAGTAATTTATGTTTATATAATTAATGTGTTGGATTTGGTTTTAAATTCTTATATATTATTTTAAATGAATTTAAATCAATTCTACTATATGAATTGATAGCGATTTGGGTTTTTTATTATGTTTGGAATGATTTTTATAATTACATAGGGGAATAAAATGATTATATGTTTATTCTATGTATAATAGAATTATAGATTTGGAGTTTGGAAAAGAATATTTCATGGATAAAAAAAGAAATCCTATGTAATTTATAAATTAGGAGTTTCTATATAAGGATTATATAAAATCCCATTATTTTATGTGATATTTTTTCCAATAAATATTATTCTCTGATAGCTTTCGTAACAGCTAACTCAATGTTAAATTTAAATATATTATACTACTATAAAATTATTTTTTGACATGAATTTAATCACCCATATATTAAAAATGGATAGTAGGAATAATAATTGTTAAATTATGGAAATTATTTGGTTTATAAATTTATAAAATAAATTTATTGGTTATCAACTGATTGTAAATTAAAATTAAATTCCATTGAAATAAAATGAAATGTTTATCTGAAAATCTATTTGTGTGCATGAATTTTGTTTTTTTATAAATTAAATTTATCCATACTAGAGAGTTATTTCAATTAAATTTATATTTATATTAAATAATTTTTTTATCCTTCATATATTATTTTTTCAATTAATAATATATTATAAAATCTTGTTAAATCATAAAATTGTATTTTTCCATAAAAATCTATTATTATAATTTTTGAATAATTATTCAAAAATTAAACATTTACCCTTTAAGAAAATATATTTTAAAAAACATACTATATTTTTGGAATAATATTATAAAACTTTATTTAGATATAATTTTATATAATTCTATTAAAATATTAATTTCTAAATTAATAGTGATTAATAGTTCATTTTTTTTAAAAAAATTTCATTTGATTATAGTTTTAACAAATTTAAACCCATTATTAAAATTAATTAAAAGTAAAATCTTCTCTATCATATTTTTAATAACAGAATTTAGATCATTTTAATCAATTTTATGATTATGTTTCATATAGAAACAATCTTTACTTGTGAAAAAACTTCATTAGAAAACTAATTTTTGGTCGTAACTACACGTTTAATTTTATATTAAATTATACCATTTATATGTGTTCAATTTTGAAAATGTCTTATATATTTTGAATAACTATAATTAAAATTATATAATAATTTTAACATAATCTTTTTCAAAATTAATATGAAAAATAGTAAAATATTTATCGAGGTTATGGTCAAAACAGTTTTATCAGGGGTGGGCTATTAAACCAAAAGATAAAGTATATTTACCAAATGAATTTGTATAAATTATATTACATGTAATTATTTAGAACATAGATTACATTAACCTCAAATATATTTCAATATCGATGCATTTATCATGGTAATGAATTTAGAATTTTTTATTATTTTAGAAAATTTCCATATGGATTCTCTCTCCCAATCATAATAAGAAATATCATCCCTCTCATCAGAAAATATCATTAGAAATTTTGAACTTCGAATCCTTGAGAAAATAAATTAATAACAGCACATACCATTTCCTACAGTCCCATTGTTTATTAGTGAGTCTTCTTACGAATACTTTTGGTTCTAATGTAAAAAGGTTGTCCAGAGAAGAGGTAATGTTCTTAACCAAGGATTTTTATTTTTCTTTTCTATAAAATATTTAAAATATTATTAGACCATTATTATATAATAAAATAAGTATAATTCATATAATTATATTTTATTATGATAGTTTTATGACCTATATCCTTCCACTCTTCAATCAAAATGGGAAATAAAACCATCATTCATGTGTTTGGAGGATTGCTACCTTTTGAACTGATGAAATTCATTTTCCATAACACCTTGGACTAGTAGATTTAATGATGTATTTAAAGTATATATTTAATGTTTAATCAATTATTATACTTATTTAATTATAATATCACATCTACCATCTGACCTTACAATACCTTGAAAAAAAAAAGTTTCTCATGCGTACCTGTATGCTACGACCTCCACAAAGCGATATGGTATATTTTTTATTATATTCTACATGGATGGTAATAATGATATATCTAATTAATATATATTATATAAATATATAATATGAAAATTATTCACTGATTTTGAATTATTTTAGACCTTTATTTCCATCCACCCATCTATAAAATGAAATTAGTGTATATGCGTACGTATGACGTACCACCCCCATGAAAGGTTTAATTTATTTTTGGGACTCTAAAATTGATAGATAAATACAAATACGTATACAATGAATGGATATAATATATTTTTATATATATATAATAAATTATATGGTTTGTGAAACCATAATAAATGTACATGGACCAAAACCTTCAAACCAAAACATGCATGAAAAACGAGTCTGTAATCTCATCGGATAGTGATTATAATAAAAAGTTGTTACTAAATAGGTGGTAAAAGTGTATTATAAATTAAATTAATGGATGATATATATGATATATATATATATATTAAACATATATTAATTATATCATAGGTTCAAATGTTTATAATTAATTTTGAGTCTTGAGTTAAGATATTTTAATATCACTTTTACTTATATGAGATAGAAGCCATATTCAACACTTTTTTCATCTATGTTGTTTATAATCATCATCTGAAATTATTTTGTAATAAATATCATGAAAATTGTGTGTATACTAATATCTACATAAGGTTCTATATTTTATGTGATTCAGATTCATGAGTTACCAAAAATGATAAGGGGATTACATTACGAAAGAGTTATTTATTAGGATTGTTTACCATAAAGATATAATGTTGAAATATTAAAATATATCTAAAACTAATTTAATGAATTGAGTTCTCATATTTTTATTTCTTGATAATACATTTTTCATTTCCTTATTCACAATTTATGAACTAAAGGGATCAAAATAATGTTTCAAGAAAATTTGACTATACTTCTACATTTAGTAGAAAATCATTTTTCTCCTATATCAATGGTTTTGGAAAATTGTTTAAATATTGTTTCCAATTAGTAAATTGTATTTAAAAAAATTATCTATTGTTGATTTTAATTCAAAATTATTTTGAATTAATCATCATATCATTTTAAAATGTTTTTTTGTTTTCTGATTATATTTCAAAAAAATTGGAAGGAATAATTGTTTTAATCTTTACGACATCAAAAAAAATTCATCCGACATAACCAAAAATAAAATATGATCTTTCATTTAGAATTTTAAAATAATAATTTTCATTAAAATGTTTTATTTAATAAAATTGAAAATTATATATTTAAAATATGTAATTTCTAAGTGAAATTGATATTTTCCTCTCGAATATTTTTAATGATCTTTTAATTAAATTTATATTCATCAATGATGACAAACCATGACATTAATGTTTATTTAAAAAATATATGATCCAATGATAACATCCTTATTATTTATTTTGATGTTTTATTATTATGTTAAAATGGTTTTTATGTAACAATATTTCTTCCCTTGGGTTATTCATTAATGAATAGGTGAAATGATTATGAAACCAGATTATTTCCCCTGGGTTATGTTTCAATGAAAGGATTATAAAACACATTTATTTTTCATATATTATGAGATTATGATAGTTTTATGTCCTTGTTCACTCATATGAATTATTTTCATTATGAAATTATTTTTCAATGAATTTTATATCCCTACAATTCATTGGGTAAAGATTGATATGACATCAGATATGTTGGAATGGATTGGAGAGTAAAACCATTCTAGCTATGAAATATTTCTACAATGATAGTCTTGGGAGTGAACATTGACTACTATAATGGTTTATACTTTGAAATCATTCCACTACTATAGAGTCAGTAGTTATCCTAGACTAAAATTTGAATTACGTGATTTTCTTATGTGTATCCAAAAATCTATGACTTATGATAATTTTATGTTATCATGGTCTAAGTTATTTAATTCCTTTATGATTATTTTCTCTATAACAGTAAATATTATTTCCATGAAATAATATTATGATATATTATATTATAGTTATTGTTTTGAAATGTTAACTGCATGTTCTTATATACATATGATCATGTTAAGTCGACATCTCAATTGATTTCCAACAATAATATTATTATCTCACCCGTTCATATTTTTCCATTCCCAAGGGTATGAATAGAAATATTATATATGATATGTCTAATAAAGGTTATGGTTATAAAAGACATAGTAAAATTGGATTTATTTCACTTATGAAAAATTTACCCATGTATCAACGTTTTTAGAGGCACTAGACCTATAAGATTCTAGTGTAGAAGAGTATGATATGTAATGAATATTTATAAATTAAGAAGTTATATATATGGGAAATATATGGGTCGATATAGTTGGTATTAGAGCATGTTTTAGATAAATATTTTATTCTGGGATTATAAACTACTTGTGAGAACCAAATCTATAAGTCAAACTATATAAAAATAACATGTAATATTGGTGAAAGATAGTTTGAGAGGTTTCCAAGAAATTATATCCCTTCCAAGATAATACATCTGGATGTGGTTCTGGAATAGTGATATTAACAGTGAATTGGATTTATTGGGATTTTAATTTATCATCATTAGGTGTATGATAGTGTCCCTTTCTATAATCATATTTTGACACTCCCAAGGGATAAATATTGGAAATTTAAAATATCATTATGAACTATTATGAAGGATTTTAATAGATAATGTCCATGAATGACATAGGATAAGTATAAATTTTTTAATATTTAAAAGGAGGGGTCATGATTTAGACATTGTATAAGTCATTTAACATGATTATGTAATTCTATACTTGGATTATTATACTCACACTATGCTAATTTGTTTTATTAAATGGATGTAACCTGAAGGAATCATGTTAACATTAAATGGGGTGGACAATGTGGTTATTATGAGAAACTAAATGGGATAATTACTAGAGTGAATGACATTTTGATTATAACTAATTAGTTATCATAATATATGTTTAATAACCTACACATTAAGTTACTTGTGGAGTCACCACAGAAGATAATAATTATATTCACTAAGTACTTGGTTGTCCTATACAATGAAAGAAATAAGGATAAATTTTATTCTAATCAGAAATTAGGAAACAGACACAAAAGATAATGTCTCAAAAGAATAATAAAATGTAATATAAGTGGAAATTAAGGGCTTAATTAAATTGACAGGTGAGTAAAAATAAATAGTATAATATAAGATAATAAATTACATAATAATATTACATTTATAGTTTATTATCATAAATCTGGAGAAGTAAGAACTTATGAGAGTTAGTTCCATATTCTAAAGGTTAACTCCTTGAATCAGGAAAGAACTATATAATATTGATGTTTTTATTAATGTGACATATGTGAATATTATAATGTGAAATTTTTGAATATTTTGTGAATGGAATTACTTCTTTTATAAAGTTTATATCAATTATTAATTATTGGAAGTCAAAGTAGATATTCCATCAAAAACAATGATAATATAATATTGCAATGATAAATATGAAAATATAATCGAAATCACATACATTTTATGGGTCTCTATGCATATTAAATAGGGATATTTATATCATATGTACAAGGGAAAACACTATTGTAAAGATATACCAATTTTGTAGGAGTTTTTTTCAGAGGGGTTTCCTAGGCGTACACTAATTAGTTAGGGGTGTTTTAAGTAGAAATTAAATTTTGTACTACATGCATATCAAAGAGTCAAAAGACAATGACCCTGATTGTCTTTTGTGAATTAAAGAAAAAACACCAGGATAATCATGATAAGAGATTTTTTAGGAAATGTGTCACCTTAGGGTGCACATGGTCATTAGTTAAGAAAAAATATTGACCGATGAGACTCTAAATTGATTATCAGGAACCAGAAAAGATAAAAATCAAGATCATGTTTCCACTAACCTGTATCATATAATTCATGGATAAACTATAAAAATATCAATACTTTTCCAATATTGAACTTTATTATAGATATCATCAATAGAGGGTTAAGGGGGAGGATATATCCGAGGTAACATTTTATACAACTTATGATCATTATAAATATATACCGATTCCACCCAGTCTTACCAGTTCAATTTATATATTCATGGATTTGATAAATATGTTCTTTTGATATTAAATTTACCTATTTGTGGTAGTTTTTATTAATTATTCATATATCTTAAAAGAGTACAACAGATCAAGATGATGACACGATAATTGTGTTGAAAACCTAGAGGATGGAGAAGATGTATGATAGTTTTAACAAGAGGGTATTCTGTATAAAAAAGGTTTCGTTTTTGGGTAATATATCTCAAGGGAGGGTAAATCTATGACACATCAAGATTTTGAAATAACACTAAGATAAATATTATATTCAACAAAAAACACTGAGTTTGAACAAACCATGACATAATTGTAAAATATTATTAGTTAAATGTTACCATAAAAATAATATTTTTAAACTATTGGGTATGAATATTATTAATTAATTATTAAAATATATATAAATTTAAAAATCAATTTAAATTTCTAATAAAGTTTTAATAAATAATAATTGACATTTAAAAAATATTTTATTCTATATAAAATATGTTTCTCTCAAAAATGATTTTTTTTACTTTTTCTGGGAAAATATTATAGTTACCTTATAGAATACTTATAATTTTTATTTTATTAAATGAATAAAAAAATTTAAATCATTATATTAAAATTATCATAGGGTTTTTTTTCTAATTTTTCAGAAATGTTTGATTTTACATAGAATATTATGAAATACCTATTTTTGTAAAATTATCCCCACTATTAATTAAATAAAAATTTTAAATTTTAAATTATTTTTTTATTTAATAAAAATTTAATTAGGTATTATTTATTTGTATTTATATGAATTTGTTATATTTAAATGGCCATTATAATATATTTTATCAATTTTTTATTTTTAGGATTTAAAATGCATTTTTTTTAAAATCTGTTTTATAGAGCATAATGTTTCACAATTTTAAGTAATTAAATTAAAAAATAATAAAGAATGAATTATAATAATTATATGATATTTATCTATTTTATATATTATTATTCGATTTAAATGCATACAATGATAATTTCTATTTATACAGTTAATATATGATCATCATTTCCTAGAAAAAAACATATATTGGAAAACAACTATTTCAATGGGTTTATGGGGTTTACATTAAATTAGAATATAATAAATTATAATAATTGAATTTAACAAAATTTAATCAATATTTTTCATGACTTTTTTTATATTATATAATAATGTAAAATAATGTTTGTTTCATAATTAATTGTAAAAATAATAAAAATAGTTAACATAGTATGAAAATTAAAAGGTTAAAATTGGGTTACTTTTGAGGTAAAGAGGATAAAAATATTAAAACAAGTTTATTTTGAATGTTTGATATTTTTCCCAAAGATATATACCCTTCAATACTTTATGTTTTATTTTTTAACTTGTATAGATATTGACATCCCAATATTGTCTATGTTTGGGCCTTTAAAAGAATAGCACTCCACCTCAGTTATAAAATAAAACCATATAACCTCTCATTTAAGCAATAAATTTATTTTTCATTCAATATGTACCAAAATATCTTAATTAATTCTATCAGAATATCCTAGAGTCATTATTTCAATCACAAACCCATTCTAGTGAGGATTTAGTTATAATCCTTAAAATTATGTCTGAATAAGAGTCAATGTTCTTTACTGAGCATATTTGTTGTATTTGTTCTTCCACATCCTTGAAATATTACTCAATAATAACAAGATAAAAAAATTATATATCATATACAATGATGTAATTATATAAATGAAACACCCTGAATCAATATAAACTGTCAACAAATGGGAAATGAATCTGTAGACTGTATGTATGGAAGACTTCCGCCTAAAAAACCGATAAATTTTGTTATTACTCATCCCTTCTGCTGGATATTGATTATTATTGATTTAATGATTATATATATTATTAATTATTTGTTAATAATTATTTTAAATTTATTTATCATTTATTTTATTATCTTACCATCCATTCAAAATGAGAACATCGTTACCGTGTATGGAAGAATACCACCCCACAAAGCGACGTTATTCATTTTACATTACCGCATCACATGGATGATATATATCAGTTTATTTAATAAAATTATTTGATTATAATAATATTATTCTGATTATGTAAATATAAAACAATTTGTACCTTCTTTCAATCATGATCATTGAAAAATGGAAACATTGCACATGTGTATGCATGACCTATTATCTCCATCATTTTAACATAATTATATTTTCATATACATTTTATTGGTTAAATTTAAAATTTTAATTTATGTATTAAAATTATAATTATTTCATAATTATTATTCAAGAGAAAATGTAATAATTAATCCTCTAACAATGGGAAACATACCGATGTTGTTTTAAAATTAAGAATTGGGCACCTTCAAAACACTAGAAATGGGAAAAACTAATTTTGTGGATAAATATATCATTAAAAAAAATTAATTGATTATTTTAAATATAAGGGATTAAACATGGAAATGTTTTTTTGGAAAAAATATATGATATAATTTTATTATAAAGGTGGTAAAAGACATCCAAAACAAATTTTGGACTTGATGTATGGGTTTTCGTTTAAAAACCCCATAATTTGAGGCACATATCATTTTGTGAAAAAAATTTCTTTTAAATGAGAAATATAATAAAAATTTAAGTATTAAATCATTAATAATTAATATATTTTTTGTAATTTAGGTTACAGTTCATTCAACTCATTATCGGGGGTTAATATTCACATCTTTCCAGGGCGGTAAGGGTTTTTGCTTCAATCATATTGTGACAATGATTTTATATTAATGAATTTAAATTTAAGGGAATACATAGATAATTATGTAATAAAACCATTTTATGGCATTATCATTTGGTTATTCATGAATTTTTCTTGTAGTAGTATCATTTACACTCTTTTTTACATAAAATTATTAAAAAATGATTTAAAGAAACTACAAAAATATTCATGTCCTCGGTCAAATATATATTTTCCATCATGTCCATGATATATAAATAATTTACAATGTTTTTTACATTATCCAAATGATTTATATTATAAATTTTGTCAAATTTTTTGATTGATACAAAAATCATTGAAATTAATCTTCTTATGATTTCCCTTATGAGGAACCTTGAAACCTTTTTTTATAATTGTTTGAATGAATGTTTTTCAACATATAAGACATATATGAAATTTTGTTTTATCATGACTACTAAACAATTATATGCTTAATTATATTTTAATTAATTCTTATTAAATAATTGTTTTTATAAAATATTTTTGGAATTTTTTATATATTGAAAATGATTTTTAAATTGAAAAGGGTGTTTTATCTTAAAAAATATTCATTGTAATCATCTGATGATATTTTCAATAACGAAAACAAATATTGACATGACAGATTACTTATATGTAATTTATATTTGTCTCCAACATATAGAAATACCTTATTATCACTTACTTTTATGTGGTAACACATTCCACCAGTTCATATATTTTATTCTTTTATCATGAAATTTCCTTGTATTATGATACGAGAGATGATTATGAAAATAATTTTTTCCACAGTTATTTATTATATTAAGCGATATAGTTGATTTCCGTTTTTTGGAACATATAAATCCTGATCATGCTATAATTGGTTTCCCTAGATAGCACTAGGTGAGCCTTATATAAATTATTCGATGGCTAGGACTAGATAGACCTTCATTGCATTAGGTAATGATTTAGTCTCATAAGATGTCATATATGAGATTAGGGAATAAAAATAATAATTAAGGGGGATTTTTCCACCATGTGATATTATACTGTCAGATATCCGTGATTTATATTTATTTCATGTTATATTTTTATTCCAAATTTCCTACGATTTTATGATATTATAATACAATGTTATTTATGTTATGATACCAAGTTATTACTCTAGATCCTTCTCTTTTATTATAAAATTATTTATCTTTGACTCATAAGATTGGTTTCCTTATAATTTTTACTACCTAATTATGTGATTTTTTAATCCCTTTTTTCTATGTATTCCCTAGGTTATCTTATGAATTTTAGGATCTAGAAGGGATTTAGGTTCTAATTTTGTATCGAAAAATAATTTTTTAGAGTTATATTTATGTATTATGATCCTAGTCTTCAATATTCACTTTAAAAGAATATATTTTTGTATTAATTAAAATAATTTTTTTGTTAAAAATAATTTAAAAATTAGTGTAAAATTATTAGGCCTCTATACATTCATTAAATCCTTAAAATATTGGAGTTATTAAACTCTGGAAAAGGCAATGCACTTTGATAGAGATTCATAGCTTCTATTTTGAAAAAAAATTATATATTCATTATGGTAAATTTTTAAATACTATTTAATCAAATCACCAATTTAACCTGGAAGGGATATAAGCTCCTTTAGATGAATGGATGTGGGGAAAAAATTAATGATCTCAATAGTAGTTTTTTCAGTGTAGTTGTTTAAACATTACCCATCAACGAAGAAGGGTTTGTAATCAATAGTGATTTATTGAATAAGGAATTGAGATGTTTTCTCAATCATAAGGATATGGTGATTGAATTTTCCTCATGATAATTTAATATGAATGAATAAAATTACCCAACTCATGATTAAATGTTAGCTGTGGAAATTTTTTCATCAATGATATGGTGGAATAATATTTTAAGATAATGGTGTGATATTTTAAATATTAAATGAGATTAATGTATATATTTTAATAGAAGAAGACGAATATGAACGAGAAAAGATCATTGAAACTGGATAATAATTATGACTTCTCAATAAATTACATATATGGGAATGAAAACAAGGTAGATAATTCTTGGAGTATAAAGGATCTTGCTATATAATATTCAATGGGGATCACAAAATATAAAATATATGAGGATTTTAAAAGGTTAGATATAGAACTATCAAAGTAATGGAAAAATGTTATCTTTTTCAAATTAGATTTCAACCATCTGACCAGGTGAATATTAATGAGGTAAAAAGGAATATATAGAAATAAATATGATGGTTAGAAATGTTATTGAGTTTTACTAGGATAATGTTTGAATGACAATGTTTTGGAACCATGTATGTGTCACTTACTTACCATATTTTAATATGGAGATGTTAGGGGAATCTCATAGTTCTTTAATATCTATTCTTCCTTGAATTTTAATGATGTACAAGGATATAAAATTGTATTTTTTGAATGATTTATTAAAGAGTGTTATTGGAGAGTTTATATCTCAGTTCGTAGTATGTCAGGAATTTAATTTCAAGAGAAAAAATTAAAATGGGATATTATTACCATTACCCAAAGCATAATAGAACATGGAAAACATCACCATTTATTTTTTCACCAGACTCCCAAAAACATCTAATGTATATAATATTAATTGGGTTATCATTCATCACCATAAAAATTCATCACACTTCATTTATAGTAAATATTATTTATGTCTAAATTAGTTTTCCATAATATACATTAAGGGTGTTTTAATGTTTCAGGGAGTAAAATATTCTATTTTATCTTATCAAGATGAAATGTTTACTTAGATGTTTTGCAAAAGTCATCAGCAGGCTCTGAATAATGTGATATTTTTTAGTATTGTGTATCATCTTTAGATAAATAGAGAGTATAAGAGAACCATTGAAACCCTATAGGATATAATAAGATCATATTTTATGGATTCCGAAGGAGGTTGGTATCAACAACATACTCTAGTATAATTTTCTTACAACAATAGATTAAACTAAAGAATTTTGATGTATCCCTATGAAAGAAATTATGGATTGTAGTGTAGCAATCTAATGTTTATAGATAATGTTAACAAATTAAAGCTATTGGGGTGTGATCTTGCGAGGAGATGAAAGAGTATTTGTGATTCATTCAAAAACGCATCAAGGTAGCTCAGAGTTGATATAAATGTTATGTTGATAATGAAACATATGATTTGAATTCAAAGTTAGTGAGAAATATTCTCTATGAATTTCCCTATGAAATAATGTTTTGAGATTCAGAAAAAAGGTTAATATTAGAATTGTGTATATTGAACTTTTTTGAGATTCTTTATTAGGTAGGGATGCTATCCTATCACTTAGAACTCCCCATATACATATCCTAGGTACATAATGTGTTCCATGTATTTCTCACGAAGAAACATATACTAGAACCATCAAAGGTAATTAAATAAGGTGACATACCCTTGATAACTATCTTTCATATGTGGATCAACTAGTGGTGACTAAAATATGATAGATAATGTACTACAAGACATGATTGTAAATACCCAAACCCAGTTACTCAGAGCCCATTTATTATTACATTACATTGGAATAATTATATGAATGTCATATCTTGAAGGAAAAATTAGTTTATATGATTTGTAAAGATAAATAAATACATAAGTTAAACATTACAAAATTAAAATAAAAACAACAAATAAGTACAATTAGGAACATCCACCACTCTAATATTATCCCAGAATGACAATTATAATATACCTCTTCATTTCCTAGAAAAAATGAAATAGACGAAGGGGGATATCAGAAGCCTAGTAAGGTTAAATTTTACAATGGAGGATATCATAAACATAATCATTAGCCATGTGGAATAATTGAAAAGACATGCCTCTAAAGAGTAAGCATGAAAATAATATGGTAGGAAATGAGATGAGAAAAAATTGACAAAATAAAATGTAATCATGGGTATTATACTAGTCTAATAATAACATGAAATATAAATTTCTATCTTGAGAATGAGGTAACATCATATAAATCATTCTGAATCATACTGTCAAGGCATCATCTAAGACATTTAAAAATTATTTATGCCTCAATAAAAACAATTTATAAAAATTTACAAGGCATCTTCCATGACCATATCCATTTATCTCAAGAGACCTAACGATGAATCGAGGGGATATAACAGGTCTCACCCATCATATAATGATTATAATTCATTTTTATATGAATTTAGAATCAAATAAACAACATATACAGTGAAATTAAACCAATCATTTGAAATGTTACTAACTTTCCCCAATCATTAAACAAAAACAAAAACCATTCGGAGTAGTAGAGTGAATGGTTTCCTGGTAGGACATACATATTCAAACTAATCAGAAACTATTCAATAAAATATGTTAGATTATATCATAATATAATAGTCCAATTTTTAGATAATAATCAACAAGAGTGTTGAAATAGATGAAAATATACTTATAAAATCATCGAATAATTATTAACGTAAATAAATTTTTACTTTGAAAGGAAGAGTTATTTTAGATTTTTTTGAATAATACTAAAAGTGAAGTAAGATAGTATTTTCATAACAAAATGAGTGATTTTATAAAATTAATGGTTGCTAAAACCATATTATATAGTTCCCTTCAGAATCTGTAATAATTTTAGAAATACCCTTGAATTAGACCTTTATTTCAAAACCTTGTTTGAAAGTTCATATTAAAATATGTAACTACATAAAAGAAATAAGAAATATGGCTTGTACACATACATAGAACATTAAAATATAATTTATGTGTATTAAATAATAATAATTAAAAATCTAATTGGGATAATGAGAGACAAAGAGTAATCTAAATGAAAATAGATGTTCGTGTAGGAAACCCTTACCTTTTGTCCGAAGGTGTTCCTCACATGTACGTAATGACCTGAATAATTATATTTTGGTTAAAAATTATTACTTTCTGAACTATAACTACATTTAATTTATTTATTATAAACTTATTAGGTTCATTAAAGCATTTTTCTGGGTTAATAGATTCCACATCGTTTTTTGGGAGTGTTTTCTACCGTAGTTATCATGATCAGTTTACTTTTAATCTTGTATGGATAACAATGTAAAATGAGGATGGTTTTTTCCATAATATAAGCAGTATGTTATTAGTAAACTAACATAAGAATAAATGGATTTAATATCTGGTTTGGTTATTTGGTGTTAAATTAAATCATTATATAAAATTTTAATTGATAATTATTTGGGTTAACTGGTGCGTTTTTAATCACAATGAACACATTTTTACTTATAAAATAATATCATGTGTAAATAATGATTACAGAACCTTAAATATGTTATAATAAATATATTATAGTCTTTTTTAAACAAAAAATGGTTTCATGACCAAAATTGTTGATGGTAATAAAAATTGAAAAATCGTCATCCATGAATGTATAAAAATAATAAAACTCAGATGACATTTTCATTTCTAGTATAAAATAATGGGAAATGATATATGATGATGAATTATTATTTTATTTGTAAAAAATTCTAGTACACGTATGGTACTTGATTTGTCATGACATTTTTATGTATGGAGTTTATGAAAGAAAAAGTAACGAAAGGAACATAAAATAAAAGAAGTGAAAATATAGAATTTACCTCTTCATGTAATCTTCCTGGGGATCCTAATTATGAGAGATGTTTTGGTATTTCTATGAGACCATGGGTGTCCGAAATGGGGGAGGATCATGGAATGATATTTTATTAGAATTTAGACATTGTACAAGGCGTGAGATGTGTGATGAGTGGGAGTGAATAGGGGCAATTATAGTAGATGAGAGGGGTGATTTGTGAATATCTTATTCATTTTTTATTATTTCCCTCAATACAACCACTAATATTACTTAATGTGAACCATAGTTTTAATAAAATCATGTGAGACTTAAATAAGTGGGATTAAAACATCTGTGATTCTAGGAATAGTGTATTTAACTGATAATGTATATATATAGTAAATTACCGTATTTTACTATTCATAAAAAACATTTGTATTTCAGAAAAAATCTTAAAATTAATACTAAACATTTCTCAACATAAATAATTCAAAAATTAACTCTATTTTTGAAAATAATATTCTAAATATAATTTATTTAATTTTTAAATGAAATCATAATTTATTCAAAAAATAAAAATTTTAAAACAATAAATGATTTTATATCACATAGATAAATTAAACAAGATCTCATTATCTTATAACCTTAATTCAATAAAATAATAAAATGATTTACTATTCATAATGGTATGTTACCATTCATATTCATATTTGAAAGGGTATATTACTATTCAATACAAATTATGGTTGTCTTATCAGACTCTAAATATCATACTAAACACAACCTTGTATGTCAATTTATTGAAATTGAAATTATAGGGTTTGAAAAATTATGCTTACTGGTTAGGTTATAACAATTTTTTGTTTTTTGTTGACTTAGTGTTTCAACATTTTTTTTATAAATCTTTGGTGTGTTGCATTCCCTCCTCACAAAAATTTCAACTTTTAAATTATCAAAATGATTCCTCCTAAAAGGATTCCAGTAGTTACTCATCTTATGATCCTCAGGTTCCCATGTTGCCTCTTCTATTTCATAATCTTTCCAATTTATATTACTAGATGAGTTGTATAATTCCTTATCACCTTTTATTTAGTGTCCAGAATCCAAATAGGCTCTTCAGAGTAGGATTGGACAAGTACCAATTATATTTCTTCAGACATGAGTACATGTTTTGGGACTTGAATGTACTTTCTCAGTAATGAGACAAGGATCAAATAGTGCCCTATAGACCTGCTAGGTGGAATATCCACAAGATATGGAACTTCTCTAATTTTCTCTAGATTCTTCAAATGGACTATGAACCTAGGGTCCAGTTTCACTTTCTTCACAAATCTTAAAATAACCTTCCATCGAGATTCTTTAAAGATAACATGATCCCATAATTGAAATTCCTAAACCATCATTTGATTATGAAAATAATTTTTTTACCTTATTTGAGCTACTTTGATATAGAATTTAATTTAATTTACCTTCATTGTTGTTTCCTCCACAATCTCTACTCCAACTAGTTTTCTTTGACCAACTTCATTCTAACTTGTTGGTGTATGATATTTCTTTCCTCACAATGATTCATGTGGTTCCATTTGACTAATATAAATGAAACAATTTTTGAAGCTAAACTTCACCAAGTGTAAATAATATTTTCACATATCTTGAATGTTATGAAATCATGATCTAAACATGTCTTCTAATGTTTGGATCATTCTTTCTGAATTCCCAGCTGTTTTAGGTTGATAAGTTGTAGTCAAATGAAGCTCAATATACCAAGATTTTTAATGACATTTTCATAATTATGAAGTAAATCAAGTATGAAAATTAATCACTTTTGGAAGTTGTAATCCACTAAGTCTTACATCGTCCTTGATATAGAGTTGGGAAGGACGCTCTAGTTTCAAATCCTCCCTTATTGTGATGAAATATGCATATTTTTTATGTTTATCAACAATTACACATATTTTATCATTCTTTTTGGAGTTTTGGACAATTTTGTGAAAAAAATACTTGGTGATATCATCCCATTTCAATGTAATAATAGGTTGAGGTTTCATGACTCTTCTAGGATTTTGATGTTCATCATTCACTTATTAACAAACTAAACATCTTGATAAAAAATTAGTAATTTACAACTTCATGTTGTCCCATCAGAAATGTTCCTTCAATTATCTATAAATTTTAGTGCTACAATGTTGTATAGTGAAATTCATGCAATGGATATAATAAAATAACTCCACATTCGGCTCAGTTATAGATGGAACACTTTGAATCTTCCCAAATTTTAGAATTACATCTTCACACATGAATTCATCCAATATCCCATGTTTCAAAACATTAATTTTAATTCGATGATTTCTTTCATCAGACTGTGAAGATTTAAATATTTCTAATAATGATGGTCGAAAACCATTTGAAAAAATATAATTGTTACACCTATTTTGATAATTCCCAAATCCATCCTCACTAGATCCATGTACAAAGGATCTTTGTCAATCTTCATTTTGTTGAGAACTCCATGATCATTCCTGCTCAATGAATCAGCTACATTACCTGCCTTTCGTGGGTGGTAGTGTATGGAAGAATCAAAATTATTGTGTAGTTTGATCAATCACCTCAATATAATTTTGATTTATTTATGAGAGATGATATAATTTAGACTCTTTTGATTCGTATATATCTCGCATCATTCCTTATAGAGATAGTGTCTTTGTATTTTTAGAGTAGAGATCATAACAACTAACTCTAGATCATGAGTAAGAGATTTTTTTTTCGTTATTTTTTAACTACCATGATGTATATGAAATAACACTATCATTTATCACAAGGGAACAAAAAAGTCCAATCATTGAGGCATCAATATAGATCACAAATCCATCGTTAATTGATGGTAGAGTCAGGATCAGTTCATTCACTAATATACTATGCAATTCCTCAAAATATTCATAACAACCTTCTGTCCATATTAACATAACCCATTTACAGGTAAGCTTGGTCATTGGGTTGTCTCAACGGGTTATGTTCACAACAAAATACTGATAATATGCTTCTAAACAAATAATACTTTATACACCAGTTATGGTCATTTGAGTAGTTCATTCTTGAATTGAATTTTTCATCGGAGGATAAATAGAAATTTCATCCTTAGAGATAATGTTTCCTAGAAATAAAAAAAATTTATTCTAAAATTCACACTTTCTTAACATCCTAAAAAATTCATTTCTTCTGAGTTTCCTCAAAATATAGCACACATGATTTTAATGGTCATCTTAACTCTAGGATTTTTTAAAGATATCATTAATAAATACACCAAAATTACTCAAGATATTACATGAAAATTATATTCATTGGATCTATGAAAATAGAGGGTTTATTTGCTATTCTAAAATGTATTACTTTATACTCATATTTCCCATCCCTAGTACGGAATACGAACATTGGAATATATTCCTTCCTCTAATAAAAATGATTATATTAAGATCAAAATTCAATCATAAAAAAATATTTGGCTCTATTAAAATGGTCATACAAATAATCTATGATAGGCTGGGGATAATTTTTCTTTATTGTTATAGAATTGACCTCCATGTATTCAATGCACAAATCATAGATCGATATTTATTTTTAGTCAAAAGAATAGACACCCTTATGGGGAGACGCTAGGTTGAATAAATACGATATCACTCGATTCAACTTTTTGTTTCTTTAGTTGTACTAATTATTAAGTATCCATTATATATGGAGCCTTTGATATAGTATTTTAACTAAGAATTAAATCAAAGGAAAACTCAATTTCCCGCTATAGAGGATGTCTAGGTTAGTCCTATGGAAACACATCAACATATTACTGAAAAATATGTATGTAATCTATTTAAAAATTTCTTTCCTCACCCATATATATTTCATTCCCTTCCTCCCCAGTAATTTAATTAAGTAGCGATATTAATGGTGCATCTGGATAAGAATCAGTTGGTGAGGGTTCTGATCCAATGATAAGGTATTCAACAATATTCTCGAAAATTATAACTTCTTACATCTTAAAATTGATCTTCTAATAATAAAATGGAACCCAACTCATACCATGGACTATGCCAATGTAAATCAAAGATATGATGATAAGGTTTACATCTAATGAACGTTTATGGGTCATGAGGGGGACTGATCAGCAGATCTTTTTTGAAATGATACATCCCATAAGAGTTCGGAATGCCAACTCCTTTATCAAATCAAATTAAACATGTCTATTTTTCTTGGAAAACTAGGAATATATAAAATAATGCGATGATATAGAAACAAATGAAGCATTTGATACATATATGGAATTGATTAATGTGTCTACCACCATGTCATTAGGAACATCAATATCAGCAGTTGTGATTACATAAGCTTGTATATTCTCCCTTGGCCTTTTTTGAGGCACATCTCATTAAATATTAATAAAATCATTATAATAGTTTCCCATATCCCATAATTTATAGAATTGAACATTAATAGATTTTTTCTCTCCCATACAATCACCAGTGTGATGGCCCTTCTATCCATTCTTGTTGAAACCCATGTTTCCTTTTTAAGAGGTGACCATGTGTTTCCTTCCACAATTATCACATGGTGTAATTTCAACTCTTCCCTTCTTCCCCATTAATTATTTACTTCTCTATAGTTTTCAAAATCGACCTTCTTCTCTTTCTTTCCTTTAAATTCAAAAGACACAAATAAATCCTTTTTTCTTCATAGAACTATAGATTATGTCATTGTATGATGAGAATCCTTTCCAGATCAGTGCCCTTTGGATGAAATGATTTAGGAAATCAATGAGTATATCAATCATGATTCTTGGAATACATATATAGTTCACATAATTACTTCCAAACCTTGTGAAATTATTTTTCTACATAATAATATTCTCATTTTAATTTCACCTCAAATTTATAAAGTACCATTCTATATTCGCTCACTGTTCACAAGGAAAGTATTTCTCTAAGAAAATATATATAAATTCACTCTATTTCATGCTTTATATTTCTTTCCCCTCCTTTTTGTTTTTAATTAGTGACCAACCTTGATCATAATCTCTCAAAAATGATAAACGTCCATGAATACCTTCTCCCTTTAGTTACATCACATAGTATGATCTATCTTCTGTAAATAACAAATCCACTATTATGTTACGAATGGGTTTGAATCCCCATTAAATAATAGAGTCTATTATTTCATAAAGAGCTCTGACATAGCTACTAAATTTTGTGGATTCATATTATCTATATGGGAAATGTTTCTATTCATAAACTGAGTATTTTTCCCTTGTATAATTATATGTATCTACACACAAGTCATAGATCCAGGACAAAAATCGTAATTTTTCATAAGATGGAATTTTCTACATTGTATTTTCATGTTAATGTGGTTTATGGTCCTCTTACTTGGATCTATTTAAAAATAACGGGATACTAATGATTAGGTTATTATTCATAATGTATAATCAAAAGTTAAAATAGTACATAGCATAAATTAAAATTCTATGAATATATAATCCCATTATAATAAACATATTTTTTTGAGGAAAAACATATATTTAAATCCTTAATAATGGATTGTAATGAAAATTTTAATTATCAATAGAATGTCCCCCCGGGAGTGTCAAACAAGGTTCTCACAACGTTTTGTTGTCGTGTACTAGGATTCCCAATGTCATGCCCGAAGATCCTTGCCAGAGTTTTCACTCATAGGTATATCTGTGCAAGAACCATGTCCACTTGTAGTATCCAAACATGGATTTATTTGCTAGAAATATCTACATAATGCATTGCTAAATAAAATTCAAGGTTGTTCTATAATTTTTATCCTCAAATACAATCTTATGTGTTTGATCCCTAATTCATATTTTCAAAATATATATTCAAATTTTTCTATAAAGCCTCCTCTAAAAGAAATTTTACAGACCTGAACATATTTTTCCAGAGCCATTGAATTATTTAATTACATTATAATTTTTAACAAAAGTCATATCCTAAAGTTACAATTATTATAGTATATTTGTAAAGCTAGATACAAAAACTGGTTCATCTTTATAACACGAAATGAGAAACAAAAAATACGTTCTATTTGGATCATCCACCACTCTATGAGTATCCCTGGAAGTCAATCCTAATATAACTATTCATGTCTTAGAATAAATTAAACAAAATAAGGGGTGAGTTCCGATGCTCAGTAAGGGTAAACATTATAGTGTGAGATATCACCAACATAAACATCAGGTATGTGAATAATTAAAAACACATTTATTTAAAAATAAACATGAACATAATTTTATATGAAATGAGATTAGAAAATATTTCTATAATAACACATAATCATTGGTATTATACTAGTCGAATAACCACATGAACTAAGAATTTTTCGTTTCATAGTGAGGGTAAAAAATATGTAAGACATTTTGAATAATATCATCAATGAATTAGCCAAAAAATAAAAAAGTGATTAAATCCTAGCTTAAACCATATCTGTAAATGGGAAAGGCATCAACCAAGTCCATATCTATTTGTATAACGAGACCCTCTAATGAATATAGAGGCTGTGGTGGGCCCCAAAAATTGAAAAAATAAGCCTAATAAATTCCTCATAAAATTTGGGATACACATAATCAATATATACATTCATATTTAAACTAACACGTGAAATATAACTAACTTCGCTCAATCATTAATCATAAACACTACCCATTCAGAGTAATATGGTGAATGATTTCAAGATAGCTCATCCATAATACAACTAATCACTAACCATTCAAAAAATTAATATAGATGATATCACAAAACATTAGTCCCATTTATATATAATAATAAATGGGTATTTTAAAAATGATAAAAATACTCTTATAAAAATTTCGAGTAATTCTTGATGCAAGTACGTTTTTACTTTGAAAAGAAGTGTAATTTTGGAAAATATTTGTGTAAAAACAAAAGTAAAGTAGCAATGTATTTTCATAATCAATATTTTTTTTAAAAAAATAATGGTTCGTAAATATATATTATAGAGTTAACATGAAAATTGGTATAAATTTAATAAATTACCTCAATTCGGGCTTGTATTTCGTAACAAATTTTTACACTTACATTTAAAAAATGTAACTCCCTTAAAAGAAAGGATAATTATTTATTTTTCACATACATAGACCAATATAAATAAATTATGGATAGTAAATAGGAATAATTAATAATTAAATTGGGATAGAGAGATACAAAGAGTAACTCCAAAAAATAGATGTTCGGGTAGGAAACCCTAACATTTTGTCTTAAGGTGTTCCTCACATGATCTTAGTTACCAATATAATCAAATTTAGTTTAGTAAATTAATAATTCCATAACCATCCAAACATGATTGTTTTTTATTATAACCTTATTAGTTTAATTCATGGCATTTTCATGGGTTATGAGATTTAATTTCATTGTTTGGGATAATTTTCTTCCGTGGTTTTCATGACCGGTTTACCTATATTCATTTAAGGATAAACAGGTTGAATTCGAATGGTTGACCCGAATAGAAGTTTTATATTATTATAAAAAAACCATAATATTAAATTGGAATAATATTTTATTTGGATATTTGGAGTGATTATTAATCATTATATAAAAACATTAATTGACAATTTTTTGGGTTTATTGGTAGTTTTTTATCACAAAGAACTCATTTTGATTTATAAATTAATATCATCTGTAAAAAATGATTAATGAATATTGAATAAGTTATTATTCCTATATTATAGTCTAGATAAACCATAAAAATGGTTTAATGACCATATTTAATGATAATAATAGAAATTGAAAACCCATCATTCTTGAATGTCAAAAATTAACACATCTCAAATCGTGTTTTAATTTCTACTATAATGGATGGGGAAAGAAAAGATGATGAAAAATTATTCCTTTATCATGACAAAATTATAGTACATTTATGGTTCTAGATCTAGGAAAAAAATTTAATGAAAGTGGGATAGGAAAGAAAAAGGAATCAAAGGAACCTGAATTAAAATTAATTAAAAGATGAATTTTCCCCTTGAAGTAATCGTTTATGAGATCCTTTCAGTGGAGAGGTTTTGGTCTTTAAATAAGACCATGGGGTGCTGGACATGTTGGAGGAGATTTGGTGTATATATAAGTAGAATTTATACATGTTAAAAGGCTTTATAGGAGTGAATTGAAGGGTGGGTAAGTGGGGGGAGAGTTATTGTGGATGAGAGGGGTGATTTGTGAATATCTTATTCATTATTTTATTATTTCCCTTATGAAACCCAGTTGTACTGATTAATGTGCCCCATAATAGTAATAAGTGTATTTGAGTTCTAACAAAGTCTTCTTACATACACCATTATTCTAGGAATAGTTAATTCAAATGATAATGTGTATATACGGTAAATTACCGTACTTTAATATTCATTAAAAATTTGAGTATTTCAAAAAAATCCAAACTATTTACCCTAACCATTTTGCAATGTGAAAAATTCTAAATTTAACTCCATTTTTTGAAAATAATTTTCTAAATATGATTAATTTAATTTTAAAAAATTATTATAATTTATTCTATGAATTAATGTTTTTAAACAATAATTGACCTTATACCACATTGAAAAATTAATCAAGATCCTATTATTTTATAACCATAAAACAATTAAATAATAATATGATTTATTATTTATAAGGTTATATAACTATTCATGTTACTATTCATAAATAAATGTTACTATTTTCCATAAAATATGTTTTCTAGCTAGGTTATTACAATGTGAGATTTTGTGGATACTCATTGTTTAATGCATTTATTTATTAATAGTTGGGGTGTTACAGATACTAGCTAGGTCGTAAAAGTATTATAATGAAACAAAATATTTGAGGATATTACAAGGGAACTCGAGGATATGACAATGAATAAGAGTCATTGGTTATTTGTATCAGAGGAACGAAATTTCAATGTTGAAATTAATTTAAAGGGGGGGGGGTGTTTAATGTTACACCTTGATATATTAGGAAATATTTATTCCAATAAATTTTATTACTTTTATTTCTTATGTAATACCCAACACCGAACATAAACGAATAATTTTATTCTATAAAAATATTATTGTTTATTTTGATACTTATAACCGAGTTGTTAAATTAGTGGGTATGAATACGAGAAACTAAATTATGAATGTTATATATTTTATAAAAGTATAAAAAAAACTCAATTTTTAGGAATTTATTAGAAATGAAAATATTAATTGTTTTAAAATAAAATAATTGTTTTCGTGAAATCCTATTTTATGCACACTTTTCTATAAATTAAATTAATAAATATTATTGAATGAATTTAATTAGATTTATATATGAAAATATATAAAAAAACTTATTAGGAATCTAATATTTTTTCTATCCATTGGATAATAATTAATCCATATTTATTATACATAATTATATTTTTTTCTTTCTAAAAAGTGGTTTCATCGCATTTTTCACAAGTATATTAAAATTATTTTTTACCAATTGTTGAAAAAGTATAAGTAAAAATTAACATAGTTTATTAGAATAAAAAAGAAAATAATTATCTTTGGGTGAGGTTATGATATTTTTTTGAAAAGAATAATTTTTCAATGAATTGGGAAAAGTACTAATTTTTATTAAAAGCTACCTTTCCATTTAAATAATCTACAAAGTTAAATATTATTTTAGATATTTTAAAATTTTAATTTATCTCAATTATGTTATCATTAATCTAATTTTGTTCATTAGTATTAGTTTAATGTTAAGTTGTGGTGTAAAATCATTTTATACTTATATAAATGTTTTATTTGAAAACACATTTTTCATTACATCTGCGGGATTAATATAAAATAACATTACATTTCATAAATGAATTAAATTATGTGTATGTTTAATATTTTGAAGAATAATAATTAATATTATAAAATAATTTCAATTTAGTTTTTATTCATAATAAATAGTAAAAATGTGAAATTTAATTTCAATAGTTATGGTTAAAACGAGATTACGAGGTGGGGCGGGGGATGCTAAACCAAAAGATAAGGGTATGTTTTCAAATTAAACAATTATAAATCCTATTATATGGAAATATTTAGACCTGATTTTATACACCCATATAATATATGTCTATTGTTATGTATTTGGTTAGGAAATGAATTTATCTTTTTTTACTTTTTAATATAATTTCTATATAGGTTCTCTCCCCTAATTATAAAAGGAGATCTACTATATCCTCATTTTTAGAAAAAAAATTATTTTTTATCCAACCATTAAAATCCCAAATAAATTCATTAATAACCTTAATTTAACTTTTTTTAATAGTGAACACTCTTAATAATTGATTTTTATAACCTAAAGAGGTTTTCTTAGTAATAGGCATCATTCTTTACCAATCATTTTTATTTATCTTATTCTTCAAACTAAATCAACTATTATTCAACCATTATGGTATAATAAAATAATTCTCTTAAATATAATTACATTTAATTTTGTTTGTTTTGTAACCAATAACCATACCCCCTCCTATCAAATGGGAAACAAACCTTCAATTATGTGTTTAGAGGACTACTGCCATGTGAACTGATTAAATTAATTTCCCATAACCAATACTCACATATTTTTATAATAAAAGGTATAAAGTAACTATAAGATATTTATGAAATAATTTCACTTATAGAGTTATAATTTCTAATCTAACTTCTAACCTTCCAATCTATTAAAAAATAATTACTTCTCTTATGTATACGAGTGGATAAATGCCTTTATGAAGTGATGTGAAACATTTTTCATTATATTTTAACATGTGTGGTAAAAATGATATAATTAAATAATATGAATATTACATATAATATATGAATTATTATCTAATGATGAATTATATTAATAAATTTATCACATTCCATCTATTAATAAAGTGGAAATAGCGTTCCCACGTTTGTACGACCAACCTTCTCAATGAGTTGTGCTATTCATTTTTTAGTCTCATTATTTTATGGATAACTATAAATATTATTATAATTAATTTATATAATAAAAAATTAATTATTAAATTCCATAGGGATATGTAACTATAATCAATTTACAAAGATAAAATTTACTGAACCAAAACATACATGAAAAACGAAGCAGTTGTCTCCCAAAAATTGAATTTAATAATGAATTTTTAATAAAAAAGGGGTCAATGGGTATTAGTAAGTCTTATATTGTATGAATATATAATATTGTTATGTAATATATTTATAACATGCCTATATTTATTATATGTAATGTTTTAACATTTTCAATGATAATCGATACATGAGTTACAAATTTTCATCTCAATTTTACTTCTACGAGATACATTCTGCAATAATCACTTGTTCATTTTATGTGGTGTATATTCTTACAAGTAATTTATTTTATTATGATTACCTATAAAATTATGTGGATATAAATATACATATATTGTTTACTCTTTCATGATTCTTTATTTGAATGTTATTGGAGTTGTATGTGGTTTATGATCCAATTTCATTATTTTTCATGATAGTATATTTATAAGACATGATAGTGAAATATTATGATATATCTATCATGAAACAATAAAAAAATAACCCCCATGTATTTTTTAGGAAAATAAAAGCTTTAATTTTGTTTTACTCTCTTAAATTTATAAATACTCCAAAATATTGTTTTAAGAAAAATTAAATTTGTTTCTCCCTTTAGTGAAAAATAATTTCCCATTAATTTCCATGTTTTAATGTTTTTTAAGAATGGTTTAATATTATCCAATGACTGTTTAAAGTAATTTTTACTCATTTTTTATGTTTTTTAGAATATTTTTTAAAAGGAATTTTATTTTCCTTTTCATGAATAGATTATTTGATTCAATTTCTTAATATGTGAAAGGAATTTTTTTTACAATATGACAATAATATTCACAATTATGGATACTCAATGATTTGAATCTACTATTACAAGGTTATCAGATAATTTTAAAATAAATGTTTAATCTAATATTAGAGAAAAATTTATAATTTAAATCAACTTTTATAATGTTAAAATTATATTTTCCTTAAACATTTTTAATTGTATTTTAATGGTTATTCTATTATTCAACAACCACAACCCTCAATTATAATATTTCTGTACTGGGGATATAATTATATTATACCATCATTATTATATATCTATAAGTTTTTTTTATGTAAAAAATATTTTAATTAATCCTTTTACTATTTCATGGGGTTGGATATTAAAAAAATAAAAAAAATTTATGAAGACTATTTCTTTTACATGAGTTCATCTATGAGGAAATAATTAGGAAAAAAATTCATTATTACGGGTTATGATAAGATGATAGTTTTATGATATTTTGGGACACATATTCATGATTATTATTATGTGATGGGTGGTTCTATAATTATATATCCACATAATTTGTTTGGTAATTAATGATATATCATGAGACAAATATTACTTAAATGGGGAGTGGACATTATAAAGTATAGGAATTATCCACTATGATAGTCTTGGATGTCAATATTATTCAGTAATATTGTTTGGGGAGTGATTCCATTACACTATAATATTCTTGGAAGTGAGGCTTAACTACTAATGAAAACTTTATTGTGCTAATTTGTAGGCCACAAATATTTGTCTCATTACAATGTTAATATTATTGGATTATGTTATACGATTCCATTATAATTCATGTCTTAGGAACATCCAATATTTATTTAATGACATTGGAATATTATAAATGATATGTAGGGTATGGTCTTAAATTGTAGTCTCATGTTCTTATACCATTATCCTCGTATTATGTTGATATATCAATTATTTACCATTATAGAGCTCATTATCTCTCCCATTGTTATGTTTCATTTCCATAAGAAATTTAGAGAGGTATTATATATTATATGTATAATATTGTTTCTATTATCGAATATATTAGTGAGATATTCTGTTGTTCACCGATGAACATGTTATCCTAGTATCCATGCTTCAAAATTCATTAAACCTATACAATTATCCCATATATCATTATTTTAGGTATTTAGTATTCATATATTATGATATGATATCTTTATATAAAAAGTGTGGTTCACTGTAGATTAATTACTCTATCATAAGAATCATTTATGTGAAATGTATGAAATAGTGGGGGAATAAAACAAAAAATTTAAAAAGGTAGGACTAATGTAATGACGAATAATATCATGTAAGGAACATATTTGTTTAGGAGAGGATTATTTTCGTAGAATTTAATGGTTATTAAACATTTTTATAAGTAAGATTAATTTTTTTGAAATATTATATTATGATTCATAAGGGTCATTTCACACACCGTAAGGATCTTCGATGTCTTCGTAAAATTTATTTTTTCCTTCAAAAGGATTATTTTTGTACTTATAATGGTAGATTATCCAATATCGTTATAATATATTTTCTCATTATGTAACAATAATTAAATGTTCATAAGGATTCCAAGGAGAATCTTAAGGATGTGTATGAACTTCTTAAGGATGATATTATTTATAGTACATATGATTTTATATATATTTTTGTAATAAATAATTTTAAAATAAGTGTTTCATTTTAATATATTTTTCTTTGAAAGAAATATAAATATAATAAATTTTCAATCAAGGTAGAGTTTAAGAATACAATACCACTAGGTGTAAATCCATACTTCTTGTTATTATTGAAACTATACATAGGTGGGTGTTATTTTAAAAGAAATATCTATAATATATTTTATGTATGATTTGAAGAGATTAAATAGATAATATTTGTGATAGACATATATGATAAGATCATAGAAAGATATTTTTGGGAATTTCAAATTATATATTTGAAAGTAAACATCACAAGAAATATGAAGAATTTTTTTAGTATAATAATAACAGTTTTTGTGTATTTATAAGTGTTATTGGTATATACATGTTAAATAAAAAATAAAGAAACACACATATATAGAGAATAAGAATAAGGATAAAAAAATTAGAGAGGTGCAAAGAATTAATTGAGATATTATAAGATCAAATATAGAATTATAAATAATATATGAAAAAGTTGATTTGAAATAAATAAATAAATAATAAATGAATGAAAATTAAGGCCAATATTTCTCATTTCTATGTAATAAATGGATGTAGAATAAAAAAACATGTGAGAGTGAAAGTTATATAAGAATATTCAAAATAGTGATATTGTGAATATTGTATTAATGTTACAAATCATTCTCTTATTGTTTTAAAACATTCTAAATAATTGTGACAATATGGGATGCACATAAATAAATGTGATTATTGTAACTTGAATACTTATAAAACACCTTATAATTGTAATTAATAGGTTCATATTAGTCAATAGTGTCAGCACAAGTGATTTTGATTGACACTAAGGATTACTATTGTTATTAAAAGTAAAAATTGTAAATATAATGTAACTTATTTTGTTAGTGAATATGTGTATTTAAAAAATAGTTCAAATCGATACAAATATTTTAAAATGTAATTAAAAAAAGAAAAATGAAAAATTACTCTAGACAAATTATTTACCCCATATTAGTGTTCTCATTGAGCCTATTGGTGTATTTTCAGTTAGAATCATCTCCCATTTCCCATTATCGAGATAATATTTTTGAGGGTAAATAAAAGTCATTTCTTTATAAATGAAAATTCACATAAGAAATTATTTTATTAATTATGGAAAAAAAATTTGTGAATAGGATGGTTATTCAATTGTTCTATGAAAAAAACTATTACATTTGGAAGGATCAAATAGTCCATAGTTAATTTTCAATCATATTTTTTTGAATCATCAAATGATATATTTATTACTATTGATTAAGGTTATTACATGGAAGTAAATGTTATAATGAATATTGTTTAAAATGGCCATTATCATAATTATATTTTATATTCCTTATCATAGAAAGGGTTTCATAAATATGGACAGATTAAAACTACAAAAGGATTATCAAAAAAATTCAATGATTAAAAATATTTTTTGATATTGGTTAAGATATAGATATAGAGGTTTAATTTAAAACATATAATGATAAATGTTTATGGATGCATAGATTAATTTTTTATAAGGTTTAATTAATTTTTGACCATATTTATAATTTTTGATGGAATAATAGAGGAGTCTACAGTGGTTGAGAAGATTCAATGAATTTTTTTCATTACAGGTTTGGTTATGAAGACTCAAAAATTGAATATAAAGATATAGGTGTACTTAGTTAGTATGATCTACATTGTATTATAATATCATGTGAGAAGATGAATTATAATTAGACCAAATACATGAGAAAGGTTGAGAAATAAATATCATTTGAATCCTCAAAATAAGGGAAAAATAAAGGCTTGTATTGAAGATGATAGAGCTAGAAATTTTGATTAAGGAGTACAAGAAATTTCATCATTTTTTAATATTTTATCTAGAAATGTGAGAATAGGTATGGAAATGTAACTGGCTATTAATCCACATAAAATCATTTTGTTTAAAACTCTTGTAAACAATGTAAAAACAAATCCAAAATTTAATGAACAAAAAACTAGTGACGAACAAGATGGATAACCAAGAAGATTCAAAAAGAAGAATGAATAAATGAAAACATTTTCAATAAGTGGAAAATAGAATTATTTATCTAAATAAAAAAATAAATATATCTAATAAATGTGTTATGAAATTGAAATAAGTGATGAATAAAATGATGATGAAACTACCAATGTCATTTAAGTAAGGATACTTATTTCCATGGAAAATAAATAAAATCATACAAGTGATTTAATTATTAAATATATGTGTGAAAAAAAATTAAACTGATGTTTATACTAGATTAATAAGTAGGATATTTTGTTTCAAATATCAATAAATTAGAAATTATTTTAAAAAAATTGAAGAAATGTAGTCACTCTTCACTAAATAATAAATTTTAACATAAAAAATATATAAATAATGTTTTTGAGAGATTTTGATGATTTAATAAAGATTCATAAGGATTGTAATATTCAAAAAATTAAACTGAAAGAATGAAACCTAGAAAGAGGGGAATAATCTAGAACTTTTTTAATTGAAATTGTTAATGAAAAATTTTAATTGGATGTGATTAGATTCAACTTCAAGAATATAGATAATGAAGATGGAGAATGTTCTAATAATAATTGTCATTAAAAGGAAAAAATATAATATATCATAAGGCATGAAAAATATTCTTAAAATATTAATGAGAAATATGAATTTAATAAATAGGTAAAGAAGTCCATGTTTTTGGCCATGAAAATTAATTACTATAAATCTATAAATTCTAGATACATTAAAACAAAACCATAATGTACTATTATTTGAGACAAAAAATATACTCGAAATAGTTCAAGGAAAAAATAGCAATATGTTGTGATCCTACAACAATATTTGTTTACCAATAGAATATATGACCATTGGGTAATATAAAGAGAATTTACATGCATTATATTATAAAAATAAAGTTATTTATAGAGGAATGTATGCATTTTACCGACTAATTTTTGAAACTTGGGGGATTTGATCAAAAATAATGAATGTGTTGGTTGAACCAACAACATTGATATGAATTTTTATGGTTTTAGAATCATAGTTTGAGGGGGATTCAAACAAAATTATGAAAAAATCATAGAAGAATGAATAATATTTCTGATAATGGAAATAGAATATATATCATAATTTAGGATAATTTTTAGGAATATGTGATCAACCATGTCACTATTTTTAGAATTTCATCAGCATTATACCATTATAAATTTTTTACAATTAAAACAAAAATATTAATAATTGGAATATGGTGACAAGAAATGGGAAATATTTTGTTATATAATTTTTACTTAATGAATGAAATGGGGAATTTTTAGAGTTATTGGGTAGTGTATTAAGTTCAAAAATGTTTGTAGTACTAATGTTATTGATGAATTTATAATATTATGGTGACAGTTCAATAAACATTTGGAATAATGGGTCAATTAAATTGAAAGGTTTTGGATCACTTAGTATTTGAATGATGATGATGAAGAATAATAGTACATATTATGTTGATTGAATATAATATACATGATAATTGTTTCTTTGTACCATGTATAAAGAAATATTTAAATTTTAAGGAAGTTTGGTTTCTTAGGGGTATTTATTGATGATGGGGGGATTTGGAATAGAGGGACTCGAACTTCACGAAAAATATTTTTGGCAAGAGAATTCCAAATCAAGTTAATCATGAATGGTAATGAAGAAAATGAACAATCGAATACAAATCATTTCTATATTAACTAAGAGAACATGGGAAAGCATACTCAAAAAGAGGATGTTCATTAAGATCTTAAGATTATGATCGAATTTATCTAGATGTTATGCCAGTCAAAAAGGTACCAATTAGAAATTAGTAAAAAATGAAATTTGAGTGTAATGTCCCAAACCAAAATATATAGAACTATTTCCTCAAGTAGGTATGAACAATGGACACAAGTGCACCACTATACACACACACACACACACACTAGATTATGTAAACTATTAGTGGGGCCTAATAAGGTTACCATTGGGGGAATATTCTTTGATTAACTATGTGAAAAAATAATTAAATTATGGGAGAAAAATACACCTTATGTCCTGACACATCCCTGTGGGGCTCGCGCCGTGACTCCCCAAGCCCGTCTCCAATAGGCCAGGGGCTGGTGACTAGCACCAAGTAGGCATATTACTAACATTGGAGGCATTGCCTATGAACATGTATACACACACACACATCTCTAAGACCACAAATGATGAAATGTAAAAACCGGTAAGGAAAAAGGAATGCATGAATACAACTAAACCCAACCGACATAGTACGACTAAAGGTAGAATATTGTAAAACTAAACTGGGAAAAAAATACAAGCCCACAAAAAAGCAAACAAACAAGAGTATGAAAACTACAAAGTCCAATCTATAAGCACAAAATGTACTGGGACTGCTGCTCATAGTCATAGGAACGCCTCGGCCAGTAGGGAACTCAGAATGCTCGGTCCTGTCTTGGTCTGCCCTGGACTCTGTCAAAAGGATACACATCTACACAAAAAACCAGACATGCAGGAAAAGCCCGTGTAGGGGTGAGTATAACAATAATCAGTAGAGGACCTCGATAACCATAATGTAGTACATAAGGTAAAGGTACAGTCAGCTATGCAAACTATATATCTATGGAACATATAGAAAAAAACCAGATACACTCAAACCCAGCCCCGTAGTGAAGGGACAAGTCACACAACACTATACCCCTGTAAGGGATTCTGATCGAATATTCCATGATGCACTCATTTCGTGAGAAGACGCTCCATGAGTCTTATAGAACTGATGACATCCGTCCGAGAAGTGATGTTCATCGGGAACCATCACGAGAGGTTGCAACACTCATTATGGGAGACACACTCTTGAGTGGGAAGGTTATGATATATAAAATCACTCATTACGGGAGACACACTCCTGAGTGGGAATGATCATGATACACAGATGAGGATCACTGTCAGGGCCATGGTGGATACCACGACTCATCTGGAATTCACCTTCTAGGTAGAGTATCAACGCCCGGTAGAGATGGTCACGCTGATGCCTGACTCTACCTAGGGTCTGGAATGGATGGTGGATCTCGATCCGGGCCTCTCGAATGGATGCCTGACTCTATCACAGAATGTTCTACTGAAGGTATTATACTCCTGGAAAGGAAACGATACCTGACTTTTAGGGAACGATAATAAGGGCTACTAACCCAAATGATAGATTTCAAAGGCACGGTGAACAAGAGGACTAAGCAGTTTTCCAAAAAAGTACACGGCGTGTAGAAATGATACACGCCGTGTTGTCTGACCCAGTGTACTACCCCTGTACAACAGCCTGTGTCGGGAGGCTGGTCGTGTAGAAAAAAAAAACTAAGTACAAGGCGTCTAGTATCGCGTACACGCCATGTCTAGGTCACTGGGTTTGGCTCTGTGCACTCTGGCCATGTGCCCGTATACGGTCACCAACCCGTGTACTATGACCCATGTAATCCACACATGGGGTGACCCGTACTGCTGGACTCGCCTAGATGTGTAATGGAGTACACAGTCGTGTACTCTATCCCATGTTCACGTATCTGCGAGATACATGCCAAGCTCCGCATAACCACTTTTTTCATGCTATACACGCTGCGCCACCTGAAGTCGTGCAGCTCATCTCATGTCTGTGTACTACCCAAAGTACACACCGAGTTTCGCGGGAAGTCCACCACGCTGTGTGATAGGGGTCATATGACGTGTCATTCCCCTCTGACCCCAAAACCCCAGCCGACTCCGCCAGTACTACACAGTGTGTTCTTAAAAAGTACATGTCGTGTATTCCAGAAATTTCCAGAAACGACGCCCTTTGCAGGCGGGCCTCTCATGGTTCTCTGATCATCGATCCGGCCATCTGATTGTCGCAAAACAACAAAGTTCTGGTCTCCCCGACAATACACAGCTGCTTTCATCATTTTCGGGCCTCCAATCTACTCTGAAAATGTGTTACAATCGTCCCACATGAAGAACGCTCGAAGAACACTCTTTTTGATCCGGTCTGATTCATCATCCACCACCATTGCCGCACCTCCAAAAGGTTGTTTCACTGTATAACCCTTGATTCGGGATCATTGCATCATAGAACAGATGTGCAATGATCTGTTGTTCATCACCCCATGAAGAACGTGAAGAACGCATGAGGAAATAAGGGGGAAGAAATCCAAATAAACAAATCGAGGAACAAACCTCCACTGTCGTTCGTCACGACATTGATCCACTCCAGTTAATAGGTTTAAACAGAGCAGAGATCAACATAAAAAAATTCATGGATTATTTCCCCAGAAATCCTCCCAAAGAAAACCCTCCCGCAAGAACGTACGAATATGCGGATCAACTTGTTCATGGTTGATCCGCATTCATCGTTTAAACTCAAATACTGGGAAAAGAAATTGAAACAACCAACCCCTACCTTTTGAAAGGATCGATCATTGAAGAAGGTGTCGCGCTGCCATTTTTTCGAGATCCTTCAATGATGTTGGCGTAGCGGTTCCCGACATCGATCTGTCGTTGTTCGTCATAGAGATTTTGCTCCAACGCGCCGTGGATTACGCAGAGATTCCTCTCAAACATCGCGAACGATCAAAAATTTCATTACCCATTAAAAAGGGAAACATGTTGGAATTTAATTAAGCAGCAACATTAATGACTTCGAATCTCCATTTTGAAGCTATTATGAAAAGCCATTAATTTAGGAAATAGTTGCGTCGTTGTTGTGTTGCTGCAGATGTTTACATAAATGAAAAAAATAAACTTGTTTATTTAATTTATTTTATTTTACATAAAATGTCCAAAAATTAACATTTTCCCTTGACTCACACCGGTCGATGTTAGCCTCATTCTTAGGTAAATTCATTTTCTCAGACGCAATTATGTGGTCATATTTTTAATCTGGGCATCCGTTTGGAAACTACCAAAACCGGGCACATGTTCCGACTTACTTATCTTTTAAAAAAAAAGTTCAAACCCCCATTCCGGCCTCACTAGACCTCGGAATGATGTGCCGCCTTTGTTCCCGGTCTCGAAATAATTCCATATAATATTTAAAATTAATAAATAGAAAAATATGATACATTAAATTCTCCCCACCTTGGGGATTTATGTCCCCGAAAAGCCAAAACAAAGGTTACTCAAAAGGATGAGGTTACTGGTCATGGATCTGGGCCAGACGCTCCCACGTTCTCTCCCGAAGATTCTTGTGTTGTCACCAGACACACACCAAGGTAATTGATCTCCCATGAAGGATCCTCCCCTTCCGATCCTCAATCTCCACCGAGTACTCAACAAAGGTCCCTCCCTCCCTGATGTCCATCTCTCCCCAGTCGAGGACGTGCAATGGGTCATGAACGTACCTCCTCAGCTGTGACATGAGGAAGAAATCATATACCCGATGCAACTGTGGTGGTAGAGCTAGGAGGTACTCCACCTCGCCAACTCTGCACAGAAAATGGAAAGGTCCGATGATCCTCATAGATTTCTTGCCACCTCGTACATATCTCTACAACCCTCGTCGAGGCGAGACCCGAAGAAAGATATGATCCCACTCTTCAAACTCTAGAGGTCTTCGACATTTGTCAGCATAAGACATCTGCCAGCTCTGGGAAGCCTTCATATACTCCCGGATGATCTGCACCTTCTCTGTGGTAGCTCACACTAACTCAGGACCCGTGAGTGCTGACTCTCCAGGGTCGGTCCAGCAAAGTGGTGGATGGTAGGGTCTCCCATACAAAGCCTTGAACGGTGCCATAGCAATGGTGGAGTGGTAGCTATTGTTGTTCTTAAACTCCACCAGTGGTAGGTGGTCTCCCAACTGCAAAAAAGTCCAAGATACAGGCTCGCAACATATCATCCAGAACCTGAATGGTCCTCTCTGACTGACCAACCTTTTGGGGATGAATTGTTGTACTCAAGCATAGCTGAGTCCCAAAAGCCTTATGCAATCCCTTCCACAACCGGGATGTGAAGTGGGCAAATTGATCCAAGAATATAGTTGAGGGGACTCCATGAAGCCGAACTATATCCTGCACATAAAGGCACCCCAAGCCCTCTACGGAACTCTGCTCCCCGATGGCTAGGAAGTGGGCCGACTTGGTGAGTCTGTCAACGATCACCAATATGGAATCATTCCCCTTGGACGTCTGTGGTAACCCTATAACGATGTCCATTGATATTACATCCCACTTCCACTCTGGAACTTCTATGGGTGAGCTAACCCTACTAGAACCTGGCGCTCAACCTTCTCCTACTGTCATATGAGGCATCGAGAAATGAACCCTGCTACTGCCTTCTTCATGCCTGACCACCAGAATTGTCGTTGGAGATCCTAGTACATCATTGCCACTCCAGGATGTACCACCCAAGGGGATTTATGAAACTCCCTCAGGGCCTCCTCCTAGAACTCAACTGGTACAACAGTGAGTCCTCAAAAAAGAAGTACATGCTCCCCACCTTGTGAATATACATCAGGAGAATGTAATGTGGATAACTGAGCACATAAAGCCACACAGTCAACATCCCCAAGCTGTGCTACCCTAAATCGCTGTAAGAGTGGAGGGGTGACAACTATCAACTATAGGTAAGTTGTATCCTCTCCATCCACAAAGGATAACTGTAACGTAGCTAACTGTTGTGTTGCCTCAGTCAACAGCGGTGATCTCGACTTCCTGCTAAGGGAATCTGCAATCTTTTTCTCCTTTCCAGGAGTATAGATGATCTTGAAATCATAGTCTTGGAAGAACTCTAGCATAAGCCTCTGCTCAAACTCAGATCCTTCTCTGAGAAGATGTACTTGAGGATCTTGTGGTCAGAGTAGAAAATAAACCGCTCGGCCATGTGGTAGTGCCTCCACATCTTCAATGTGAAGACTACCACTGCCAACTAAATATCATGGGTTGTATAGTTCTTCTCATGTGGCCTAAGCTTGCACGAACTATAAGCAATCACTTCATGCCACTACATCAGGACACAACTGAGCCCGGTCCCTGATGCGTCGCAGAAAACTACGTACTCAACACCCTCCTCCGGCAATCTCAAGACTGGGGTGCTCGTCAAACTCTCACTCAACTGCTCAAAATCCTACTGGCACTTCTCCGTCCACATGGAGGGTTTCCCCTTTCTGGTCAAGGATGTGATTGGTGCTGATATCTGGGAGAAATCAGGACTGAATCTCAGGTAATATCATGCCAACCCAAGGAAGCTTCATACCTCCGTCATGCTTCGAGGTGGATCTCATGATAACACAGCCTCATCCTTGGCTAGATCAATAACCACTTCATCTTCTGAGGTGACATGTCCCAGAAATTGGACTTCCTGAATCCTGAACTGACACTTCGAGAGCTTCCCATAAATCTGGTGCTCCCGAAGTATGTCCAGAACTATATGCAGCTATCTCTTGTGCTCCTCTGACGCTGTGTACACAAGGATGTCATCGATGAAGACAACTACGAACCGGTCCAATCACGGCTGGAAAATCTGGTTCATCAGTCCCATGAACACTACAGGGGCATTCTTCATGCTGAAATGAATCACCATGTACTCATATTGAACATAACGGCATCTAAAAGTCATCTTCGGTATATCGTCATCCCGCACCCGTAGCTGGTGATAGCTTGATCGAAGGTCAACCTTCAAGAACCATTGTGCCCCACTTAGATGATCTAAGAGGTAATCGATACTTAGAAATGGGTATTTATTCTTCACCTTCACCTGGTTCAGGTGTCGGTAATCCATGCACAACCTTAGACTTCTGTCTGCCTTCTTGGAAAATGAGACTGGGGCTGCCCGGGGTGAAACACTGGGTCTCACGAAACCCTTACTCTGAAAATCCTCCAACTGCACCCTCAGCTCGCGAAGATCAGTGGGAGCCATCCAATATGCCGATGAGGAAATTTTTTTCTTCCCGTGATGTAAGTCAATGCCGAAGTCAATTTCCCTATGGGGAGGTAATCCTGGAACATCTTCGAGAAAGAAGTCCTCATACTCCACCACCTCTTCTAGGAACTGAGAGCTCACAACATCTACTGCTCCAAGGGTAAGGCTATCCAACTCATGAGTGATCATCTGTACCCTCCTACGCATGAGCCCATTTTGTGCGACATGGGTCTCCTTTTATCTGGCAAAGGAAAACCTCGTTCAATCAAGGCGGACACACCGCACTATTTTCCTAAAATAGAAAATTTGGGCACGGACCGAAGATAACCAATCCATACTGTGAACGACATCGTAAGGCCTCGACGCTACCACCAAGAGGTTCCAACTAAATATCTCACCTCCAAGGGTAAGATCACACTATCTGTAATGGTGCATGATTGTCGAGTTTCCTCTTGTATGTGTCTCCAAATGTAAGGATTGGGTCAACAGTTCTGCTGGAATCTCGAGGTTTTGTGCAAGACATGTGGCTATAAATGAATTACTGACACCTATGTATATGATTACGGCAGCTAAGGTAGAAAAGTCACAGATCATACCTCTAATCATCCCTAGAGCCCCAGCGTCATATGCCTCAACCGCATGTAGATGTCCCATTCCATGTCCCCCAGCTCCCTGAACCTTGTACGGACCTCCTGGGGGTGGTGGTGGAATTAAGTCGAAGCGTCTTCCACCACACGCAGCTCTCCCTACTCCTCTACCACATCCGACACCTAGAAGGTCTGCCTGTTATGTTCTCTACCTCTGCCTCGGTGGTCCATCCACCACTTCCCTGTCAGCAGCTCGACAGGTCGCGAAATCTCTAGCAAGATGTCCCCTACCATCGCATGTGTAGCATCACTTCCCCCTAGGCTGACTGGATCCAACCTGAGAGCCATCAACTGTTGATCCCCTATCCTGGGTCCTCCTATGATGTTTCCCAAATCCATATTCCTATGCCTGATGATGGCTCACTGTTGCCAGTGTCTCCAAACCTATCTGCCTGCTGCTGACTGCCGGCGGTTGTCTCTGCTCCACCAAGAAACTCTCGATCACCAAGGCTTACTCAAGCACTCCATCATTAGTGGAAATGCATAGATGTACGACACTAGCTCAGATGTCACGCCATAGAACTCATTCAATGGTCCATGCTCTGAAGTACTGAGCCCTGACCATATCCATCGAGTACCAGGCGAGGTTAGTGAACCTGGAGGAATAGTCTTCCACTTTCATACTACCCTGCTGAAGCTGAAGATTCTCCTGGATGCGCACAACTCTTAGAGTAACAGGAGAGAACTCCTCCCTAACAAGTCTCTCAAACTCTATCCATGAAAGAGTCTCCTCATCGTGAGTTTGTGTGGTCAGACACCACCATCATCCCACTGAACCCTGAAGAAGGCATGCTCCTAGGATCCCCATATGGTCTACTGGTGTCCTCACTAGATAGAAAACTCGGGTCACCGCCTCAAGATAGTCCTCAGCCCCCTGAGGCTCAGGCTCTCCTCGGAACCTGAGGGGCCTCTGTCTCTAAAACTCATGGAGCATGCTGAGCCGAAGCTTCTCGCAGATCGGTATCGCGGGTACCACTGGCTTCTCCACTAGTTGTGGTATAGCAGGTGCACCACCTAGTGGAAATGCATGGGGAGGTGGTCCCTGTATTGAAACCTCGTCACTGAGGGGGTCATTCTCGTAATCATGCTGCTGAATCCAAGCGGGTATTTGTCGCAGAGGAATCCGATAAACAAACAATATGTACTATGGTCAATGAGTATATCTGGTTAGATAACACAAAAGGGCATGGAAAACAAAACCCATTCCTATATGATGCATGTACATTTTATTTCCCCGCAACTAGTGTTTTCGTGAAATGAGTCAAAAAGCAGGTTATCATAGTCCTGGTGTATGGATAAGTCGGCCGCCACACCAATACTGGGGTCCCTGGCCTAAAAGCTGAACCCGAAATACTTAACACTATTTCCCCAAACCATCTCACAAACTCTTGGTCCTAAGGTAGAACCAACCTCCTCTGATAACACTCTGTCATAACCCATCCCATTGGGGCCCATGTTGTGACTCCCCAAGCTCACCACCAATAGGCCAGGGGCTGGTGACTAGCACCAAGTAGGCATATTACTAAAATGGGAGGAATTTATTATGCACCAATACACACACACACATCTCTAAGCCCACAATTGCAGAAATGTAAAAACCTCTAATGAAAAAGAATTCATGCATGAAACTAAACCCAACCAACAGAGTACGACAAAACGTAGAGTACTGCAAAATTAAACTAGGCCAAAAATACCAACCCACCAAAAAGCAAACAATCAAGAGTCTGAAAACAGCAAAGTCCAACCTGTAAGCACAAAAGGTAATGGGACTGCTGCTCATAGCTGTAGGGACGCCTCGGCCAGAAGGGAACTCAAATATATCGGTCCTGTCCTGGTCCACCATGGACTTTGTGAAAAGGCTACTCATCTTCACAAGATACTAGAAGTGCGGGAAAATCCCGTGCTGGGGTGAGTATAATAATACTCAGTAGGGGACCCCGAAAACCACAAACTAGTACACAAAGTAAAGGTACAATAAGATATCTATAGTATATGTCTACGGAACATGTAGAACAAACCAGATATACTAAAACCCAACCCTATAGTCAAGGGACAAGTCACACAATTGCATACCCCTGTTAGGGATTCTGTTCAAATATTCTATGATGCACTCGTTCTGGGAGAAAACAATCCATTATTCTTATAGCTCTGATGACATTCGTCCGAGAAGTGTTGTTCATCAAGAACCAGAATGAGAGGTAGCTACACTAATTATGGGAGACACACTCATGAGTGGGAAGGTTACGATAGATAGAAACACTCATTATATGAGACACACTTTTGAGTGGGAAAGTTCACTATACATAGATGAGGATCACTGTAAGGGCCATGGTGGAAACCATGACTCATCTGGAATTCACCTGCTAGGTAGAATATCAACGCCCAGTAGAGTTTCTCACGTCGATTCCTGACTATATCATGGGTCTAGAATGGATAGAGTATCTCGATCCGGGCCTCTCGGATGGGTGCCTGACTATATCATAGAATGTTCTACTGAAGGGATCATACTCTTAAAAATGAAATGATACATGACATTCAGGGAATGATAAGAAGGGGCACTAACCCAAACGAAATATTTCCAAGGCATGGTGAACAAGAGGACAAAGCCTTTTTCCAAAAAGTACACGACGTGCAGAAATGATACACACCGTGTTGTCTGACCCCGGGTGCTGCCCATGTACAACGACCCGTGTCGGGAGGCTGGTTGTATAGGAAAAAAAACTAAGTACATGGCATATAGTACCGTGTACACACTGTGTCTGGGTTATTGGGGTTGGGTCCATGCACTTTGGACATTTGCCCATACACGGTCACCAACCCGTGTACATAGACCCATATAATCCGCACAAGGGGTGACCTGCGCTGCTGGCCTCGCATGGCCGTTTGATGGAGTACACGGTAATGTACTCCATCCCATCTCCGCGTATCCGCGAGATACACGCCGAGCTCCATGTATCCACTTCTGTCATGTTGTACACGTCGTGATGCCCGAAGCCGTGTAGCTCATCCTGTGTCAGTGTACTACCTAATGTTCACTCCGTGTTTTGGGGGAATTCCAACAGGCCATGTGACTGGGGACACATGCTGTGTTATTCCTCTCTGACCACGAAACCCTAGCCACTGCCACTAGTACTACATGAAATGTTTTTCAAAAGTACACTCCGTGTATTCTAGAAATTTCTAGAAATGGAGCCCTACGCCATCACGCCTCCCGTGGTGCTCTGATCATTAATCCGTCCATCCGATCGCCCCAAAACATCCAGGTTCTGGTCACCCCGAAAACATGATGCCTCTTCCATTTTTTTGGGCCCCCAATAGGTTCCAAAAACGTGTTCTGATATTCCCGCATGAAGAATGCTCGATGAATGATCTTTCCTATTGGGTCTGATTCGTCGTCTGGCATCATTACCGCACCTACAGAAGGTCGTTGCGGTGTTGAACCTTCGATTTGGGATCGTTGCATCGCAGAACGGATGTGCAACGATCTGTTGTTCATCGCCCCACGAAGAATGTGGAGAACGCATGGGGAAATAAGGAGGAAGAAATCCAAATAAACAAATCAAGGAATGAACCTCCGCTGTCATTCATCACGACGTTGATCTGATCTCGTTAATAGGTTTAAACAGAGAAGAGATCATCATAAAGAAAAGTGTGGATTATTTCCCACAAAATCCTCCAAAAGAAAACCCTCCCGCAAGAACGTACAAATCCACGGATCAAATTGCTCGTGGTTGATCTGCGTTCAATGTTTAAAATCAAATACGGGGAAAAGAAATTGAAACAACAAACCCATACCTTTTGAAAGGATCAATTTTTGACGAAGGTGCGTTATCGTCGAGATCCTTCAACATTGTTGGAGTAGCGATTCTCGACATCAATCCGTCGTCGTTCGTTGCTGAGTGTTTGCGCCAACGTGCCGCTGATTCAGCAAAGGTATCTCTAAAACATCACCAAAGATCAACAATTACTTAACCCATTAAAAAGGGAAACATTTTTTCATTTAATTACACGGAAGCATTAATGACATTGACTCTCCATTAAGAAGCTATTATGACACGCCATTTATTTAAGAATCAGTTGCGTCGTTGTCGCGCTGTAGTGGATGTTTCTTTAAATGAAATAAAATCAACTTGTTAATTTATTTTATTTTATTTTACTTAAATTGTCTGAAAATTAACTTTTTCCCTCAACCCACGCCGGTCGAGGTTAGCCTCATTCTTAGGTAAAGTCGTTGTCCCAGACACAAAAGTGTGATCAGATTTTTAAATCGGGAATTTGTTTGGGAATTGCCACAACCGCACACAAGTGTCGACTTACATAACTTAAAAAAAAAGTTCAAACCATCATTCAGGGCTAACTGGACCTCAAAATGATTTGCCCTCTTCGCGCCCGGTATCGAAATAAATCTATATAATATTTAAAAATAATAACTGAAAAAATCCGAGACATTACACATTATATTCAAAAAAAAAATTAATTACTAAAAATAATAGTCCATAATCTATTCTAAAACATAATGTTGCTACAAAAAAACAATAAGGGAAGTAAATATAAGGATACAAGTACTATAACCCTAATTCAAACAAAAATGAAAAAGGCCTAGAGGTAAATAAACCCTATAAGTACTAAAATGTAGTCCAAATCAAATATTCTAAGCTCTAAACATTGAAAATGACCATAAAACATCATCCTTGATATATTTTCCTTAATCCTATAACCTATGACTATATAGAATATTATATGTTACCCAAGATTCATGGATAATTGAGTAGGGTGTGGGTATAGATCATTAAACCATCATGAATTGATTGTAATGAAAATAAATTCCATGAGAAAATGTAATAAAGTTTTCAAATAAATAAAACAGGTAGCATTTATAAAAATAAGTGGAAATAAATAAAACCTGATCGAACCTGGTATGTCACCAGGACAAATTAGATCAAGTTGGCCTTCTTCCACCATCACTACTATCTCTGACCATAGTTTAAGAATCATGTACCATCTTGGTTTTATGGTACACTACTGGGTAAATCATGAAAAATTATCACAAGGGGAATCCATAGGGATTAAATGGGAATTATCTTCCAATAATATCCAATAAAAACTTTGTTTTAGTCAAGTCTCAAGGGACCAAACATGGAATTTAGAACCATGAATTGATTAGAGTCACATATCATAGACAATACATTATATAATAATAATAATTGATCCAAATCCCTATTAATATACTCATGATTTTAAATTAGGGATGTACAGAAGCATCCTATAAACTAATCCATAGAATTTTAAAAATGAAGACACTAAAATAATCAAAGGGGGGTCATACACATAAAAGTCAATGTAATTAGACTACGTAAATCCCTCTACCTCGATCACAAAATTTCATAGTAGTGTAATGAATTGATTCTAAGGAAGTTTTTATCCCTAAAATCTACACAAATACCTAAGTAAAATACATAAATAATTCTTGGAAATCTACACAAATATATAACTTGAAGAATCAATGGAATCACTCCAATAAATTCGACAACCATGATTTTCAAATGGAATCTAAGTGAATTCCCATGTTTGAAAATCATAAAGGTCATAGATATTTATTTAATTTTGGATAGTCCCATTTTATCTGGGTTTTGAGGGAACCCTTACATGACCCATATTCCCATAAGAACATGGCCCATAACATGAACTGAATTCTTTGAGGAAAAATGCCCAATAATGAAATTTACATCCCAAAGATCCAATCATACTGAAACTAACCCTCCCTAACAACTACTTCATTAAAGACACCTAGTTACTCCCCTCAGATAAGTGACATGTCAGAGTTTATTCATATTGATATCCTGATTTTCTAATATCAATGGATATTTACAAATACTATCATATTTCTAATTTGGTTAGCTATGATCTGGTGGATCCAACACACATTTATTCTCCTTTTAGAGCTTGCTTATGTGGAGTACAACTTAAATTCACATTTTGTTTGAAATCCATTGACCTAGAGTCCATGTGTTCTAAAGACAAATGGTGTCCAAAATTTCCTGTGGCTCATTACTAAAGCTATTATCCTAATAGACCAAATCAAATGAATGGTAATAGATTTTATGTTACCAATACATTAATTTGAAAAAATTGGACTACAATAACTCAAAAATATCTATCCAACTGGATTTTATTCCAGGTTTTATGAAGGTTTCCTCTAAATTAACTTACCAAGGCATTCTTATTATCAAATTAAATAATAATGGTATCAAAAATTCAATGAAATACATTTTCAACCAATTATAATTTGATATTTTAAACTAAAAGGAATCATATAAATCCATTCTCCAAAAGAATTTTAATATTTTTTTATTCCTTCAATTTAATTAAATTCAAAATTCATTTGATAAATTTCTAATCTATTTTCCCTTTGGGATTTAATAGGATTAATATGAAACCCACCCCATGATTAAACCACTTAATAACTATATAAAACCCTAAATCACTGATTCTACATCACCCAATACCATGGATTTAGTCCAACTCATCACATTATGGATTCTATAAGGATCAACTAATGAGAATTTTTTTTTCTATGGCTAAATTGGTTCTTATAAACTTCTATAGGTTGAAAAATAATAATTTAATTATTAGTTCAATATTCAGATAATTTTTAGTACCTTAAAAAGAAAAATGTTGTAAAGTTGAAAAAAATTAATTGAAATATAATCATAAGCCATACCTTGAACTCATAGTGACCAATTCATATGATATAGTCTTTTGATTCAAGTATAAATTAGAGAAATAAAAATACTAAAAAAAACATGAAAAAGGGCAGAAACCCCATAAATGATTAAAACTAAATATGAAATAATGAAATGAATGAAAATAAGGATGAGGAGGTATAAAAAGATTCATATCCTTTAATCATACAAAAAGATAAGAAATATCCAAAAAAAATATGGAGAACTACAAAAGAAGAGTTAAGGGAGAATAGAGAACAAAATAAGGGGATACATGAAGAGATAATGTGAAAATGGTGTTAAATAAACTTTTAAATCAAAATGGAAATTTTTACTTCATTGTTGTTACAAAGGGTGCATGGTTTTGCCACATAGATGAGAAAGACAAGTTCCAACCACATGTTTCTCTCTACCTAGAGACACTCCATTTGATTCAGCTAGGCACACTATTTAAAAAATTGTGTGTCAAATGGATGAAATTGATATTTAATAAGTGTCAGGTTTTATTAGTTCCCTATCCCCCTTTTCGCAGTTTATCAAACTATGCTCCTCCACTAATCAAGCCTAACAGTATTGGTCCATGTAAATCAAAAATCATTCCTTCAAAGTAGCTGATCCCAAAAAAATGAACACTATGACTAAAATCCCCAGACACTTTTGAGACTACCAAACCCCCAAGTGCATATAAATTCAAGACCCAATAGACTCTTAGAAGAGGTTCCATCCCTCAGAATCTAAACCGAAATATCGGTATAAAAACATCCCATCCCCCAAATAAAAAACCAAAAGTTTCCTCAACTCTAAACATAAGATATTAAACATGGTTATCAAATTTCCCTATCATAAAAAATCATCCCTATAATGTAATCACAAGAAACTCTAAGCCATATCTAAACAATACAGCACACATACTCTGATGGTTATTGTTATTCCCAAACTGCAGCAACCAACATGACTATTAAAAACCCATCGATTAATTCACTATGGTGATGTTCAATAATACAATTCAAACCCAAATACCTCTTAACAAAAAAAATCAGTTATAGATTCAATAACATCTCATCTCATTGGTTGATGTCAAAAATATATAATAGAAAATTTGCACATGAAATTGGTGCCAAAATGCACTACTTCTTTTCTTATTCAATCCCGTGAGGCCATATGCCAGCATTGACACTAACATGCCACCTGAAAATAAGAAAGTACTCTTGACCCAATAATTGATAGAATGTTTAATTTCTATTTTTCCATGTAAAACATTGAAATATATCTATTAATAGTTTCAAATCTAGGCTCTATGACAACACATCATTATGAGTATCCCTGAGCCCAAAATTTTTAATTTATCAATATAAAATATATTTATATTATATATTAAAAATTTTACTTAAAAAGTGAAATATATATCAAAAGGATTATGAGATTAAAAGGTAGATATCATGAATTATTTATGAATACAGTCTTTACCCAAGGCATGGTATAAATATTTTTGATATGAGATGTGTGTGGAAAAGTTTTCATTAGGGAAAAAATCAGATAATTAGAAAAATAATTAATATTTTTTTATAAAATAGTGTCTTAAATGAATCCTCTATTAGTTTTAGGTTATTGATAAATATTTGTGTTATTTTCATTACATTTGAGACCTAGAGACTTTTTATTAGAGAGACGTTTTTGGGGAACATCATATCAGAATATCATACTGGTACTCTTTGGATCATATATTACAATAGATTTTGTGGATCTCCCACATGATAAAATAAATTATTAAATTTATTTCAATCCAATTAGTAATCAAATTTTTTTAATTTTTGGATTCATCATATTTTTTTTGTTTCATGTTGAATGCAAGTAAATTCTAAAAGAAAGATTTTATTTGTATATAAATGACTGATTTATATTACTATTGAATAATTTGTTCATGTTTTATTTTTTATCTAATAATTAATATATTTTAAAAAATTGATATAATATTAAATGAATAAAATCATTAGGATCAATACTCACATTTTTGGTTTAGGTTTTTCTGCCCCATTTCATCACATGTTCATTATAGGCCCTTCATTGGCTGACTGTTCGATAAATACCATGTATTTTATCATTTTGTAATTATCCATAAATTTAATAGATCAATGCCATAGACATGACTTGAAATATATAGTATAATATAGGTGGATGTATGAAGGAGGATGGTCAGATATGGATCATGATCAGACTGAAGATTTCTGTTTTCTCATTGGGTGTGCGATCAAGGCTTGGTGTGGAGATGGTTCAGTTCAAAAAATCCAATTAAAGGTGTATAAAATATATTTTTAGATATATATTATTATTAGGTGGTTTTAGCACATATCCCATATTATTAGAAATATTCATTTTCATTCAGGTGGCTATATTGGTGGAGGCATACATAGAGAACAAAGTGAATGAACCTAAAAATCCCATTACACAAGCCATGTAATATAAATATACACAACATGTGATACCAGATAGATGTTGAACTTAAATTTCCATTTTTATTAAATATCACATAACATATGATATCTATCACAAACCGTGTAACATATGTCTAGAATCTTAGTATATAATATTGGAGTACATTAGCATATACAAGGCTAGACAAACATGCACAACACAATAGTCAGACAAGAATCGGTAAACATACATGGCCAAATACATGGAAATACCTAGTGCCCAGGAAATAGTTATAGGAATATGAGAATAAACATAAAAAGGTTTGGATTTAGTTGCAAAATTAGTTTGATTTCATAGATATTTTTTGGAGATCTTCGTCTCTTTAATTTGGGCTTATATCATGTTTTTCATTCCCTTGGTTCGTCCCCTTGAGTGTAATGTGTTTGATTACATCTTTAACTCTAGAGTAAAATCCCATATTTAAGATAAGACTAAGATAGATTTCATAGATTCCTTCTATGAAACTAAGGTTTGATCCTCTATCATTCCATCTTATACCATAGGTGGGATACTTGGAATCAATGTGACAACCAATCCTGAGAGGTTGATCACCAAATAGTAGTTCATTTAAGAAATGTTAATGCTATCATTGGGTATACAATCCCAAATACAGTGGTTGTATTCAGATTAGGTTTTCAATGTTCTCCAATTTTCATGGTTCTGATAACCTATAATCCTATTGAGATCATTATATATCCAGTGGGTATTTAATGAGTGGGGATTAATGAACTTGACCACATAGATTAACACCACCAGTGATAATATGGATCTTGGAGTGGATTTTATAATAATGGGAATCACATAGTATCCTGATGTAGTATCTTATATGTGATAGTATTAGCTGATTTCATTTAATATTGTCTATATATTATGATTATATATGAGTTTATTAATATATTTAAATTATGAGTCGACTACTCTTGATGTATTATGCTTAATGATTTCAAGGCCTCTTAGTGTGTGTTACTATAGTCACCCATGCATGGGATATTTCTGAATGTGTCATGTATTAGGTACACGAAGACCCTTTTGAGTATTTTATAGGAGGATAGGGAGTCGGAAAACTATATTTAGGGTAGACAGAATGATGTATTTTTTCATGTTTTCAAATTTGATAGTGGTCTTCTCCTTCCGAATATGTTAAACTATATGTATTTTTTTTGGTTGGGCATGTATTTGGCCCATTTTTTCATTATGTACAATATACTGATAACAAAATTAGTAGATTATTGATATATGAATTTATAGGTATATTTATTTTCATTTTTTCATTATATGGTATTATGGATGTCTGCGTGTTTATAAGGTTGTTATGATTATGCCTCCCATTTATGGGACATACCTACTTTTAAATGGTCACCATCCTCTGGTATATTGGAGGTGGTTGAGGTTTTCACAGTAGGATTATTTTTGGATAATCATGCATAGGTGGGTCCGGTTGTGATAGAGTGTTATTAGAGGAATGTGTTACTTAAGGACTGGAGTATTTAAATTTCTCTACATATGAGATTGGTTTTCCATTTATGGAAAAAAAAAATTTATTCTTTTGAGTTTATTTTTAAAAATAGAGACTCCCGTGTTAGCTTAGTCGATGATTTATCCATTAGATAATACTATGATAATCTTCTTGTTGATTTGATATATGAAGGCAACAGTTATAGGGAAAACATTGATACATGAATCATATAGGAATGAGTTTCAATTCAAATACTATCTAGTGTTAGCATCAAAGATATACTATTTTATCTTGGTTTGAATTGTTTGTATTAGGATACCTCTACAATGAAAATTAACCTTGAATCCAATTTATGATGATATTTATGATCTAGTGAGTGATAAGGATTCCATATCGAGGCCTATATAGGGTTTCGTACATCTAGGTGGGTTTCTAGTAATTCCACTACTTGTATAGTAGTAGATAGAACAAATAGTGCTATTTGGAAAAATAGTGTATGATGATTGAATTCCATGTGTTTTAGATGAAGTGACCTCTTAGGTTTATTTGTAAAAATTAACTAAAAGTGTATGAGTCATGGATAATGAAAATAACCATAGTTTTATACTTCATGGGGACCCATGAAGATCAGATTGTAGTCCTTATAGTGTGTCTCATTTATAGATATTATTGGTGATGGTGGATTCTAAAGAATTAGTCACATGATATGTAAAGTATCTCATGGTAATAATCTGAGAATATCATTATGGTGGGGTTATATTCAGCCATGTTGAGATTAGTCAATATTTGAGAGATTTTTCATTTATATCTTGGTAGTTTGACTATGGTGGAATATTAAGCGAGGTTTAATGATCTCTTGCAAAACTCCTTGGATATGGAATAAGATACATTATTCAAAAAAATTGACATTTGAATAGGGATTACAATGATATAATTCAACTTCAATGATTTATATACAAATCAATATCCCCACTGGTGTTCTTGAGTGATATTTATTAGCGGTGGTCTTATTAGATGATAAGACAATGATATTTGTTTATGCTGGTAGGAACCCATGAGAAAATAACTCAGTAGTACGTAGCCGAAAATAGTCATAGGGATACAGATCTTATATATAATTTTGTAGTCAATCCTATGATATAGGATCAGTTGTGTAGGGATCTCAGAATCGATAGATTCATCTGAGGGAGAGGCCATTTTTCTCATGTGATGGTATGAGACATCTTGAATGGGATTTCCAAACCCATCATATAGAATAAACTTATTTGGTTTAGAGAACACCCATTTATATAAAATAGAAAGAGAAATTTAGTTTAATGATGGGAGAATATAGAATTGGTGTATGTATAAAATCATGAGGTGACATGTGATTTTAATTATTTCCACCACTACCACCATCACTATGTGGTATGTGATATGATCAGGAAGTTGGTGGATAGGTATGTGGATAGGTGTAGGTAGTTGAGACTTATGACCCCATGGCTATCAACATTATTAGGGGTATGATCTATATCTAATCATAATTATGTGTAGTACTAATAGCCATATTTTTTATACACTCTTTTTTTAATACTTCTCTAGTGTGTGACATATACATTCTGGTTGATATGTTAGCTTAAACCATGCTATTAAATAATCCAATAGGATGAGAATATATGATCACAAATTTCTAAAAATAGTGTTACCTCATTCATGGAGGTGTTATACTCACATGAGATATATATATTACAAATTAAGCCTTATAAATATATATTGGGTATGGATTGGATATGCAAATTTCATACCCAAATTAAGTGTTTTAAGAGGATGAAAATCCCACAATACGGTGGGATGAGGTTTTTATTAATTGGTGAGAAGGAAACCTAGAATGAGTAGGATATGATCACAGACAAGATATTGTGTCTAATTAATCACATGTTGTCTATCATAAGTATTGGAAAACTAGATTCCATGGGTTACTATTTGAATTCATTAGTGAATAAATATGGAGAATGCTTTACAATGGAAGTTACAAGAGTACCTCCCCACAAAGTGATAACCATCAAGTTTGATTTACACCCCATGATGATAGTGGTTACTCTTATTAGGAATCCAAGTTTTTTATCACCATGAAGGTGGAGGGTAGAATGTGATTTTGTTTGTTTTATCTGTACTTAAACATGGTGAACATAGAGAATAGGTATCCACTTCCATGGATGAATGAACTATTTGATCAGTTGAAAGGGGAATAATGGTTCTTAAAAATTTAACATAGATATGATGTTCACAATCTCTAAGTTCAAGATAATGACATACTTAAGATAGCACTCTGATGTATCTATGGACACTATTAGTAATTGGTGACTCACATGAATGAAATAAATTCTATAAATGATATAATGGGACTCTTGAATCAAATCATTTGGAATTTTAGACCAGTTTTTGGGGGACATCATAAATGATTCTTGGGTGTAGTCTATGTAAATGGAGGGGAACAAGAGACAATTGAGAATATTTCTAGACACACTCTGAGAGTACCTACTTAATATGATTCTCCCAATGTGGCAATTCAGGATTTAGGGGGTCTACTTCATGGGACACATGATGGTGTAGTAGTTGGTAGGATGAAGGCTGAGATAATGTTATCTTGGGATCCATCCAAGAGCACGGTAGAGGTGTGGTGCGTCTATGGTTTTGGTCGGATACTATAATAGACTTGATAAATTTTTATCCAGCATATCATAATATTTGAATTCTTCGATCCTAATAGAAATCATGTCATGTAGGTAGAGAGGTGCCTACAAGGTTTTTAGTAGTTGATGAGGAGGTTAATGGGTGCCCCCCATTTTGTGATTTATAGAGGATGTTTTCAAGTAAGTAGTGTTATTTAAAGACCCATTGACCATATATAGTTGTATATTGATGTAGGGGTAGTATGTGATTGTCTACAGGCCTTGGTAGTATAGACCGCATGAGTATAACTTTGTGACACATGATATTGAGTTGGTCGTGATTTTATTTTCCATATTAATAATGTGAATCTGACTTATGGGTGAGCAGTTTATCATCTATTAAACCACTAGAGTGTCCTATATATAATCTTATAGATGGATCATAACATTAGATTGTGGTGATCGATATAGTTCATCATGGAATAGGACAATGAGATAGTCAATACATATTGGAAGTGGAATGTGGTAGAAAATTCCCTCAATTGGAGATATTGTTCTATGTTTTTTATTGTGGTTTCCAAAAGATAAGCATAATTGTAGTTGTGCTCAGTGGAAAATTATGGATGTTCATATCAAGATATTATAGTTGTTTACCCACAACTTTTAAAATTTCTTTGGGAATCTCATTATGGAGATATTGACTCAGAGACCATACATAATCTGATATCCACTGGATGTGATCCTAATGTTTTTTTATAAAATCATGAAGCAAATTAAGATTTTTCGAGGAAAGACTATGATACTGGATATATTGTAAGGGAATATAGTGAGGGATTTTCATACACCCCCTTTTATAGTAAATACAGGTGGAAAAAGTAGTAATTGGACCTCCAAAATTAGTTTTTATGGCCTAGAACGAATAAGTGTGTAACAATGTAATTTGTTTAATGAATAAATTTTTAGCATGTGAATGATGCACACCAAGTCATAGAGGGTTTAATTAGACCCCTTAATGTTCTATATTTGATTTGGGATACGATGTCCATGGAGTCCATAATAGGTTAATGCATATGTCTAGATTATATGTTTGATCTAGGTTATCAATGAACTATTCACAATGTTTGACCACTTCCTATCAGTCAATGAGAAGAGTTGATTAGAGAGCACAAGATTCCTTTATATAAAATAGATATTAAATCTCTATAGAGTTATCTCAATGAACAATTCAAACCATGAGTCGTTCTTCACATAATTGTTACGAAGACGGATGTAAGAGGATTTTGTGACATAGTAGGGTTTGAGAATGACGTTTCACGACTATACAAATGACATTATCAACCAGACCATTCTCGATACAAAGCATATTATGTGGGATTCGATGATAATATTTAGACAATGTTGGATGGGTATCATACAATGGTATAGTTTATGTACAACAATAGCTATAATTCCACCATCAAAATGGAATTATTTAAGACCTTATATGATAGGTCAAACAGGTCACCACTATGACAAATAGACCTAATAGAGTTAGAAATAATTCGACTAGAGAAGGTGTGAGCAACAAAAGATAAGGTGAAGATCATAAAGAAGTGGATGAGGTTTGCATAGAACCATAATAAGCTCTATGTGAATTGATAATGAAATCTGTTGAAGTTTGAAGGTAGACACCTTGTGTTTCTGAATGTCTAAACATGATGTGGATTAAAAATATTTGGTTAGGTCGAATTGTTATTTATGATATTTGTTGAAACATTCCATATACATCATATTGTTGGTATGGTGGATCACATATTGTCCCTACAATCAAGGTTATACTAGTTGAACAATGTATTCAACATGTTTTAACATAGGAGGTACATGGAAAAAATATTGCAAGTTATTGAATGGGGTTAGTTAGACACTAAGGATTACGATTACTGTACAGAGTACTTGGGGGAGATAGAGGATCTTATGGAGATAATCCACCATGGTAAAAAGATAAATTTGATGTGTATATTGTTCCATCAAAAGAATATGCATAATAGAGCCTAGGAGCAAGAGACACAGATGCTGGCTCAGTACCCACAACTATTTGAGTTTTCTATTTTTATGAAAATAAGATCAATGTTGGGGAGAATGTAATGTCTAATTTTTCACTATGAAATTTATTGAAATGTATTTAGTAATATTTTTTGAGATATGAACTAAGAAGATGTTTTATTCTAAGGCCCGATGAGTATGTAATTGAAATTAAAATAACATTAAATATAATAACATTACACATGAAATGTTTACCTAAAATAATATAATATATATTAAAAGATTTATCTAATAAGAAAATTGGGACATTCATTATGTCAAAAATACACACTTTACCGTAGCCAATACCTTAACATTATCAGTGTCCGGAATTAGTGAAAAAATTTCACTGGTGAAACTAATAAATTACTAAATATATAAATTTATTTTTTTCAAATTTCAAGATAGACTAAATAAATCATATATAAATTCCATTATATTTTTAAATATCATTGATATCCATATATTCCTAGTTATATTGGGAGGTCCCTTTGGAATTATGAGAGTGTATGACATTAGATCATAGGATTATATTGGTACAACATAGATCATCTGTGCCAACAAAGTTGAAGGATCTCACCAATAATGAAAACATAGAATACTTATTCATAAATTATTTATCAAAACCTATGTTGCTAAATTTAATTTCATAGACTCTTACTATTTATTGTTCCCTTTAGAATGTGAATCAAAATCAAAAACTATATTTTATCACATCAAAAGTATATTCAATTTACGGTTGATTCATTTGTTCACAGTTAAATTTTCCCTTTAATTCGTTTAATGTACTACAACTACTCAAGGCCAAAAAATTAAAAAATACCACTATTCATTCCATATGTTTATGGTTTATAGTTTTCTTCCACATTTCATTTCATATTCATCACAAATAGTTTCTCAGACCAGAGTTCTATGAATATCAGGTATTTGGTCATTTATCAACTATTATTCGATACAATGGTTCAATACCTTTAATTTGGTTCATGAATGCGGGAGATACTGGGGATTGAAGACGATGGTGTTTAATCAGAGATAGATCAGGATTAAAATGATGATTTCCATTTTCTTGTTGTGTTCATAAAAACATCTTGGTGTGGGGATGGTTCAACTCAATGGTCTAAATTATAAGTTGATTAAATATATATTTCTAGTGATTAGGGATGGTGATTGGTGGTCAACATATATCCACAATCATTGGGAATATTAAAAGAAGGCCCTGAGGTTAAGGTGATGTGAGTGTACTCAAAAATGGAACCAAAGGTTACTAAAAATCATTTTGTGCATGATGTGTATTTCAGAGATACATGATGTGTGGGACCTCAGAATGTGGAGATATGGTTTATAAAAAAAATTAAATATCACATTCCATGTTTCACCTATCACATTATGTATGTAATGTGGATGGAGTATCATTGAATTCTCTTAGATTACAAGATAATTTTCTTGTCCACGAACACAAGGAAAATCAAAGAACATGGGCATGATGTAGTACAGAAACATGGATAGGTACATAGACATGGAAAGATGCACAATCATTTATGGGGTAAACTGACATGAGTAGAGAAAAATGATCCGGAAAAGGGAAGGAATAGATTTAGTGGTACATTCCATTTACGCTATGTACACACATTGTACTTTTGTAGAGACAACCCGGAGCTCTTTGACTAATATTTTTGGGATATGATCAATTGGGTATATTCTATTATTTCATATAGTTGAGGGTATAATACATAATTACATCCTCATCCTTAGTGTCTGATCCCTTATTGAGGTAAATTATTAGATAGAGTTTGTGGTGTCCCTCTATGAGATATGGGTGTGATCCACTATCATTTCATTTTATATCCTCTGTGGCATTTATATAATCCTCTTGAAAACCATGCATGAGATGTCAAAACCCTATAGAAAAGAATATTTTTGTAGAGTTCGATGTATCATCAAGCATATGACCCCCTATAGAGTAGGTTGTTGAATATTATGTTTTTAGTGTCCTTAGTGTTATCAGTTGTGATACCCTATATATGTATCTAGATATTCATATATCAAGTGATAAATTCTTGTGAAGGGACCAACAATCATGAAAACATATAACAATGTCCTCAGTGATAGCATGGATCATAATGTGGAATCACTCAAAATTAGATTTACCTATAAACCGTGATCAGTATTTATGGATGGAAGTATTGGTTTATACCACATGAGTATAGTAGTCTGTTATGAGTTTATTTGGGATTATTACAGTATTGATGTTATGGAATGACCACTCATGATTCATTATTCTTAGTGATTTTGGGTTGTAATACTGAGTATTTGTATACTCAACACTCTATAACATCTTCTCACAAGTGTCATGTGCGTTGAAAACAATGACCCTTTTCACAGTTTCCTATGAGGTAGGGGCGTAAGTAGGGAATTGATGGGATAGATATACATAGGTGTTTATATGATTGTTTGGATTTCATATTTCCCCCCTCCTATTAAGAATGTAAGACTCAATGTAGTTTTTTGTATGGGATTTTATTTCAACCCTTTAAATCTTCCTCTATATTTATTCATATAGTGATTGTGTGATGAATGTTTTATTCATGCGTTGGTATCACTTGTTTTAAATTTTTAACATTTTATGATATTATAAATGTGTGCACATTTACAAATACATAATTCTATGGCCTCCCATGTGTGGTATATTCCTACATGACAGTGGTCACCATACCCTATACTATTGGATGTAGTCTTGGGGAAGACACACACAACAAATGGCATGATAGGAGAGCGACATTAGGCAAGTTCATGAAAAGTATTTCCTCCTAATACCTAAAATGGGTTAGAACACATGACTGTCTTCTGGAATTATTGGTCACCATCCTTGAACAGTCTAACCCAACCAGAACAAAACAAAGGACACCATCAATTAGGAGTTTAATGAGAACTAAAACATCTCCCATTGAGTTATTTTGCATCTCATTGTATTTTGTTTCCAAATATCTCATGAAATATTAACATCTCACTTAATCAATATAGAGTGTAATTCCCACTATTATAATTCCCTACAACTTGTATATTCTCACAAACATGGATGATACCCACATGGTTCTACTACACCACTCTAATCATGTAAAACACCTAATCCTAACATTAAGTTTTATTAACATAAAATTACCCACATGACCACATTCCATGAAAATATAGTCCACCCTAAGACACATAGACTTTGCATGTCAACTCTAGGGTCAAACGCACAACACCATACTCTTATTCTGTGTAGTGGTTAAAAGACAATACAAATCCCATATCTAAAGTCCAAACTAAATCCAAGAATTTCAATTTACCCATAAAGTGGTTATATAAACATAATATTTCATTAGAATCCTGGTTATATAATCATTCACACCATTATAATGAGTATGATTAAATTTTAAAAGTGTCTAATCGGCCATATCAAACTATAATTAAAGAAATAATCTAGAAACTCACTAACTATGAATCATTATTAATCGAATCTACCCATTTGTATATCATCCATGAAATTGGAAATGATGTATGTGACACTTCAGAGACTATAGGGATTTTCATATTAGTTTAACAAATTCCGACATTGACAATTAATGAGACTCCTCACCTAAATCACCTACCAACTAATATCTTATTCATGTTTTATCCTATACATAAATTCCATTTATATCAGATTCCCACTTAAACCATTTAAATATGTTCTTTAGATGGTGTAAATGAATAAATTTCAACTGATATTATCTCTGAATTTTCCCCTGGAAACTTTGTCGGTATGTAGATAATTCAGATGAACATTCCCTATGGCCACTTATACTATATCATCAACAAAAGAGATACAATGGTTGAAATTTATATGAATAATATAAAAATCATGAACAAGAATTCTATTTATTATCACCAAAAGATCAAAATTCATACAATCTATGAACCATGTACCATACCCCTCAAAAAAATTCAGACTTTTCCTTCTCAGTCAATCACAATCTCTTAACATGATACCTCGTTCAAAAAGAGAGTCACCACTCTAGATAGCACATAGTTCATTTCCCAGCAAAAAACATTAATTAGAAGACCCTAAAAACCCAACAAACATAACATAAACACAAACATGGCCATTATTTTGATCCATGTTAACCAATGACCACCACCCATGAATCCTTTATTAGGGGTATCTTGGGATGACGATTCCAACTCACCTTGATCCTTCTTTGAATCACCAATACCTAAAATTATATGTTTACATTAATCAAAAACATGTGTAGTCATTAAAAAAACATAAACACTTCCTAAAACTCCTCACATTAGTAGGAAAATTCTAATCAAACAGACTATAGTATTGGTACACTCCCCTATGTCATCCTGAACTGATAGACATCTTAATACTATTGTCATAACATCATTTATTCTCCTCGAAGACCCTTATAATTTTCTATGGGTCCAAACATGGTCATTTCCACTAGAACAAAAAAATAGACCTCATATATATGAAATATAGACTAATTCGATCATAAGACAAAATGGACACTCACTACTAATCCACTAGGTATCATAACCACAACATCACTACACCCCTCAACAAGATCATGTTATCTCAATTATTATAAAAACCCAAGGATCAAATTGTTTCATGTGACCACTTATAATCTATGAATAACAATAATTAGAATCATAAAATGTTTTGACCAACTCAGATATTAGGTCACATATTTGACCAAGCCATTAATCACACCTAGAACTATTTTAATCGATTTCCCTACTAGCTCATATCATATTACCACCAACACCACAAATCGTAAAACATAAAAAATAAAAAGGTCTAAAATATCAAGGATCATGATCTCTTATCAAGACTAGATAACATATACCATTGAACACAAGGATGACCATAAACAAGTTATAACAAAAATAAAAATATTTATCAAAACCCACTAATGTGTATTATCATGGAATCCTCAAATAAAAACAGCACAATTTCAAGAACATCCCATTATTTAGATCCAACCTAGAGCATTTGACCATTATTTACTAATCATTGACCAACTGATCTCTGGTAATATTGGACAGCATTATCAAAAAATCATAACAAGATAAGTGGATAGGAATCCTAATGTTCCAATATTCTAAAATTATATTTTATACAAATGTCTCCAAAACAAATGCTTTCTTCTTTACAAAACGTAAGGCACAAGAAACAATGACACCACACACATGATAACACCTACAATGTATTAATTCCATATTACAAATAATCTTCTTAAGTAAAATAATTTATCTAAAAAAAGAAATAGGGAAAACCATCATACATTTTATATGCATCCACTCTCTAAGATACAAGGTCACATAGAATAGTTACTAGGTTCTTCCACCATTCCCAAACACCTAAAAACAAAAACTCATATCCCTTAGGTAAAACAGTAAAAAAAATATAAAAATATGTTTAATTGACCAATACTAACCACAAATTCCAAGTATCTCATACAAATAATCACACACAATGTAGTGTAATCACAACCCATGCATGATATCTACCCTAACATGACCCTAACCATGGTCAAAAGATATCCCACAAGGGGACAAAATGATCACTTCTCAACCACTATCTACTAATAAATTAAAAACACCACCACATAATATTCAAATTTTCTTATTATATAACAGGGTTTCATTTCCAAATCTATAGGTTTGGATAAAAAAAATCCATTCAAAAGAGATGATAGAAAACAGATTGTCAGTTAATGAAATTTCATTCAACCAAAACCTATTTTTAGATTCATTAAAGAAAAAAAAATTACAATTGTAAGTTGTAGTCAAACGTGGGGGCTCCCATAGACACCCATGGTACATTAAAATTAATGTTATATTAAGAGTCAATGAATTTTTTTATAGGAACATACCATGTATGTTTGTATTGGAACTGAAATTAACAAACACTATACAACATAAATCCTAATAATTCATAATCCATAATTTTCATGTATTGAAACTTTAAAATATCATTTTTTAATTAAAATTCAACAAATAATCTATTCATAATTTAATTATATATCAAAAACATGGTTTCGTTAGACAAGATTCCATTAAAATTTTATAAAATAGAAATATTTATAATTTTATTACTAGAACCCTATTTAATATAACTATTTAATTTATGAATCTCAATATATATTCCTAATATTTATAAGTATTTACTCCAAGAGTTGGGAATGAGGAATTTCTCCAAAAACTTATATGTGAGAAGTAATATAAAAATAACTATAGACTCTATAAATGAACCACCCATCATCATTGTTTAAAATACATAGATATATATAATTATATATAATTATTAATACATAGATATTAAATAATCGTAAGACATGAAAAAACTATAATAATTTTAGTTGTAGGAAACATAGATAGGAAATATATTCCAATTTTTATAAAAAGATGTATGAACACAGAACATTTATCATTCAATAATTTTACAAGAGATAAATATCCCACAAGTCAATAATATCAAACCCATGTACACCACATGAAGTTGAAATAAGTCAATTTTAAATCATAAATTTAGAACCACAATTCATATCCTTAGAAACGTGGATTTTCATATGTACATGGTGTTGCAACACACATGGATGAGATTATTAAAATGATACGACACATCATAGTCTATTGTATTCCAAGACTAAATAACAAGAAAAAAATCAAAACATACTATGAAATTTTTTTTCATCATAGATTCCCCTGAATGTATGTCTCAGGCCAGTGTGCCACATGGCATCAAATGTGGCTCAAAATTTTCCAGAGGTTGCCAAAAAGTAGTGAGAACTTATGAGATTACCGTGGGAAGACTATTCGAACATTAATAGGTATAGAAAATTTTTTGTAAATAAAGTAATAAATCTGAACATCATATTCTAAATATGTAAATAGGTATAATACTAACAAGTCACAATGATTACTATTATATTCTGATTATGTAAAAAAACACACAGGTAAACACATAACAATGATCAAATAAAAAAACCTAATTCCAAAAAGAAATGAAAAATAACCAAATATAGATTATCCTAGGGAATTCCTAATAATGAGGATCCCTTATATCCCCATGCTTTATCCTATAAAAATAAGTATTAAAAATCCTCCTCAAGTGATTCCCTATACATTTAACATGTGACAATGTAGAATCAATTTTGGTTCCCTTGATCCATTGAGGTCTGAGTAAGGATTGAGTATATCTAATTAGGTCACCATAATCAATGTCCAATGAAATATAGGATGTGAGAGAAAAATGAAATATAGGAAATAAATAATAGGGAAAATAATAATTACATGTAGTTGAAATAAATATAATATAGTTGAACCTTGTGTTTCTTGGGGATATCTAAGGTCTACATTACCTACATTGGCCTTAACCGTTGTCTCTGAAATCAGTGAATGAATCAATTAAAATCATCATTCCATGGAAAACTACTAAGAAACCATAATAATTTATCCCTAATGGAATCCATAAAGATAAAATAGGCATTCCTCACTAAATAATATAATAAAAATCATTGGTTGGGTCTAAACCCAATATACTATCCTTGATGTTCATAAACACAACTCGATTGGAATCAAGTCTAAATAAGATTCATTCCATACCAATAATAGTCACAATGAATCTGGGGATATCATCCATTGTAATTCAATAATGGAAAGCATTATTAATCCATAAATACAATTTATGACATTCAAAAAATGAAGGCATTACCAAAATCTAAGGGAGAGACCCCCACAACATTCACCATAATGAATCTACGTAGAATCTACTAGTTTTCTTGAGTCATTCCATATAATTAGACAACATAGAATCTTTTGATGTACATAACCATAAAATTTTCATGAATCCTATAGTGGATTCCAAGACATATATGCCACATTCCACTCAAATACATAACATAAGGAATTAAATGTATTACACCAAGGAACTCTACTCCCATTATTTTTATAAGGAATCCAAGGGTCTTCTGAAGTAATTCATATTAAAACATTTAATTCTCACAATATTAAATAAGACAATACATTCATTTGAAAATAAAATTTTTTTCCCACAATGAATGATGAATTATATAAACAGATAGTCCTAAACCATTAAACAATTTAGTATTTTTCCACTATTTAATTCAATTTATAAATACATTTATAAATTAAAATTCCATATTCCATATTGTATTTTTTGGTTCATCCAAGGCAACCCATATCCAAAATTAAATAATCCATTACTATAGGGATCCATGAATCAACTAATCTGGTCTAACCAATACCTTGGATCTAAAAAAACTCATCATTATAATGGATCCAATAAGGGGTTACGCATGCCAATATATTTATCTAAGTTAAAAGGGTGTCTTTTAAACTTATATAATGAAAAAATCAAATTAATTTAATTATTAGTATGTGTGTATGATAAGATGGTGTTACGATTCCAACCATTTTTATATAAAATGACCATAAATTAAAGGAAAATAAAATATCATACCAACTTTAACATTATAAAGGCCTACTAATTCGAAATCATCCTTTGATTTGAGAAAAATTGGAGAACTAATTAAACCCAGCAAACACCTTGAAAATAGCATATAACCCTAAAAAAATGATAAATAAAGAAGTAGTTAAGAAAATAAAGAAAAGAATAAATAGGTGGTATAAACTCACTTATAGTCATTAATCACAAGCGTTGGAAATTGAAGCAATTAATAATAAGAGTAGAACCATGAAGGAGAAAAATTTGGTGGTGAAAGATGTGATGGAATTCGCTGGCTGAGATAATGGGAAAAGGGGTCAAACCAAAATTTATATTTTAGGGGAAATTATTTCATTCTCTACAATATAATGGGAACATATTTTGATAGAAAATAATGCAAAATTATCCAATTGAGTGATTAACTCTTCTCAAAGACACTCCATTTCACTTAGTTAGGTGCACCACCTGAAAATATAAGCACCTACTATGTGAAATGAATGTTGAATAAAATGTAGGTATTTTCAGGTTTTTATATCCATTTTTCATATTTAAACCTACATTTATCATCATTTGATAGAACATTAGTATTGGGGCACAAAATTAATAAAAACTATGAGATAAGAGTGTGCCCGATGCCTATACTCCCCAAAACTCAATATGTATGACTGATCCCTTAGGACATTATTGGGACCCCAAAAACATAGAATATTAATTCAAAACATAGTTATTGGTAGGAAATAAAAACATAAAATATTTATCCTAAATATTTATTTAAAAAGGAACCCCTCCAATAATTGATAAAGTCAAATATTCCTCAAAATAAAACACCCATCTGGACATGAGGTTTTCCATTAAGATACATAAATATCATCCACTAGAGCATGTACATTCACATATCTGTGGAACCATTTTAATGAATTAAAATATAAGATATAATTAAGATATTTTTTATTACATTACTCCTATTATATTTATTATTTTTATGAAAGACATTAATCACTCAAAATAAATTAAAATATTTATGAAGGAGTGATAAAATATAATATGGATATTTTATAAAAACATTATGGAAAGATACTTTTCTTGAATAAACAAGTGACAAATTTAAGTTCAAATGTTGTGAATTGTTATAATCATTATGAACATAGTCCAGTATATACACCATAATATTATGGTGGTGCTAAACATTTGAATATAATATTAATGTAGATGTCATCGATAATGTTGGTAGAGCATGTAACCTCTCACAAATTTAAGACATTGGTAATAGAAACATCAATTTACAATCGGAATTTTTTCTTATATAAAATTGTATAAAATTTTATTATATAAACTTTATTAAAATAATATTTCTTATTTTAAATAATTAAGGTATTTAGTGTCCCCTATATTATCATTTTTAATGTTGAAAATTTTGGGATTTATAAAAAAATAGGTGTTAACGGTATCTTAATGTGTAACACCTCAAATAGAAGAGGATAAATATGATAAAATATGTAGAATGGAAATAAAATTGAATCTTATTGTTATTATTTTTAAAAATTCACGGAAATATTACATACACAAGGTGTCATGTTCTATAAGTGATTACGATTAAGATATTTTTGAAAAAAACATGATAATGTTTTAGAAAATGGTTTATAATATGTAAGAATTTATATAGTAGATGAAAAGTTTTCAAACTATAGTGAGGAGTAGAATCCTCAATCTTCCCATACATGTTTTTCATGATCATTATAGAACCAAAATATATGTGCATATGTCAAGGAAAATGAGTTAAAAGAAAGAGAACATTAGGAATGACATCACATACATTACCATTTTCATAGTTTAACCCATGATATGTGGAATATTATTTACTGTATCAACAGTGGGTATAATCTTTGATAGAATAAATAGAAAAAATATTGAAAAAAGAGACCGTGGTGTTGGTACCAATTCTAGTAGTTAAAAATAATACTTCAATAGAATGGGTTTTCTAAAAAAATTTGAATGAAAAAAAATAATTTTTTAGAAATATTAAAATATGTTTATGAATGGAAGTTCAAAGGTTAAAGTAATTTGTTGTCATGATATCTTTTCACTTGTTCCTAGACTTTGAACCATTTTATTTTTTCATTCAAATATAGTACAAATTTAACAAAATATCATCAAAATAAATATCAAGTCTTAATATCTTGATAATGTATTTGATGAGGAGTGTTATATTGAAAAAATAAGTGTTATTACATGATAAATATGATACATATGTTAGTTGGTTAAGGAGATATCAAAATGGGTTTAATTAAACATAAACAACCTTGGAATTCCATCTTAGATACCTACTTGAAGAAGGTAAATGTCCAAATAGTTATTTTAGAAAATGATATTTATGGTGAAAATGAAAATAATGTTTTACTCATTACTATTGTTTATGTATATGATATATTATTTCTCTATAAATGAATTACATTATTTTAAAATGTTTTCCATATATATGAATATGAAAATTAAAATTTCTATACTTTTTGAAATGGGAAATTTTTTATTTGCAAGTTTCTTAATAGGTTAATCACTTTTTTCCCTAAGGATAAGTATGATTAGGAACATATAAATACAGATTTAATGATTGATTCGATGCAGGTTTCTAAACCTATATTAGTGGGAGAAAATTATCAATGGATATTAAAGAAAAATAATCTAATCAATTATAATTAATAAACATTTTATTGTTTATAATACAGGATAGATTCTATTCCAATCAATTACGATACCCCTATTTATTGTAGGATTCAACGTGAAAGAAATTATAATATAAATAATGTGAAAATAATTAGTAATTTCTCAACTGATTTAATAGGTATTATGTCAATGTTTGATATAATAAGAATTTTTTATCACATAAGATAAAATTTGTATGTAATGTTGATGAAAAATGATCTTCATCCGGTGGTGTTTTATTTTTGTGACAGAGGTGTGTTTTTTGGAACATGAAGATGATGTGTTATATGCCTTGAGTAATACTAATAATGAGTATATGAATATAGCTCAACACACTTCCCAATTAAAATTTATGAAAACTTATTTGGATGATCTCAAGGTGGATGTAGTGTTTCTACTTTTTATTTGAAATGATAATTATAGTTATAAAAATTTATTAATGTGTTTTATTTAGAATTCTATTTATAATCACAATGATATAAAATATCAAATCCAAAAATTATCTTGTTGAGATAATTGAAATCAATCTTTAAATTTTTCTAACCAAATTTAAAATAAAATAACATTCAGAAAACCATTCACAAATTATGTCTTTAAAAAATGAGTGATTTTATGGGAGTATACCTCATTCCTCCCTAAGATAAATTATGGTGGTTTCATATCCTTTCTCATATATTTAATTATATATTGATGATCATTAGGGATAAAATGAAATCCTTGATCTATTTTTGTTTAATTCATTACGATATAAAGAGTGAGAGAGAATTTTTAAACATAAGAAGTATTTCAAAGAATGTATTTATCTTTTTTTGGGGGATCTTATATTAAGAGAGTGTTATTAAGAGGGGAAATCAATGAGGGACAATATATAATCTATAAGCCATTGTAAACTCTTTTAATTGTTTCTATAGAGTATATTTTTAGGAATTATCAAGAATCTATTTTTATATAGGTTTCAAATATATATATTAAGAGATGAAAATTTTTCTATGATTAAGAATTTTTTATGCATAAGTGGAATCTCTATTTATATTTATAGTGTTATAAAAGAGGAGAAATGTTATTTTTTCATATATTTGGTATCGGGATGATAAATGGTTTGGTAGGTATGAATGAATGTCACTATATTTCGATAAAAGATGAATTTTTTATACATGGTTCTTTTTTTCAATATCAATTTATCTCATGTAGGATTAGAGTTATTGAATTGTGATTCATATCTAATTGGATCGAGTCTAAATGTATTTTATAGAACATGGTTTTAAATGAATCCAATGGGGAGGGGGTGGATGAGCTTAAGATCTATTACAATGATTCCAATGACATGATAATATATTTAAAGACTCCTTTTAAGGTTTTTTGGATTTGCAGATGATGATGTTTCCTCTATATTTTCATATTTGTCTATAGATTAATTAGTTTAGTAATTTATGTATATATTATTAACGTTTGGATTTTTTCCCAATGCAAAATGATGGTCATAATGTCATTAAATGTAGGGTACTAAGTGATTTGATGGGGATTTGTGTGTTTATAGATGTTTGGAATGAGTTTTCATAATTTTAGAGGTCACCAAAAGTGAATATCATTGTATTCTATGACATTTTAATTAAAATTCAAAATGTTTTGTCCTTCTTGAATGTAATGAAAAATCCAATGAAATTTTAGGATGTCATGCATCTCTTGAAAAATCATGTCTCGTTTTATATCATACTTTTTTGAGATATGGATATATAATATAAGGAACAACTTTTTCTATAAGAAAATGTTTGTTGAAAATATTATGGATATATTTAAGGGTTCATAGAGATCATTTAGAGTTATTTGGATCATCTTAGACATCCTATGAACTATTCCACACTTGATAATGATTGTCCATAACTATTTAAAAATCATTGTTGAATTCTAATGGAAGACTTCAGTACAACATAAGGATGAACATCCAACAATTTAGTAATATTTTTCCTAATTTTTAAGGATTCTTCCAAGTGTTTAATCCAGGTACGGAAAATCATAAGGAAGACAAGGAATATCTAATGGATGATTAACATTTCATGATAGTTCAGTTTTTAGAATTTATTTTCATGAAAAATATTTAAAATTTGGGGATTCTTTGTGAACTTTTATTCAATGGTAAACACATCATAATTAGAGACAGTGATTCTAGATGTTATTTTAGAATCCAATATCGTAGGAAGGAAATTGATTTTTCAATTGTATCACTCTACCATTCCCTTATATATGGTGTTTTAAATGAAATATCATTGGTTAGAGTGGAAATCTCAAGTGGGATGGCGGGGGGGGGGGTGAAATGAAAATACAATAATAACTTATTGAAAAATAATTTTTAATGAAAATACCCAAATTTAGAAAAAACAATTATATAACTAATGTAGTAGGTAAAAATAATTTATCATTTTCAAATAATCTCTCAAAATGTTCTTCAATACATAGATTAAAATGTTTGAAATTATATAAAAAATTTAACAATAGACAAAAAATACAATAGTATATATATCATTGGGAAATTATAGATATAAAAGTATATTTTGAATAATTAGATTAACTTTTTTTAATGTTTATGGAAAAAAAATTAAAATATAAGAATAAGAGGTTCAGTCTCAGAGAATATATGTGTCATTTAAACGTGATATTAACCGACATTTAAGAACATTTATTTATATTAATGAGATGATCCAAAACCTATATCAGGTATACAAGTTTAAATAACACACATGTTTATCTTGTGTATCACAAATCCATTTCCGTATTTTTTATGCGAATACAATGATGAGGGGAATTATTGAAAAAAACATATTTTTATTCAATGTTGTAAAAAGGTGTGTTCCTAATATATATAAATATTAAACATAGAAAAAATAAAAATAATTATAAATAAGAGGAAAAGGAAAATGGATGATGTTCGATATAGTGTTGACACATATCATGAATTAATTATCTATAAAATTTCTTTATTCTGCTAAGTATATTCTATCAGTTCAAAGAGTATTTGGAATGTATAGAAGTATTATTCTTAGAAATTTTATAGAACAAAATAAAAAACATTGTTTAAGTGGTCTTAGAAATATTTTGAAATAACATGTGATATTGTATTCCTGATCTTGTTACAATATATATTATCACCCATTCCATTTCAAGAATATCTCTTTAGTAAAAGTGAAGTTCACCCAAAAAATATCTTGATGGAAAATCAATAAATAAAATTATGCATAGTTTGATATATATGAATGTATTATATGGTATAAGATAACATTTAATTCATCATTGATGGATATTGGAATATTTTAATAAGAAATATTTTCATTTAGGTATAATTTATTTAATTATACCATGTCAACTTGATTGATCATGGTTGATTAAACACCTATGAAAAAAATGTTAAACGATTCACTTGATTAGTTATTGGGAATATAAATTTTATATGTGGCTAAATCACATAAACTTATGGTCCCTAAAGGTCATCATATGTTTCCATTAGTACATGGAAATGTTCTAACTATTCCGTGTTGTCTATTAGGATCATTTTGTGTCATATCAAGTAAATTATTTTATTATTGACAAAATATTGATACTATCATAAAATCACATTTTTTTCATTACAATTGGTTTAGTAGTTTAGAAAATTTCATCCATGATGGATCAATTAGTCATATGGTGAATCCATATAGACATCTAGTCAATTATGTAATCAATTAAATTTGGCCAAGTTGTTGCTTGCTTTGTGTGGTGGACTTAATCCTTAATGTGGTTGATTCAGTACTGTCATGGTCTATCATGTACAAAAATTTTACTCATCCAACACATGATATTTATTATATTTGTGAATTCTGTTGAGTTCCATCATCTGGTCGATGGAAATATTTATAGTCAATCATACACTTAAGGATATTTTCATACATATCCATAAAATATATATTCATAACATAAAATAAATATTTATAAAATAATATAAAAATGACTGAGATCATTAAAACATTTGTTTTATATTAATCCAAAAATTATATCCTTTTTAAATAATATCCATTGTGTAAATAAATAAATAAGATCACTAATAAACCATTTAAATAATGAAATTTTTCACATCATTATTTACTCTCCCTAATAGGACTATAAAAATCATTGTAAGAGTGAGTTTTAAAGTTCTAATGTGGATATTAAAAAAGTAATTGATGTATCGTGTTAAGAAATATATATAACAAAATATCAAATAAAATATTTATAGAGCCAAGAATAAATAAAATAGATTCTATTAATCTTAATAAAGTATTAATAAATAAAATAATGCTATTAAATTAATTAATCATAATTTACTCTATAGTGTCTCTAATCATGGAAGGGGAAAAAGTTTCCTTCCATTTGCCTCCTAATTTAGTAAGAGGAGGTTTAAAAAGTGGATGAGGAGAATAATAGGGTCGTGCAATTATATTTCCTTCAATGATAAGTATAACATGTTGGATAAAATAATGACTATTAAGAAAAAATGGAGTTAAAGGAGTTCTAGAAGAGAAAGTTGTAGTTGTTGTGGCATATGACTTTGGAAGAACAATATGATCAATAAAAATAGAAGGATATAAGAGATGAGTGACAGTAGGCACAAATCATTACCATAATCTATAATATATATAAAATCATCATTATTAGTCATTAACTTGTCTTAGAGAGGGTAAATCACTAACCAAATTTCGAAAACTAATTTAAATTTTGGGGTTAAGCGATAAATACATATATCTAATGGAAAAGATGTAAACAATGTTTTTATATTTAGCTTGGTTAAAATAGAGTATATATAATAATTTATGGAACCATTTATAATATCACTATACTTAGAATATATAACTATGTCGACCTTAACCATATCAAACAACTTTTCACCATGATTAATAAAGAACATCTATGGAAAAATCATAGAATATTTGACTCATTCCAAAAAATATTGAATATCCTCATGAAGAATCCTTCAAATGAGATTTTCACCTATAATAACTGGGGTAGAATAATGATTATAGGTTTATGATGATGTTGTGAAAAAATTGAGATAGATCTATTCTATATTAATCAATATATGAATAAAATATTCATGGGGTGATCAAAATGTTTCACATAAACCATCTACACCATAGGTTGTATGATTCTCTTTGAGAAACAACATATGTTGAATATTAGAAATAACAACTATAATTGAAAAAGAAACATTATACAATATTCCATATTCACCAAAATATCGTAGTCCCAATAATATTTTATTTATAATTAAAAATAAATTTCTTTTGAATGGAACAGAATCCCCCAAAAAAATTAAAGTGGTATAAGAATTATAATACGATAGAGAAGGGTTAGGTGTGAATTCCTTAAAATCTAAATCATAGGGTCCCAGTACTGATCGTCAGTCACCTGATGATTCATATATAGGACTGATAATATTTTTGATTAAACTATTAAATTCTCATTTATTTATAATCTCTCTCCAAGGGTATGAATAATAAATTATATCAACTTGTATGGAAACATTTTAATCCTGAATTATATAAGAAGGAATTGTAGGTTTTATAGGAGTTGATATGAACATATTATACTTTCCATCATCAAGTGATATGACTATATTTCCATATTGTACATGTAAAAGATAATTGTAAGACAGTACAAATATCATTAGAGATTATGGTAAAGATAAATTGAATGTACAATGGTATAGGGTGGATATCCACCATCAGGATCATCCAGGCTATAAATGTTAAGAGAAGGTGGATCTAAATAAATTAAATGGGTATCTGGTGAATTATCCTATATAGGATGTGCAGTGTTAATTATTTGTGATTTCTTATCTTAAACATAGTTGGATGATCTAAAATTGGGGGGTGATTGTAAAAACATGGAGAATATGTGATATTCGGTCCAATGATGAATGATCCAAGAGTAATATCCCCCCCAAAGGAGCTAAAAATCCTTCCATGGGTCCTACAACATATAATACCAATGGATAGAAACTTATTATTTACTCATATACCCTAATGTATTCCTTACATAGATCAACTTCCACATTCTCTTCACTATCATATAATGAATATTCAAGTTCAAAAAAATTATCATGTTCACCAAATCAATCAACTAAATCTTTTGATCATGTTAGATTCTACATTGAATTAAAAAATCACATAATTTTTTGACATATTTATTCCACATGTTCTTATATTAATTCCATTAAACATAAATTCCCTTATAGGTGGTTTCATTCTGAAAAATATGTCATAATTCAGTATAATTTTCAACCCCCTAAGATAAAATTCCATTAATCTTCAACATAGCTGTGATGAGCTATGTGTAAAATAAAAATTAAATCAAGAATAATTTTTTTAACTCATCCAAAATCCTCAAATAAAATTTTGGAAGACATCATTTTACTCTATCTAACATTAGATAAAAAAGGAATATGTATTGATGGATTACAAAAATAAAATAATATTTTCATGCATAAATGAAGGATAAATAAACATAAAAAAATAGACATCACTCACCACTAAACTCAATAATTTTATAACTAATTATTTCTTTTACCAATAACATATTTCTACACTCTGTGAAACTAAAAACGAGGATTACTAATGGGTTAATAACTTTTAATGTCATCATACTAATGTTGATGGGATAATTTTTAATTTATAGTCCACGGTATTGAAGAAAATACATTCTCTAGTCAATATGTAATGATTAAAATGTGATCCAATCTTCACCAGTTTCAAAAAACATATTCACATGGAACACTATTATAAATAAAGGATATAAGGGTCTTCCACTATATATAAACCAATTAGTTTAATATTTATATCAGATATAAATTTATAAAAAAGATTTAACTAGATCGAAAAAAATTAGATCAATTTCCTTTTGTGGAATGAATTCAAAAAACATCATGATTGATTTTAATGGTTTTATTCTTCCAATAGTGTGAACTCTCAATATTTTTTACGTACCAGATATTTATATAGGTACATCTTAAAGGGAACACTTTATCCAATATATTATTGAATGATATAAAAATATTATAAATAAATGTAGTGGTCCAAACCATATTAGAAATACATTTTGTAGGAGGATATATTATTTAGAATCTATTTTTGAATATAAAATATAATTTTGGGAAGTGAAAATATTAATAAGGAATTAAAAATAAAATATAATTAAATGATATTAAAATATGGAAACTTAAACATAAGGACTGTTATAATTCCTTTATGAAATTATAAATAATAATGTGAAATAATTCAATCAACTTTATCGGCATAAAAATAACTTTTTAATTAGTTTAAACCTTCCTAATTAGAAAATAAATATTACCATATTAGCTACCAAAATAAATATAAATTGAATAAAATTGATTAATAAAAATATTAAAATAGGATATATCCAAATATGTATAAAATAATTTCACATTGGTGATCATTCCTATTTTGGTTTTGATATAGTTCAATCTCTCAACATTCATTATTTTTTTAACGATGAAAACATATTATTTTTCAGAGCCAATCAATTCTAGTGTGATATACCATTTTTGAAAATGATATTTTGAAATGTAAAGCATTATATTAATATGTTTATTTATGTGATGAAATATAGGATTTATAGATATATTATTAGTACTTGTATTGTCATAATTTATATTGAGATGTATAAAATGATTTATATAATCTATCTACGTGTCTTTCATCCATGAATTTGAGACAAAAAATATTCACCTAAGTACTAAGCTTCAATAGTGGTTAATGAAATAAATATTTAATTATTACTACTCAAAAGTACTAGATACATGAACAAAAAGTTACATGTTCCATTGGTTCTTTTTCATTCTAGATTAGAAACAATAAATTTAGAATCGAAATAAAAAACTAACTCCAAATAATTTCGTATAAAGTAAAATATACCAAAAACTTATTATATTGTTGAGGTATTTAAAAATCCCTATTTAAATTAATTTTGATGATATGTTTTCATAAAAATTGTATTACACACAATCACTACACATAGTCTTAGGATGACCAGAAATCAAGTAAAAAACACTCCCAATCATAAGCTATGTACCCTATTTGGTCAACTAGTGTACCGGTTTCATGAAAATATAATTTATTGTTTGTAAAAAATGGAGTTTCAGTAATATTGTTTCTATTCACGGAAAATGATTTAGACAATAATTTTTTAATTTTTTCATTTAAAATTATTATTTTATTATTTTTCATAATTTGAAAAATACAAGAATTTTTCTCTGATAGATTAAACACACTGAGAATTCATTTTAAATAATTTTGAACAAATCAACACATAAGTTGGTTTTGGATGAGCCCAAAATATTTCTTTCAACAATGATGTGAACTGTTAAAAAATGTAATGAGATTATTTTTATGAATAGGGTAGAATTGATGATTCTATTTGTGAAACATTAAAATATAATGAATTATCTAATTCTATTATACCATGATCTGAAGCCTTTTTAACCCAAAAAGTGACTTAGAATATTTTAATATTGTAATTATAAAATATGGATTATAAAATAACAGATTTGGTTCAATAAAAAAATTCAACAATATTACCATGATGGAATGAAATATTCATATCAGTTCGATATAGTTTAAAATTTTAATTTTATTTTTAATAAACAAGGATTATAAGCAATTTTGGTCTAGGAATCGGTGTAAAGGTAACTTTATAATGAATCTCTTATTCCTAAATATAATCATGAGGAACCAATATAGCTTTATTATTTAATAAAGTTAATGATTTATCACCCATCTCTTTAAAAAATCATTTAGATCTAATAGATAGATAGACATTAGGTTATTATTATAGTTTCCACACATTGATTCTTTAAAAATTATTTAACTATTAATTCACGCACATGACCGAAAATTCATCTTTGATACATATTTTTATGTTTTTAGGTTCAGGCCTTAATAATACATATTGATGTTAAACAATGATTATATGAAAATATCTAGTCCATGTTCCTTCATATAGATCACTATAAATCATATAAATTATATAATCTATGTCCTTTAATGGATTTATGAACAAATTTAAATTGTTTGAAAAATCGTTACTCAAAATTAGTTTTTTCATATTGGTATTATTTGGGATATACGCAATATGATCATATATTTTGGTTATAAATATTTGAATGTTTAATTATATTAAAAATTGTATTATCTTCTCAAATAAATTTTAGAGAAGTTTTCGTGTCATGTGGATATGTTTCATCAATGTTTTAGTGTAAAAAATGTCCATAATATTTTTTTTATTTAGGATTTACAAATGGTTGAATATACTAGGAAAATATCTTCTTCAATATTTAGATAAAATTTAACGACATACCATTTTGTATTAAGAATAATATTATTATATCCAATAACGTTTAAATAATTAGCATTATTTTTTATAATATTCCATAATTCACAAGGATTCATAATTAAAAGATGTATAATAAGAACCCTATTAATAATATATAATGACATAATGAAATAATCTTCCATAAAATATATGTAATTAATACTTAGTATACATAGTACATTTTTTTTGAAGTATTGTATTTTGTCATTCAATAACACCATTTTATTTAGGACTCTTAGGGGTAGTGAAATAGGTATTATAGATATTAAGGGGGAATATTGTCCTAAAATATATATATACATACTCAAAACCTTGATCACTTCTTTGGTTCATGATTTTATGTATTCTAGGGTTTTCTATAGACATAGTAAATTTTGAAAAAAAATAGTGGCTACAATTTTATGGTCTTGAAATTGTACCCTTGTGAATCCAAAATAATATTAAATAATAAATATATAATAATAATTTCACAATAGCTAAAATATATAGATGGACCAAAAAAATTTTATGGGAACCAATTATTGGGTTTTAGAGGTAGAAATGTATTTCTTTTGTTTGAATGATATAATATACTTCTTTCCATTTGGACAACGACTTAATACATTTTCATTTGCAAATTCAAGATTGGGTAGTTCCCTATCAAATACTTTATTACGTATATTTTAAAGTGAGTGTATATTACTATCTCCTAGTATTTTATTCCCTAAAAATTATTCATTATGAATGGAATATAATACATAAAAATTTTGAGAAATCAAGGAATCTATATTAAAAATATAAACATTATCATTAGTTAAAGAAGTAAATACTAAATTATGATTATAAATTTAAATCATTATGAATTTATATGAAAAAATAACATTAAAAAAATCATTATATAACTAAGATAATAAAAGGAAATTATATTGGAAATTATATTGGAAATTATCATCAAATGGAACTCCAAAAATAAAAAAATCAATTTTAAAAATTTTAACGGCCAATATTTAGTCTTCTAGCACTATCACTAATAGTGACATTACGAACATTAACTTTCAAATGATTCTTAAATCATTTAAAGTAACCTATAAAATATATGAAAAAACAAGAAGAAATTAAACTAAATTTTAACAAGAATTTTTCCTGAATTTCACATATAAAAATGAATTATGTAATGAATTTGGTACACATATTTTATGGGCACCAGAAAATTTATCATTTAATGATTTTAGAATCCATAATTTATTAAAATATATAATAATAAAGAAAAATATGGCTTCCAAATGTAAATATTTGTTTGGGACAAGGGTATATGAGTTGTTCTTATAATTTGATTATTTTTAATAGGGAAAAAGTTATTTTTACCAATATTTCATTGATTAGTTTGGTAACTAATTCATATAGTATATCTGAGCGATGATTATTTACCTAGAATAATGTTAGGAATTTATCGTACATGTGTAATCATTTCATGATACTTATTTAGTTTTTCATTTGATAATTAGTGTTTTATATTTCCCATTGACATCAAATCATTCTTATATTATTAATTAAAAATATCATAATTTAAATCAATATAAAATTATTTATTTTTTCATTTTTTAATATCTATCCTTTACCAGATTAAATGTTTCTTCCAACATATTATTATATTCAAATAAATATTTACAAGTCATATCATGTTCATCATGGTTTTTATTTTTAGAAGGAACTTGATGAGTATTTATTACCACATGTGTAATTCACATAATGAATAGATTTTCCTTTAAATGAGAATCAACTCTAGATGATTCAGAAATAATTAAAATTTCTTGTGAAGAACATCAGGTTTCCTTGATATATATCTTTTTTCTTTCATAGATCATCATATTTCATCCCAAATTTCAATTTGATACTTTAAAATTTTATGTGCCCTTTTCTTTTTAACTCATACCATGTAACTGTATAAAACATGTCATACTTATTAAGTTTCTTTATCATATATGTTTTTAAAAATGAAATATTTGAACGAAATTTTCCTCTAGTGGTACATCATTCCGTTTTTTATCAATGATCCATCTCGTCATATTTATTAGAAATAACATCACTCCCACTAGGGCTATTAGTTTAAAAAACGTCCTTTGATTCTAATTGATATATATTAAAAGAAAAATACTTCATGGATTAAACATTTACATTGGTTTTTAACTTTAAAATTTCCTCACAATCATCAAATTTTTTCTTATATTCCCATGTTATGATATTTTATGATGTTTTTGGATTCATTTATAGAGAAACCATCACCTCTCTAGTGACAAGGTATACATTTAAATATCCATTGTACTTGATATTTTTCAATTGCGTTTTATCCAAGAGTAAATAAGGGGTTAGTGATTTAAATTAACATTATGTTAATGTTAGAGGTATAATCATTTTTTCCATTTTGAAAGTGTTATATATAATTGTATAGGTATTCAATATTATTTCCTTAACATTTTATTTTCCTTCCCGAGGTAATGATAGAATATCCTAGATTTGGAAAATAGTATTACAATAATATATTCTATTAAATTAAAATTTTCAAAAAGAAAAATATAAAACTTTTATTACATTATAGTTACATTCAAAAGTATCCATAGAATCTCAACTCTAGTCTACTATGGGAGTTTTTGGGTTCTAAATTTGATATTTTTTACACTCAAAAATATAAACCAAATAATATCATTCTAATTTTTTATTTTTATATTTAACTGAGCGTATTTTTTCATAATTAAATAAATTGGTTTATTTATATTAAAAATTTATATCTAGATGTGTCCCTATGAATAGAACACTATTAATAAAATAAAATAGTGATTATTTCAAATTGAACTAATCATGGTTTTATAAAAAATTATATGGATAATAAAGTAATTCAATTTGATACCAACTGTTTGTTAGAGTTGATTACTCAAGATGGTGTGGGGGAGGGTTGGTTGGGGTGAATTGAGGAACCAAAAAAATAATGTTAAAAACTATTTGGAAATAAAATCCCCCAATTAATAAAACATAGTATTACATATTATAATATGTATAACTAATTTATCATTTTGAAATAACCCCTTAAGATCTTAATCAATACTCAATTTTAATAACATGAGATTATATTAAAATTTCAAGATTACAAAAATCAATCAAACTGGTATATATATCACTGGTAAAAGGTAAACATAAATTTTTTTTTTCAAAAGTGATTTTAATGATGATTTTATAATACATTATGAAAATTATAAAATAAATAAACCATTAAAATATATAAATTAGATGTTTAATATAAAGTTTAGATTTAGTACTCCCCATATGGTAGTAACCCAATTATAAATAATTTTTTTAATATAAATTTGATGATCTAAATTTGCTATCAGTTATTCAGGTTAAAATTACACATAGGGTTGTCAATTCTATCATAAATACGCTTCCACTGAATATATAGGTATACAATAATATAGTAAATTATGAAAATACTATTTCAGTAGTACTCAATGTTTTTCAAAATAGTTTACCTAACAAAATATAGAGAAAACTATGTAATCCTCCAATGTAATATTAAAAATAAGAAAAGTGAAAAAGATGATGTTCGATATCGAACTGAAATTGATTGAGTTTTAAATTGATCGAGGACGGTTCTCTTGATTTGTTAGTATTGTTCTTCAATTCTGAGAATCAATTTAATAATAAGAAATGTGCTTCTCTGTTCATAATGAAAATCATAGATGAATGTATAGTGTTGTAGGATTTTTAACTTTTGTAGATGAATGTGTCTCCCTATTTTCAGCATCTATATTATCTATATTAGATATTTTTTTCCCAGGATAGGTTCCTCCCATTAAATAAATACTGATTCTTATAAATAATAAAATGAAGGATAATCATTAATGATCTGTATAGTCGACATGAAACACATGAGTATTAAATTCTTTGAGATTTAATTTATTTCTTCATAGAATACTATTTGAATATGTGAATAAAATAAAATTATAGTTAGCCACATTAGATTTTATTCTTCATTGTCAACTATATTTTTCATTGTATATTCTAAACATTAGAAAACATTTAATGAATACCTTGATAGTTCGTGTGTAAAATGAATAATACATGGGTTTTCTTCACTCACCCTTGTGGTCACCCATGGTCATCATACAATTGTATGAATACCTTTTAAAAATTAAATCTATGTCATGAAGTCATTTGGAAACAACATGTGGTAACCCAAAAAGATTTATTTGAATAACATAATATTAAATATATAATAATGTAACATCATTTGTTCCTGATTTCAGTCAATTAATATTTCTATCAAATTGGGTAGTTTGTGAAATTTCCACCTTAGTATATTGATTATTCATATAATAAGTCATCCAAGACATGAATTAACATACATAATTGGTGAAATTATACAATGTTACAGATTTCTTAATGTGGTAAATTTAATCCTTCATTTTGTAGAATATATATTTTTCAGACAATTGATTATTTTGGGATATTACACTTATAACCCAATAGTTCTCTCTAGTTTATATGGTCCATTTAGTTCTTTAATTTGTCTGATGGCTATAATTATGATTTCCCAGACACTTTTTATTATTATTCATACATAATGATGAATTACAAATTTATAATATAAAAATATAATTATTTATTTATATATTAATTATTATTTTAGATCATTAAATAAAATAATCCTTTTGACTATGACAACAATTATACTCTATGAATTTTGTGGAAGTTTTGATAAAGATAAACATCCCATATTTGTGGAATAAATTATAACACATTGAGATTTTGGAAAATATTATTTTTAAAATGAATTAAATATTTTTTTAGATTTTTAATTGCACGAAACCTTGAGATTATCATACATTACACTAGAAGCATAGTTTTTATTGTGTTATACACATTATTGACTTAATATTTCAATAAAAATAACACTGAGTATAATGGAAATGTGACATGATATTTAAATATTATCATCTAAAATTAGAATTATCACCTAGATGTTGGAAAGGACAGTATAAATAAGATTAACTAAATTATAGAAATATATTATTTATAGATGTATATATAATGAATTATTTGGTGTCTATATAAATTATAAGTAAAAATAAAAATAATTTTAAAATAAAGGAATTCATTTTCAGAAAAACTATGTTTATGATAAAAATGATTGTTACATTAAATAATTAAACATTTAATTTCATGTGATTTATTATATAGAAATGAAAATATTTTATATTCAATTAAATATTTAAAAATCTCTTTTATGTGTTTTCTAGACAAGATATAAAAATAAATTGATTTTATATATAAAATAATATTTTCTAAAAATTATTTTAGTTGTCATTAGTCAACTTATTTTAAATCAAAATTTTAAATTTTTTATTAAATTTATTTTATAAAATATAATTAATTTTTATGATAATAATTTCAAATGTACATTAGGTTATTTTTTATTTTATGAAAATGTACTTTTTTATGAATATTAAAAATATTTAAATTTTAATGTAAAACAAAACTTTTATTTAAATTATTTATAAAGTTAAAATAGTTTTAATGTAAAATTACATCAATTATATATCTTTTAATCAAATTCATGTTATTCAAATCATTTTATTTTTTAATTTTGAAATGAAAACTGTGTAATATTTAGACCATTTTCCCTTTGAAAAACACTCTCTCATCGTGTCTATAAGATTAACATTAGATTATAACTTTCTACCGATGAGAATTTAATTTTCAAAAATAAAATGCATATTGAGAACCATAATAATGTATGTTATATATTATTCTTAATTTAATTTTTTAATAAACTCAATTGTTAAAACTGTAAAAATGAATTATAATGGTTATTGTAAAAATGGGTTTATCAACTGTTAAACTAAAATGATAAATGTTAAAAACGTCCAAAAACATGTATAAATACCATTTTATGGACATATTTCCATATAATACATCCCCAGTTTCAATCTATGGTCATTTTTAATCATTTTATTGAATAAACGTATTATTTTGGAATTTTTGGGAAATTTCCATGTATTTTCCATGTTGGTCAATTTCACCAATTTTAAAAGGAAGTAACCACACTAATCTTCATTATAATACTAAATAAATATATTTCATTAAATATGATCAATAATCTCTCCCAAATTACCATATAAAGTTTCTAGATCTGATCGGCCCCCAAAATAACAATACTAAGTCCCTTAATTAGAGATACAAAGGAGGAGCTTCAAATTGAAGATAATTTCTCTCACAATGATCCTAATTTTTATGTCTTAATTTCCAACACAGATTGTTTCACAACTAATAAAATATAAAAACACAATATTATATACTAAAAATACCTCAAATTCCATCAAATGGGTTATGAAGTCATTCGTCGTGTGTATGGCAAACTACCATCCAACGAACTTATTTTATTCGTTTTTTACATTACCAACACTCATATATGGGTATCATGGTGGATATATATATATATATATATTATTTATAACATATTTATTAATATGTAGTTATTATTTCATACATAGATTTTTTTACTCTCTATTTTGTGGGAGTAAGATAACATCACTCTTGTGTATAGAGGGATACCGCCTCCCCAAGTGATGTGATTTGATCACACATTACATGGAAGGTAATGAGGATTGTTTCAATTAGAATATTATATATATATATATATGTGTGTGTGTGTGTGTGTGTGTGTGTGTGTGTGTGTGTGACAAAAAAATTATTATTTACTGGTAATATATTATTTTCCATTCTTTACTTCTATTCCATCGAGAAAATGGAAATAATGTCCATGTGTACAAACGATATATCATCTCTAAGAACAGTGGATTTAATTTTCTATCAATGAATTTTTTAGAATACAATAAATACATATATAAATAATATTTTTTTATACCTTGGTTTTAATTATCTATAATATAGAATAATTACAAAAATTATAGAAATATATATAAAAATTTAATACATGCTCGAATAACAATGCTATTGTTGCCCAGAAAAGGAATTTAACCTCGAATTATTAATAAACATGTAATAAAATGGTCTTAAGTAAATCAAATATGGTAGAATATATATATTTATGTTTACTAAATTTATTTATAATAAAATTATATTTATTATATATGATGTTTGAATGTGTAATAATTAATTAAAGACGTAAGGTAAGGAATTTTAGTCTCACATTTTACTTATATCGGTCAAATTTCTTATTTAGAACCTCTTACTATTATATGGTTCATATAATACCCATGTATTGATTTTTTGATTATTTTATTGAAAATTATTATTATTTACAGATAAATTTATGTAAATAAATTTCATAGTTTTTATATATCAAATGTTACCAAATTGGTAAGGGAATTTGGCATCAAATAGGCTTCATTAAGACCTAAGTTTTGTTATGAACCTATATTATTTTGGGGTGTGTATATAAATCCCCATTGATATATAATATCTTGAATTTATTTATCTTCATGATAATTTATGTTTAATATTATGTTATTCCTCAACTGGCCTTACAATTCAATTTCACTAATGCGTTGAAGATTTTAGATACAATCTCATAGTTTATCAATATTTTTTAAGATTATTTTTCCAATAATAAAATTTTATGACATATAACGCATTAAAATAATTAATTCTATTATCATATGTTTATTAATGATATTTTAGTAGTATAGATCCATTTTCCACTCTTCTATAATAAAAATAATTGGGAAAATTTTTTAAATATAAAATGTCTATTAATATCTTCGATCTAGAACGTTTTTTCATACAAAATAAAATTTTCTAAAAAATGTATAGAATTTGTTTTAGAATTTAAAAATTTGTATATCAATGATTTTTTTTTAAAAAAATATTACATTTTAAAATTTTCTTTATTGAAATATTCATGTAATTTTCAAACCAATTCCCAATTGGATTTTATAGAAATTTTGAAAATAATATTTTTGTTAAATTGAACAATACAAACAATATTACCCACTATCATGACCACACAATAATTTCAAGAATATATTAGAAGATTTTAATATTGTATTGAAATACATTATTTTGTTAAAATTTATGAAATTTTGTATTTTAAATATATGATTTCAGAGTAAATTGTTATTTTAAAAATGTTTTAAAAGTGTTTTTTTAAATATAAATTATGTTTTTAACTATAAATGCTTCAAATTTTATTTAATGATTCTATTATATGTTTCAGTAATTATTTTATATTAAAAATATTTTGAAATTTTTTTATAAATTTTTAGTTTTAAAAGTTAATTTTAAAATCAAAGTTATCATCCACAAGAATTGTTTTATGTGATTTGTCATTAACAATCATTCTCAATAAATGATTACATTCTTTGATGTGATTTATTCTTTCTCAGGTATATGAACCAATGATACCATTATTATTATATATATGAATGGTTTATGTTTATGATGAAAAGATGTTATGAATCATGTTTCTTATCGATAGGTTATACCATAATAATTTTTCTTGAAACAAAATTTATTTCATGGGTTACGATATGTTTTAAGTTTTAGGATCTTATATAACACATATGTATGATTTTAATTATGTGATGGTTGTTATCTTATATCCAAGGACAGTAGTTATGATATAATTGAGGCTGATGGTTATGTTATAAACAAAGATGGTTGGGGCCTATATCTCCCACAACTGATTTGGGTATAGATTTATATGTCATGATATTGAAAAGACTAGAAAGAGTGAACCTAATTATTTATGGGGATTTGTACTCTATGATATTCGTGGCAGTTTTCCTTGAATACCATGATGGTATGAGGAGCGACCCCAATTTACTTTGAGTATAGGGATTCAAATATGGATGGTGGTGTGTAATTCCCATGAGGTGTGTCCAACCATGTAATTACCTTATATGTTTTGGAAAAGGTCCTTGAATTCATAAGAAATTAAATTCTATTCATTATTGTATTCCAATATTGAACATCTTATTCCAATGTTATACTATCATGGATCATGTTATATTATTCTCTTATTATTCACATCTTACAAACTTTCACTCATTATTCTATGACATAATATTATGATCGTTAATATATAGGGTTTAGTGTTCATATTTTATGATCATGTTATCAAACCCATATGATGGTTATATTAACAAATATCCCTTGTTTACACTTAGAGATAATTTGATGTCACACATTATTATTTTTTACTTTCCCTAGGTTATTATGAATGTTTAATAAAGCGTATGATTCTGAGGAGTATATAAGGGGGGTGATATTTATGAGAGATGGTGAATATCTTTCACTAAATTTAGATGATTTGTTCCAAGAGTCTAATGACACTAATGTATTATGGTTCTCTAGAGGCTATTGGGGTAATGAATTTAATATTAATTTAAAAATATATATGATTCATGTATTGAAATACTGGATTTATATAGTTGGTATCAATGATATATTTTATTTAATATTTTCATAAAAGGATGAGAAAAAATAAGTGGATCTCTAGGATTATTTTAAAATATATTTATAGGGATACCTTTATAGTTAAGTATAAATATGAGTCAATTTTTATAAAAATGGCTGGAATTTTTGTTATAAGATAGATAATGTTTGTTATGTGAAATTAAATTCATTTCATGATACTATAAGTAGAGTAGACTTTATACAGGAGGTACCGAGGAGTAATAAATTCCAAATAGGAACATTGAGATGGACTCAATGATCGTCCAATGCATGAAAACTAGCCTTTCTATTCACCTTGTTTGACATTCATGGGGTACATTGTTTAGAAATTATGGAACACTATATAAAAAATCATGAATGGTTTAGATAGATAGTGACTAAAAATAGGCAATGATAAACCTATTGTTCCATAGATTAAAAACAAAGTGTCAGGATTTAGACATATTCCTCATGATTTTCATGATTATTTAGTTTCCCATTTTGAATATATTTTTCCACACAATTCTTTATGGTTTTGTTAAATGTTGGGAAAATGAAGATATTGGGTTGAAATTGGATATTGTGGATGATTTTATTATGTGTAACCAAATGGAATGATGACTATAGTTAATGAAATTTTCATATTTCCTAATCAGTTATCACAATATATGATTAACAGCATGCCCCTTTAACAACTCTCAAAATCACCAATGAATAAAATGATATAGTTCAAATACAGTAAGGGTAATAGAAATCATGAAGGAAAGAAGATTTTGATTCATATATGATAATAATGATGGAATAATTACTCATGTTAATTTATCAATAGAATGAGAATATGTTTTTAATGTGTAAATGGATACAAAAAAATAACTACATAAGAAAATGAAATATTTGGTAAATGAAATGGATGGTAATGATAGTATCTATAATTCATCATGAAATGTTGAATGTTTTGAATTCCTTAATTATATAATTATTTAACTCAGTGTCCTTTGGTGAAATCCTATGAAGATAATCATAAATGTTGTAGGATTATTAGTTGTGCTGTTGACAATGAAGAAAATATAAATGACATATAAAGGGATTGTGGATTTAAGTAATAAGACGAATAATCCTAGTAAATATATTAAGGAGGAGGTAGAATAACATAAGTGTTTTTGTAATGTAATTCTATAATTATATTATATGAATCATAATATATATATATAAAGATTATTTGTAGAAGTTTTTAATATAGTAATTCCACAAATATGATAAATGGTAAGGATGGAATAGAAAATTTATTTAATGGAAATGTTAATTTTTTATTAAGTGGGAAAACCCTTAATTTTTGAATGATGTTGAAAAAATGGTTTATAGTTTTTATAATGAGATTATTGATTTGAATAATGAAAACAAGATAGTCTTGATGACGATCATACTGATTAATGATACGTTGAAAAAATGTTTTATGTTATCATTGAAGGAGCTTATAACATTATTGGATTTTTGGAGTATTTTTTATAAGATGTGGTTTTGTTCAATTAGTATGGAATATCATATGTCTTAAATAAGGTTTTATAGTACTTTAGGGTACAACCATGTTTCCCGAGAATACATGTTGATAGTCATCACATGTTTGGTATATAGAAATTGAGTGATATATTATATTATATTTGGGATTAATGTTATGTTGATTTTGTTAAATTCAATGAACTACATTTAAGATTTTGAATTGTGGAGGGTATATAATGTTAACCAATTATGTAATGTTGTAATTTTATCTTTGGTTTATGTTTCAGTGAATAATGTATTACTTTATGATATGATGATTGTTGCATATTGGATAACCTACTACTAAACATTTTTTGTTGATAAATAATGATAGATGGTGTGAATTATCATTTTATTTATGTAACATATGAACTTTTAGTTCTCTGAACATAATAATTCACCCTCATTTCATGTAGTAAGAGATTAAGATGAAATTTTTCAAGGTATAACCAAATGGTGATGTTATTCTTATGCAATGGAATAAAATTATTTAAGTATAAATTCAAATGAAAATTCTTGAATTTTTAAAAATGGATCATGACATAAAATGTAGTCTTGTTATCAAATTTTCGAAATATATTTAGGAAAATTTCAAACATATTTGGTTAATGGGGTTTGGATGTTAAATTTCTGTTAACCATGTTCTATATCACTCTCCATTAGTATTTGGGTGTTTTTATTATCATATTTGTCCATGATTTCACATCCCATATATGTTCTCCTATTTCAAAACCAAATATGTGTTACTCCAAATGAGGTTTTAACATGTCTTTAAAATTCTCAAGAGTTTCTTTAAAATAAACCCTTTTATGATTTTAGTTTTTAAGATGTAATTTTCAAATGACATTCCTTTCATGATTGAGAATAATTTCGAGGGATAAATTCATTTTAAGGGGGTAGATTTTTACACACTCAGATTTTTTGAAATATATTTTTTCATATGAATTTAATATTATCAATATTTCAAGTTACATAAAACACTAAGTACATATTTAATTACAAACAAAACATATTTTGGATTATGTTACCCATAATAACTAGTTTATCATATGTTACATGCAACACCGACTCCAAATGAAACATGAGATATTATTAAAATATTATTATTTAATATGATAGTTATCCTGTAACCATTAGAATGGTGGGTATCAAGTGATTAAATAAATAATGATAATACATTTTTAAGATATATATATATAATTATTTTGTGTCTAATTAATTTTATATTAAAATTAAATGATTATGAAAACAAGTGAAATCATTTTCCAGAAAACTATTTTTATTCACACAAACACATATTACCTAAAAAAATCCAACAAATAACATTTGTTTAATTATTTAAATGAGATTTATATTTCATACATTCAATTTAATGGAAAAATATAATCTTATTTTTTTATATATAATATATAAAATTAATTATTATTTTTTGATTAAAACATTATTTTCTAAAAACATGTTTTGTCACCTATATACCACATATTTTTCAATTAAATTTTAATAATTTTGATAAATTAATTATGAAATATAATTATAATTGTTGAAATCATAATATAAAAATTATCTTATGTTATATATTTTTTAATTCTCAAAAAACCATCAGTTATCTGATGAATAATGGAAATAATAAATTTTAATTGAAAACTTCCATTCCGTTTAATTTATTTATAAAGTTAAATTGTTTTTTCAAATGGTTTTAAATTAAAATTAGATATATTAGGTATATGTATATTAATATAATTTATTTTATTTAAATTATTTTCATATTGAGTTTTTAAAACAACAAGATGTCAACTTTTAAACATTTTCTCTTTTTAAAACCCACATTTTCATCTCATTTATGGGATAATGTTTTCTTAATTCTTTACACTTAATTTATCATCCTTTTGAAAAAACATTCCATATTGTTAATAATAACATCTTATTATATATAATAAGATAAACATAATTATTTTCCAAAATTATTATTATAAATAGTGGAAATCAATTATGGATGTTTTGGAAAAGATGGGTTTTCTCGCGGTGGTTAAAATAAATATAAAATGGTTAAAAAATACAAAAAATTTATAAATCGTGTTTTTAGAAGAATTTACATGTTATACATTCCATATTTGAATATTTGGTCATTTGTAGTCTTTTTTCTAGGGATTAGCCTTTTTATTTTTGATTGTCTTGGGAAATATCAATGTAGTTTCCAAGAGGGATAATTTCCCTCTATATATAAAAGGACACCACCACCCATCAATCCATCAAACCTATAACTAAATTTATATTTGAAAAAACAAAAAAAATCCATTTAAAAACCCCTAGAATAGTTATAGAACTATTTATCCATCCAAAATACCATCATTAGGGTCTTTAATAAGAGATCCAAATGAAGTTCTTCTAGTCATAGATAAAAATCATCAGTAAGCTCCTCATTTTCTTTTTTATCATCCAAATTGAATTATGTATTAATACATACAATATAATAAAGTGTATATATCTTATATAATAATTTTTTATGGTAATGTGATAACCTACAATTATATCCTCTTCCTTTAAAGTGTTTATGAAATCATCATTTTCTTGTACAATGAACTACTACCTCACAAACCCGTGTCATTCTTTTTTCCATTAACACCTATCATGGTTGGGAAAAATAACGTATATATAATATATATATATATATATTATTTATAAAATAATTATTCTTATGGATTCATTATATAATATATACCATTTTACACTGCATTTTGTGGGAGTATAATAATATCGCTCTTGTGTACGAAAGACTACCAACTAACAAAGTGATGTGATTCATTCACAGTTTACATGGAAGATAAAAATGATATATTTAATGAATATATGTAATATAAATGAAATAAAAATTAATCTTTATTGGTAATTTTTGGTTTACCTTTCTATTTACTGATCTATTAAGAAAATTGAAACAATGTTCATATGTACGTTGGACATAACATCTCTATGAATGACACATTTAATTTTATACCTACATATTTTATGGAATAAAATAAATTATTATATAATAAATATATTTTATATTTATATCCTGTTTATGATTCTATAAATTATGAAACTATGTCTAAAATAAGAAAATAAAAAATTACAACAAATCAAATCATGCTTGAAAATCAAATCAATTATTGCCTGAAACATGACATTAATAAGAATTTATTAATAAATGGAAAATAAAAATTTAAAAAATAAATATTATAAGGTATGATGTATATATATATATATTTATGGTTATGTAATAATGTTATAAAAATCTTATATTGATTATAAATTATGTTTTATAGTTTTCTAATGATGTCATGATTCAAGGTTATGGATTTCCATCATATATTTTACTTTTGTGAGACACATCCATATTCACCACCTATTTATTTTATGAGGTGTATATAATGGCCATGAATTTATTTTTTTTTATGAATCTCATTATAATTAGTTGAATTTACATATCTATTTTAGGAACTATCTTTCAATGGGGTTTACTGTTAAAATGATACAAAAATGGTAATGGATTTGTTTCTTAATTTTCCTTTCTGGAGAATTATGTTATGATATGAAAACATATTCCACTAAAAGGTCTATATATAGTCTCAAGGAAATTTAATATCATGAATTTATTTATCTTAATGATATTACATGTTTAATTTTATATTATTCCTACATGGGTATAATGATTCAATGTTACCAATATGGTAATTATTTTAGTTTACAAGATCATCATTTATTATGATTGCTGACATTATATTTTCAATGATAAAATATTATGATTTATATCTCATGAAATTTAGTAATTTTCTTATAATATATTTATTAATTACATTTTCCTATAATAGTTATATTTTCCCATTTATTGGTAATTAAAAAAATATTGATTTTTTATGAAAAAACAACCATATTTAACACTTGGACTGCAAAAAATTTTCTTCCAAATTATTTTTGTTCTATAGGATATCAAAAATGATTTTATAATTTAACAAATTATAAATTAAAGACATTTATATCCATTTTTAATTTTTTACAAATACTTTTGATATAAATCATCATGTTTTTTTACAAAAAAATGAGCGTTCACCTTTAACCGAAAATGTGAAAGTATTATCTTTTTTTAACATGAAAATTATGAAATGTATTTTACACAATCATAACTACAAAATTATTTCAATATTCCATAATAAAATTTTAAGGTACATTTAAAAAAATATTTAATATTATTGACATTTATATATTTTAAAAAAATTATTTAAATGTTAAAATTGTTTTTGAAAATGTTATAAAAAGAGTTTTACAAAATTGGAACGGTATATTCTGTAAAGTCATTTTTAAATTGTATTTAAACATAAATTTATATGTTTCAATTATTATTTTAATATAAATTTATTTTTAATAATTCTTAGGAATTTTTATTTATAAAAATTAAATTCAAAAAAAAAATCCTTCTTTAATAAAAAATATTAGTAATTTATCATTCAAAATAATTCTCCATCTAAGATAAAATACTTTGATGTAATTTATACATTGTTGGGGATATAATCCTGGATACCATTATTACATATTCCTTGAATAATTTATTTTTATGATGAAAATATTTTATGCAACCATTTTCTCATCGATGAATTATACTATGATAAAATGTTTCTTAAAAACTTTTATTTTCATGAGTTTTTATATTATTAATGTTTTATTATCTTGTGGAACACATATGTATGATTTTAATCATGTGATGGTGGTTACATTATAACCAATGAAAATGATTACAGTATAACCATGGATGGTGGATACATTATAATCAATAACAATAAGGATGTATATCACCCTAAAATTTATATCTCATGAGATATAATGGAGTAGAATAGAGAGTGAACTCGGATAAATAAGAGACACTGTACACTATGATGGAAATGAGAGTGAACCATGAATACGTTGATATTTTTTGGAATAAACCCATTAAATTACGAGGAAGGGGATTCTAATGATGATGTTGGTATTTCCCTCCTAGGACCTGAAGTTTCCCATGATTTACCCTAATATGTTTTCAAAACGTTCCTTGAATAGTAATGGTCTTATTTATTTGTTTACGTGAATGACATAATTTTATGTATTTTGAAAATGATATGCTCTCTAGGATCTTGTTCATTGATTATATTAGGATTTCTGTCTTATGAATATACAATCTCTTTTACATAACCCAATAATATTATATTTGATATGTTAGGTGAGGTTTTCATGTGTTATTATCATGTTATCATACCCATATTTTGATGTTACCATTATATATCACTCTTTTTAACCTCATTGTGTCATGAAAAATTTTCAAATCTATCGAATTCTATTGATCTCAGAAAAGGGTAGAAATAAATTCCAATACAGGTCAAATATTTAAGAAAATGTTCAACGGGATGAAACTGTGAAGCATAAGTAGTATCCATGGACCTCTTCTGTTCATGGAATTCTTCAATTTTTCAAAGCCTTCATGGAAAAAAATAGTTCAGGGATGGAGGGAGTGCCACCAAAATGAGAAAACGAAACAAATCCATTTACTAGATAAATGTGTTTATTTCCTCCCCCATTAATGAGTACCCTAAAAAATATTTATTGGGATGAGGCGATAAAATAAACATCCTCAAACAAAACATAGTCATTTTCGGAACTAAGGTGGTGATTTAACCTCTAAAATGGAAGCCTCCAACAATTATTGATCACTACCCAGTAATTAAATCATTCACATGATGAATGAACTTTTAGAAATCCTATACAAGAAGGCCAACGACCCACCACAGATGAATTACCATTCTTTTATATGGTCCCTCTAATGTTATCAAAATAAGACGTCGATGGGGGGGTGGTGATAATGACTGATGGAGTAGAATGACAATAGTAGAGAAATTGAGAATAAATGAAGGAGTGGTGAAGTTTCAAGAGTTGAAGCACCATGTTAACTATATCCCTTTTTGTGATTGAAAACTGGAAAAGTCATCTAGAATTCAATAAGGAAGAAATAATAAATCTATAGACTCTACAAACTCAAAATTTCCTCAGATACAACTTTTCATGGTTTAATATATGGACCATTCCTTGATTGGAATAAGACCTAAGAAATTCAATATGGGTGGAACCCTTCCCCATAGAGAAAATCGCTACGTCGATGGTGCTCAGTCGTGAATAGAAAAATGAAATGCTACTGTAACATTGATCCACATATCACACTACTACATGGAATGTACCCTCACCCAATTATCACGATGCTTTTCAGGGGGGCATCCTTTTATATAAGACCCTTCTTCGTATAATGGGTAATCCTAGGGAATTTTACACTTTTGATCCCATCAATCCCTTCATTTCGATCATCAACTCCCATTTGGTCCCTACCATGATCCAATATAATGGTATCAGGAATAGTTCTCCTCTAAATAGACTTGAAATGTATGATCATGTTATTATCCACAACTAAATGTACTCTTGAGTTTACATACATGTGGTAAGAAAAGCTGCATGGGTAATATCCATATTGAGGTAGACCCATATAATATCCTAAAGTTTACATTCCCATGGATGCATTGGTTCCATCGTTGGGATGATCATGTGAACTTCAACATTCTAGGGATTGAGGGGAATCATTGGGAATTAAAATTGATGTGGTATTGTGTGGAATAATCCAACATTTCCCTGAAAAAAATTTATTTCATTCCTCTTAAGGTACACCCCTTGCCTTTCTTCTGTGATGTGGCACTATTTTTCATTTTTACCTATTTCTATGGTATATCTGAATAAATCACAAAATATAAAAGTCTTGCATGTAAAATAAAAGAACATGGGCACACTGAATACCATCTCCCTCACCCTGTAGGCTCTATCACCATCCATGAGAGGATAGGGTAGCTCGTGCGATCTTCAGATCTACTTATTCATCTTGTTTCTCACAACAACCATGACTCATGTAGGGAATAGAGTTTAGTGGATATAATGAAATCCTAATGATCCCAATCTTGCGGGACATCCCTTCATTATAATCCCCAATAATATTTCCCTAGTTGGGTGGCTTCCATGCTTAAGCCCCAACTACCTGGTCATTCTCCATATATATAAGCCCTAACTTCAAATGTACAATGGGAATCCCCTAAGTTTGAGCCCCAACCATATCCATTCAAATAGAAATTATCCATATATTTAATCCCTAACCATGTATAACCATTTGAATGTACATTTTACCAATGATGTATCACCATGTGGTACACTTCCAAGAGTATTCGAAAACATATACCAAACTATGGAGGATTTGATTATTAACTAACTGGGATATATTAGAGCCTCCCTGAGGTCCAAATACATCACCAAAATACACCATAAATTTATTCGGGACACATCTTTGGTTGGGTAATATATATCTTGGAGACCATATATATTTTTAATCCCTTTAACCACCTTTTTTAAGCCCCCCACCATCCATGACTAGGCATCTTCATCCTGGGAATCCTTGTCTCATGATAACAAACTGCTTCGTTGGGTCCTTGTCAAGCGACAATATGAACTGATTGGTCTTGTTTATTGGCCGAAAATAATGTGGGTTATGATTCCTATCATGAGGATTCATAGGAAAACCATTTATATGATTGATCTCAATGTCAAAACAACTTATGTCCCCATCTAGATGATGGTAAAATCCATAATAGCCATCCATTGAGCTTAAAATCATCATTGTCCTAATAAACAACCATGGAATATATGATCATTACATAAATGGGTAAAATTTATGAAGAAGCTAAGATAAATGTGGATCTTTCCATTGATGGATAATCTCCAATACATATAGTGGATTCCAAACCCAATCAATCTAATAATTGATCATTATATCAGGGTAATATTTAATATACACATTTGAGAATAAACAAATGGTTCATGAACATATCTTAAATATATAAGAGAGTACATGAATACTGAATATTTCACCCCAAATTGATTTGATGAGACCAACATCTGATCCTCTTGACCAATGGATTTTCATAGGTGTCACATTCCATGTCACTCAACGAATTCCTACCTTTGGTAAGTAGGTCCATAAGTCATGAATATTAGAGAAATTGGGAATTTATAGCTCAATGAAAAAAAATTATAGGATAACATTTATAGGTATTAAACCGAGTGTGAGTGATTGTGTGTAATCCAACCCCATTAATAAACCATATGTTCAACAAAATTTCTATTAGAAATAAAATGGAGATCCCGATGTGAAATCATTTAAATATGAAATCTACTACACAAGAGAAAAATGATATATTAACCAAGCCCTATTGGAACATTTAGTTCCGATAATATGTGTCAACAACACATATTTGAGGGGAATAAAATGGTGATTCAGACATGAAACAATTTCTAAGGTGGTGGTTCTACCTTGATTCAGTCCTCTTTCACATCCAAAATGAATGGGAGATGTGAGAGTCCATTAATTACAAATTATTTCATGAGATTCAACTTTTAATGGGTTTTAATTCCTTTATCTATCTTTTATCTCGATGCCACTATTCATAATTTCCTTAAATCGAATGGAATCCAAGATGTTTTTTGAGTCATGTGTATTAACCAATGCATCTTATGGGTCCTCCAAGAAGTAAATGACTCCATCGCCCATCCAATGTATTTAATTCCATGTCATAAACATACTGTCTATATAATACCATATAATATCACTTTACCCAAGCTAGAGATAGATAAATAGGCCTTCCAGTCCATGAAAACCCCTATTAATTCACACAATGATAGTTGGTGGGTGATAAATAGATTGATACAATAACAATCTCCACCAGTTTTGGGAGCCTATCACTGGAATGAGACAATGTGCACTTCCCTCACCTAAGGGAGGTTTATAAACTCATTAAAAATGACTTCGTCCCATTAGTACAAGGGTCTATCCTAATGTCCTATACTAGAAATGTTCTCCACAAATTCCATTTGGCACAACATCCTCACAATGAAAGAGATACTACTATGTGGTCCCCTGCTGAAGTCAAACAGACCCAGGTCTCTAAGGAAACCCTCTAAGGGTGACAACCTATCAACTAAGAACATGTCGTCACCCTCATTCCTTTTGAAGTATCTAATCATGAAAATATAATTTCACAATAATAGTAGGCATATATCCTTTCCCATCCTCATAAATCACATTAGTCAAATACGATAGAAAATAATAGGTATATTTATATCCCTATAAATATCCGAGAATCCAACCATGAAAATACAATGAATAACTATATGAAGATAAAAATTTATGTTCTCTCATATAATGTCCATAATAAATATATGGTGAAACATTAAAAGCATATAAAAATTCAACATACTGCTCTCCCATACCACCATACAAATTGGGTAGAAAATTAACGAAATATGTGCATCCCTTCCAATTAACGTCACAACCATTAAAAATATATATCAAAAAAAATATAAACGTAGTTTCAAATATTAATGGATTACTATAAATCCAATAATTAAAATAAGTCAAAACACAAGAAGCCACAAAACCCTACTCCTGAATGTGAAGGACAGAAGTCAAATACAATGGAAACTATAAGAAGCATCTTTTGTATGCCAGCTAAAAATCAGGGGAAGACCTATATCTCTCCACCACATGGGATAACTACTAGTACATACTAATAGAAAATAGGGTACCAGAGGAAGCACATAATCATGCTACAACACCAACATGGGAAAATATTCTCATTCAAGTCATGGAAGTCTATCAACACATCTTAATAATAATGTAGGATAAGACATCAATTACAAAACATATCTAGCTGACATGGTAAGATGTCATCATGTAACATAAATACTAAGTATTATGGAATGTAACCTCACCTCCCCATGTGGGGTGACTCATCCACATAATGGTATGGTCACTATGAAGTATTCTGGAATAGCTAATCCTATATAGGAGGTTCATTGATAATATTCTATGATCAATGAAAAAATAGATTGGGAAGAAATACATGTTCCTACATAGGGACACCAGTTCCCAGGATGGCCACTCCATTTCATGCATATATCCCTAGGAAAACTCAGGATGCTCATCGGCATATCATGAAAACACTATGAGATCTAATTGAATAAACACCCATATATGAGTACATTCACCTATAACATGCAACCCCATTATTCTATCTGAGAGTTACCTAAAATAAATAATTCCAAAGTCAATAGTAAATTAGATAGGAAATACATGAACCTTCGATGTTAGAAGGTAGAATTATTGATTCCATAAAACAATTATCTATGGTGGATTAGGATCCTGCTAATCCATTAAAAAATTATAGAAGTGGAAGTACTTATTTTTTTCCTCCCCACAATATTTTGGCCAATAGCTCTAGAGGTCGTCCCCTAATCATATACTATGAGGGATTCACTCACACACACAAATTTATCATTCATGATATCGTATATCTAGATGAGAACCATGAAAACCCACCTCATGGACAAGATATAAAGTAGTAAGGTGGTCATCCCCTTACAGTATTTCATATTGAATGTCCTTCATAGGGTATAAACATTAGGTTTTCTCTGTGTAGATTAGTATCATGCTATGATAGTAGTCATCTACTTGTTTCCTCCATCTTCTATGGTTCTCCCCATTGTGAAGTCTTATTTTATCATGAAGGACCTCCCATTATTGTCATTCTCCTAGAATGTCCTCCCCATGTGATTAAATGTAGAAATATTCCTAACATTCAAACATCAAGGTATGCTTGTATTCGTCACCATGATTTCATAATCTACGAACCCCCCCTCCCATAGTGATGTATAATTTCAGAAAGAAGTCCCCCATGCTTTATTCCGCCCTAATATCCCACCACATGGTATATGCTTCTTGAATCCTGCAAGGTTTTATGAGACAAACTATAATGGTAGTCCTCACCATGGTAGCATGTGCTGAGAAGGCCCTCCCCATAGAGACATCTCATTTCAACATGAATTTCACCCATTTTACAAGATAAATGCATGAATGACCTAATATATTGAGGAAGATAAAAATATGGGATATGAAATGTTGGATAATCTTTTAGGGAAAAGATATATAATTTCCCAACCTTGAAATTTTCTGAGGGAAAACTCATCCTCTAAGAAACCCTAAGACCATTCCCCTACTAATGTGGTTCTTACTAGCCCTACTAAATGTGAAAAAATAGTCATGAAGAATCCTTTTTGGAATGATTTAGTCAAAGAGTCTCTGGTGGATAATCAATGGGAAATGTTACATATGATGTTCACATCTAGGGATGGGGTGATCATGGAGCCCTACATTTCACCCCACACCCCATATAGAAGAACCCACTTGATGTGACATCCTATAATGTAATTATTCCAGGGTGGTTGTTAAGTGATCTCCCTGTTCAAAAAAGGTGGCACACTCGATAAGAACCATCCAAGAGTTAGCCACTAAAGAATCATTCAATGAAGAGAGAAAGCTGTCAAAATACTCCAGAACCATGAAACCCGGAACATTTAGTAGTATTCTCCCATAAGGTACTCCAATCATCAAGCATTGTAAATTTTCTCAATAATAAATATTTCATGTTCACACACAAAAAATGTAGAGACCCAAAGATTGATGTACATGGATGTTACATTACTTTTGCAGAATAATTAATACAAAACAAAAATAGACACCAAAGGACAGTAATAGTTTAGTGTGTTTGGAAACTCAGAACATAGTCTTCTAATCGTGGTGAAAGATATTCCACATATCCCATAAAGATCTTCCCCTTTTTTCTTACCTAAAACCTTTCTTTATTTCCTGGGGAAAATAAAAGATATAAAGGGTGAGATCAAACGCCCAGTAAGGGTAAACATAGAGAACATAAAAAAATCCATAAACATTTGAATGAAAAAACTTGAACATAAAATCTAAACATCCAAATCTTGAGAAAAGACATAAAGCGTGGATGTACGTAAGGCATATATGATAATGTAACATAAATCATGATAAAATATCATGGAAAGAAGAAATATAATTGTGGAAAACCATTAATAACATGATATGATTTTAATAGTAGCCAAAGAATTGCTGCCAAGCCCGTCTTAGTGGACAAAGTCCCTTTCTGAATCGAGTTCACTCCTCGTTTCAGTCCTGTAATACTGTACCAGAATAAATTAAAATTATAGCCATGTCTATCTCATGAGATATAAATAATTACCCAATGCATTGGAGGGATATATAGGTCCCACCCATCTCATAATGAAATCATTCTTACGTGTTCCACAAAATAAACATAAATCATTCATCATAACCCAAAGAATAAAATGGGTTTCCTTAAAATCAACCCATCATCACATAATCCAATAAATACAAATGGATATAATTTCGTCATAAGAAAAATAAAACCGTTTAAATCATTGAGACATTATACTTGAAACATACACATCTGCAAAAATTTCATCTTATATGGAAATTGGTTTTGATAAAACACTTGAAATAAATTCTTGAGGAAAATAACCTTTCTTATTCAAAATCATTTTCTTTTCACAAAATGCCATTCAATTTTAAAAGAAAAGGATTTTGTTGAAAATAATCATAAACTATTGTAGAGTAAGCTTCATGAAAATGAGGCTTTATGAAATCGTAAAAATCCGTGCATGCCGTATAATTTAAAAAAACATTATCCTCGTACTTTTTCTGGAAATGTCAAAAAGTACATTGTAAAAGAATGATTCCTTCCGTACCTTGTGGTAAAAGTAAAAAAGGGGTAAAAATGACTTCAAACATACAAGGAAGACTATTAATCATTTTATGAAAACATTTTGAGAAAACATGGACATGGATAATAAACATTACCCCAGAAAATACTTATCAATAAACAATCTCAAATAAGAAACGAGATTGGAATAGTTATCCCTTACCTTATGTCTGATATGCTTCTTATGTATCCAAAACTCATGTATAATGATTTAAATAATTTAATTCACTTATTACAAAATCGTATTCATTGTTATGAAATCATATATGGTTCACTTATGACTTTATATTACCCGCTCTTTTGTAAATTCAATGCTAAAGCAGCGCTTTGGGTAAAATCGTATCATTTATCATACGCGTTTCGACTTGTTGTTATTGATATTATTACTTATATCCTGATTTACATTGTTACATACTATAAAAAATGATTTATATATAATATATATGTTCATAATATAAATATAAATACATATATATATATATGATAGAGCGATAAATGGAATGAAATACACCGTTCATGGAGACTGTAGGCCGTACGTAGTCATGAAAATTGTTTTCCATTCCTAATTGACTTGAATATAATTAAGTAAATAACATATAAATAAATATAGTATCATTTTTATGTTATATATACCATTATTATTCATTATATATACTTTATAATCATTCTTTAATGGTTAACATTCAGATTTAATCTCATCACGTTGTGGAGACGATAATTCGTTTGTACGCACGAGCGATGATATCATTCCCATAATTTTTGAATGGATTTGGAGTGGATGATATAATATATCATAATATGTATGATCTTATAATATCCATATATATTTATTATTTATACCATTATACCCCTCCAAGTAAGGCAGTGGTGGAAAATCTGATTACACCACGACGTGGAGACGGTGTTCTGTACGTACGCACACACGGTGATTTCATTTTCTATAGGATGGATAGAAGGTGAAATGGGGATGTTAAATATTTATAATAACATATCAGTATATAATTAATACTGATGTTATTACATTATAATGAAACAACTAAAGAAGAAGAAGTTGAAGAAGAAATAAATTGGAAAGGATCAGTAATGGATATTACCTCTTCTTCAACGCGTCTCTTCTTAACCTTCTCTTAGGGCACTAGGGTTGGCCTTTGAAGAATAACAGTACCTCTAGGATGTATCTAGGGATGTGGAGAAGAGAAATTGTTAGGGGTTGGCTATGCTTGATGGCACAATGTTGTGTGAGGAAGAGGAGGAGGAGGTGCCCTTTTATAAGGGAGAAGAGGGGCACCTTTGGAAAAACTCAAAATATTATTTAATTATAAAGTCATATTCGGTTATTAAAAGCTCCAAATTGATTTATTTCGAATCTAAGGTGGGGATGGGTCGAAATACTCTCATACAATATAATTTGGACAAGTTTAGGTTACTATTTTAACCTTATCATTTAGATTTAACTCTAAGTTAAATAATTTAACTTTTACCGTGTCTTCTTGTTTTCTTACACTATAAAGTTAATAAACTTTCTATAAAAAGCCAAACGAACCCAAAGTGGTTAATTATTAATATATATCCTTTTCTAAGTCATTTTTCCAAACTTTAGATATTTATGAATAATATAATGATTAATAATATAATATTTTTTTAAAACTATTTTATGTCAATTTTGACACTATTTGGTAATTGATTTTTGTGAAAATAATAACAACCTGATTAGATCAAAAAACATTAATTAAATAAATAATAACATGTCATATTAACCTATAAAATTAGTTGAATATATAAAAAGTCTCAAATTACATTTATTTGGGTATTTATAATATCAATTATGTAAATATTTCCTTAAAAAGGTAATTACTGCATCATCATTGTGTCATATATAAAATAAATTATTTAATGTCGAAAAATTATAAATAAAATACCATTATTTAGGAAATATTTTTATCTTTCTAATAAATATTTATAGCTGAATTTATATTATTTATAACACTATAATAAAAAATATTTAGTAATTAAACATTTATTTTAACAATTTTAACTCTTTTTTTAAATAAAATAATAATAAGTGTCCTAATCATATCCAATTGGACCAAAATGGTCATATTTTATTACTAAGGATTTTTTGGTCGAATTAAACCTACCCAATAGAATTAGGACATGTGTTAGGGTAATAAAAATATCATTTTTACCCTTAATTACTCTATTTACTTTTAACCGTGGTAAATAAAAGTTAAAAGATACTATTCACCAAAAAGTATTTTTATCTTATTGAACCACATAATACTTACTAACATCAACCGTGTCTCTCAAATTTTTGAAATTTCATTCACAGAAGCGGTAAAATTATGTTTTATGATAATTTTCAAATTCTCCTAGGAGGTGGGTAAAAGACGGTCAAAAGTTTAATAAAATTTATATATATCTTAAATAATTATAAAGTGACTCCAATGAATTACATTGATCTTATATAATTATTACATATCAATTTTTCCCTAATGTAAATTTAAATAAAATAAATAATTTTTTAAATAAAAAGTCAGTTTTTAAATAGTAACCCAGTGTTTTCACTATTCATAAAAAATTGAAAGTTTTCAGAAAAATAACAAAAATTCACCTTAGGCTAATTTCGATATTCCAAATCAAAAAATGAAGTCCATTTTGAAAGATACAATTTCAAAAAGTGGGTATTACTATTCATAATGGCTACATCATCATAATATTATTATAATATCTTGTTTAGTGAAACTTGGTATTGCGTACTACACACACTATCGAAGAAGGTCTTGATTGCGTGTAATGCAAGCCAAGTTCGGGATGCGTGTAGTGAATGCTCCTTTTGGTGTATCATACAACACAAGACATCAATGAAATTAAAAATAATATTTTTCATAAAATCTCGGGGTGTTACATTCTACCCCCCTTAAAATGAATTTCTCCCCCGAAATTCGTCGGGGGTTATTAATGGTTTACTACTCAAATGTTTTTATAGAAACCCACATCCTCAAAAGGAATACAAAAACTTATCTTTAAAAACTAAAGTATGAAATGTAATGGTTACCCAAATTAACTAATCATTGTGTTTCCACATAATAGTGCATAGGTGAAAATATGGATATGGAAGAGAAATCTAACTATCATGTTCTGATGGTGAGTGGTATAGAACATGACTATGAAAAATCCAACAATCACAAAGCCATAGAATTGTCATTATTTAGGGTACCATATGATTCATCGGATATAAGGACACTAGGACAACATTTTTTGCCTTTTAAGATAATTTACCAAATGTTGAAATTTTTATGACTTAAATGAAATTATTACTTGATTTTGGTACAATATCATCGTTGTTCATGTCTTGAACAATTTCCACTTCATCTCTTAAATAAATGATGTTGAATTTGTTTTCAATGAGGTGTTAGCGGATCCTGTAATATAATGATAGATTATTCCATCTGTCTCAAACATAAGGTTAGAAAAAGTTATATACACAAGTCCATCTATGGTGATATTATTCGTATATGGTTCCAAAAATGGACTTATACTTCATCTATCATACTGATTAATAAAATAAACTAGTTTCTACTAACCACGGACTTCCTGTAGGCCAGTGGTAGGCAATAAAGGCTTGTCGCATTTCGATTCTGGGTTCAATTCCCACATCCTTTGTCCAACGCGATAGGTTATCACCCATTGTGTAGGTTGTCCCTTTTCGTAAACTATACTATTATAAAATTCTATCGTTAATATCGAAAAAAATTTCTATCCTTAAATATTACTAACTTATGTTCAACATAATCCATTCAAATAATTAGGCTTATCCAAAATACTTCTATCCAAACTCATAGTATAAAGATAACGATTACAAAAAAGGTCATATAACAATCACATGAATACCATCATTTATCCCTCATATATCAAAAGATATATATTGTTGATCGCATTCCAAACATGTGAATACCTTAATCTTGTATTCTCTTGAAAAATGAATACCCATTGAATCTTAGTAAAAACATGTATGCTGTCAAAAGATAACTCATTCCAAAAACCAAAAAATTCTATATACTCAAACCACAATATAACCTTGTCCTTATATCAGGCATGAGCTCATGAATACTATCAAATTTTTAATTTTCTCATTATCCCTTCATTATGTGCATATCAACTGCATTCCAAAAATATTTCAATCAATTTTCATGGTTACCGGTACCATACAGTTATTGAAAACCAATACATAGATATTCCAAAATTCCACAATACTATAAATGTGATTCCATGATACTCTTTTGAAATCCCATTACATAAATACATAATCATTCCAGCACGTCGTTTTCATAGTCATCATTGCTAATAGTGATCAAATGTGACTTCCCATTGTCCTTTGCCTTAAGTGTTTCCTCATCTTGATCATCATTAACGCCAGGATTAGGGCATTGATTAGCATAATGCCACATTTCCCTGAACATGAAGCATTAAAGTGTTGGTGGTCCATTCTCTGTAGAATTTTCATTATTCAAATCATTAGAATCCCTTTTTCCCTTAATTCGACACTCTACTGCTTGATGACCTTCTTTTCCACACTTGAAACATTTTCTAGTACTTTTTAGACCATCTCCACCATGATTCTTTCCACACTTTGAGCATAAAGAAACATTTATCTTCCTTTCACCATTATTCTGAGATTTCTCCTTGAACTCCATCTTTCGTTTCTTGTCCAGACCATGAGATTGATATGTAACACCAACTTCCATTTCTACCTTGATAGCACAACACACAATTTCTTCATATCTACTGATGTCTCTTATAGCTAATTAACTTCGAAGAATTGGTTTTAAGCCACTAAAGAATCGATCAAATTTACTTTCAGGTTGAAGGATAAATCCAGAAGCATACCTTGCAAGTATTGTAAAATTTGCCTCGTATGTACCAACAGATTCATAATCCTTTTTTATATATAATATATTCAGAATATACATATAATATATTGAACATATACATATATACCCAAATCTTTACATAAATGGACGTTACATTACCTTTTCAGAATACATAATACATAAAAAAAATTGACACTAAAGGACCGTAATGGTTTAGTGTCTTTGGAAACTCGGAACATAATCTTCTAATCACGGGTAAAGATCTTCAACATCTCCTATAAAGATCTTCCCATTTTGTTTTCTTAACTAAAACCTTTCTTTATATCCTGGGGAAAAGAAAACATATAAAGGGTGAGCTCAAATTCTGAGTAAGGGTAAACATAGAGAACATAAAACAATCTGTAAACCTTTGAATGAAAAAACATGATCACAAAATCTAAACTTCAAAATCTTGAGCAAAAAATTAAAGCTTGGAATTATGTAAGGCATATATCAAAATAGAACATCAATCATGATAAAATATCATGGGAAGAAAAAATAAAATTGTGGAAAACCATTAAGAACATGATATGATTTTCATAGTCTCCAAGGCATTGCTCCCAAGACCATCTTAGTGGACAAATTCCCTTTCTGAATCGAGTTTACTCCTCGTTTCAGTCCTGTAATACTGAACCGGATAAACTTACCATTACATCTATGTCTATATCATGAGATATATATCTTTACCCAAAGCATTGGAGGGATATATAGGTCCCACCCATCTCATAATTAAATCATTCTTACTTGTGCCACAATATAAACATAAATCATTCATCACAACCCAAAGAATAAAATGGGTTTCATAAAAATCATCCCATCATCACATTATCCAATAAATACAAATGGATATCATTTCATCATAAGAAAAATGAAACGATGTAAATCATCGAGACATTATACTTGAAACATAAACATATGAAATAATTTCATATTAGATGGAAAATGGTTTTGACAAAACACTTGAAATGAATTCTTGAGGAAAATAACCTTTTTTCTTCAAAATCATTTTATTTTCACAAAATTCCATTCAATTTTAAAAGAAAAGGATTTTGTTTAAAATAATCATAAAATCTTTTAGATTAAGCTTCATGAAAATTAGGAATTACGAAACCATAAAAATACATTCATGCCATATAAGTTAAAAAACATTCTCCTCGTACTTTTGCTGGAAATGTTAAAAAGTAAATCGTAAAAGAATGATTCCTTCCGTACCTTGTGGTAAAAGTAAAAAACGTGTAAAAATCAATTTAAAAATACAAGGAAAAATATTAAATATTTGATGAAAACATTTTGAGAAAACATGGACATGGATTATAAATATAACCCCAGTAAATACTTACGAATAAACAATCTCAGATATGTAATGAGATTGGAATAATTATCCCTTACCTTATGTCTGATATCCTTCATATATGTCCAAACATCCTTTATAATGACTTAAATAATGTCATTAACTTACTTCAGAATCATATTCATTGTTATGATATCATATATGGTTCACTTATGACTTTATATTACCCGTTCTTTTGTAAATTCCATGTTAAAGAAGTGTTTTGGGTAAAATTGTTTCATTTATCATACGTGTTTCGACTTGTTGTTCTTGATATTATTACTTATATCCTGATTTACTTAATTACATAATGTATAAAATTATTTATATATATAATATATATTCAGAATATATATATATTTATATGTATATATATATGATAGAGCGATAAATGGAATGAAATACACCGTTCATGGAGACGGTAGGTCGTACGTACTCATGAATGCTGTTTTGCTTTCCTTATTGACTTGAATAGAATTAAGTAAATAAAATATAAATAAATATAGTGGCATTATTATGTTATATATACCATTATTATTCATTTTATATAATTTATAATCATTCTTTAATGGTTAACATGGAGATTGAATCTCATCGCGTCTTGAAGATGGTAATCTGTACGTACGCACGAGCGATGATATCATTCCCATAATTTTTAATGGTATCATAGTGGATGATATAATATCTCAAAATCAGTATGATGTAATAATATCCATATATAGTTATTCTTTACACCATTATACCCATCCAAGTAATGCGGTGGTGGAAAAACAGATTACACCACAACGTGGAGATGGTATTCCTTACATACGGGCGCGTGGTGATTTCATTTTCTGTAGGATGGATAGAAAGTGAAATGGGGCTGTTTCATATTTATAATAACATATCTGTATATAATTAATACTGATGTTATTTCTTTATAATGAAACAACTAAATAATAATAAGTTGAAGAAGAAAGAAATTGGGAAGGATAGGTAATGGATATTACCTCTTCTTTGACGTGCCTCTTCTTAACTTCGTCTTAGGGCACTAGGGTTAGTCTTTGAAGAATACCAGGACCTCTCGGAAGTTTCTAGGGAAGTGTAGAAGAGTAATTTGAAGGGTTTTTCCGAGCTTGATGGCTCAATGTGGACTGAGGAAGAAGGGGAGGAGCTGTCCTTTTCCAAGGGAGGGGAGGGGCACCTTTGGAAAAACTAAAAATATTATTTTATTATAAAGTAATATTCGGTTTGTAATACCTCCAAATTGATTTATTTAGAATATAATATGGGGATGGGTCGAGATATTCTCATCCAATAGAATTTTTACAAGTTTAGGTTAATATTTTAACCTTATCATTTAGATTTAACTCTATTTTAAATAATTTAACTTTTACCGTGTCTTCTTGTTTTCTTACAGTATACGGATCATAAAATTAATATAACAAGGAAAATGAACCCCAAGTGATTCATTATTAATATATATATCCCCATCTAAGTCATTTGAACGATCCTTTTATTTTTTGGAATAAAATAACAATTAATAATATAATATTTGTTTTAAAAACAATTTTATGTCAATTTTGACACTATTTGGTAATTGATTTTTGTGAAAATCACAACAACCTGATTAGTTCATAAAAAGTTAATTAAATCCATACTAACACGTCATATTAACCTATGAAATTAGTGGAATATATAAAAAGTCTCAAATTACATTTATTTGGGTATTTATAATTTCAATTATGTTAATATTTCCTTAAAAAGGTAATTACTGCATCATAATTATGTCATATATAAATTAAATTATATAAAGTCCACAAATTATAAATAAAATACCATTATGTAGGAAATATTTTTATCTATCTATTTAATATGATTAGTCTAATTTATATTATTTATATCCTTATATTAAATATGTTCTAGTTATTAAATATTGATTTTAACAGTTTTAACTCTTTTTTAAATAAAATAATAATAAGTGTCCTAATCTTATCCAAGTGGAACTTAATGGTCATATTTTATTCCTAAGGTTTTTTATGGAATAATTATACTTATACAATAGAATTATGACATGTTTTAGGGTAATAATAATATCATTTTTACCCATAATTACCATATTTACTTTTAACCGTGGTAAATAAAAGTTAAAAGTTACTATTCACCAAAAATTATTTGTATCACATTGAACCACTTTATACTAACTAAAATCAATCGTGTCTCTCAGATTTTTTAAATTCCATTCACAGAAGCGGTAAAATTATGTTTTATGTAAATTTGCAAATTCTCCCAGGAGGTGGGTAAAAGGCGGTCAAAAGTTCAATAAAATATTTATATATCTAAAATAATTATAAAATGACTCCAATGTATTACATTGAACTTATATATGTTTTATATATAAATTTTGACCTAAAGTAAATTTAAATTAAATAAATAATTATATAAATAAAAAGTTGTTTTTTAAATAGTAACCCAGTGTTTTCACTATTCATCAAAAATCGAATGTTTTCAGAAAAATACCAAAAATTCACCCTAGGATAATTTTGATATTCCGAATCCTAAAATTATGTCCATTTTGAATGATACCATTTCAAAAAGTGGGTGTTATTATTCATAATGTCTACTTCATAATAATATTATAATAATATCTCGTTTAGTGAAACTTGGTATTGCATACTACACACAATATCGAAGAAGGTCTTGATTGCGTGTAATGCAAGCCAAGTCTGGGCTGCGTGTAGTGAAACCTCCTATTGGTGTATCATACAACACAAGTCATCAATGAAATTAAAAAGAACATTTTTCATAAAATCTCGGGGTGTTACAACAACGTATACGACTCACAATTGGAAAATGATTTGTGAGATCTAGAGAGTAGCCAGAACATCGGTAGTCGTCATAATATGGTATCATTAACATCCCATAGGGAAGCAGGTATTTGTAACAAAAAATTCTCCCATATGACCAAAAAATACATGCTGAGGATTCACAATAAGAGAAAGGGTGTAACCCCAACCCTTTGTGCTGGTGGATTATTTACCTTAACCCCCCCCCCCCCCCTTGATGGAAATTATTTTATTTCACAATTAGGTAGGAAGGAATGAATAGAGGTCTCCATATCCATCATGTCTAAAGAATCATTCCCTTAAAATGAGAGGAGTATAAACTGGAAGCCTGAATATTCCATCCCATCACCTTTTAACCAGATTCTGAAAGTGGATCTTGGATGGGAAGAGAGTCATCCCTAAAAAGGTTAAAAAAAACCCTCCTATAATTCCACAGTCATTACAATTCTCATAATGAGTTATTCATTCATTAATGTCATGCATGTCAGTCTTACAAATAAAACATAATCTTATGAAAATAAAAAAGATAATTGAGAGGTTGGTTCTTCCTAGAATCTAATACAAACAAAAAATGAAGGCGTTCATACACAGAACTAGAAAATCACACAAAATTAAGGATCACTATTAGTCAATCCCATACCATGTCATAAATGTTCTTTTATCAGATAAAATAATAAATTTATTTTTGCATATGGCCAAACTCCTCTTATTTATGAGAATGTTCTCCATATGCTCGAAGAGAGATTTGTTTGGTTGGAGGAATAAATGAATGAGTTGAATAAAATCATCACCGAGTTACTCCGAGCTATAATTCATAGAGAATATGCACCCCAAGGAAGCCTTAACATAATCTTCATACATATTCACTTCATGAACAAGGGTTCATCCCAAATATTAATGTGAGACCAGGAAATTCAACAAACATGGTGAATTGACCACCATTCAACCAAAACATGACCATGGATAGGTACTATGATTTCTATCCATTAAGGATGAAACCAAAAGATGTTTAGGTGAACCCTCAAAAGATGTATACAGTCAGATATCTTCCCCAAATATCAGCAGAAACACAATGTCATGTCCAACCCATTGATTATCCTATCCAAGTCCATGTTCATTAGAACACTCATAAAGGGATCATTAACACTATCAAGGAATTAGATGATTTATTTGAATCATTGGAGTAATTTCATGAACTATTGAAGCCAAAATGAAAGAATTACATTGATTGGGGGAATGAATACCCACCTCCTCAAACCTACAGGAGTCATATGTTCTCTATATTCAATGGGTCAAAAGATCTAGAACAATATCTAAACTAATATGTATCACATTTTGATCCCATGGAAGGAAAGAATAAAGAAATATGAAACAGTGAATCTGAGATGGTTTTTATGAACCCTGAAAAGTCCATCCTTTACATGGCACACCATCATGCCTACTTGGTATATCCCAGTATATGAAGATTACCTCTAGTTGTTCTTCTTCTAGTTTTTGTCAACGCTGCATCATATAATAGTAAGTGACATATCAATTTGATGAAAAATAGATAATGAGAGGGTCTTATACCTCCTCACCTAATAGAAATGGATGACCTATTCCATGAACAAGCCACATTCCGAAGAATAGACACATGCAATGTCAGCTAAAAACCTCTGCAAAGATCTACAAATACTACTCATCTGGGTGAAATATTAAAGAGGGTACTGTGATTTCACTATTAGTGCCTAAATAATAGAGGAAACCAATAAACAATCTAATACCATGTCTTGAATAACCGATCCTGTCGTGGGGAAAAGAGTGGTAAAGGAGAAGGTGTCATCAGTCACACTTAAGCTAGTCCCCATGCCTGATCCATCTCCTAAGCCTACACCATATCAAACATCATGACCCGAGCATCTATTGCCACACCATCATCGATATGTTGAGTAGACGGTACCCTAATGAAATCAATTCGTGGAAAACAAAAATAATGTTTAATAGTTCTGATATGATCATGTATATAGATATTTCATAGGCACTATAGATGATGATTACTATATCTACCAAAACTAAAACAGGTCAATGAGGTGCATCTCGATGATAGGAAAAATTATTTTCCCTTTTATCAAATAACAAAAAACAATATTCAAGGATGTTTCTTATTCAAATACCTCTAACAGAGTATTATATATTCCAGGAATGTAAAATCAGGACCCCCTGTAAGCACAAGTGGCATATGATTCCACTAATTCACCTTCCTAAGGAGGTGAGTAGACAAACATTGTTAAATTAATGGAAAGAAATTATGATAGTGGTAATAATCGGAAGGAAATCAACTAATATGGTGGAATTCATTTAGAAAAATTAGAACAACCAATTGTTCCTCTAACCGCTTTTGGTACAACTCAATTGACATCATCAACCTCACAAACCACTAGAAGACATGCATTCAAAACGTGACCTTACAAGAATGAAAAATAATAAGTGAAAGTGGATGAACCTACGTCATGGAAAAGGTCATATTTTAACCTCTCAGATTTTACACATTCAGATAAGAATGTATGGGAAGCACCCTGCCAAATGGAACCATTAGAAGCCATCAGTTGGGTATAGTCATCATCATATGAAGTGTTGATCTATAGATTCATTAACTTCATTCACATAATGGGTCCCTTATCTGATGAAGTGTATGGTTCTGAACCTGAGTTCCCCTATCGTGATTGGGATACTAGAGGAATATGCTACATGACATGAGTATACTGGGGTGGACACAATAACGATAGGATCCAAACGTCTGTTCACAACCCCAATTAGACCATTAATGTTTGAAAAACTCACAGAATATCCCTTTAGTAAACCCAACAGAACATGAAAATTATTAAACACCAACTACAATCCACTATTACCCAGTCATTATGGAATATACTTTAGATGGAAATGTTTCATATCTCCCTCGGCAGGTGGTTAGTCCTATTCATCCCAACCAACCAAGTACAAGAGCACCTCCAACTCCTATCCCAAGGGTAGATCCATCAACATCAAATTATCAAGATTCTAAAGCACTTGTTTATGAGAATCTTCATGATAGAAATCACTTATATTTAGTTCATAAGTATGAAATTATGGAACAGTTTGCCACTATACTTACCAATATATCCATCCTTGGTTCCTTGATCACGTCCAAAGACCTCTGGGAAGCACAGATAGAGGATTTACTAAGACACAAGAAGTTTAAAGACGAAGTAGAATCTATTGGGGTTTATCCGGATGTGAACGATCTTTAGGAATTTCAGGCAGTTATCTCATACATAGATTAAGATATGGACACCCTTATACAAGGTGTAATGAGTCCCATGTATGTGTATGGTAGGATAAATGATGTCAATGTCCAAATATTCATCATTGAAAATTGATATAGATATAATATAATTCCATTATAAATATTTTTCTAGCTGGGATATGTTGAAAATATCATAGATCCATCCTCTGTAGCACATCAAGGCTATGAAAAAAGCAAGCATAATTCATTTGGAAAAATCCTGATCCGTTCTCAGTTCAAAGACCACATAGCTGAATCATAATTTCTTGTTGTTCGTGATAACCCAACCTTCAACACCCTTTTAGGAAGGCCTTGGTTCTATAAACATGCGTCAATACCCTCATCATACCATCAGTGTATCACATACTAAATTAATGAAAAATTCATCTTGTCGTATGTGTATAATGATCCATTTGAATGCTTTGAGTCACATTATATTGAAACAAGTTTCTATTAGGGGAATGGGAAACAACCCCTGGTTGATGGTAAGGAATGGGTCACCACACCAACTGGCATGTATATGATCATGGACGACCATTTATAAGGGATCAAGAAATAGTGTGTTCTAACTATCAACAGGATCATGCATATGTTCCCTAATCATTGAATATATTAAAAAATTGTCATGGTTTCAGTCATGACCATCATGTCTAGTAGCATGAAAAATATGCTATATCTCTAGATAGTTGTAAAATATCAGAGGAAAATGTCTTCATCATAGCCTCAGAGCACTTAGAAATCCCTTCATCACCAACTGAGGACGAAGAGGCTGTCTTGTTACCTAATGAGGAAAGATAATCACTTACATCCCTTTCTCCATCCTCTGTAGAGTTCCAAGGAAATAACCCAATATTAGCTAGGTTAGAGAAAGACCCTTCAACCTATGAATATCATGCGACTGATTTCTCTCCAAATAATGGATATCTCACACCCAAACATTTTATAAAAAAACAAATATAGTAATAAGATCAAAAGAAGAATGTGGAAGAGGAGGGGGATCTTAGGGATTCCCCATAGCATTTGAGAAGGATGTCTCTACCACTATTTATGAATATAGTGAAATAAATCATGGTACAAAGGAAGAATGATGACCCACCATGATTATTGAAACTATGTCTTCCAGCGAGAATGAGGTACACACCTACTTCCAAATTATTTATTGGAATTTATTATCATGTAACTACACATCAAAAGAAAGTCCCCAATTCTATAGTGTCCACTCAGAACCATGGATTTCAAGAGGACTACTAGGGATATAAGCAACTATCTTGGTGGATGTCCCCAATAGATGTATCCAAAAAAGTGTCTGAAGTTGAAAAAAATTGTCATAGATAACATCATTAAAATGTCCAATATCCCAACATTATAGAGTATATAGTCCCCAAAAAGATAAAGAATGGTGAAATCATACTTTTGATCCATTTCAATGATGAAAACTGAAATAGGCCAAAATTTGACATTCTAACCATGATCGATGATCTACTGATCGATGTAACAACCATTTATTAGGATCTATTCTTCATGGATGGTTATTCAGGATAATACCAGTTCTAAATGGACTAATAAGATAATGAATACACAACCTTTATTTCCACAAGGGAGTATATTACTATCAGGGGATTCACTTGGGATTGATGAATGGTTTCACTACATAAAAAGCCACTATGCATAATATCTTCAAACTCATACTGGGGTTGTTTTTAAAATGTTATATTGGTGAAATGATTGTTAAATATTGACAATTCTGGGAACACATAACGGTTCTTGAAACCATCATCAATAATCCATGACAACATAACCTAATGATGGACCCTTTATAATGTTATTTGGCCCCACATTTGGGAAATTCTTAAGCAATGTCTGACATCATCACAACATCAAATTTAACCGTAAGAAGAAAAATACTATCATTGGTAGGTCAACTTCTCACAGCCCCACCAAATATGAGAGGAATTCAAGGAATGTTGTCCTACATTCAATTATTCATAGTTAACCTTCTAGTAATTTATTTACCTTTTCAATTTTAATAAAAAATGGAGTTACATACCAGTGGAATGATGATTTACAAGAAGCAATCAATATATTTAATAAATAACATTAAACCCCACTAGTGATAATGTCACCGATTGAAAAAAGACTACTTATTTTGTACTTGACATCCCTATAGCGATATCATGGTTCCTTTTGTGAAAAAATGAATGGCGATGGAAGTGAAAATAGCTTTTATTACCTAATCCCATGCATGATAAATAATAATACTCCGTATTCAGATATTAAAAGGAGATCTTTAGTAAAAACCATTTCAGTTTAGAAAATGTGGATCTGCCTACAACATACTGGGTTTTTTTCACTCATACCAACCCTCTTAAATACATCCACATCCATATGATGTTACACATTCTACAATCACAGTGGTAGTCATCTTGTAGAAGTTCAACATTCTATTCATGCCTGAAAAATAAATCAAAAGTCAAAAATTAGTATATCTTCAAGAATATAACTCCTTAGTAGAGACAACATCATAGGAAACTAAACTACTCCATGAAGTGGTTTTCCTTATTTAAAAGGAACCACAAATATTATAGAATCATTTTGATGGTACTTATTGAATCCTCACAAGGAAAGACGATGGAAGACCGCAAAATTAACCATGTGTGGCTCAGAGTTTCACTCATATATCCACCAATGGTAGTGATTCCTTACTCATAACTACTGTTAGAATGGTTCATGAAAAAAAATAAAAATATCAATATTTCAATATTAGGATATACCAGGAATTTCAATTACAAGTCAATCCCTTAAAGATAAAAGTTATTTCAGAAATGGTCAACAAATTTATAGATAGTGATTATTCTAAAATTAAGGAGGATCTAATCCCATAAGGAATATACTTCCGGGGACTAATGGAGGAATTCTCTTAAGCATTGAAAATGACTAATGTCACCCAATCAGAAAATGACAATGATGGCGAACTAGTGAATGTAGTCACTACTCTAGTTGATCCTGAGCAAGATGAAACAATCACTATAATTGCACACCATCAGATTATATCACTATTAGTTTAAGCTATGATGGATGAAATCGATGATATTTTCCCCATACATGAACAATAAGGTCCCTCCAATATCATGATGGCACCAACTATGGACTACCTTCAATGTAAAAAACTCCTACCATACAGAGATGGGAGAGAAAAATAAAAATGATATCAATAAAAAAAATTCAGTATAACGACACCAACAACCAATTTTTCCCCTATAAACATAGAAATAATGGGGTAATTAACAGTTTAATCAAGGGGGAAGAGATAACCGTTGTCATGAAGGATGTACAAGCTAGTACTTGTGGTGCTCAGATGTCATAACTTGATATTTCCCACCAAATCTAATGGCTAGTATTGTACCGGCCCACATTAACATGGTTCTTCATTGAATTAACTAAAATGTACCATTCTTACATTGTTCACAACAACTTTATCAACAAATACCCATAGTTACTTAACACAAAAAAGTACTCTTGACCCTTAGCTATATGGGGTATGGACATCCTAGGACCATACCATACCTTCACGACAAAATAGTTCTAGTACATACTCCATGGAACTAAATTTTTCTCCAATATGTATAACTCCTTAAACCTCAAGGATGTTTTGTAAAGGAGCAATATAATATTTGGGAAATTCATCATCATCAATAGATTTTGTTCCCCTAATTAAATACTAATTGAAAATAAAACCATTATATACTATTGTAAAATAGATATTCTATATCAAGGGTATGATATCAAGTCAAACATTTCATCCCAATACCTTGAAATGAATAACATAAATCTCAAGGCCTTTAATAATACCCTAAAAAATATAATCCAAAAGACAGAATATAAGGATATAATGTATTGGATGGATAATCTCATAAATTCCTTAGGGGATTACTAGACCACAACACGCCCTAACATAAATTCTCCGCCATGCACATTTGTATTTGGGACAGAGGTCGTCACACCCATTGAATTTCAGATGTCCTTGCTCCAAATATCTATCTATGATCAATTATCCATAGATGATAAACACCAAAAATTGATGGAGGAATTGGAATGACTCCATTAGAAGATATTTCAATACTTGAACCATTTGGAGGTCCACCAAAATATTATTGTATATTCGCTTATCAAAAAGGTTCACCAACGGTCCTTCCTCATGGTAGAGAAGGTGTTGGCCTTCAGAACACCAACAATACACATAAAGAAACCTCCAATGATAGAACCAAAATGGGAAGGGATATATTCCCTAAATAAGGTCTACTCTAATAGAGCCTGTTACATTATTTTAATGGATGGAAAACACACCAAAAATCCCACCAATGAATTTTTTCTAAAGAACTATTTCTTATTATTTCATGTTTCATTAATCTTGACTAAAATAAAATAAACTAAAAGAAACCTTAATCTTGACAGCATGATGATAAACTACATGAAACATTCATTCTGACCGCTCAACAATAATCCTCACATCACTTTCGTCCATGAGCGGTCTGTAATAAATTGAACACCAACATCATCCTGGATTCAGTATGATAAAACACATGACACATTTATCATAAACCCATTATGATTAATTTAATGAATCTTTTGTCTTTACCATTCGATGATAAACTACACAACACATTATTCATGAACACATAGTGACAAACTGCCTAACAACTTCGTCCTACCTACATGATGATAAACTGCCCAACACCTTCATCCTGATATCATGATGTTTAATGGTAACATGGATCATCGTAGTCACCGAAAAATCAAATATATAACACCCATCATTTGTACCAGGAAATGGTAAAATGGTCATTTGTTGTTCTAATATAAGTGACATTAAACTACGATAACACATCCTCACTATATGACATTAAACTAAATGGGAATCATTGTTTTACTCAATGATAACTCATGCATGAGTTGGATATGTGTAGGAGAAATAAAATATTCCTTATCTATATCATGAGAGTCAGATCCATGAAGTGATACTCTTTCTCCATAAAAAAATGTTTCCTGATTCTGGTTTTGATGATATATATTGTGATGACTGGACACCTTACATCAAGGCCAACCTCAAAATTTTCCCCATACATGTGATGATTTTCTTTCCTTCCATTGTATTAAGTGTCTCTTTTACCACGCAATTTTGTTTCTCACTGGTCTACAAAATCATCATTCATTATGATGGAACTTATCATCCTAGTTTCATGACTTTAAAGAATGTAACATCAAAATATACTCATGACATGAAAAGAATGTTCAAGGAAATCATGATTTTAGTAATAAATTAACTACACATGATCTAGATCAATAAGAGGGAATGAGAAATGACTTTTATTAATGTGTGATAGTTTTATCCATTTAGGTAGTACATTTCCCAAGAATAACTCATGGATTGATTCTTTCCCTTGAATGATATATAGTCATTCATGAATCCATATTCTTGGGACCAACCACATTGATAAGAATTTCATATCATGTAACCCCCTTATATAGAAAGAAGTTAAAATTCACAGTTCCTCCAGATTAATGTACATGTTGATTATTTTCAATACAATATGCTTACTGATGCCTATATTTCAATTTCTGGTTCCAACCACTCAAGAAAAAAATCATAAAATACACCACCTGTATATGGGTCAGATCTGGGTGAAACATTTCCATCAAGAACGATGTACTTCATGATTCAAGCCTACATAGGATACATAACGATGACTAGATTTCTAAATCAAGGACCAAAAACTAATATAATTACCACCACCATTGACATGGGTGAGACCTACTTAGGAGACAATCCGCTATAATAATGTGTGTCTTGATTCACTTTTAATGGGATACATAGTGACGACCTGACCTCACATCCTGGGACTATCCACAAAAATAAAATAAATATAGCCTCCCTACATACAACTAAATAAATAAAACGGAATCCAAAGTAGGTGAAATTTACTAGTTCATTCTAATATGGGCTCCACTTATTTCAATTAGGTCGCATACTTCCTCCCCATATAAAATTACACATCAAAGAGTATTTGAACTACCTGCGGCTTGATTCTTGTCATCAGAAGATATATGCTAATTACTAGATATCTAATCTTTGTCAAAGACATGAACAATGATATAAAATAAACCCCTTCTTATGTATGAGTCAGATCCATATTGTTAATTTTATAAAAGCAATGTATGACTTGATTCTCATTTTGATGCGATACATAGCGACGCATGGATTTCTCATCCTAGTCCTTCCACAAAAAATGTAAAATTCCCATATCCTTTGTTTTATCACCTATGTGTGGAAGAATAAACCTTTTCCATCGCTTTTATATCACACTAAATACACCTCAAGTGGGCTTATGAGATTCATCAAGTGATTCCTTGCATAAAAAAGGCATATCAATTCACATTATATGGTCCAAGTTGTATAAACTAAAATGGAACAATAGAAATTACCTCTTTATAATAGGGAGCCTATGTTCTTACCACATTACATTAAAATTAACAGTAACTCAAGATCTATATGTGGCATGATTCAAGTTCTGACATGATTCACATGGACACCTAGGAATCATTTTCTAGTCCTATCCATGAGTAAAGAAAGTCCCAATATACTGTGTACAAAAAAAAATCTATGCTAGAATTTTCATGTTTGGGTCAAAATATAGGTTTTTATAAAAGAAATTAAAATTCATAAAAAATATAATTCAAATCTATATATGGGATTTCAGGCTCCATGGTTAATCATAGTATGAATGATTCATATATAATTGGTCACATCCTTCCCATTCATCACACTATCCAACCTAGAAACTTTCAGATCCTTACAAACAACTTATGTCCATAAAAAATGGGAGGCACCAATATCCTAAGGACACCATTGCCTAACCATGATCAATATTACCATGTTTGCACTGTATAAGATTCCCCAGAAAATTCACGTTAACAAATTGAAAATTTTTCTTCCGGAGAGGATTTTACATTCTCAATATGATATGATATCTTTCATTCCCCATATCATTTTTCTTGATCTAAGAATCACTGAAGTCATGGTTTACACTATTTAATCCCTCATATTCAAGGAAAGTTGGAATATACCAGACTTATGAGCCTCCTCCTATTCATTTTTTCCATGAGATATGGTCCAAGACATATGACTTAAAATGGTTTGACATCATTCCAACTTCATCACATGATGTTTAAACTGCAAGGATGATGCCATTGTCACATAACATTAAATCACAACATTCAAACAATCTATGTGTTGAATGATTCTAGAACTTTTAAAATAAGTAGTCATTCCCATGTCTCTAATCATGGTTCCACCAACAAAAAATAATTCAAAACATCTTTTTTTCGTTGTAGGAATCAGACATACACAAGGAACCCTATAAGAACTATGTATGACCTGATTCACATTTCAATGGGATACAAAGTGACACTTAAATCCAATATCCTAGTAAGAATAAAAATAAAATCCCACAATCTATTATAAATTATCTATATTTACCTAGGGAACCATCTTATACATGTGTAAGGAACAATATTCTACACATTCCCAAATAATCATGACATAAAATTTTAATTTCATATTTTGGAACTACCCTTTAATAAACTATTAAATGTGTCTAGATTTGTCTAAATACCCATAATAATCCCTAGACATAGGAAATAGAGGGTCTGTGTATTGGGGACCACCATTTTTTTTACTATTCACTATATTTCCCATTTAGATATAGATATGTTTTCCACCAAAATTTCATGTCTACCAAAGGAATATTAATCTGAATGAGATTCATTCCATAGCTTTGTAATACTCAATGCATTGTGTACCATGAATCATTACTCATATATAGAAACTACCATATTATAGCTTACACAATTCTATTTTATGCCTGAATTTGTTATCAAAATTCATGGATGAATTAAAATGAAAGGGATAAATCATTTTTTGCCTCAGTTAAAGCTATGGTACCTTATGACATATCCCTAAATTTTACTCCCCGTAAGATGTTCAAATGAAATATAAATTTTCTAGTCAAACAAAATTAAACTGAAACATGATCCTACCCACCATTACACAAGATAGGTTTATGTGGGAGTGGTTTCTTATTCATGGCCAATGCCTATACATATGCCCTTATAATATTTCGATCATAATTACTTTGACACACCACCCTTCCTAGAAATAACCAAATCCAAAATTTCATAATTAATTATTCCATCAAAAATAGATATTCATATTCTCGGGGAAAACTTTTTTTGACTACGTATAATATTCCCCAGTCGGCTCTGTATAAGTTTTCCAAAATAATGGCATGTTATCCAAAATAAATTTTATCCCTAGGAGCTGCAATTCCTACCTTCATACACCCAAGATGTATCATGTTTTAAGCCATTATCAGGGATATTTATCAGGTACATTTGCTATGATATGTCTCATATATAAAATACAAAACCTTGATCATGAAAAATACCTCATTAATGACATAAAAAAACCAGGACACACTAAGTTTAAAAGCCCTATTAGGGTTCTTCACCCGTAACATACTTACAATACCATTTGACCTAAAAAATCATTCACATTATTCTATTACAAGACTATAATCATCCCATAAAAAGAGGCACAGAACACACAAGGATGAAAACTTGTAATAAGAACCCTATAAAAAAGATGAGTATCATATCTCTAGACATATGATTTGTGTGGTTTAAAAACAAATACAGTAACAAAAATATAGAAATAGTAAAAATCCTGTTTTTTGGAGAACCCAAAATTGTAGGGCTAACAAAAATTAATGTGATGCCCACAAATCCCAAACCGTAGTGAACATAATAAAAAATTAGTGTTATAACAAAAAATACACAAAGTACATATAGTTTTTCACGGAACACATGAAACTATAAAAAGAATGCTCTATGGGTCCCTCCACTTAAGTAAAAACTAGATCATTACATGATCATATCAATTTTGTAATAATAGATTGTGACATCAAGTTATATCCTGAATTTATATATTCATGTGTTGAGAAAACAAACCATTCAAAACACATTTCAAATTATGATTTTTGAATAGTTCATGAAATGAGAGAGGAAGTATATTAAAGTGTAAAAAAATTTCATTATGTTAAAAGGTAACATAAGATAACAAATAGCTCATAGTTTCTACTTGTGAGTAGGAAAAAAGGACTATAAGGTTCTATTTTTAGAGTCACTAAGTTGACGCAACATCTGGTCGATGTCATGTCACTAGTATCAAAATGAATAAATGTTCAAAACTAAATTATTTAGTTATAAAAAATGGATATGGATAAATGTCATGAGGTATTTAATTGTTAAGGAATAGGAAAATGGTCTTTCAGCATAAGAAATTAATTTGACCACAAAACAAGATTTTATAAGGTCACTAGCCTTCAAAGGCAGTATCCCGTGAAGAGTTTTCCAATGAAGTGATGGTAAATATAATGTTTGAAACTGGGATGTATACAATCCGCATGTAGAGATCCAAATATGTCATTTTGTGTCTAAGTGTTTCATTTAAAGGGTGATTAAATATTGTTAGCTGAAGGAGCAGTCCACATTGGAAGATGTACATGGTAGCATAGGTGATTAGAGAGCTCATGGAGCACCAAGATCATCAAGAAGTCTGGTAAAAAAATGATATGCTCCCATATATATATAGGCATTGTCCTTTATTTTTGGTCCACCAGCATACCGTGAACATGTTCAAAATAGCACTACTCTCTACATCAAAATATCCTCAGATTCATTCCAATATCAACTCATTTCTTTTGGAGGAATTCATTGGGACCTAAAAATTACATAAAATTAATGAATGGAATTCCATCAAAGATAGAAATGTATTTTAATAAAACCCAATTAGTATTGAACATTGATGAAAATATTCAATGGGAAGAATCCATGAATCCTAAGTCGCATGGTGGACGACCACTCCTCATTGTTTTCTTCCATGTCTCGAAGCTTCCATGAATGAGATAGATGGCATATATAGGCAGTTCCCCAAATACCTATAAATGAAACAAATTCATTTCCATGATGAAGGCTTTTATGACCCCCACACCATGAATGAGTATCCCCCTTGAAATAAATATTTTGCGAGATGGGGAGTTACCATATGCTCTAAAAAATGAAACATTTTCGATTTCAAAACTGAGGTAATGATTTATGCTCCCACAATGGAAGGATGTCCTAAATGAATTACCACTACCCACTGACTAATTCATTTTTAGGAATTACTTCCTTTATTAGATTCTACTAAATTAGGCTCATGGAACCTCATGGGTTACTAACTATAATATTATCACATCCCTCTTCTCATATAAAAATTAGACCCTAAGGGGGACAGAAGAATGATGAATGAGACTACAAAATTCGAATCAATGAAAGAGTGTAGAATAAGAAATAAATGAGGCACCACAATAACCATAGGACCTTTAATGATTCCCATTAGGTAAAATCTTCTACAAAGAAATAAGGAAGAAATAATAAATATCCAGCCTCCATGAACTCAAAATACCTTCAAAGACCACATCATGGGGTGTAATAGATACCCCTTTTATGGAATGGAATCCAAAAAATATACGAGAGAAGCCAATCCCCACATAGAAAATATTTACGTATGAGGAACTCGACCGCACATAGAAAAGTTCCACCTCGATGGAACTTATCTTCATAGAGATTAAAACTATGTAGGATATTCCTTCAACCATGTAGAACCATGTGACATAGAGGGAACCCCATCCCACAAAGGAGCCTGCTACGTTGAATGGGTTATCATAAGTCATTCTACTCTCCAGCTCCCACCACTCCCTTTTTCATGTCATTGGCCCCCATGTGGTCCCCTCTGGGAATCCATCTAATGGAATCAGGCTATGGTGTCCTCCAAATCTACTCAACATGTATGATTATGACATCGAACTCATTAGTGTGTCTTATCGAGTTTACATAACCACGGTAAATATAGTCACATGGGTAATATATACATTAAGGTGCATCCTTAGAATATACTCTTGTTTATATTCCCATGGTAATTTGGGTTATGAAAATGGGATTCTGACATTATCCTCCCTATTTGAGATATTACTGGGAATCACTTTCCTTTTCCATTGATGAGAGAAAATGTCATATACTCTTCACTTTCCCAGAACAAATTTTAGTGAACTCCTCTTGAGCTAATCCCCAAGACTTATTTCAAGAGGCATCATTTTTTATTTACTTACCCTATTCCCAAGATATATCTATATAGAACAACTAATGCGAAAATCCTAGATATCAATGTAGAAGTGGATATGGACACACTCAATGACCTCTCCCTCTATATTTGTCCACCAAAATCATTCATCATCGGATAGGGAAGGACGTGGGATATTTAGATCCACTACATCTTCTTGTTTCTCACACTAATTATGAATCTCATGGGTATAGAGCTGGTGGAGATCAAGCCATCCACATGATCCCAATACAGCTGGTCGTTACTTGAGTGTAATGACCAATCATGTTCTCCCAGATCGGAAGCATTCATTTTTAATACCCAACCATATGGGCCTTCTCCATACATTTATTCCCAAACATCAAATGTTAAATGGGAATCCTATCAGTGTAATCCATAAACATATTTATTTAAATTGGACTTCTTAATAGATTTAATCCCCAACCATATCTAAACCACAAAAGGATAATTTTTCAAATGAATTATCACTAGGTGGGATAATTTTATTCATAGGCCCCAACATATACCAAAATACGCGGTCTTTGATTTTAATCTAACTGTGATAAGATGGATGCCTCCCATAGGTCCAAGCCCATCACCAAAATCTACCAAAATGTACTCTAGGACACATCCCCAATAAGTTCATATCTACCCATGATACCATATCTCTCCCATGTCCCTCAGGCTACCTTGCCATAAGTCCCCAACTATTATTGATTAAGTATATTCTACCTGGGTTTCCTTAATGTATGATGTTAAATATAATGGATGAGTCATTATCAAATGAACATTAAATGTGATGTGTCCTGTTATGTGGAAATGAAATATGTGGGTTCTGATTCCTCTCACGAGGATTAGTAGGAAGTGTATTTTATGTGTTCAATCTCAACATAAATACAACATTTCTAAACCCGAGATGATGATATACATAATAGTTCCCCACCGTTTTACTTAAAACTAGCATTTTACCAATAAAGCTCAATGAAATCAAAGATATATCCATAAAATAATATCATTGATGTAGAACATTGGATATATGCAGATCTCTATATTGATGGGGAACCTCATATAAAAATAGATGATTTCAAACCCATGTGTACTATTTATTGAGAATTACTCTAGGGTAATCAATATTATACAAATTTAGAAATTAACAAAGGATTCATGAACATATTTTAAATCTATAAGAGAGTCCCAAAATAGTCTTTAATTATGCCTAAAATGGGTTGATGAGCCTGACATCCCATTCACATGACCAATGTGAGATATTAAGATTCATTGGCCATGTTACCCAGTGATTTCCTACATTTGGAAGATATGTACATAAATCATGGATATGAGTTTCGTTGATATTTTCTGGCACTAAGAACAAAACTCATTAGAGAACATTGGGACTTAGTAGACCCAATGTGAATGATTTTCCAAAATATAATCCCCTATAATTAACCATCAGTTAAATAATTTTTACATTAGTATAAACCCTCTCAAATAATATATCATCAACCTCCCTTAGGTTTCCTTTTCATAGATTTTGACAAATGTTTTATATTCAGTATGTTTGTGAAGATTACTAAATTGGTATGATCTATATGGTAGACATTAAAAATATTTCATGAAATAAAAAAATATTATTTTCTATGTTTCCAAAGGTAGTAAACTATTACTGAACATTCTACTGTGTTTGTGTTATGTATCTTATATTCATCTAAAAATATGTAATATCCTCATATTTAAATCCTAGTTTTCTATATAAGCATAATATGAGATCAGGTTTTGTATATATATGGTATTTCAAACTAAAAATTAGAGATTTTACATTATGATACAACTAGATGAGTTTTTGGGATCAGTTGACAAGTGTTATGTTTATTCCCAATTGTTTGTGGGATTTGTATATTTAATTTATGGAAATAAAATTCAAGAAAATATTTTTTCTATAAAATGTATAAAATTTAATTTCTGTAGGAGATGAAAAATTACCACGATCATGAATGGGTGGAATTATAATTAACAATCTTCTACATCGATAATAATCACTATTAAAAGAAGATAATATAAGTGAAATAAGAAGGATATGGTTCTTTTAAATATTTTTATTAAAAAATAATTTTATTAATAATATTCTTGTTGTGTTCAGGTTTGGGAATAAGAGGAGGCTCATTAAAATTTTAATTTACATCTTAAGTTGGTGAATGATTGTCTTGTTGTTGCAAAAACCTCCTAAAATTTATGATTTTGTGGGATGCACATACATAATAATGAGATTTCTAAAATGAGTACATGGATAAACCATTCTTACTCTAATCCTCATGTTTATACTAGTTGGTAGTATGGGAATGTTTGATCAGTAATGTAATTACACTGACTATATAAATGTTATTTTCTTCTATAGTAAATATGTTTTATATTATATATTATTGTTAAAATACTATACATAATGAAAATAACAACACTTTATTTTATTAGATATGATATTTAAATTAGTATATAACTAAACTAATGAAATTGGAAAATATTTCAATGGTAAAAAATATCAAAATCAAAAATGTTAAATGAGAAAAAATAGATCATTCAAATCATTAAGTGTTATAAATCCCAAGATACATATTGTTGAATATAAACAGATTATTATTTAAATGATGGAAATATATAAAAATAAAAATGTATAACCATGGGAGGAATTATAATGAATGTTTAATGAATTAATGTAGAGGAATTTAAAAAAGATAGTATTAACACTAGAATAATAACCCAACTACTGGGAATAGTAATCTGACCATTGAAAATATTAACTTGACTATTGGAATAGTATTTTATCATAATAATAATAAAATTCCATTAAAATATTATTTTTATAAATAATTTATGGAAATATAATTATTATATTTCAATAAAATGAATATCATCAATAAAGAGTCAAGAAAATATGAGCACATTTTACATAAAATATATTTTAATTTATTTCTCACAAATTCATAATTTTGATATCAAAAATAAAAATGAAAATTATAATTAAATTGTTTTTTTAAAATAAATTTCAATATAATAATCCGACTAATGATGGTCAATATGGGTGTTTTTTCATAAATATTTAAAATACTTCAATTTTTACCATATTTTTAAAAGAATTTTTTTAAAATATTACATTTTTATGATATAGTGAGGTTACGATAATGAATTAATAAATGATAAAATTATTATTTCATACAATAAAATTTATTAATATAAATTGTTCATTTAAAAATAGTAAAATTATTTTTCAAACCAAAAAATTATGTTCAAATGTTAAAGTGAAAAGTATTCTATTAAAATAATCATGTTTTGATTTTGTAACATTCCTTTTTAATGAACTAGATAATTCAACTTATGAAGCATTTTAAATTAATAAATAAATTTTATTTTATTTATATAAGATTCATAATTTAATAAATTTAACTATATAATGTTTTACTAAGTATATAATAATGTTTTCAAAATATTATCCTGAAAATAAGCCTTCCTTTAATTATAAATAACCACTCAGCAACCCATGGGAGAACAATTTCCTTCCACATCACATGCTCAAATATCTTCCTGAATAACAATTATAAATCCCTTATCATTCATTGGGTTATTCTATTGTAATAAAACTCTAATCATTCATGTTTTTAAGGGACCTAAAAAAGGTGAAACTTCAATAAATTTGTAAATGTCCATTCATTCTATTAATTTTTTTCCCATTTATAATTTTAGATCACACTTTAATTTTCATTTCTATGACTTATTAAAATACTTATAATGTATGAAATTTAATTCATTATAATTTTAATATACCTTAATAATTTTATTTTTAATATAAGAACATATTTTATATCTCTTATATTATCATTGGAAATGTCTCATTAATGGTCAATTTTCTACAAATAACGATTTTTAAAATTTATTTCATCTCTGACTCTATATAAGATTATCATAAATTATTTATAATATATAATATTCTATGTATAAGTATTTAAAATCATCTCGATTTAATCTGAACAATTTATAAATTGAAATTAAGAATGATCATTATATCATAACAAGATGGGTTATTAAATGAAAAATATGATATCATGTCCTTTCACATTTTAGAGATAAAATTAAGAAATAGAATTAAATGATTAATATTGATCATTTATTTCAAAGATAAATACAATTCCATTTTATTTCCATGTTTTAGTAAACATATTTTCATTATTCAAGAGGTGGGAAATCATAAGGACATATTTAAATTAGTTGGAATCTCATGCCCAACATTTTATTTATAAGTTACAACCTATATTAACCTACTATCAATATATATGTTCATAAAAGTTACATAAAAATTATTTCCAATATTTTTTTATTTTATTTTTAGGTATTTACATGTTCTTACCCTTTGGAGTATTTTTTAAACCATTAAAATTTTTTCTTTGGGAATGAAATATTTTAAAAATACAGCACATTGGATACTCTTGAGTTATTTTTTATTCTGTTAATATTGATGATGTTTTATTGAATAATATTATTTATATAATTAATTTTGAAACCCTATGGGGTAAACCTGAAATTAATATATATTAATCCTTTATGGACATCATTCTATTCCTTGTGTTTATTTCTTGAAAACTACTCTTCTACGTTCAATTTGGAATTCATTATTAGTGGAATTTTATGATGTTTTTGGTGGGACTAAATTTATATATACCTGAAATTAATTGAGTAATGTGATATTTATGATTATAATATTTTATTTATGAATGAAAATTTTGCTATAATTGTTTAAAATTGTGATATTTTGATTTATGCACATTTTTTATGTATAAATATGATTGTAGAATTCCTCACAACTAAGTGTGGTATTTGACCACTATGTTATGCTGTTTAATTATTATTCATATTTCACTATTTTATTAACATATATATTATTTAATAATCATGAAGGAAAATGTTTTGTCATTATGGTTGGAATCAGAGCTACGATTTAGTAAATTTTTGAGTTAGGATTAAAAAATGTTAGTGACCAAAATTATGATTAGTATAAGGATGTGTCTTCATAATGTTAAAGGGAATGTGGATTTTTGGAAATTAAATCCCTAAATGGGTACTACAGGTTGAATTGTATCTAGAAAAGTTTTACAAAGGGAAAATAACCACAAAAAGTTTGTATTGAGTATTAAATAGATATACACATTGTTCAGGATAAAGAGGCCTTTCTGTACACCTGTTTTGATACACCTAGGTGATAATATTTGGATAATAATATTAATTATTAATAAAATTAAAATGAATATATATATTTAAAGTAATATTAACTGTTTAAGGTAGAAAAATATTTAAGCACATTATCTTGTAAACAAATTTTTAGAAAAAGGATAAAGACATGGATACTATATGATATGAAATAGAATTAATTTTTATATAACAATAAATTAATAATTCAGGAGTTTATTTTTTTGTTCAAATATTTAGTATTTTTTCAATTAGGGAACCATTAGAGATGAAAGTAACTACCCATGTGAGGGGCAATTAAATTAATTTTTGGGTAACATCCTTATCTCCAGAGGATGTAGTGTTGAAAACATCACAGTGATTCCCCCTATTTTCTCATCCTGTTAATAGTAACTAGAACCACATGGAAGATCTTCGTTAACCTAATGGGTTTTAAATATATTTAATGTACTTTATACGGAAAGGACCAGCAATATTTAATGGATCTTACAATCCACTTGTCATGGAGTAGTGGGTTAACTCAAAAAAGAATATCTTTTCAATGATCTACTAACCGTAAAAAGATAATGTTACATTGTTTATATATAATTTTCATTGAGAGGGTGATCAATAATATGAATTTACAAATATTACCAAGATGAAATATGAAATAGAAGAATTTGAGAGAAAATACTTTATTAATTTATATTTTAACAAGTGTTTTAGTTGGAGTCTTTGAATAAATAAAGAGGGTGAATCCTATAGAATATGTTAAAGGATGTTTAATATTTGATAGATTACAGGGGAATATTCACAAGGCAATGAAGATACATCTGATGAATATTTACCAACAATGATAGAAAATAGATATATCTTATTATTTATTAAAACCACTCCGCTGATAGGCTCAAAATATCCAAGACATCAGGTGTTATGAAGTAGTACTATGTTTTCTCAATTTAGGGATATGATTTTCAGAATTATCCTATGTTTATAGAGATATTATATGGATGAATTAGAATCAATATTGAAGATTAAATAATAAAGGAGGAAATAGTATCTATCCAAACACATGTAAAAATGTTGGAAGAAGCATCATGGTAATTTCCCCCAATGGATAAGGAAATTTGTTATGTGTGGCTAGAAAATCTATCACGATCATGAATGATGAAGATAGATAAATAAGTCACCAACATTGTGGTGTAAAAAATCTAAACACATATAGTTAAATACTTCAATAATATGGAGAATGTGAACTATAAATTCTAGTGCACTAAACCCTGATCCATTTTGGGTATTCAATGTAATGTCCCGAAAATTTAGTATAATTTTTCTAATTATATAGAATTTTTTCAAGATCGCGAAAACTAATGGTGCATGATTCCGAGGCCTGGAGTGCCCAGAATGATCCGTCAACGTTTGGTTAAGTTTTAATTACCGTGTGTATACAGTTTTCCTGAAAATGCGGAATAACTCATAATTGGTTAGTCGGATCAGAAATATGAGGGCACGGTTGCATTCAATATGTATGGTTCACCCTAGGTGCGACTTATTTTTAGTCAGTGCGAGCCTCCTGTGAGAAAACACAAAAATGGAATAATCGTGAAAAAAATAATTATATAAATCATTTTATATTTCAAATGGTTATAACATAGAAATGGTCGCTCGGATTGGAAATCCGAGACCACCACTAAACTAATGGGGGAATTCTTTTTTAGGTAGATACTAAGTTTGGACAGAGTGGGCCACTAGTGAAAGTTAGTTTTTGGTTGTAAATAAAATAAATAAGTGACAATTATTTTATTATAAAATCTATATCATTTAAACGGTAAATTGGATTGAAAATATAAGATTACGGATGGGTTCTTTGGGGCATGCTTCACTTTGGAATAGCCTAACCTCGAACGGCATGTGTTGAGGGTGAATGTTATATATTTTCGAAAAAAATTGTGTACGTTCATTATACTCGCAAGCAGTGTTTTATTACTTTTGAACCAGTGCTCAGAATTCAATTCTGAGGGCACCATTGAACTAGCAATGCAGATATTCTCTTAAGGAGACTTTCACCTTTACCTTAGTAGGTCGAGGGTGAATTTTAGTTATTGTAAATTTTTTGGATAATTAAAACGAAAGAAATAAAATAAAGAACATCTTTTATTTTATTTTTATAACCTCTCAAATTTTATGTGCATTGGTGGGGACACCCCATACTTCTTGAAATCCCTCATTAATGTGAGTTAACAGTTGATTTATCCCCCAAATTTAATGTGAAAAATTTATTTTAATTAATGTGCAAACAATTAATTGAGTTAATAGACTTAACCAAATTAATATTGGCTTCTCATCGTTTTAGTGGAGATCATTGGAAAAGTTGATTTGGGGTGAGACTTGGAGAACTGGGATTAACATCCTCCAAATGAAGAACCAATACAAAGAAGAATCAGTCTTCGAATTGATGAATGTGGAACCATATTCGAAAATGTGGTGTCAGAGCAACGAACACCGACGTCATCAACATCATCTTTTTCCTCACGCCAACACCAACGAGAAATCTTAGTAGGGGTTTTCATATATCATTGAATTTGTTTTATTGATTCTTCTTATCCTAAATTCATGATTACGATGGCCAAATGAACATGGAAATTATCCCACCCAAAAACTAGGCTGCTCTTTTATTATTCTTCATGGATTCTTCATGCATTCATTAATGCCAAATATTTATTTGCTCTGGAAACATAGATTTTTACTGAGCGTGATATATGTATATGAATCGCTCGACAAGGATTGAAAATATTCAATAATTTAATTTTTTGGTCATGGAATGAAGCTTTAATAGATCATGAAAGGAGTCATAAAAATAATTATTGGTGCTAGAAACTAAATATTTTGTTGAGCGTGACATATGGATGCAGAGCCCTGGACCCAAGAATTGTGAATCTGTGATTATCAAATTTTTCGGGCTTACCACGAAGATGAATTGGACCACGTAAGGGCCAATGTGGAGGTGAAATTATTTCATTTCATTGGGGTTAAGCTCCAGGCGAGATAGGCAATGAAAAAAAAATTCTGGTGCGGAAGGAGCAAGTAGTGCAGCAGCTAGGCGGACAACGAGGTGTATATTTTTATTGCGGTTACTAGGAGGTGCAAGCAAGACATTTTTATCCCAATGGAAGCTTAATGGGTAGATGGAGGGTGAGAGTTTACATTGACGATGGAGCTGGAAATCGTTGAATGAGTTAATTTGAGAGAGAAGGGAATTGAAAGAGAATTAAATGAAAAGTAAAATGAATATGAAATTAAAAATGGGAGCCGCTATGTGGACTTGTGTGGAGAAAAGGATACCCTGACTGAGATTGATTAAGAATGAAAAAAATATATATATAAAAATATAAATATTTTTATTATTATTATTTGTTGTAAAACCATAATTTTCTCTTTACTTATCCATACAACCATAGATTCACGAACCGTCAGCGGCCGAACGACCCTGAATATGAGACAAAAATTAGGATTCCAATATTGGATGTCTTTTTTTAATGTATTTGGATTAGGAACCGAAAATGATCAAATAATAATAATATATTATTATTAATAAATATACAAACCTATATAACTCTTGACTATGACATCTAATTGACTTACCATAAGTGGTGATGTGATCCTGACATTAAGATGGTTGATTTATGTCTAATGTTGAATATTAAATTCTGGTCTGTGGCTCAGATCCACGAAACACCCAACATAATATTATTATTATTGTGGGATATTGTATTTAGAATATATCCCTTATACGGTGTCAAAATGACGAACCTTCCATGGTAGTAGAATCCTTGGTTCGATAAGGTCCTTTTGGTATACCTAACATGTGTTTTAGATAAGGTTGGGTTATGGATGGGATGTATCAAACATGAATCCAACCATGCCCTCAGGACTAAAAGGCCAATAACATACAGACCGGGCATCCGACTGACACACTGCCTGTCGCGTTGAGATGCCTTTTATGTGGTAGACCTTTGAGATACTTCTTCAAGGGACTTTGTGGCAGTTGTTGTATTCGACGAGTGGCATGAGGAACATATCCTCCAAGAATCATGAAAACATAGCGTGAGAACATTGTAGCTTGATGTATCATGAGAAAATGATTCTATGGGTGTCTGTTCATTGGGATATTTTGTGGGACTAACAATGTAATGATGATGTACAAGGATATTAGGTGGGTATGATGATGTAATGTTAATTTTCAAGGATCTTGTGTGGGTATGATGACGTACTAATGATGTACTAGGATCCTGTGTGGATCTGACGACGTAATGATGATGTAATATGATCTTGTGTGGGTCTGACGATGTAATAACGATGTACTAGGATCATGTGCGGGTCTGACAAAGTACTGAAGGTGTACTAGGATTTTGTGTAGGTCTGATGAGGTGTTGACAATTTACTAGTATCCTGTGTGGGTCTGACAACATTCTGGTGAGGTACTAGGATCATGTGTGGGTCTGATGATGTACTACGATCCTCTGTGGGTCTGATGATGATTTAGGATCCTTCATGGATCTTTCTCTTGAGAGAGTAAGGTAAATTAGTAGTTTCATATAATCATCTCTACTATTGTACCTTAGTTATACCTTGTATGAGATGAGTCCTTACAATGGTGGTGATACCTTTTTGGTGTTCTTCTATGTGAGATACCTATGTGGTACATACCTTCATGGTATTCCTACCATATTGGAATAGTTGATATTTGGGATTTTGTATTGGATCTTGTGTTTCCTCATGATTAACAAGGGCTTACTTGATAACTTATGTATATGTATGGCATATACCTATCTAGGGGTATTAGTTGAATTCATATAGTGTGGTTTATCCTTTGTTGATTTTGTGAGATATTGGGGATCTTGGGGTCCCAACTGAGTATTGTTACACTCACCCCTGCACGGGCTATGCCAGCACCCTGTTCAGTTTGGTGTAGATGACGGACATCGCTGACTGAGGATCAGGGTACGAAGACTAGATATTGCTCGGAGGTGGACTATAGATGAGGCATACCATTGAGACTACCATTCGAGAGATATACATAACCTTCAACTAGGATCCTCGGTGGGTGTTTACAAGAGCTATTCAGTTAACTTGTACTTTCCATTTTCACTTGTACTTTCCAGTTGGGCATGTATTATGGCTCCACTTACTTTTAGCACTCTTTTTGCTATACATTTTACTTGTGTTTTTATAGTTCTGTGTGCTTGGATGAGTGTGTTTGTAGGATATAAAGGAAATTCCTTCCCGGTTATATGGGATACATCTTCTGGTATTAGTCTCCAGCCCCTGACCTATAGAAGTTGGGCTTGGGGTAGTCAAGGCATAGACCCAAGGGGGTGGGTTGTGACAAATTGGTTTTAGAGGATTCAGTTCCACCATATAACAAAATACTATGATCTTTTTAACGGAAATAGTGTTAAGTGTAGTGAGTGAGGTTATCAGTTCTGGGAATCCAGTGTGGGTTTGGTGGCTGACATATTAATACACCAGGACCCTGACTTCTAATATCTAACTCATTGAATGAAAACACGGATTGCGTGTGTGTTTTGAAAAGTTTTCTTCTATTTTTTTTGAGTCGGCTCACCAGGTATAACTTAATGACTGTCCCACACCAATTATTTATCAGGATTCCACTGCATAGACAACAAACCAAGATTATAGAGAGAGTACATGGTGATGGCCCACCGAGCGATGAGGCTCTGGTGTTGGGCCCTCCTACTATTTCGGCACCTTCGAGTGGTGTACCAGCCGCACCATTGTAACACCTGAGATTTCTATGATAAATATTTTGTTTTTATGTTATATACATAATCAAAGTAATCTTTCACTACACACAACACTAGCTTGGCTTTCTTTACACGCAATCATGGCCTTCCTCGATAGCTTGCGTCGTACGCAATACTGAGATTCATTAAATAAGGATATGCTTTTAAAATATTATTAAAACTAGCCGTTATGAATATTAATACCCACTTTTTGAAATTATAAAAATTTTATATTCCAAAATGGACATCATTTTTGGATTAAGAATTTCGAAATTATCCTAGGGTGAATTTTTGGTATTTTTCTGAAAACTTTCAATTTTTGATGAATAGTTAAGACACTGGGTTACTATTTAAAAGCCGACTTTTTATTTAAATAATTATTTATTTTATTTAAATTTATTTCAGGTAAAAATTGATAATTAATACCTATATAAGTTCAATGTAATTAATTGAAGTCATTTTATAATAATTTTAGATATATAAAAATTTTGTTGAACTTTTGACCGTCTTTTACCCACCTCTTGGGAGAATTTGCAAATTTACATAAAACGTAATTTTACGGCTTCTGTGAATGGAATTTAAAAAATCCAAGTGACACGGTTGATGTCAGTAAGTAAAATGTTGTTCAATGAGATGAAAAGAATTATTGGTGAATAGAAAATTTTTACTTTTATTTACCAGGGTTAAAAGTAAATCGGGTAATTAATGGTAAAAATTATATTATTATTACCGTAAAACATGTCCTAATTCTATTAGATAATTGTAATTCGACCAAAAACAACCTTAGGGATAAAATATTAACCTATAGGTCAACTTGGTTTAGATTAGGACATATAATATTATTTTATTTAAAGAAGAGTTAAAATAGTTAAAATCAATGTCTAATAACTAAAAAAATATTAATATAGGGTTATACATAAGATAAATTCTACTATAAATATTAATTAGAAATATAATACTTTTTCCTACATAATGGAATTTTATTTATAATTTTTAGACATTAAATAATTTAATTTATTTATGATACAACGATGATGTAGTAATTACCTTATTAATGAAATATTAACATAATTGATTATATAAATACCCAAATAAATGTAATTTCAGACTTTTTATGAATTAAACTAATTTTATAAGTTAATATGACATGTTATTATCGATTTTATTTACTTTTTTTGAACCAATAATGCTGTTATGATTTTCAAAAAAATCAATTACCAAATTGTTTTAAAATTGACATAAAATAGTTTTTTAAACAAATATTATATTAATAATTGTTATTTTATTCCTAAAAATATAAGGTTCAGAAAAATGAATTATATTAGGTTATATATATTAATAATGAAAAAATTGGGGTTCGTTTGGCTTCTTATAGTTAGTTTATTAACCATATAGTGTATGAATACAAGAAGACACGGTAAAAGTAAAATTATTGATCTTAAAGTTAAATCTAAATGATAAGGTTAAAATAGTATCCTAAACTTGTCAAAATTATATTGGATTAGAAAATTTCGACCCCTCCCCAAAATAGCTTTTAAATAAATCAATTTGGAGCTATTAAAAACTAAATATGACTTTATAATAAAATAATATTTTTTTTTTCCAAAGGTGCCCCTCTCCTCCCTTTTAAAAGGGCACATCCTCCCTCTCCTCCTCACTCCACATTGAGCCATCAAGATCTTCTAAACCCTGAAAAATTATGTTCTCCATTTCCATAGAAACATCCTATAGGTCATGGTATTCTTAAAAGACCATCCATTGTGCCCTAAGAGGAGGTTAAGAAGAGGTGCGTCAAAGAAAAGCTAATATCCATTACTGATCCTTTCCAATTTCATTCTTCTTCAACTTCTTCTTCCTTAGTTGTTTCATTATGTAGTAATAACATTAGTATAACAAATATACTGATATGTTATTATAAATATGAAAAAATAGTATTTCACCATATATCAATCCTATGGAAAATGAAATCACCGCGCGTGGGTACGTACGGAATACCGTCTCCACATCATGGTGTAATCTGTTTTCCACCACCACCTTACATGGATGTGTATAATGGTGTAAATAATAATTTTATATGATTATTGTAAAGTTATATTGATTCTGAAATAGTATACATACACTTTAATAAAATTCTTTGATCATGGGATCGATATCACCGCTCCTGTGTACGTACGGCCTACCGTCTCCACGAGGTGATGTGAGTCGTTCTACATGATCCTAATTTCATAATGAATATATAAATGAATTTAATGAATAAATATGATATATTTTACACCAATAACATTCTGTAAATGAGTTATCTATAACCTAAAAATAATAATAAGAATTTATTGGACAAAACATGCATAAGAACAAAATGAAATAAACACCCGAATAACGAGTAACAACACAATATTACTAATAAGAATCTAAGAATATGACCATATATGATATCATAACAATGAGTAAAATTCTGGAAGATGTCAATAACATTATTTGAATCATTATACATGATTTTCAGACACATACGATGTAAATCAGACCTAAGGTATGAGAAAATCTCACAATCTCATTTTTATCTGAGATTGTTTATAATTTCGTATTTACTGGGATGTATTTATCATCAACATCCATGTTTCCTGAATATGTAATATTATTTCTACCCTCCTACAATAATTTAAATAAAATATTACTTGTTGGTGAGTTTGTAGTCAATGTTATGAAAGGAATCTTTTGTCATTTTTAGTACGCAGTACTTTTTGACTTTTTCGGACAAAGTACGTGAAGAATGTTTTTTAACTTATACGGCATGAATGGATTTTATGATTTCATAAAACATTATTCCCATGAATAATAATTTACAAGTTTTAAAGTTTATATATATTCAACTTCTTTTAGTTTAAATTTGTATGACATGTTAATAGAGGAAAAATGTTTGTGAAGTAGGAAGGATATTTTCCTCAAGAATGGAGTTCAAGCATTTTATCAAAATTATTTTACATCTATGATAATATAGGTTTATGTTTCTATCTCTATTTTTACATTGATTGGATTATGTTATCATGGAATTATTTTTATGATGTCCTTTTATCTTATATGGATTATGTTATGATGGCATGACGTTTAAGAATCCCATTTTTATTACATGGGTTATGCTATGATGTATGATTAATGATCTTGGGGAACACATAAGAATGGTATCATTATGAGACGGGTGGGACCTATATCTCCCTCCAATGCATTGGGTAAAGATTTATATCTCATGCGATAGACATGGCTAGAACGACAAGGTAAACTAGTTCAGTGATACAAGACTGAAACGAGGGGTGAAGTCGGTTCAGAAATGGACTTTGTCCACTAAGATAGTCTTGGAAATGAGTCTTGACTACAAAGAAATGATTCTCTATGATTATGTGTGTATGCCAAAAATTTCATGTCATATGTTATGATTATTGGGATTACATTTCACCACTATGATTTATCCCATTTTATGAAATTATGATCTCTTTTGCAGTTTTAGATTTCCAAAATATTATGTTTTTATGTATATATTGGGATTGATATTTCTTTTGTTTACCCTTACTGAGCATTTAAGCTCACCCTTTTGTATTTTTTCTTTCTCCCAGGTCAGGATGAAGGGTATTATGTATGATATGCCAAATGGGACTCTAGATATGATAAAGTAAAAGGGAGATAGTGTAAATGATTTATGAATCATTTGTTTGTGTTTCCCAGTTTCTAAAGACACTATACCTATATGGTCCTTTAATGGTTTTTATATATGTTGTAATAAGTGTTATTCAATTATGATGTAATAACAATGTATGTAATGTATGGGTCATTATAGTTGGTATTAGAGGAAGGTTATAGTCAACATTTAGAAACTAGGATTCGAAATCCTTAGTAAGAACCCTAATGATATATCTAAGCATACACAATCTTAGTGTTTTAGAAATGGCCATGAAAAACCTATGATAAGACTATAAATGTGAAATTTTATTCTTGATTGTGTGGTTTTGATATTATAATTAGTGTTGATAACACTATTCTTCTTGGTTTTAGTCAATGGATGGACCCCGAAGGAACCGTGTTAATGCGGAATGCGATGGGCAATGCAATGATTGTCCCCATGAGCAACTAGACATTATGGGAGCTAGAATGGAAAATATTGTAGCCATGCTCACACAACTTTCTCAAGCTATGAATCATGCAGGACTTCCAAATGAGCAAAGGGAGGAGCAAAATTTTATTGAATCCTTCATGAGGCAGCACCCACCTTCATTCAGTGGGTCTACTAATCCACTAGTGGTTGAACAATGGATCAGTACCACTGAAAAGATATTTTTAGTTCTTCAATGTTCAGAACATGATAAAGTCATCCTAGCAGCGTATCATTTGGAAGGAGATGCTGATAAATGGTGGAATCTTATTATGAATATGAGGCCATGAGATGAAATTGAGTCCATAGAATGAGACGAGTTCAAGAACTTATTTTTCAATAAGTACATCCCTCGTATTCTTTGAACAATGATGGAGAAGGAGTATCTTGAACTGAAACAAAAGGATGATGAATCTGTTGGAACCTACGAAGAAAATTTTACAAGACTTGCATGGTATGCTTCAGGAATTATTATCCAACCTGAGAGTAAGATCGATCGATTCTTTAGTGTCTTAAAACCAAGTCTTCAAAGGTCATTAGCCATATGGGAATTAAATATCTATGAGGAAATCGTTCGATGTGCTCTCAAGGTTGAGATAGATATTAGAGTAACCCATCAGTCATATTCATTTGATAAGAAGAGGAAAATGGAATTCAAAGGAAAATCTAAAGAGCACATTGAAAATAAGATGAGTTCTACATTAGGCTTAAGTTGTGGAATGAAACATGGAGGGAGTTGTCTTAAAGGGACAAGTAAATTTTTCAAATGTGGAAAAGACGGTCATCGATCATTTGAATTCCACAATGAAGGTAAGAAGATGTCTAGTGATGCAAACAAAGAAAAGGCTACACAGAGTGCACGTCGTACACTTCAATGTTACAAGTTCAAGGAAATGGGGAATTTTACTAATCAATTCCCTAATCCAAGGGTTTTTGATGATGATCGACATCAACAAACTCTTAAGGCTAAAGATAAAGGAATGTCACATGCAATTTCTATCAGCGATGTGGACTACGATAATGAAGTGGTGAAAGGTACACTTACCGTCCACTCTAAAGTAGAAAATGTTTTATTTGATACTGGATCCACCCACTATTTTATTTCATAAGAACTTTCTAAGGGTATCCCCATATTACCTCAACAAATACATATTGAGTTAGCCGTGAAAACACATAATCGCACAATAGTCACATCTATTGTTTTCAACTCTTCCCCGATTGAAGTTTGTGGGAAAGTGCTTCCTGTAAATCTTATGATCCTTCCTATAGTGGAATTTGATGTGATTCTTAGCATGGATTGTCTTTCTTTATATGGAGCTCATATCAATTTCCAAATAAGGGAAGTCACATTTCATATTCTAGATTAATCTATGATCGGTTATCAATGCAAGGATGAACATAACCTTACAATAGAAATTTATTCAATCATATATGTCTTGATTCCACTAAATGAAGGTTATTTATCTATAATGGTTTGTGAGAAACTCTTGATTAAGAATATTCCAATTGTACGGGAGGATGATGATGTCTTTCCAGAGGAATTTCAAGGTCTTCCACCAAATCATGAAGTTTAGTTTTCAATTGAACTCAGTCCAGTTGCTATTCCTATTTCAATAATACCATATAGAATGGCCCCAATTGAGTTGCATGAAATGAAGAAGAAACTCCAAGAGAATCTTGATAAGGGATTCATAGACCCTAGTGCGTCACCTTCGGGAGCACCTATTCTGTTTGTTACGAAAAAAAGATGGATCAATGAGACTCTGCATTGATTTCGAGAACTTAACAAGATCACTATCAAGGAAAAATATCCTCTCCCATGCATTGATGGCTTATTTGACCAACTACGTGGAGATCAATACTTTTCCAAGATTGATCTTTGTTCAGGGTGTCATCAATGAAGGGTCAAAAGGGATGATATACGAAAGACGGATTTCCGTACAAGGTATGGACACTATGAATTCATATTGATGCCATTTGGACTTACTAATTCCCATTATATCTTCATATATACAATGAATAGAGTCTTTAGAAACTATATTGATCAGTTTGTGGTAGTCTTTATAGATTATATTCTTGTCTATTCAAAGAACCAGGAAGAACATGCAGATCACTTGAGAATTGTATTAAAGACTCTGATAAAGGATAAAATTTATGACAAATTTACCAAGTGTGAATTTTGGCTTCAAAAATTTTCATTTTTGGGTCACATAATCTCAAAAGAAGGGATATTTATGGATCCAACAAAAATAGAGGTTATTGAAAGATGGTTGAGACCAACAACAGTAACTGAGATCCGAAGTTTTATTGGTCTGGTTGGATATTATCGACGTTTTGTGAAGGATTTTTCATGATTATCTAATCCAATCACCAGGTTGACTCTAAAAGGAGCTAAGTTCATGTGGACGGTGGAATGTGAAGATAATTTCAAGGATTTGAAAAGAAGGTTATCTAGTGCACCTATGCTCACACTTCCTTGTAGTGGAGAAAGGTCTGTGATCTACAGTGGTGCATCTAGGAAGGGTTTGGGGTGTGTTCTCATTCAAAATGATATGGTGATAGCTTATGCCTCAAGACAGTTGAAAATCCATGAGCAAAATTACCCAACTCATTATTTTGAGTTATATTTGGTAATCTCTGCATTAATGATTTGGAGGCATTATCTTTATGGTGAAAGGTGTGATATTTATACTGATCATAAAAGTTTAAAGTATATTTTCACACAGAAGGAGATAAATATGCGTCAAAGAAGATGGTTGGAGATGATTAAGGATTACTACTGCTAAATTCATCACCACCCTGGGAAAGCAAACAAGGTGGTAGACGCATTAAGTCAACAAGACCATGCTATCTTGTCCATGATGTGGATCACAAAAGATCTAATATTTATCGATTTACAAAGGATGGATCTTGGAATTATAATGGAAGGTGAAAAATAATATCTTTCCCAAATAAATGTTCAACTATATATACATGTGAAGATTAAAGAGGAACAGAAAGAAGATGCAGAGTTATAAAAGAAGGTGATAAATGTTCCTGAATTCAACCTTTATTGTGAGGGGACCATAAGGTTCAAGAATCAGGTTTGTCTTCCTCCCGTCCCATAATTAAAGAAGGAGTTGCTAGAAGAGGCTCATAGTTCTTCATTATTTATTCATCCTTGAAGCACAAAGATGTATAAGGACCTGAAAGAGTACTTCTGGTGGGCTGACATGAAAAGAGATGTTGCTGAATATGTCTCTCGATGCTTGGTTTGTCAGCAAGTTAAAGCTGAGAGACAGAATTCTAAGGGGATGTTACAACCATTACCCATACCGGAATGGAAATAGGAAAACATCACTATGGAAATTGTCACATGACTTTCTAAAAAATTCAATGGCAATAATGCTATATGGGTTATAGTTGATCGTCTTACGAAGTCGGCACACTTCGTTGGTATTAGAGAGGATTTCTCTCTTGATGAGCTTGCGCGGATATATGTAAAAGAAGTGGTAAGATTGCATGGAGGACCACTTTCCATTATATCTGATCGGTATCTGAGGTTTACCTAAATGTTATGGCGAAGTCTTTAGCACATCTGGATACAGAGTTGAGTTTCAGCACTGCGCATCCTCAGACAGTCGGTCAGTCTGAGAGAACAATTCAAACTCTAGAAGATATGTTAAGAGCCTGATCTATGGATTTTAAAGGTTGTTGGGATAAACACCTAACTTTTTTGGGAATATTCTTATAATAATAGCTTTCACTCTACTATTCATATTGCTCCTTATGAAGCTCTCTACGAAACGAAATGCAGGACTACAACTTACTGGGATGAAGTTGGGGAAATAAAGCTATTAGGACCATAGATGGAAGAAAAGGTCAGATCTATTCAACAACACATAACAACAGCCCAGAGTTAACAAAAAAGATATTTTGAAAATCAATGAAAAGACCTAGAGTTTAAAGTTGTTGATAATGTGTTCTTACAAATATCTCCTTGTAAGAGAGTAATGAGATTTGGAAAGAAGGGAAAGATGAGCCCTATGTATATCGGTCCTTTCAAAATACTGGATAGTGTTGGGAAGGTAGCTTACCGATTGGTGCTTCCATAAAATCTCTCTCAAGTTCATGATGTGTTCCATGTATCTATCCTGAGAAAGTACATACCTGATCCTTCACATGTACTCAACTCAGAAGTTGTACCACTGGAGCAAGATCTTTCTTATGAAGAACAACGATAGAGATTCTGGATCGTAGTGAAAAAGTAGTACGGAACAAGACCACTAGCTTGGTGAAAGTTTTATGGAGGAACTACCAATTAGAAGAAGCTACATGGGAGATTGAGGATATGATGAGGGAGAGGTATCCCCATCTGTTTGTTACAAAGTGACAAATTTCGAGGGCGAAATTCGTTTTATGGGGGGTAGAACATAACACCCCAGAATTCTATGAGAAATATTTTGTTTTTATGTTATATACATCATTAAATGAATCTTTCACTACAGACAACACTAGCTTGTCTTTCTTTACAAGAAATCATGGCTTTCCTCGATAGCTTGCATTGTACGAAATACCGAGTTTCACTAAACATCGATATGCTATTAAAATGTTATTAAAACTAGTCATTATGAATAGTAATAACCAATTTTTGAAATTTTAAAAACTTTATCTTTCAAAATGGACTTCATTTTTGGATTTGGAATATCGAAACTAGCCTTGGGTGAAATTTAGGTATTTTTCTGATAACTTTCACTTTTTGACGAATAGTGAAAACACTGGGTTACTATTTAAAAACTAAATTTTTATTTAAATAATTATTTATTTTATTTAAATTTATTTAGGAAAAAATTTATTCATAATACATATATATGTTCAATGTAATTCATTGGAGTCGTTTTATAATAATTTTAGATATATAAAAATTTTATTGTACTTTTGACAGTCTTTTACCCATCTCCTAGGAGAATTTGCAAATTTACATAAGACATTGTTTTACCACTTCTGTGGATGGAATTTAAAAAATCCAAGAGACATGATTGATGTCAGTAAGTAAAATGTGGTTCAATGAGATGAAAATAATTTTTGGTGAATTGTAACTTTTTACTTTTATTTACCAGGGTTAAAAGTAAATAGGGTAATTAAGGGTAAAAATGATATTATTATTACCCTAACACATGTCCTAAATCTATTAGACAAGTTTAACTTGACCAAAAAAACATTAGGGATAAAATATTACCCTTTATTTCCACTTGTATTATATTAGGACATTTAATATTATTTTATTTAATGCAGAGTTAAAATAGTTAAAGTCAAAGTTTAATAACTAAAACAATTTTAATATAGGGTTATACATAAGACAAATTAGACTATAAATATTAATTAGAAAGATAAAACTATTTCCTACATAATTTAATTTTATATTATAATTTTTAGACAATAAAAAATTAAATTTATTTATAAAACAATGATGATGCAGTAATTACATTATTAATGAAATATTAACATAATTAATGTTATAAATACACAAATAAATGTAATTTGAGAATTTTTATGAATTAAAATAATTTTATAGGTTAATATGACATGTTATAATTGATTTAATTAACATTGTTTGAACTAATAATGTTGTTATTATTTTCAGAAAAATCAATTACCATACAGTGTCAAAATGGACATAAAATAGTTTTTAAAAAAAATATTATATTTTTAATTGTTATTTTATTACTAAAAATATATGGTTCGGACAAATGACTTTGATATGGTTATATATATTAATAATGAACAACATTGTTTTCTTTTAGATCGATATAGTATGTTTATTAACCTTATAGTGTATGAAAACAAGAAGACATGGTAAAAGTAAAATTATTGAACTTAAAGTTATTTCTAAATGATAAGGATAAAATAGTAACCAAAACTTGTCGAAATTATATTGGATGATAGGATTTTGACCCATACCAACCTTAGATTCTAAATAAATCAATTTTGAGCTATTAAAAACTGAATATCACTTTATAATAAAATAATATTTTTAGTTTTTCTAAAGGTTCCCCTCTCCTCCCTTAAAAAAGGGAACCTCCTCCCTCTCCTCCACACACAACATTAAGCCATCAAGATCGACCAAAACCTTAAAAATTCAATTCTCCACTACCCTAGAAACATCCTAGATGTCATGGTCTTCTTAAAAGACCATCCATAGTGCCCTATGAGGAGGTTAAGAAGAGGCGTGTCAAAGAAGAGGTAATATCCATTACCGATCCTTTCCAATTTCATTCTTCTTCAACGTATTCTTCCTTAGTTGTTTCATTATGAAGTGATAACATCAGTATAACTCATATAATTATATGTTTTTATAAATATGAAACAACTCTAATTCACCTTGTTTCCATCCTATGAAAAATAAAATCACCGCTCAGGCATACGTATGGAATACCGTCTCCATACCGTGGTGTAATCTGTTTTCCACCACCACCTTACTTGGATGGGTATAATGGTGTAAAGAATAAGTATATATGATTAATGTAAAGTGATTTCGATTATGAAATAGTATACATAGACTTCAATAAAATTTCACGATCATTGAAATGATATCACCGCTCATGCGTACGTACGGCTTACCATCTCCACGATGTGATGCGACTCGTTCCACATGATCTTCATTGCATAATGATTATATAAATAAATTTAATGAATAAATATGATATATATTACTCTAATACCATTCTGGAAATTATTTATCTATAACCTAAAAAAGAATAATCATAATTTATTTGACAAAACATGCATAACAACAAAAAGAAATAAACACAAGAAACACAAGTAACAATGAAATATTACTAATAAGAAGCTAATAATATGACCATATATGATATCATAACAATGAGTAAAAATATATATTAAGTCAATAACATTATTATAATCATTATATAGGAGGTTCAGACATGTACAAAGAAAATCAGACCTAAGGTAAAGGAAAATCTCACAATCTCATTTTTATCTGAGATTGTTTATATTATGGTATTTACTAGGATGTATTTATAATCCACATCCATGTTTCCTAAATATATAATATTATTTCTATCCTACTAAATTTTTTTGAATCCAATATTACTTTTTTGTGAGTTTTTAGTAAAAGATATGAAAGGAATCTTTTGTCGTTTTTAGTATGAGGTACTTTTTAACTTTTTCAGGAAAAGTACGAGAAGAATGTTTTTTTAACTTATACAGCTTGAATGGATTTTATGTTTTCATAAAACTATATTTCCATGAAGCTTCCTTCACAAGTTTTCATGTTTAGTTTTAATCAACTTCTTTTAGTTTAAAATTATATTACATGTTAATAAAGGACAAATGTTTTTGAAGTAGAAAGGATATTTTCCTCAAGAATGGAGTTCAAGCATTTTATCAAAATTATTATCCATATAAGATAATATAGGGTTCTGTTTCTATCCCTATTTTTACATTTATTGGATTATGTTATGATGGAATTCTTTTTATGATGTCCTTTTTCTTATATGGATTATTTTAAGATGGCATGATGATTAAGAATCCCATTTTTATTACATGGGTTATGCTATGATGTATGATTTATGATCTTGTGGCATACATCAGAATGGTATCAATATGATATGGGTGGGACCTATATCTCCCTCAAATGCATTGGGTAAAGATTTATATCTCATGAAAAAGACATGGATGGAATGGTAGGTTAAATCTTTTCAGTGATACAGGACTGAAACAAAGAGTGTACTCGGTTCAGAAATTGACTTTCTCTAGTAAGGTAGTCTTGGAAATGAGTCTTGACTACTAAAAAATGATTCTATATGATTATGTGTGTATTCCACAAAGTATCATGTCTTATGTTATGATTATTGGGATTACATTTCACCACTTTGATTTAGCACTTGTTAGGAAATTATGATCTCTTTTGCAGGTTATGATTTCTAAAATATTATGTTTTTATGAATATGTTGTGACTGATATTTCTTTTGTTTACCCTTACTGAGCATTTGAGATCACCCATTTGTATATTTTCTTTTTCTCAGGTCAAGATTAAGGGTATTATGTAAGATATTCCAAAATGGACTCTAGATATGACAAAATAAAAGGGAGACAATGTAGATGATTTACGAATCAGTTGTTTTTGATTCCCAATTTTTAAAGACACTATACCTATACAGTCCTTTCATGGTTTTTTTATATGTTGTAATAAGTGTGATTCAATTATTATGGAATAACAATGTATGTAAAGTATGGGTCATTTTAACCGCCAACTGCTGGGAAACAGTTACCACCAGCCACACTGGTAGACGGTGCACGCTGACTGAGCGTAGTGCACGAGTTCCAACTGTAGAGGCCTCTGATGTTTTAGGCGAGATAGATTCCCACATGGTTGAGGGATGGATGGAGGTGGTTGCATGAGATTTATGCAATGTTGAGACTCCAGTAGAGAATATGGTGATTTTAGCTAGAAGCCTTTTTTGGTGGGTGAACATGACAATGGTCCATATAGTGATGAGGCTTCAGTACTTGGACCATTACCCGAGACAGTACCTTCAAGTATTGTGTCATCTATATCACTACCTATTGGTCATCAGTTAAAATCGGTGGTTTTGGTAAAGGAAGCATATAGGATTAGTGCCTTATGCATGATTCAACATTAGATACCCATTAGGTTCCAAGGAGATCCTGACTCATAGGCAACTGAGGACCGGCTTGAGGAGGTGGCTGAGAGTTCTCTAGAGCTTCTATAGCTTTGGCATGATGACTTTTCGGGGGCTGATTATTCATCGAGCCATACTAATCATTCCAAGTACATGATGAATATGATATGATCAGTGCTTCAGGTCTTGGAATTCCGAGCGAGATGTGATTAAAGACATCTGATTCAAAACTATTACTATATGCATTCATACTTATTTTTTGGTGCTAGAGAAATCCTTTGTGGTTGAATATTCTTTGGCTGAGCTAATGCAGCCAGTGAATTTTTGTAGTGGGAAATTAGGAAACCGGCACCAGTCATAGAGAATTGGGTGTGTAAAAATGTTTCGAGAATAATAAGTGTTAGATATAGATGAATCATCTAGTCAACAGATGTTGTAGTAGAGCTGCGAGAGCATCATGAGTTGGTGCACTATTTAAAATGTTACAACCAATCCTTTTTTTAGAACCCACCAAGTTCAGGGTGCTATAGGACAGGGTTATAATGTAGCTGCATGCAGTCATGGAGTGTAACCCAAGGGATCTAGGAATGATTCTAGTAACGGTGTATTTATACTACTAGCGTCCGTATCATTTGACCTAGGTACCAATAAATTCTTCCTTCCATGAATCTTGTCCATGAACTAGAGTTTCCAGTTAAAACATTGACTTGACTCACAAATTTGGAGATACTTATGGGAGGAGAATCTATAACCACACTTGCGCCGATGGTGTGAACAGACCCTTGAGGAGAGAGTTTCAATTGGAGTTTTTTTGTGGCATTATAGAGGCCTTATGACTATCATTTTGTATTGACTAGATATCCACAATTCATACTCAGATTGACTGTAATTGGAGAAAAGATTGTCATTTATCTACAACATAGGGATGCTGTTTTCTTTATTTGGTGTAAAAAAGGAAACCCATGATTCATAGGTTAAACTCATGCATATGTGGGTGCATCTGATCACTCTTGAGTCGGATAGCCTTACCATCATGTCAGTATGAGTATTGAGTTTTCAAGTTCCCAACAGGAGTGGATAGAGTACCTCCAAGACCATGACTTTGAAGTATTCTACACTCCTGGTAATGAGAACATGGTATTAAATGCCCTCAGCATGAGGTCTAGCCTGTAACTACTGAGTGAGGCGATAGAGCAGCTAACTACTTTATGGATATCATACGTGGATTGAGATGGAGAAACATATCGTCAGTATAAGATAGTCAGTTGCACACTTCTTCAGTGAGTCATGGAGGTGCATCATGGAGACACTAAATATAAGGCTCGACGTGTTCAGATATCATAAGGACAGACACCTGATGGATTTTATGAATGTGGGGAGCATTTCATCCCCTTCAAAGGACGAACCATGATACCTATAGTGCTACAGGAGTAGGTGTTTAGAGAGTCACATACCTTCTTTCAAAAGGTACATCCTTGTGGGGTGAAGATGTATTAGGATCTTTGATGTAAGTACATATGGCCCAGGAAAAAGGAAGCAATGAAAGAGTTTGTATCACGATATCTCACTTTTCAGCAAATGAAGACTACACAGAGTTGGAATAAGTATTATACCGACAAGATATGGAGACCTCTAGAGTTCTATGATGGTGACCACTTCTTTCTGCGGGTATCACATCGATGAGGTTTGCAGTGATTTGGATGGGGTGGAATGTTATCTCTGGTGTTTATCAGACCCTTTTAGATCCATAACTGAGTTGGGGAGGTGGCATATTGCCTAGCCCTTCCAAAACAGTTGGAGAAGTTTCATTATGTATTATACGTATCCCAGCTAAGAGGATAAATTCATGACCAAACTCATATCATCGAACACGAAGAGATGGACATCGAGAATGGGGTGACATTTTCTAATGTTCTAGTGGCGATTGAAGATCGACAAGAGAGTTTCCTTTGTGGGTGATTGATACCTTTTGTTCATGTACATTGGCAGAACATGAACCTCCAGGAGAGCACATGGTAGCAGGGGGCTCATATTTGTGCTTAGTACCATCTTTTAGTTGTTTGTCCTTTGTTGTGGCTTTCGTAGACGTAAATCCCTAAGGTTGGGAGAATGTAATGTTCTGTAAATTCCGTCTAATTATTTTAATTATATGGAATTATTTCTAGACCGCTAAATATGATGGTACGGGATTCCAAGGCCTGGAGTTCCCAGAATGATCCATCAATGTTTTGTTAAGATTTAATTACTGTGCATATGTGGTTTTATAGAAAATGTGGAAGAACTCATAATTTCCTCAGATCAGAATTCTGAGGGCACCATTGCATTTAGAATGGCAGGTTTACCCGAGGAGCAACTTATGTTTAGTCGGAACAAGCCTCCTTTGATAAAACCAAAAAATGGCATAATCATGAATAAAATAATAAAATATATATTTTTATTATTCAAATACTTATAAATCAAAAATGTAGATCATATTGAAAATCTAATACCTCTATTGATCTTATGAGGGCATGCTTTATTTAAGCCGATACTAACATTTCCTAGCGTGGGCCACCAGTGAAATTTTGTTTTTGGCCGTAAATAAAATAATTAATGGACCATTATTTTATTGTAAAATACATAACTTTTAAATCATATCTCAGATTGGAAATCTGAGAGTATCGTTGGGTTCATTGGGTCACGTTTCACTTAGGTAGACCCTATCCTCAATCGGTGCATGTCAAAGGTGATTTCTAAAAATTTTACAAACTTTTTTTAGGTACATTAAGTAAACAAGCAAGCGGCATTTTATAACATTTGTACCATTTCACAGAATTGAAATATGAGGGCACCGTTGATGTAACATCCCCAATATTTGCATAAAGATGCAATCACCTTGATTGGAGTAGGTTGAGGGTGAATTCTAGATTTCATAAATTTCATGAGAGAATTAAAAGAATTTAAATAATATAAATAAAAAAGTTTATTTTATTTTTAAAACCTCCCAATTTGTATGTGCACTGGTAGGGTCCACCTGAAGCCTTTGAACTCCATATTTAATCTGAGTTTACTATTGCTTTCTCCCCCAAAGTAAATGTTACAACTTTTGTTTAATTAATGTGCCCCCAATTAATTGAGTTAATAGTCTTAACACAATTAAAATTGGCTTCTCATACTTTTGGTTGAGATCATGGGAAATGGGGATTTTGGTAGAGCCATGATAAACTAGGAAGACCATCCTCCAAAAGAATATCCTCTCCAATTAATTAACATTATCTGAATCAAGGAACATGGAACCAACTTTGGGAGAGTGCTGCAGGATCAATGAACATCGATATCATCAAAATCATCTTCTTCCTCATGCTGACACCAACCAGCAATCGAGGTAGGGGTTTTTAAATATGCTTGAATTTTTTTATTTATTCTTCATATCCTAAATTCTGGATGATGATGGCCAAACGAACATGGCCATTGTCCATCTCATAAACCATGCTCCTCTTTTTTTTTATTTTTCGCATGTTATTTGTGCATTATTTAACGCATAATATTTATTGGAACTTGAAACAATGAGTTTTTCTAAGAGTGATATATGGATGCGAAACCCTCGACACAAGGATCACAAATATGCAATCATTTAATTTTTCAAGCTTGGAACGAAGCCTCAATAGATTTTTAAAGGGAGTTTCTAAATATTTATTAGCACTGGAAACAAAATATTCGGTTGATTGTGACATATGGATACAGAGCCCTCGACCAGAGGATCATGAATCTACGATTTGTCACATTATGTGATCTTAGAATGAAGATAAAGTAGACAGTAGAAGGTCCAATGAGGATGTGAAATTCCCCTGTGTCTTTGAGGAGTAGTTGCTGTTTAGATAAGTCGTGCGTCGGTGGTCCAGTGCGGCTGGTGTAGGCAGGGCGGCGGCTAGGCAGACTGTGGGGTGTAGTTTTTCCGGTGTGGTTATAGGGAGGTGCGAGCAAGCCATGATCATCCTAGAAGTAGCATTATGGGTTGATGAAGGATGAGAGTTTACATTGATGATGGTGCTATGAAATCATGGAATGAGTTAATTTGAAAGAGAAGTAATTGATTGAAAACAAAATTAAAAGTAAAATGAATAAGAAAATAAAAGGGGGAGCCACTGTGTGGACATGCGTGGTGAAAAGTATATAATTAAAGAGATTGATTAAGAATGAAAATAAATATAAAATAAAAATAGTTTAAATAATGCTATTTTTATTTATTATTGTAAAAACCATAATTCATCCATAACTTATCCATTCAACATCGGTTTCATGAACAATCAGTGGTAGTATTACCCTGACTTGAAGACAAAAATTATGAGTCCAATATTGGTTGTCTTTTTCAGGATTTTGGATCATGTACCTAAAACACTCAAATAATAATAATATATTATCATTATTAAAATTTTGACCCACACGTTCATGTGACGTATGATAGACATACCGTAAGTGGTGAAATGATCCTAACATTATGTTGGTTGATTTAAGTCTAATGATGAATATTAAATTCTGGTTTGTGGATTGGGTCCACGAAACACCCAATAATAATAATAATATTTTGGTGGTATCTTGTATTTGACTTATCTCGCTCACTCGATGTTGAAATGACAAACCGTCCGGGGAAACAGAAACCATGGATTGAGACGGTCCTCTTGATATACCACACATGAGTTTTGGATAAAGTTGGGGTACGATAGGGTTGGATCGAACACGTATCTAACCGGAACCTTGGGACTAAAAGGCCAATATCATACAGACCGAGTGTCCGATTGACACACCGTCTATCGGGTTGAGACCCCATTTATGTGGAGGACCCTTGAGATAGTTTTTTGTGGGACTTAGTGGAAGTTAGAGTATTGAAATTGTGGCTTGAGGAGTGGACCCTCCATAAATCTTGCAAGATTAGTGCGGGAACCTTGTAGCTGGATATAACATGAGAAAAGGATCCTATGTGGGTCTACACTTTGGGATCCAGTGTGGGTATGGTTATTCAATAAAAATATATCAGGATTTGGTTTGAGTCTGATGATGTACTGACGATGTACTAGGATACTGTGTGGGTCTGCCGATGCACTGATGATGTACTAGGATCCTGTGTGGGTTTGACGAAGTACTAACAATGTACTAGTATCCTGTGTGGGTATGACGTCGTACTGATGATATAATAGGATCCTGTGTGGGTCATACATTGTAATTATGATGTACTTGGATCATGTGTGGGTCTGACTATGTACTGATGATGTACTAAGATCCTGTGTGGGTCTGACGATGTACTGACGATGTACTTGGATTCTATGTGGGTTTGATGACGTAATTACGATGTTCTAGGATCCAATGTATGTCTGAAGATATACTATGAACCTATGTTGTTCTGATGATGATTTAGGATCCTTCTTGGTTCTGCCTCTTAATAGTGTAAGATGAATTAGTAATTACATTTAATCATCCCTACTACTTTACCTTAGTTATACCTGGTATGAGCTGAGTCCTTACTTTCATGGTGATACCATGGTGGAATTCTTCTATGTGGTGTACCCGTGTGGTACACATCTTCGTGGTATTCCAACCTTTTTGGAATAGCTGAGCATTGTGTTCTTGGATTATAAATTGTTCTTCATCATGATTGAGATGTGCTTACTTGATAACTTAGGTATATGTATGGGCATATATCTAAGTACTACATTCAGTTGAATTCTTCTTGTGTGATTTATCCATTGTGGATTTCTTGAGACCTTCAGGGACTTAGGGTTCCTACTAAGTATCTTTATACTCACCCCTTCATGGGATATTCCCGAATCCTGTTGTTTTTAGGGTAGACGATGAACAAAATTGATTGAGGACGGGGGTACCTGGACTAAAGGTAGCTTGGAGGTGGACCTTAGAAAAGGTGCACCATAGAGACGACCATTCTAGATCTATACCTATCCTTCAGGTAGGATCCTTGGCAGATGTTCACAAGAGATGTTCAGTTTACTTTTACTTTTAAGCTTCCCTTGTACTTTCTAGTTGGTCTTGTATTCTATCCCCACTTACTTTTAGCACAATTTTTTCTATACAATTTACTTCTATTTGTATCTTACTTTGTGCTTAGTTGAGCGTGTTTACATGATATAAAGGCAATGCCTTCCAGTTTTTAGGGGATACCCCTTTCGGTGATTGTCGCCGGCCCCTGGCCATTGGATGGTGGGCTAGGGGTTGTCATGGCATTGGCCCCAGGGGATGGGTCATGACATGAATTGTTAGAAACCTCTTAAAAAAACAAAAAACGAATATATTATTCCATCACTATCTTTGTGGAGGACCATTAAAATTAATTCATACAAGGTAAAATTTATATCCACACATTAATGTAAAAATTATTATTTAATTTCAATTCTACACATTCCATTATATCTTGTATTTTTCTTAGAAGTAATAAATCAAAACCACAATCTAATGAAATATATATATATTTTTCAAAACACATAGTAGAGAGAACAAACAAGCATATGTGTTATTATGTTCACATGTTAGCTTATGTGTGATGTTTCATCAATGTAATCATATAATCATTCCCTAAGTTGATCTTCATGTTATAATGGGCTTCAATTCAATCCAGTAATATAGAGATAAACTCAAATATTTGGAAAAGGAAGTATTATTCTACTTTTTAAATCATCCATTTCTCATGAACAGAAAATTGGAGGATCATGAATCTATATTGGAAAATACACCAACTGTGTAGTTGTTGATACCCAATAAATAAGATTAACATCCAAAATTGTAGAGTCAATGGAAATTATCAAAGTTGGGGAAATTAAAATACTGATGGAATACACTATTTAATTTTCAAAATAGACCACCATCCATTCACTTGATTAAGATGTAGATTATTCAGTATAACTCATACCAAAATATGCTCATATATCCAAATAAATCTAATGGATGGAGTTAAAAATGAAATTATAAGAGAAGTTGGAAAAATAATTTATATGACCATGTGAATCTCCTAGGTGTGTTATAATGATCATTGGAAAGAAAAATAATTGATCAATGAAGATATGAATTAACTTCTAGGATCTCAATAAGATAATTATATAGAACCAGTATCCTCTTCCAATGATTGGTGACTTTTTGACCCATTGTGAAGTTTGTAATACTTATCAAAGTTATAAAATTTTTCTAGATATCATCAACTGAAGGTATATAAGGATTACATATAGAAGTTATCCTTCCATATAATGTTTAGAAACTCTGATTTTCTAGAGATACTTTATATACATAATAATTCACCTAAAATCATCCCCAATATAATAAATAGAGTCATTAAATATTTTGTAGAAAAATTTGTGATGTAATTTTTCATTGATATTCCATTAACATAGAGTGAAATATGGGAGATGAAAATATAATAATGATTGTGATGGATACACTAAATATTTTAACATAGAAATATTTAATGTATGTTTTCAGGAAAAAATGCATTGAATGATTTATGGAGCTTATGAAAATGTTAATCAATATTTCTGTATAAAAAATACCATTATGTGGATATTTTTTTCAATATTCTAGGGGTAAATCAATGAATTGATCGAGTTTTTTAGGCATAATGGGTGATATACAGATAGATTATACCTCATGGTAGTTAAATATTTAGGTAGATAAATTCTGGACACAAAATATGTAGCTAAAATATATAATATTCTCTTGGAATCATTGGTGTAACAAACTCTATGCTGAGAAGTGTGACATATATGATGATAAAATGAGAATAAAATGTATATGAACATTATTATGGATAAAAATTTATCAATTAATTTGGTCTTAGATAATCAATGGCTATGATATCTCCCAAATACAAAATTGAAAATCATATACCACTACACCACTGCTTTTGGTGACCGTGGTTTCCCCATCTCTAAAGGGAAAAAGCTACCATTAAAAGTTGTCACTATAGGTTACCCTAAAATGGTAATGGGAGGGGTCACTAGGAAAGGATTTATCAACCTCCATTAGACACCAATAAAGATATAAATTATTGGTGGAATAATTGGCAGTCAGTAATGCTTGTAGAAAAATACACATTATTTACTACCATAGGTGGTCACTTACCTGTAGATTTTTTTAATCATACAATTGTTATTCCATCTAGAATAAAAAACAAAAAAAATAAAGAAGCACAAAATAATAAACTAGTACTCTAAAAATATTAGACCCATCCAATATCATTTCTTAATAATTCAAAAAATTCAATAAAAACATTAAACAAAGAAAATATAAATAGGATATTTTTTCTCTTGGAATAAAGAAGTCATTTTTATGAGAAATTTTATAATATTTTTTTCTAAGAGACATTTTTGGAGGGAAATAGTAAATGGATTGTGGAATTGGACCATATTTTCATTCATCCAGGAATTCTAATAACATAAAACCTACAAGAAAAAATTGAAATTTAAACTAAAGATTATAATTGTCACAAAACAAATAGTATGGATGCACCATTTTTTCTAAGAATTCCAGTGAAATATTCCAATCAAAACATTTTTTTGAGTAGATCGGCACTGTTGTTATCCATATTCATAACAGATGATGAAAAAATCTATGGAATATAATGAGGATTCTCATTCCAATTTACAATCCTACTCACTCTAGGACACAACTCATTTTTTGGGGATCCATGTATCCTAAATAATTATAAAATTTATGGTGTATCTAGGTCCCTGAAAAAGAAATCTCACCATGTGACTGGATAAAAATTAATAAATCCAACCGACCACATGTCTACTATTGTTGAGTAATTCATACTACCCAAACGGAATATCATGTACCACGTACGACATCATGAGTATATCATTCAAGTAATTGTTTCTTGGAATAGTGAATACTCTAGCTATTCAAAGAACATATTATCAATTATTTCTTTAACTATTTTTATAAAATTCATTTGGTCCATGTTGGGGTTATTCAATAATTTTCCAAATTATAAATTATTCTCCCAGATAAAAATCTGAAATCATTAATATCACTATATTAGTGGAAAATTTCCTTGAAATTGTTGACTATAGGCCTATTATTGTTTGTTATAATCTTCTTAAGCTCATAAATTAGGATATTTTTTTAATCATGGGAGATATTGTTAATTATATCATTTCTGAAAATCAATTTCTAGTAATTCTCGGATGGAAATTGAATGACTGTTTACAAACTAAATCTGAATGTGTAAATATTATATTGGGGATATCCTAGACTAGAAAAAAAATTTTAAATATTGGATTATCAAATTCTTTGGAAACTCTAATCCTTTATTTCTTTTTTGAATAACATGAAAATTTTTGCTTCCCAACCGAGTTTACACAACTTAATTGGGCCCTACTAAATTGTTCTAGTGTATCAATAATGATTAATGGCTCACCTAATGTATAATTAGGATATAAATATATTGTAATACAATTTATCCCCTCACATCAAATTTATTTTTAAATTTTATTGACATCCTTATAAAATTTATTCTTAAAAAAATATATACTAATGTTTTATTAGAAATTAATGAAATTAGAAAGATAAAAGAACTCCGCTATATTTTTAATAATAAATATATTATAATTTTTGTGAATATGATGAAATTTATATTTCATTTATAAATGTTGTTTTCATGAATTATGAGTCAATCTTACATCAATCTACTTGTTATAGAAAATATATGTTTTATTATGGTTGGATATTGAATGTTTCTAGGTGTAACTGAATTGCTAAACTCACTGGATTCAAAATTATAGATCTATTTTTAGCTATGAGGGATTACTAATTATACATGAATAGTCATGGAATGTTATCTTGAAGGGATTGAAAATATAATTTTATGCATCATTTAAGTTCTAAATATAGGCCTCTCTCAAAAGATTGTTATGTTTTCATTATGAGGTTAATTATTTCATCAATGTTTTTATATGCATGTCAAATATAAATAATTTCTTTGGGAATATTTTATTGGATTAAAAATACATCCAAAACATCATTATTATAGGTTCAATCAAGGAAAATAATATTTTTTTATAGTTTCATGGATAAAATGTGTCAACCCCATAGAGTTTAGTGTACATAGACATAATAAAAATAATATTCATTATGGATTATCTAATTTACATCTACCAATAGCATATTTTGTGGTATCTAAATTCTTCATTTATATTTGTGAATGGATGTTTTATTGAGCGGATTCTAGTAAGAAATTTTTGCAAATGGGATCTTCTATTTAGATGACTATTAAAGGATATTGTAAGTCCATTATGCCCCAAGATAAATGGGTTCTATATAGGTTGTATGATTTGAATTTCTAGACCACAAATTAGATGTTCAAACCCATTACCTCCTCTTAAATTATTCTATCAAAGTTAGAAAAACTATGTATTTTAGAGTAAATAGGTCATTTTTATTAGATTAAAGAACATATCCCCATGTATTATGCTAGGATATTGAAATTTTTTATCTTTATTGACAAAGAACACTGATTATAGATTTATTAATAGGTAACGCGTCTTAGTAATATGATATTGTATACCGATATTTTTGGAAATCTTATAAGGCATCCTCGATGGCCTAATTGATTCAAAAAGAAATGCATCATGTTAGGACGATTTATTTTAATATAGAGGATCTAGAAAAATAAGAATCCTACATATTATTTACATTCATAGGTAGGTATTCATACTATTAAATTATGATTCATTTGTATGAAGAATGAAGATGAATTTAATCATGTATATTATTTTTAAATTTATGAAACTGGTTTGGAAGTTTATATGTATCCATTTTCTTTGTGATCTATAGCTAGGATAGGACCTAACCTCATTTTTTTGTTCTCTCATGAAACTACACTTGAGTCCCAAAATGACTAATCTTCTCCATACGCACTACCAAAACACATCAATTTAATTCCTTGTAACTCCTACCACCATGATTTATGGACACCCAATTTATAAATTATACCCTTAAAACATCAATGAATACACAATGTAATTTAATAACATGAGGCAACATAATTTCTTAAAAATAGGTATAGCCCAATTTTAGATCACAACACTACACATCTTAGAATCTAATTACTAAACCTAACTGACTCGTTTATTTAGTGACACAAATCATAATTCAAAATCATTTATTCTATTTTATCAGTCACATTAAATTTAAGAAATCATATATGGAAAGAAACATAGCCAAAATATTACCTTTGTTATTTATTCTACTCCTAGACCCATTATAGTACATAACTCAAATATTAAGAGACTTTTTTCACCAAAAACATAATAGTTCATGACCAAAATCCTTATAATAAGGATGAAATGACCATAAAAAATTCTTCATACAAATCCAAATCATTACATTAATCATTTCATGTATCATATGAATAACTAGAATGTACCTATTGTAGGTAATCTATTGAACTAGAAGAAAAAATATCTTCGTAATAGAAGGATTCTTAGGATAGGTCATTACCATATCCAAAAAAAAATTAACTTCATTCAATATGAAATTTTATTTTCAACATTTTTCAACATTATTTCACACTGATGAAGTTATCTAAATAGAAAGAGACATAAATATAGACATATTAACATATATTTAAAGTGACTCATACAAATTTATATGTCACTTTTATATTCAATGTAGGTCTATAGATTATCAAAAATGGTATTTAGTAGCTTCACTCTTTGAATCCAACCAATACAACACCAAATCCTCCCTCTAAAATGACTAATAAGAGAAATGAAATACCCAACACAATTAACAATACAATTACAAAATATCTCTTTATATATCAGTACTCTAATCTATGAAAGTAAAATATCAATGTTTTTACCAGATGTGATACTACCCGAAACTATAATGATAAAACTCTATTATATTGCATCGTATCTAGATCTATGGATATTTTATCATCTAGTATAAAATTATTGATTAATTCATGCCATCAGTTTTAACAGCTAAAGCACATGATTTGAATGACATGAAAAAACTGAAATAATTAGTAAACATACTACAATTCTACAACATATTCATTATTAATATAAATATATTAGATTAAAAATGTTTTCCAAATTTTTTAACAGTAAAAGAAATACCCAAACATTTATCTCATGGAATAGATATATTGAAATTGATATTGAATAAACACCGTAGTTCAGACCCAGGGATAAAAAAACTCAATTAACATGGTAGACAATTGTGATTGTGCCTTTCATAGATCTGTAAAAAAATTAATTTGACATATTCAATATAACTAGAATGACCCCAAAAACATATAATTTTAGGAAAATATGTATGATGAAAAAAATAAGTCACCTTTGGAAAAAATAAAAATTATAATATGACAATTTTTTTATTTCTAGCAATAATATTTCTAGAAATAAAATTCACATTTATAAGTGATATAAAGATAGGGAGACTACGGAAAATCATGGATATATAATAAAAAATAAATTTTAATATTACAACAAAAAATACCATAATATAAGAATGAAATAACCCTTAAATACTTCTATGAAAAAAAATTATAAGTGTATAAACACAATACAAAACAACGAGAATAAAAATTCAACCAATAATCAAAAATTACATCCAATTAATAATTTATAAATTTCATGTCATTTGAAAGTAATGAAATTGTTGAATCAGTAAGGAAAAAATATATTATTATTTTGGTAAATCATAACATTTTAACATAAAATATTTTTCAACATGCTACTATACAACCTTCGAAGTATATTGCCATTACATAATCCAATTATAAAATAATAATGCCACCAACCAACTACAACAATGAGTTTTCCGGTATTTTCAATATAACCCCCAAGTAATGATTTTCATTATGTCTTACAATTTCTATATCCCAACAAATATGCTTTAATTCCATGAAAAAACCCATTTCATAAGAGGAATTTTTTTTAAACAATAGAATCCATGATCATCATAGAAAAACAGGTTTTTTTAGTAAAAAAAATATTTCTTAATTTTATTATCTAAAATACAATTAAAATTATTCATAAATATATTAATTAAAAACAATTATTTTAAAATAAATATGAAAATATGCGAAATATCCAATATTAAATAATTATAATTATAATTTAATCCATGGTGTCAATGAAAACAGAAGTGTTTATTTTGTGGAATAAAATATTTTAAAGAAATATTTTTATCTATTATCTATAATTATCTATTGAATTTTGTAAAAAATAAAATAATCTTCAACAAAATTGAAAATAGTAGAATTGTAGAAAATAATAAAAATAAAGATATATTTACCAAAAAACAATTATTAAAAATGAAAATTAAAATAATGAATTTAAAAATATGAAAAATAAAATATTACCATTGTATTTTTGTGGTAATAAATTATTATTTATGTATAATTATTCTTAATTTCATGATGGAATAAGGTTGTAATAATTGAAACATGATATTATGGATAATAATTGATAACTTTAAAAAAGTAAAAAAACATAATTAGTTCTATGAATGAGAAATAATATATTGGTTCTGTAAAATATTAAATTTATAAAAGAAAAAATTTATTGATTGAAACAAAAGTACGTGAACATGATAAAAATCAAGAATGCAGTTTCTCTTCTTAAATTATACATGATCAACAATTCTCTACGATCTATAGTAGATAAGTATGATCCTAAATCTAAATTTACTATAAAAATATATCTGAATTTTTCTTTTATATAAGAATATATCTAACTAAAATATATTAATGTAACTAGTATTAATTTATTAGTGAATACATGTGTTTACATAATAAATGTTCATGTGTATGTGTAATATAGTTAAAAATTATAAATAATGCAACATTGTTAATCATTAAAAGAATAAAATTACTGGTTTCTATATAAATTAAATCAGATCATGTGTTGATAAAATGGGCGAAAAGGTTCATATCATGTTATAATAAAATACATGAATTTTTAAAATATATATACGATTGCATTATAAAATTTTGCAAAGTGACCCACCAATGAAAACCAAAATTCATTATAAAAATTAATGTGATAAGATATATTCAAAAAATGGATCATTTTGTTAATAAATGATAAATATAAGGGATAATTTCTCTAAATAATAAAATACCATAAACTAATTAAGTAAAAAATAGATGTTTAAAATAAAATATAATTATAATAAAAGTATTTTATTTGGCAATGAATCAAATGATATCAGAAAATTTATTCAATGAAAAAAAATTAATACAAAAATATAATTATTATAGTTGTAAAAAATTTATGAAACTCTATTATTAATGAATGAAAATATAATAAAAGAAATTATAAAATACAAATTTTTAATGAAATCAAATAACTATAGTGAAATGAAAATTTAATATGGTATAGAAAACAATGTTCTAATATAAATCCAGACAACATAACCCATACATTGAAATCTTCCATCTATATAACTGCAATGAATATGAGATGGGTTAGAAATAGGAAATAAAATAAAATATGTCAAATAAAATGAATAATCAATGGTTTTAGGGGTAAGAAAAATTTGTTTTCAAGCTTCCTAGAAAAACGTAAATCATAATATTTTTTCCTCATACTATCCAAAACATGTTTTGAACCGAGTGAGGATGGGTGATTCTAAACTGTAAGAGTTACGTAGAGAATGAATTAGATTTAATAGAACTGAGGGACAATTTGTGGTGGAAAGGGAAATGCGGTCTGCTGAAGGGGATTTTTCATAAGTTACCAAGTCATAAATTTTTCATCTTGTGAATAGAGATATATAAAATATATTTTAACCTATTTTCATCAACAACCTATAATATTGTTAATTGATCTATTTAGTTATAATTTTATCATGGTTTGAAAATATATCTTTATGAAATGTATTAGTGGCATGAATATAGACATTATACATTCCATTATAAATTAGAATGATGAAAAAGGTCCGAACATTTTTTATCCCACAAGTGAAATGTCAAAAAAGAAAATATAATAATATTATTCTAATCATTATAATAAACATTCAAATGAACAAAACATTGTATTTAAATAATATAAATATATTTTTTGTATAAAACTAATAATTATGCGGTTAGTATGCACAAATTTTCAAATAATAATAATAATCATGTTGGTAATATGAACACATGATTTATAAAAAAACTAATATTGGTGTTTTTTATTTATTAAATACAAACTCTTATATGATGCTATAGAATAAGAAATTGGTGACTTGTAAATAATAAAAACAATGTGAAGAAAATAAAAAATATATATTTGATATGTTACAAAACAATAAATATTTATATAATTATAGAATAGATATACCTCCACATCGGTTTTTATAACAAGTTCATTTACATAATTTTTAGATTATAATTCATAGAAAACATAATCAAAATTATTATTATCACAATTTTAATCATTTTTATAAGTATCATCATATTAATATACAAGATATAATTTTTAAAAAGTTCATATTAATCCACATATAAATAATTCTACAGAAAAATTTATACCAATATAATTATTGTCATATATTATTTTGAACTGATAAAAATAACTGGGCGAAACAACAGTGGTAGTGCATGAGGCTATAATTGTGCAACACATGTAGTTAAAGTTAAAAAAATGGAAAAATGTATAGTAATAAAATAATTAAAAATTATGAATAACCATACAAGTTTGATTTCAATGGTACCTATTTGATGAATTATCTATTTGGAATAAAGAACCCATAGATGAAAGAAAAATATCGAACAATTAAATTCCCCAATTGAAGAAATAAAAATTTACAAGTGTTGGGTGGAATCATTGTTGAAAATAGTATATGTTTTATGGTACTGATATGTGAAACTTATGGTGGGGTTATTTGTATAGTGATGCTAATTTTTTATTACTATGGAAGGTTATAGGGGAGATGATGCATGATTGAGGCTCTAGGAAGGGAATACCTAATTTTAGGGACAGATCAGGAGGGATATGAATGAGAGTGTGGCGATGGTAGTTGGGTAAGAAGAGGAGTCCCAAGGAGAGGTAGGAGGAGGAGTATTTGGATTTGGGGAGGGTTGTAAAGGATGGATAGGGAACCAGACCTTGATGTACAAGTGGAGGAAAGGGGTATTAGAGGGGTAGTGAATAGGCATGGGAAGGGAGAGAATGAGTGGTGACAGTTGTGGAAAAATTGAATAGTTTGTGTGGGGGAAAATAGATGTGATAATATTGAATAGTATGTTAGAAAATTAAATAAAAGAGATAGAAATCCATGGTGATTATACCACAATTTACCATACCCACACCAAAATTGGAAAACATCACTATATAATTCTTCACCATTCCTCAAAGATAGACAAAAGAAGTATTAGATATGGTTTCTAGTGGATCAACTCATCGTGACTATCCACAAAAAAATATGTTTGGGAATATTTCTCAGTTGAGGAGACTTATAATATATATGTGAAGGAAATAGTCTAACATCATGGATAACCACTTTTGGTCATCTCTTCCTATGATCTATCGTTTACTTCTAAATTTTAGTGTATTCTTAAACATGCCTGTAATATTGAATTGAATTACAGTATGGCCTACCACCCCACAAAATATGGAAAACCTAAAGGGACGATTTAGACCCTCATGGACATGTTAGGAGACTTCTAAATGGTTGTTAAGGGTTGATAGGATCTACATATACCATTAAAAATATTCACATAAAATAATAGTCTCTACTTGGGTATTAAAATTTCTACCTCGGAAGCTCTATAAAGGACGCGATGTCGAAATAATAATTTATTTTGATGATGTTCGTGAATGAATATTTATTGGAAAAATATTTTTCTTGATATAAATAAAATGATCAATCCATACAACACCATATACAATATGCTCAGAGTTATTATAAGATCATTTTATGAGAACAGCCGAATTGACTTAGTGTTAGAATTTAGAGATTATTTTTTATGTTGATTAACACTATGCAAGTGAGTAATGTTTTTTGTAATGAAATGGAATCTTATCCCTAATAACAAATGACCTTTTACGATCATTGATAATATAAGTGTAGTGGACTATCTATTAGAACATTCACCAAATATGGATTAAAATAATTATGTGTTCCAAGTACATCACCTAATTAGTTCAAATTAGATCCCTCCCATGTATTGAATCTGACGGTGGAACAACTGGGTAATGACTTATCTTATGAGGAGTAGTCAGTGATTATCATAGACAATTGAAAAAATGTTTTATAAAAAAATATAACATTTTAAAAGTGATATGGAAGACCCATAAATATGAATTGGTGCCATAGAAACCAAAGGACATAATGAAACAGATGTACCGTCATCTATTCTCAATCAAGAATATGAGCTGAATTTTCAAGGATAGAATTTCTAAATTAGAAAATAAGTTATCAACTTAATATTTTTTAGTGATACATTATTATAGAATAAATGTGTGTTATATTATACAATATTATACACATAAACATATATATAAACTATCAAAACATTATTTAATTGATGGAGATCATTACATTATTCCTTGATAAAACCAAGGTAAATTACAAATTTTACAATTAAAAAAGATATTGGAAAGAATGTTTAGAATGGGAAAACACAGATCAATACAATCTGTCAGAGTTATCACTTTTGAGAATGAACAATATAGAAAAAAAAGATAATTTAATTAATCTATTAAACATATAAGAAAAACTATAAGTCCTTTTGAGGAATTTTAGTTAATACTAAAATTATTAATAATAAGATATTTCTAAGAGTTAATAAAATAATAATTAGTAAAATTATCATTTTGAATTGTAACATGACGATTTAGAATAATATCATGACTGTTGGAATAATAGTTTCCCCTAAACAATATAATTCCATGTAAATAAAATTTATCATGACTAATTAAAAAAATTATTATTCCATAATAGAAATATCAATATTAAAAAAATTATTAGAAATTAGTAGAATAATTTTATTAAATATTATTTTATTGTATATTGTAAAGAAAAAAATTCCTTATTAAAAATTATAAATACATTTGATAGAAAATTATTTTGATAGAATTATTGTAATTTTTAGAGTATGGACATAATAATTTTCTAAAGTGTGATATTTTAGTAATTTTATGAAATAATTCAATTTTAATGAGTGTAGTTTAAATAATATTATTCAAATATTGCACATTATATGACCTAATGATAATAAATATAGACATAATAAAAGATAAATTAGTTATTTTCGAATAAAATCAATTTAATTAGATAAACATGTCATTTAAAAACAATAAACATAATTTACAAACATATATATTGTTTTCAAAATTCAAATGTAAAAAGTGTTTTATTAGAGTAACTATTTTACATTTTTTTTAATTTTTTTATAAACAAGTGAATCCAGTTTATAAAGGATGTTTAATTCATAAATCAATATTATATTATTAATGTAAATTTCATAATATAAAAAATATAACTTTTAAAAGATTTATCTTGTATATAATAATTTATTTAATATTTTAACCATTAAAAGATCACTCCCTATGTATAAATATCTCCCCACACCTCCCTTCCAAAGCAGATTACCTTGAAATTTAGAATGCCATATATATATTCTCAAATACTAACTATAAAGCCCATTATAATTTTATGGATCAACATAGAGTAATCAAACAACAAGAATTCAATATTTTAAGGCATTCAATAAAGGAATAACTTCGTGAGAATTGGTGTTATCATCTCATCATTTGGATTCATTTTCATTTTCAAATTTTAATATCCCAAATTTCATTGGTAATAAAAAACAAATAAACAAAATTATAAATACATTAAAATGAACAGTATAATGATAACATATTATAAAAATTTTATTTTTAATATCATCATATATTTTATATCCCACACACTCTCTTTCGACAATGTCTTGTTAATGGTTGCTTAACTTAAAATGAGGTTGTTTCCAATTATTCTCTTACTAAAAACTATATGAATGATTATAAAAATTATTTATATCACATAATTTAATATATATATGTATTTTATAGAATATGGAGTTAATATTAATAAAATATTATTATAAATATAAGAAAGGTCATGAAATCTAAGTAAGATAAGATATTTAAGGGAAAATATGTTATAAATAACTTATATCATTAAGAGAGTGAATTATTCAATATAATAATTTAATTATGATTGTTGATGTGTGAAAATATGACCAAAAGTAACTTATTTTTACATTTTTTAATAAACATATTCTTCATATTTAGGATTCATACAATAGATGAAAAAAATCCTGATTTATAGTACGATGAATCTCAAACCCAACACCTTATTTTTTGGATTACCACATCTTTCATGTTATTTTCTATTTTGATGTTATTAAAATGTCTTAAAATTAATTTAATAATTATATTAAAATTAGCTTATCTGGATATACATGTCCAAACCCCTTACAAAATTTTCGGTATTTTATAATTATTTTATGAATCGGGTTTTAATTGAAGAAACATTTCCCCGAATCCTCTTGATTTATTTCTTATCCATTGATTATTGACGACGTGTCATACAAAAATATGATTTCTATTATTCATTTATGATCCCCAATGGATATTAAAAATTTTATTTATTTCAAATACATTATGAAACTCATTCCTTTACAAGGATTTATTTCATTAATACAATTGTTTTATATTCGATGTGGCCAGTATGATTATGATAATTTTATGTTGTAATAGGTTGGATCAAAATAATATTTACCTCCATTATATTGGGTAATGAGATATATGTAATGATTTTATGTTTATTATTCATTAACATGATGCTACCATTGTTAAATATAATGATGTTATAATCATATTTTCTCATATATTAAGTATGAACATGATGATAACATTGCTTACAACTATGTCAGGTATTTGACCACTATGTCATGATGTTTCATTATTATGCATATTCCACACTCCATGCCTTTATCAAATGTTTCTCTCATTTATTTGATGATGATCTCATGGTTTATAAATTATGATGATGGTTATGTTTATTCATGTACTATTGATTCATGTCTCTCTATATTATTCCTACCCTACTTGGATTTTAGATAACCCCATTCATTGATGTATATTCTTAAGAGATTACACATAATAAGGATAATGTGGAATCTATTATAAGGATATAAAATATGTATTTAGAAATCATTTATGTTTAATTATGTTTAGGGATGGATGGGACAAATGTTTCAATGATATTAATCCATAGAATCTTTTATTTCTTCACCATTATGTTATTTATCTAAAAAATTATATAATAGTTCAGATTTTTTTGGTATATATAGTGAATCAATAAGATTATTTTAATTCTTATTTGAGAGGTGAAACATTAAAATAGGTATTTAATTTTTAATTATGTGCACATGTGTGTTCAATAATGATAAAAAAATTAATATTATTGATTGTAATGTTTTTTCCAGAAGGTAGTAAAATAAATAATTGTTGATCACTAATTACACCACAACATAGTGATCTCACTGATCATATGGGTGTTTTTTAGGATATGTTTTGAGTGTATATACTTGTAGATGGATATAATTCCCATATAATGAGAAAAATTTATTTTTTGAAAAATAGTGACACAAAGAAGGTTTAATAATATTTTTAATGATCAATCAATGAAATTAATGTGATCTATAAAATTCAAAATTAGTGACAAATTTATATGAAACATGGATTTTAGGGTACTTGATGTCCATGGTTACAATTTTATATATTTATGTCTAATTATGTACTGATGTTTTGTGGTGAATATTTTTATAATGGTATATCATTATTAAAGAACAACATGACTCAATATTTATGTAAATGATGTTGAAATGGTGTAATATATCTCTAATTAGTAGAGATGAAGATGTGATTTTAAGTCTATGGAAGAATAGAATATGGTGTGTCTTGGGAGGATTATCCCCTAGTTCCAAAATTCACTGGATGATTTGGTGAAGAATGACTAACACCATGATATTCCTAAATAAGCATGAAATTATATAAACTAATGTGATACTTGTCAAAGGGGAACAACTAATCAGGATACATACAAAATAAATTAGAATAAATCAAAAGTACTTCCTGATATAATTCATATTAATTTTTGTGGGTATTTATCATATAAATCCATTAATAAATTTTTTCAATGTGTTAGTAATTTATGAATATAGGTTTTTCACATCATAAATAGTATTTTTTAAATCTGGTGGGTTCAAATATATTTCATAATATAAACTATTATTTGAGAAGATTGATTGTTTGAATATTCCGAAATTATGAACTAGAAAATAATGTTATTTATAAAATTTGTTGATAAATTATCATGAAAATAAATATATAGAGAACCATATATCTATAGTGAGGAATCATCAATAGACTGTTGTTGGCTAGATGGTGATCTTGATCATTATCAACGAGGACTAATATTTATCATGGAGAAATATCTATAGGATATTTATTTTATTGAGTTAGTATTAAATTTAATAAAAATTTCAATTTGAGATTTATTGTATTTGGTTGAATAGATAAAATTTTACCACAAACAGTATGGAATGAACCTGAATCATTTCTTTTAATTTTTTTGTAATTTCCTAGCATATTTAGCTTGTTAACAATATCCAACCTAGTGGTTCATGTTGAATAAAGCATGCCACCCTATACTCGAGAGGATACCGACATGCAATGATGGTCCATAGTAGTATGACAGGGAGACTAAAACATCAGAATTGTATTATATAATAGTGTTATTAAATTATAATATGACGTAATGATAATAAAAAATAACCTATATTATAATAATAATTAATCAAGATAATGTAGACATTAATAAATAGAATCAATATCTTGTAAAAAATTATAATCACTATATGATTCCACACACACTGGAATAGGGGTACCAACATATATGTTAAGACATAAAAAATTAAAAAAAGTCTAGAAACTATCTTTTATAAAATCATTATACTTTTCTCCATTATCTTCCTCCATGCATCATCCTTGTACATAATAGGATGCATACAATGATGGATGATTTCCATTTCCCTACTTGTTTCTATATTTTCTGTTTGTGGAAAAATTGTTTTCCGAAATAGGTTATCGGGTATAATAATTAGGATATGAAAACAAGTTTCATGAACTATACGATTTATTTAAATAAAATTATAAGCATGAAGCTAATGATTAATATAATAATGTAAATAAATAAATACCATTTGACTAACTTCCTCATAAAAAAAATTGATAATACCTACATCACCCAATGCTAGATGACTTTGAATAGATACCACCCATCAAAAAAATTTATATACAATGTTATGATTATATATATATATATATATATATATATGAATAATATACACATGTACCCATATATGCTTATATATATATATAATAATAGTTAAAACCTAATGTGTAAGACCAATGCACCCATACGTTTTCATAAGAGGTTACTTAATACTCATGGAATATATTCTAAGATGTAAGTGAAACAAGAATTTCATGTAAGTAATTCAAAATCTGAATCCAATCATTTTATTTTATTGGTAATATGTGTTAGTTAATTAAATTATTAGTAATTATAATCCCATATATTGAGTTTAGTGAAAAGGAAACAAGGTATCCCTCTCGGTTCATTATAAAATCCCATATATGTAGGAGTTTGTCCATAGTTTCCAACATATGGAACACATGTATCACTCTTGAAATGGTGAAAGGAATAATCTTTTAATACCATTTATTCTGTGACACATAAGGAACAACATATTTTTTGTGGCATGGTAAATGAAAATTTCCATTCAAAATCAACTCTTATAATCCACTGGTGAACTAGGTATTGATCATGTGTAGCATAAAGATAACTCCATATTGATCCCATCAAATGTGTTCTATGAAGAACTCATGTATCAATTTTATTGGGTTTATAATTCATTTATAAATTCTAAATGTAATGTTTTTTGAGCCTATCAAAATAGTTCTAAATCAAAACTCTCACATCCCCATTAATATGGTCTAATATTTGGATAACATTAAATCAAACCATTAAAACATTAAATTATTACAATTTCGGACAATTAATTAAATAGGGACATATCATGCTACAAAAAATAATAACAAGGTCTTATATTCATTGGATATAATTTTAAGTAAATATAATTAAAAATAAAATTCATCTTATATGGGAATATCGACACAAAATAAATAGTTTTTGGGTTTTATTCGTGACAAGTAGACCATAGGCCTTAAAGGAAGAAACACCCAAAGGGGTGGATTATGTCATATAAAACACACATAAACATTGGTTTTTTGGTTTCTAGTGATACACTATATATATAAAAATTAATCTAGTTAAAAAAATTATATTTTAAAGGCGTCACATAGAATTTCTTCTCTGTAGAATAAATAATCATGATATACAAGGAACTTAATTTTGGGATAAATCTAGACCACCTATCTTATTGAACTAGAGGAATACTTATCTATTTTCATCCTTTAATTTGATATACTGTAGAACAAATCATTAACATATAAAAATTAATAAAAACATGGGTGTATTACCACTCATATAAATAACATTAACATGGTATAGTGAAATGAAGTAATGTGGGAAGAGGATTGAAGCACTTATAAATATGCCTCCAAAGAAACTTATAGTTGTATGATGAGAGTCCAAACAATGATGATAAACCAAGGCCTAATAAGATATTCTATGAGAGCCCGAGGAGTGTGGTCCACTACGAGAGGGAGTAATGTGGATGTTTTTTATGTTTAAAATAATGGACATGAAATATATAATTTCTCCCTATTTTAAATGGAAAACAATTTCACCCCATGTTTTAATATGACTTGTGCCTAAACCATGAAGTACCACTTGTTATGTGGAACTAAGAATGAAACCTTAAGAACATGGATTTGGAAAACAATGCATCCCCCATTGTTCCACTTGAACACCCCACGTGACTATAAATCTAGAGGTGCATGGTCTAAATAAACTGTTTGATCCTAAATTGTTTACTACCTCACAAATATAGTTTGGTAGAACTATTATCACAATCTATGTGCTAATCACGTGTATATATCTAGAATTTCAATAACATAATATATAGACTCTAAATAATCCCCAAATCCTCCTGAACAGTATTTGTTCTCTTAATAAAATTTCAAGTAATAATGGAATGGTTAAAACTAAATATTAAAATGTTTATACATCATAAAAAAATGGGATGTTATAACATGCCCTTTTTATGTAAACTAATCCCTTAGATTCCCTATGGTTTGTTGAATGGAATTTAATAAATGTTCTATCCACTCTGGATATATGTATGAATCTTGATCTGTTGTCAATACTTATACACATACATGATTCTAATGAACACATTCTACAGGAACTGACCTACGTCAGTAAGATTTCATGCATTAACCGATGATACATATAGGAATCTCCTAAAATTATGTATATACCTCCAACTCAATATCCTCGTAGTCAAATTATTGATAAGGGTAAGATAAATAATGGTGATGCTATGAGACATGGAACACATCATGCATGGAATAAAACCTATGAGGAAAGGATAATTTATTTTTAATGGGTCCAACTCTCTATTGAATCATGGAATTATTGATGTAACAAGTTGATAAATTTCCATTTCTTTAAAACCTTATATGTACCAGTGTATGAGAAAGTCATATAATGACATGATTTCCCACCTCAATCTGTAGAAGAATATTCGGTTGATCAGTATAGGACTCCTTATTAAACTGAACTATAGTCCCAAAATTCTTAGTGATCTTTACAAACTATGATGTCTCTAGAAAGGGAAGAGTCCTTAGTAGCATTTCTTATCATCTCTCTGACAATAACAAGGGTGAATAAAATGAACTACATAATTTAGTCTCACAGTTAGTACTCATAATAATTTATTTAATGTTTTTATCATATTAATTTTTTAAGAGGAAGGTGATTCACTCAAGAACATCAAAAATCATGTAAAAATTCTTGTATCTTATACTCTAACACACATGTCATATTATCAAAATGATATCTATTATGTGGGTGATAATTCATACATAGAACAACCTATGAACCCTATTCCTTCTATAAAACTTGATAGAACTGTGATGTACAATAAGAATCCATTTTTATATGATATAATTGAGAAGATCATAGAGGTGTACCATCTCTCAAATGTATAGACACCCATGAACACCCTTATAAAATGCATCTATATTTTTTAGAATGTTAGAAACATCTGTCAATATTTCAAATATCACTCATACAGCATAACTAAATCATAAGTAACATATAGAAATGTATAAGGAGTAGTTTTGAATATTTCTAACATTGTGGTGGGGGGGGGATCAGTGTTAGGGAATTTTTAATCCAATTTAACTTTTTATCCATTTTCCATTTTGACCTATTTGGACTATAATTAAATTATTATATTTTATATGTCTCATTAAAGAATATGATTGCAGTAAATAAAATTACATGATATTTTTTCTAGGTTCACTCATGAGTAAGGGTAGCTTTCCCATAGTATGGTATGAAATAATTCTAACCACACAATCCCTTATAAAATAATCCTTTAAGTTTAATATAATGAGTAGAATATGACCTTACACTCATTTAACAGTATGAAAACAATATGATAGTGTTTGTTTAATAGAACATGGATTGATATTTAAATTTCCTCCCATGACAATATTCTCCTTGTTGATAATGATTCGTAACACTATTAAAGTATTCCACCTATTAGGATTTATTTAATGTCACAGTACTGTATTGTTCTTTATCACATCACTTGTTACATAAATTGCAGCATGTAAGTATCTCTTCTTACTTATTCCCTTTAACAAATGAAATGTTATAAAATCTTCTTCTTCTATTTTCCACAGTACTATGAATGTTTTGTGGAATTATGAACACTGAATTTTCTCAAACCCTAATTAGGATATACTAATATCAAATTATTCACCATATATTTTTCTCTTATTATTTCGTTTTCCAAGTTCAAAAACAACAATACTGAGAACTCTTTATCTTCATATCTCTAGAATCACAAAATTCTATTACGGTAATTATGTCAATAATGATCCGCATTTCATAATATCATCACAATTCGTATGATATGAATAAATAAATGTAGATTGTACATTATTTTATTCATTATTAATAATTAATAATATCAAAAAGTGCATTATTGTATTAATCTACTTCTTTAATAAGTAATACCAACACATAAATCTATTAGTTTACTTTCTTCTTCCCTTATAAAGATGTATGTTTAGGTGCACGTCTATTTCTTATTCACACAAAAACGCTATGTGTGATTTCTATAATATGGTTATCGTGTATCAACTGGGTACACAAATGGTTTCATTTAACGATACAATGTGATGGTATTATACCCCAAAACTACTTTATAGAGACGTTCTTTGCGAATCTCTTTGAGTGTGTGATTTAAACAATCATCGAGTGTTCACAAACCATCTTCTTCATAAAGCATGTTGGTGGTTTTAAAACCTATTGCATGTATGTGTTATTTCTACATTGCAAACTGCAATCTGCTATATATCCTCCTCAAAATCTCTTCCATGATGTGGATCACTGGCTTCATGAACAAAATTTTCTTTTGTATACAATTTTTATTTTATAGACAATGCTCTCTTATGGTGCTATAGACCATACCTAGCATGTCGTTGACCATTTCTTCATTGGCCGCCTTTTTTCCTTCATGAATTTCCCCTAAATTACATATGGTTGATGCCTCATAGACCACACCTTTTATAAAGTATCTGATCCATTACAGGATACAAATTCATGCATACTCTTTTAGAAAACTATCCATGCAATGTACTTCCTCCTCTATGAAATATTTCTTCAAAGTTCATCTTCATCGAGTACTCCTCACTCGCGAATGTCTTGGGACTTCCAAAAACATCCTATAGTGATTATCTTTTGTAATGAATTTTTTTCTCTTAACTGATGATATATTTTGGGGTTATTATATAGAATAATATATTTGTAAACCATGTTAATACACATTTCCCAAACTTCCTATATGGTATGACTTTCATAGTGTACTGTGCTATGCGGTCTCTATAGCACCATAATACATTTTGGCGATTGATGCCATCTATTAAGAAACACTTTGTCGTAGCCTAATGAGGCACATCATTTTGAAAACAATGATCCCCACATGAAAATATAAACTCTCATGAATGTCAAGCCTCCCAAGGACTGTTTTCCCTTTATAGTTCACATAGCATGCTTCAAAAAAAATCTATCATTTCTAATTTTCCTTCATCATTCCACGTACAACATTTATAGTAGACAAAATCACAACACTCGTTCTCAATCCATAAAATCCTTTATAATTACTCATAATCCCTACAATTCTATAAACTATGATTCATGTTCTATGTTCAATACTTCACAAACTCTTGTAAAAATCATATATTTGGGAAAAACTACCTCCCAATTTCAAGGCACAAATATTTAACAAACACATAGAAATTGTTTCACCATAAAAACATTCTGAAACACCAACCATTCTAATTCATAGTTATATATTATTTTCAAATAATAATTCATCCATCTTCAACCAAAAACCGCTTAGTCTTCTATCACATACATTATCTATCATGATATTTATCCTTGGATTGATCTACATTAACATCATCATATTTATCAAGTAATGTTTTGTAACTTCCCAATATTCTAGAAACATCTATTTTTTCTCTTTTTCAAGAACATGATTTGCATCATTATAATTTATAGTACCTTTTGTTTCCAATTAATTCCTCAATATTATATCTTCGGTTTTACAACATACTTATAAATTATATAAATAACAAAACAATAAACATCATCATCATTATACTATATTACAAATAATTTATCACATTTTAAAACTCAATATATTCATGAGATGTTTCTTGGATTTTAATGATATGAAGACATTAAGTATAATATATTAAATTTTAAAGTAATTTATCATATTTATTGAAATAAAATCTTCTTATCTCATTTAGAATCATTCACATCAAATTAAAATCATTTAAAAAAAAAAGGAAACTCACACACCAAGTTTGATCATCAAAACCATCTCAAAATCAAAGATAATTTCCTCCTTTTTCTACACTGTATTGTATTTATGATGTACAATTCTAGTACTACAAAGGATTTCCTACTTTACCTATTGATTGTAAAATCATCATGTAAAAAAGCCTAAAATTTTTGTCTTAAATCCTATCTATTAAAACATATGACCTATGTCACAATACATCTGGATAAGACTAGTATTTACTCCCTAAATAGAGACATGATACTCTTGCATCAATTAATCACGTATTTCATCAGGCACCAAGACACACCCATTAATGTTCAGAATCTATTCCTCATCGATAATCCATCTAGGGGATGGGTTCACACTTGAAAAAATATTCATTAATACTATGACTTTTGAATAAATATGGTTTCTCATACTTACGCTTTTGATAAGAGTGGATGTAATTAATAGAGATAGTAATAAAGGATTCCCTAGATAGTTCTATAACTCTAATTGAATTTCAAAACATGTTTCCCTTACCTTCCATTCACTACTAGACTCATAAATATCCTATGTCAGAGACTTCCAAAAAATTTCATCATGTATTAAATTTATATTCTTGGGAATATTAACTAGTTCAAAATCAAAGTACGTTAGATATTACACACATATCTGCTAGATAAAATTCAAGAAATGATGAGTAAATATATTCATAATAATTTTCCTATATTTGTACAAAATAAAATGCTATCACATTTGATTATGTATTCATGAACATACTCTATAAACCAAAACTAAAATGAATAGATCATGGGTCTTGTAGTTACAATCGTGATTCCTCGAATTGATAGTCTTGTAAGCCATGAATGTATCTCATTTCATTTCAAAAAATCATAACCCAATTCTTGATGAAATAAAATATACTGTATAGATTATTCATGGATTTAGAAGAACCATGATCAATACTAAATCCAATATTACATTCTTCCCCTGAAATAATTTCTCACATGCTTCATGCCCTGAAATATTTATACCCTTTTATTAAATCCCAAGATAGTTTTTACTTGTCATGGAATTTATTGAATATTGGGAATATAAAATATATAAATCACTAAGAAAATAATAGTATGAAATATGTTCCTTGGATACTCCCATAATACCATGGATCTAGTCTTCTTTGGGTAGACATCTACTCCTTCGTCTGAGAGGACATAACCCAGGAAGAATTTTTTTTTGATAAAAAAGTGTCATTTCATGATTTGATATACAACTAGTTATCTCTAAGTGTATTTAGTGTGATATAAATATTTTTTACAAGGTAAAGTATAGTATGAGAATAAATCAAATTCTATCAATGAATAATATCAAAAATGAATCCATAATTGGGTGTAACAATAATTTTTTATAGCTATGAATACTATAAGAGAATTATTAATACTGGTCAATCATACCAAATACCCATACAAGCCATATCTAATAATTTTTATTACATGGGATGTAGTATGACCATACATGAATATGGTCATTGTCTAACCTCAAATTAATCATTTGTAAAACCTGATCTCTTATGAGCTGGTCGAAGAGGTCATCTATGCGAGGAATTGGATACCATTTCCAAATTATATGATTTTTCAACTAATTGGAATCCACAAAAATAATGAAGGTACCATCTCTATTCTTCGTGAAAAAGAAAATTCAACCATGAAAATAATTATTTTATTTTATGATACACTTTTACATTAAGTCTTCTATCTATTTATTAAGTTTTTATAACTCAAAAGGTTCTATACTTATATTATTAATGAATATATGTGATACATCTTAAACTAGATAGATAGATAAATATTATTTTCCAAAATAAGGTTACCCAAAAAATTCATTAGGGATGACATCCATAAAATGGTCCACTTCTGATTGGATGTTTACATGTTATATTTCTTGATCTCTTGTAAAAAATACTTTAAATTATTACAATCACCCTTCCCATCCCACAATGACATAGTCTATATCAACTTTCCTAGAAATCCTATTCACCCTTTTTAATATAAATACCACCCTCAAGTGATGTGAAGGAAACTGTTGGGTGATTTAAATAATCATGATAATGGTATGATAATAAAATTTTTATTCTATATATAATTATGAATTCATTCATCTTATGAAAAAAATAATCCATGTAAAAAACAACCGTTTATTATAGGGGGAATTCTTTACCTCAGTGTATAGTCTTGTATTGGATAACCCATGGGGTTTTTTAGAAATTGAGGCACATAATTACTTTTTTAATAAGCCCAAAATATGGATAATTTCCACAGATATAGTAAATTCTGAATATTTTTTATTAAAAAAATTCATATATTAATGTAGAGGCTAACAGAAATGTACCTAAAACTGTAGAGGGACTAGGGTTTAGATTCTCAATATTATACTTCATTAAAATTAATAGATTAATATCCCTAATATACAACCAATCTATCCTCGATAGTTACACTATAGAGGCATTGTATATTTGAACCCTATATTCCTCGACCATGTCCAACTCCGTGATATGATAGGTCGGTAGTATGACATCTCTCCATTATATGTGGTAGTGCTGATCTTACATCCACATGTTGATTTATTGTAGATACCTTCCCATTAGTCATTGGTGGTAAATATCTTCATATATTTTGATGGGGACCCATATTTCCATTAGATCAACACTCAATTTGGTGCCTCATAGAAAGATAATTGTTATTCCCTTCCCTACCACATTGGTGACCAGACACATAACCATCAGATCATGTCGTCTGACTGCTTTTACCCCCTATAGAACACACAAAATGACGTTTCTTGCAGTTATATGATCCACCCACCTATCTAAAAATGAAACTACCCAATTCACATTGTTTTTTAGAATCAGGTTTTTCCCTTAATGAGGGTCTTATTCACTATCATATAATCAATGCTCAAATTAATGAAAATCACATATGATCAAATTTTAAAAACAAACCATAAACAAACCACCCCATTATCATCAACTTTTCATGATGTTGTGTTAGCACAAAACCTTAAATATTGGTTAAATTAAGCAAATACTAAATAATAAACATAACACCATACAATAGGGAAATAAACTCTCCATCTCAGAATAATATCTTTTTCTAAGAGGAGAAGTTTTCATTAAAGGTTGTATAATATTATACGTAGACCATAACATTGCACTGATCAGCCTGGGTGATCACATACCACCATAAAATCGATTAATATTTATGTATATAGGTCATTAAGATGACCCACCACTCCCAAGGAATATATAAATAAGAAAATATGGATTACATGGACACAGTCAATGTATCATAATCCCCAAGACCACCAACCCTTGAAAATGTAAGAGGGGGTGACTACATGAACTATTTCATCATCTCTTCAATAATAGGGTATTATCACATTTCTCTTAATACATGGTGTATAAATCACAAGAATCTCTCTTAAAACTGACAATATATTCCTAGATTAGAAACAATAAAAGGTACCTCATCTGATAACAGAAAATGAAATACTAGTGTCTCAGGTCCCGCAGCCACAAATGAATGATCATCACCACCCTCAAGGACCATGACTCAAGGGATTTGTGGTGGAATGACACAATAAATGAAATGAGAATACATTATATAGTGTTTACTAATAAACAATATCACATATAATATAATAGGACATGTATATACACCCCAATATAAGAGTCACACTACTCTTTTTACTATTAAAGCATGGTATATTTGATAAGGAAGATAAAAAAAGGATCATAAGAGACATTGACTACTTCCCACTATATGGGTCGAGTCAGGGTAACAGTCACACATCATATAGAAGAGGTTTTACTATATAGAGTGGAAATTGAACTATAGAGAGGAAAACACCCATTGTGTGGTAAGTGGTATCCTTATTTAGTGGTATCCATTTATTATAGAATCTAAATTATTTTATGTCCATGCTCAATAATGGGTTTATATATCAACGTCTAGTAGGATGAGTCACCATTCCCATTATATAAATAAATAATCATTATATGATGCAATTAGCACCACATGTAAATGGGATTTGACCCCTTTACACAACGAATCACAATGTAACATTTCATATATATAGATATCATTAGATAAATTATCACTTCATATTTTTAGAAGTACAAGATTCATAAATTAAAATTTGAAGTCATTTAAACCAAATAATCTAATGTTTTAAACAATGTGATCTGTGTTCTATAGATCAAACAAGTAATAATAGGTCAATTAATGATACAATGTCACGATATATGGGAAACATCATTTTGGTTGATGAGGAAACATTCTATAATCAAATTATCCCATCCCTAAAATAATAATCCATACAGTTTAAAATATCACAATCAATGAAGTTGTAATATATTCAAGGAAATGCTTATAGTAATATAAATATTTCATGGAATATACAACACATATGAATACTCATGTGACAATAATTGTGCATGAAAAATACACCCTTTCTTTACCTAGACAAGGGGAAAAGGAAATACATTATTATAAAAAAATGTGCATCACCCAATGGTGAAATCAATACAATTGTAGTAAGAATAATCCAAAACAATGTGTCCAATCTTAGGCAATTTTTTATTTCCTTATATGTTTTTTTATATTATGAGGAATAGGATCAACAATAAATTAAAATACATTCTTATTCTCTCATTTTATTACCATAATTTAATGGAAAAATCAAAAAAACAATTATGATACCATTTTTAATATCCCATCATGAATCTCTCATAAACAATTTCTAACATTGTGTGTCACATGGTCACATGTACACTTCCCCATACGATACATGTTTCCAACTTGCGGCAAGGGTCTACAGAGTTATCATGGAGAGAAAATAACCACATGATTACAGTGTAACACAATGATATAAAAACTAATAAATAGTATAAAAAGAAATAAATAAACATTTAAAGAATATTAAATGATCCAAATAAAGTAAAAAAGGTAGACACATAATCAATATCATATTCAAAATTGATAATAATGTCATAACTCTATAAAAAAATAAATGGTGGTTCATACATATAAATCATTCCATAAAATAATATAAATGGAAAAAACTATCTCTAGTATCCTCATGATTGTAAGCTCACTCCTTGGTCCTTATGCTCTATCCTAGTATAAAAGAGTACCGATAAAAATTTGGATAATTTAGATTGCCCCATGGTGAATCCATTTACAATATTCGAGTGCTAATCAGTTTCCTAAATGGTTGTGAGATATTCTCAATAGGATATTAACATTAGTATCTAGAATTATCCAATATGTGTATATTAAATGACAATATTAAAGATAAAAATAAATGTTTGATTGTACATAAATAAATTACATTAGAGCAGGTTCCTCATAGGAGGCACAACCAAAACTACCATGTCTAGTTGAATTCAAATATATATAAAAAGATGTAACCCTACATATAAATTTATATATATATATATAAAGGGTTATATAAATGTATTATTCATATAAATATTGAAATATATATTCATATATATAAATAATTAACAATATTTTGGACCTTCGGGTTAATACAAAGATATCTACACATTTTCATAAGATCCTTCTTAACAGTCATGAAATATGCTCTGGGAAGTATGTGTAAATAAATATTCAAATTAGTAAATAATTTAAGGAATCTAATCATTTTATTTAAATTTTTAGATTCATTTGTAGATATATTTCCTGATAATCCTAATCTCATATAAGGAATTCTTTAAAATGTAACCCATGTATTACTCAATGTGTACTATAAAATCGGAACACTGTTAGAGCTTGTGTACAGAGTTCCACAAATGGAACCTAAGAATAACTCCCAATATATAATAATGAATATCCCTAAAATCCTATTCCTGGCATTCCACGTCGGGAATGAGGTCTCACTCATTACATGATATATCATCATTTCTGACCAAGAATGTCCCATATAATTCAATAGAGAACTGAGTATCACTCACATGAAACATATATGCATCCACCCAATGATCCCATAAAGGGTGTTTTTCAAGAAAATATTTATCCCTCTTGGTGGGTGATATTTTAATTTTAAATTTTACTTATTATGTTCTATGATCTTGTACATTGCATTCAAACATAGAACCCTCACATTTCCCTTGATATAGCATAAATGACTAGTAACATTATCTCATGTCATTCATATATTACATTTAATTTATGTTTGAAATTTCAGTGAATAGGGAAATATGAAGCTGTTAACAAGAATAAAAAGGTCCCATGTTCATGGCCTACAATTTTAGATGATTTAAATTGAAATTGTAAATTATTGAAAAATGGAAACTTAATTGACCAGAACATTGATGTTCTGTTTCATTTATGGAATGAGGCTCATCATCCTTAAAATAAGGAACACACATAGGGATGGAAATTATCAAGCTAAACACATTACGATGATTATTTGTTTGTTGATATGTATATAATAATTATATTAACAATAATGTAGTTAGTAAACATATCTTTTGGGAGGCATCACATGGATGTTCTGGAACGAAGGTGAATAACACATGATATAAACTGACAATACTCTAGAGATAAATACTAGACCACTTAACATATGTCATAAGAAGATTATTCATCCATTTCAATCCTTTAATCCAAAAAATAGATAAAATTTAATAAAGAAGGAAAAAATCTAAAAAATAGCATATTAGATTTCCTAAAAATAATATTCTTTAGGATGAGATAAATAAATGATGAAGGATAAGTATTGAATCTCGTATAGATACACATTCAACATAAAAATCAGTAGTATTATCGGTTTCTGGATAATGAAGATGGAGTAAACACATGGACGAAAATATTTGAGATCCCTTGGTGTGTATTCCCATGTGAAAGGGTAGAAGGATGAACATTTTTTAACATTAAAAGAAGGTAGGGGTATAAATGTAATTTCATTATATTTTAAGAGGACCACTAATTGGTGACATAATTTTCCCAACCATTCCCTAAAACCATGTGGCACCACTTGTTATTTGTCACTATGTATGTTTTCCCTGGAAAAAATTTTGGATAAACTATTTGGCCCCTTCAGTTCATTAGGTCACCTTACATCACCGTGAATCCTCAAGAGAATGGTATAAACAAACCATGTTCCCCTATATTGTTAACTGCACCACCCACACAGTTAAGTCACAACGTTATCCCTAACCGTTCACTAACTATGATGCTTAGTCTTTGCTTACAATAACAATATATCTGATCTCGAAAGCAAAATAATATACTCATGAACCCCTGATTATCCTCATAATGAGAATTCTTTTAACAAGGAATGATGCACACCAAAAATTAATATATTTTTACCTCATCAAAAATCCAAGATGTTATATTTAGAGAGTTAGTGATTTATTTTCAATACAATGAAACATTTGATGTTAAAATATCATATAGCTTAAGGTTTATAAAATTTATACTCATCTAAGATAAATTCATAAAAGTACTATAACAAAATTATAGGAAGATCTATTGAAATTTTGTATTTCAATATTATTTAATATGGGTATCAATCTAAAATTACTCAAAACGATTAATGGTAATGTGATGAAAAAATTAAAATATTTGGTGCAGATAAAGATTTCATAAATTATTATAATGAATATATTGTTGATAATATAATGAATAAATATAAGTAACTACAAAAATATCTATATTAGAGTTGAAATAAGTTAAGAATACATCGCTAATGAATGGATATATCCAGTGAAAACTAAAAGGTTGAATAATACAAAAAAAATTCCCTTTAAAAGTATTTGAAAATTATTTCTTAGACACCACTAAAGATGATAAATGGATCAATTTTATGAATATAAATGTTGTCTAAATTCATAATAATCAAATAAGAGAATTTATTCTATGATAATATGGTAATGGTTTCATCAAAACAATCTGTGTATTTCGTAATACACTAAATAAAAATAGAAATGTTATTTTGAAAAATAATAGATGTTGTGAATGGGGTATTCCAAAATTAGGGGACTGAAATTGATGAGATAATTCTTATAATGGGACGATATAGAAAATTTGATTTCTCATAGCCATTGTATGAAAAAGGGATTCTATATGATTCAAATGGATATCTAGTCATCATTAAATAATATAAATCATGGGGAAGAGTTATAAAGTTTATAACCATGTGGTTTTATTATTGTTTAATATGAAAATACATATTTATTGTAAATGATTATAATTATGGGTAATGAAAGGACCAAGGTATTTTCAAGCATTACTCGATAAAGAGGTGGAAATGATTAGATTCCAATGTAGAGTAGTTGATAACAATATATATAATGATTTGGGGAATGGTCGAAGAATGATGGTGTTTGTTTTTATTAGTGACAAAACATACAGAGGATACAAATACATAATTCCAGCAGTTTATGGAATTAATTATGTACATATTTGACATTCCAATAATTGGCGTGTTACCATTTTTATATGGTTTAAATGTGACAAAAGGAAGACATGTAAATTATATGTTCATGCATATAATTTATATGGTGGTAATAAAAATAATTTAATATAAGAATCCCAAATTATGGAAGTACTGGTAAACAACTAGATGAATTTAATGAGGAATATTTATTAAATAATTATATGTAATAAAAGATATTAAATATTTCAATTAATTCATACAAGAACCAAAATTTAATTTTATATTTTCTATCCATTTTAAAAAATAAATCCCAATCATATATACGTTCTTGATGAAAATTAAACTATGTGTTTTCATTTTTGTGTTTAATTTATGATTCTTTTAAAATGTTTGTTTATAGGTGATGTTCACAGCATTTATCAATTCCGTTAAGGATGGATAAAAGTGTAGTCATATGAAATCATCATATGATTAGTTCTATCTTGTTTTATTATGTATTATTTTATGATTACTAATAAAGAGTATAGTTCATTAATAATATAATAAGTTGAGTGTTTCATTTCAATTAAAATATATAACCAATTACAATAGATGAATCCATATGGTTTGTATGTGAAGACTCATATATTCATGATGTGAATAACTCCAATTATATATATCCTTTAAATATTATTATACCTCACTCTAGAAAATATGTGTAATGACAAGAAATTTCAATTCATTAAAGTGAATGTTGAAAAAATGACTAGTTTTATGGAGTTCCTATCTAAAAAAATCATACTGTGTACACACTGAAAATTCTAACTACCAATGGAATATTTTGAAAGGAAATAGTTGGATTTTTAGGCCAATATAATTTATTTAACTATATGGTCTTGAAAAGGGAACCCAACACTCATTTGAAAATTAACATAGTGGATGTTAAGTTGGTTTTCCAAAATTATTATTATTGAATTTATAACCATCTCTTGCGAACCCCACTACTATTTAATCCATTAAGAAGGTTACTATTTGTGATATAGGTTTTCAGCAAAATGGTGACCCCAAGGAATTTTATAATATCGATTGCTTAAAATGGAAGGAAAATAATTTCATTTTATTTAAGGTTTTAGTAGAAATAACTTGGAATTAATATCTTGTGATATACCATGAACATGTTATTTGTTTTATGGGTGGGTATTCACCTCATAAAGGTATAGTCAATGGTCTTATTTTTTATTTATAAATAATTAAAATGTATTATTTAACCCCATGGTAATTAATGGTGAATTCATTTTCACAAAAAAAGTAATCATTCCATGATAGTTTCGAATTTATTAGCAGAAATAATATTAATTTTTGAGTAATGAATGAAGTTGTTTCATGATGTTATGAGTCATGAAATATTATTTTCTTGTCAAAAAATCTCAAGAAGAAAAAGATCATTTATTTAAGAGTTTTTTGTGACTCAATTTATGAAATGGATAAAATAAAATAAAATTAATGTTTTATAATAATTTTTCAATCATAATCATGATGAATTAAAGTTCATCTAGATGGGAAATTGAGATATTTTATCAATATTTAAGTGTTATCTTTTCCTACAAGGAATTTAGGTATGATTTTATATAAAAGTGAGTGTAAATCCCTTATCTATGATGGGAATAAATATATATTTAATAAAAATTTTATATGTGTCTATATCACTACATAATCAAGTAGTTTCATCATTGGGATGATACTAATTATTATACCACCATTATTGTAATCAAAATCTATTTTTGTGAAGATAGAGACAATTTCCCTTGGAGAAGTAGTGAGCTACATAAGTGAATGAGAGCAGTGAGTTATCTACATTTTTTTAGGTTGTACAAAAAATAAGGTAAAATTAGACACACATAATTTTAATAAATATAAAATTTAAATTTTTGATTCTGCTATATTTATAATTCACATTTTTATTACCCATCAATAATCTGAGTTTATGAAATAAAAGTAACAAATCAATTTTTTTCTCTATTTAGTTATTTTATTTAATTTTAATTTTCATATGAGTGCGAAGTGTTCATATAAAAATGAAATATTATTATTTGGGGGGCGGGGGGTGTGTGGTTGTAAAAATATGTACACTCAAATTCACCATTCTATTAGGAAAATTACTTCATTTGGTACAAACAAATGATCTATCAGATAAAATATTGTGTATTACTAATTAAACATTTCAATGATACATTTTTAAGATATAATATTGTTATTCGAATAAATATATATTAATAGATATTATAAATACACTTTGAATTTATATTACCTCATTCCATGTTTCCCATGTCATTTTTTTTGAAATATCATATATAATTATTGAATACATATACTTGTGAAACTCTCACTATGATATAACAAAGGCAACAACGAATAAATAAAATAATGTTCAATAATATTGATTTCATCCAAGTAATAACATGGAATGGGTTCCATTAATAGTACTACAGTGGTTTTCCTTACTATTTTTTTACCTAATCATAGTTTCTATCAATCCCATTCACTGTAAAATATATTGTTTCAATTTGATATTTCACGGTGTAAATTATTCACGATGAGGGTTTCAGAGCCTCTGTTAGACCTGGACTAAAGTTTTATTTTATATTTGATTTTATTTTAATTTTAATTGTATCTTATTATTCGATAAATTGTACTTGATTTATATAATAATAAAATATTCTTCAAAATTATTTAAATTATCATATATTTTGATAAAATTAATTTATATTTTTTTCAATTAAAATTTCTAATTTAATACCACGTATCTTGATTTTTTGTAAGTGTTTATAGTGACTATTAAATTATTTGAGATGATTCAATATAATACCATAACCCATGTACTAGAATATATAGATGTGAACTTGTGTTCCTTATTTCTTCAAGAAGACCCTCTTAATATCATGTTTTAGGAAGGTAGGGTTTAAAAAACAAACTATTGGACAGTATTTTTTTCTTAAAAATAAATAAAATAATTGGATTAATAATGGATGTAGATATGAATCCCCATTTCATAAATATTGTTAAATTTTATAGATGATATGTATTAAATGATTAAAAAATAAAAACATAGCCCAAAAACCATATAATGAAAACCAACAGTAGAATGTCATCGTAATTAGAATCCATTAAGAAATATCATCATGTATCTCTAATGGATTTTGTCTCTATAATAAAAAAGATCATAACCATATATTTTCATGTATCATGAAAATTTGTGTTTACATCTCTAAATAGGTGATTATTTATTAGTGATAAAAAGCTAAAAATGATATCTAACATGAATGAAATAAATAACCTATAATTAAAAAATATTACTAATGAATTACTAACAAATAATCATAACTAAAAATATTTTATTTAAAAGAATTTATTTGTAAAAAAATAACTAAAAATAAGGACACATATATCAATGATATTAATAAAAGTTTATCCCAAAATCAAATGAAACACAAAATAAAAAATAAATTCACCATTAATTAATTTTTTTATATATTGTGATTCCTCCAATAAAATAAAAAAATAGAAAACAATACATTTTTCAAGAGAAAAGAAAAATAAATGTCTCATAAAAAACAAAAAAAATCACCATATTCAAAAATATACAAGAGATTTCATATTACCTAAAATGACTTACACAGAGGAAGAAAAATGAATAATAAAAACATGAATAATATTTTTTTCTCTAAATTCTGGATATTTACACCAAATCATTAAATGTTCACACAATTAACCTAAAACCTCTACATTACCCTGATAAACATTAGTTATCACATTTAAACTATGAATTTTTATGCAATTATATCATTGATCCCCACATTACCATTATTTGTTCAAAAATGATTCCAAAAATAGGCCACATCAATAGCATTTTCACAAACACAACAATATTATTAAAATATCTCATACAGTATATTAATGTCATTTTACAAATCCAACACCTATACTAGGTATTAATTTTACAAATTATGTTTATGAAATTACTTATTTAAATGAAATAATGGTTTCCAAAAAATAACATTGACCAAAAAATTTTAAATCCATGATCAATGAACAAATAATAAATGTGTTATATAATCTCATTGAAATGGGGATTTGGATTAGTGGTAAGAACATATTAATCCTACATTAAAAAATAGGATTCAAATCCCGTTGGGTGTAGGACTGTAGCATACTGCAGTAGCAGTGGAACTGTAGCAACGATGGGCACCGAAGTGGCGACATGTCACTGTAGCAGCAACAAGGTACTGTAGTAGCGGTAGGTACTAGGCGATACTATAACTTCCTGGGTTATATAGCAATACTATTCAAAGAATGGGCCTTGGGACAGAAAATTGGTCATATGGGCCATGTAATGTGCTAAATACCCACTGGTCCTTCGATCTACATAATTGGTCTCCCTCTACCCTATTAATGAGGTATTTGCTTTGAATTAATAATAAATTTGGCCTCGACCCCAACCTTTAAAAACAAACCTACCAAGATAAGATTTTATGAAATATTTATTAAATTCTCAAATAAAATTTCATTTGAATGTTAACCATCAATTTTGGTTAATACATATATAAATAAACATGCACACACACACATGCATGTCAATAAAAAATAAGAGATTTGTTCCACCCATTCCAATAGAATTTGATATGTCTAGCACTATGTTGTCAAGACCCTGTATAATTAAATATCAATATATAAAATACCCCAATTTAGTTTCAAAACATCATTACAATTGTAGTATCTATATATAAATATATTGTTATTATGTAAAGATTGTGGAAAGATAATGGATAAATTTTTTAGTGTACAGAATGACCCCCTGTGTTAAATTGGAATAGGTTGTGAAAATGTTATATAATATCCTTATAAATTGTCATAAAAAAATTAAAAATTTGTTTTCTTTATTATCAATACCTTAAAATAAAATAAATAAGTCAAAATACAATTATAGTATATCTTATTCTATATACCATAATTCCAGTATGTACATTCCATCATCTAATCACCATGCATCTATTATCAACATCTAGGTTCCACTTCAAAAATGATAATAAGTGTTTTTTCTCTAATGAAGAGGATTGTGTTCCATACATACTCTTAACATACAATTAAAATTTAATATTCTTTAAATAAACATTGAAATACCATTAATTATTATTATATTACTCTTATTAAACCTCTTAATTTCATAAGTCACCGAAACCAATATTTCACAATTAGTCTCCTAAATAAAGCAATCTATCTCTATCATATTACAATGAAAATCCCATAATATAATATCCAATGGGATAATATAGTTCAATGAAACAAAAAATATGACCCATATTCAATTAAAACAATTATCTTATTAAATTAAATTTACTATTATAAATCCAAAAAATTATTATCAACTAATTAATATAATTTGTACTCCTAATGAATTGGAAAACAATTCTGTTCTTAATTTACCCTCAAGAATTAATTCTTTTTTCCAAATAAAAATAGTGAACCCATGATGTTAATCTATAATTCCATACATTATTTACTACCATTTAATACATCGTGTTTTTAACTATTTCATGATCAAAGTTCGTCAATAACACAATTTTATCAAAATAATATTTTTACTATATTTTCTATTAAAAAATAATATCCTCAATGCACTAAAGAATAAATACACTTACATAATTAAAATAAAAAAATAATAGTTTCAACTATTATATTTGTAAATATATTTTATAATATATAACTGAATTTATTAAACATAATAAAACAATTATATCTTTTACAGAAAAAAAATTACCTCATTAATATGATAATATATTTATGGTCAGATAGATATGTTTTTTATTTTATATTTATTATATTTATTTACATGTATCTATTGAATGCCACCAATGTTATCCTTCGAGATTATAACTCTAACATCCCTATAGTATATATTTCATAATTTTTTCAACATCTAACATAAAATGACAATTAATTATCTATAAAATAATTTCAATACAAGTATAATTCTTCATAATTTATAGGAATATTATATAAAATAAAACACATGAATCATGTAATAAAAACAAAAACCAAAATTTAATTAATTTATTATTTTAAATATATAGAATTAATATAAACAATTCAATAAAATAATATTTAAATGAGGTAAATAAAATTATGTGTAGTATTTGAAAATAAATTTGGCCTAACATCCCAAAAACATAACACTTGAAAATATATATATATATATATAAGTGATATTAGATTAACTATTTTTTAAAATAAATAAAAACATTGTTAAAAAATGTGTGAATGATGAATTAATGAAATAAGAAGTGTTTATATGAATTATTAACCCTATATAACCATTTAAATTTTAATAAAATCATTTGAATTGTAATATAACTATTAGAATAATAACCTTAAAATTAGAATATTAATAATACCTTGGGAGTAAAAAATGAAAGATTATTATATTAAAATCAGTTAAAAATAACTTTTAATATTAATAAAATATTAATTCATAACTATTAGAGTTTTATAATACTAATATATAAATTAGGAAACTCAATAAAAGTACAAGATCTGTTTTTAATAATGTGTACTTATAACTATTTAATATTGACATTAATTATAACAATAATAATTAAACATTTAAATTATATATGTTTGAATAATATATTGATGTAGATAATTTTTTCTAATAAACATGATTTTTTTTCAAATATAGTAAATGTTTAGGTGAATCGTATGAAATAACATTTTTTAAGCATAAAATTTTTTATTACAAAGTAATGAGTTAATAATGACCATATATACATCAATGTAGTTAACTAAGCCAAAATATAATTAATAATATAAATTATTAATTTAAAAATAATGAAAATATTTTATTATAAATTCTAATTTTCAATGTCAAAAATATAAAATTATTCCATTTAAAATATATATTTTTATTCTTGTTCCAAATTTTACATAAACTAATATATATAATATTGTAAAGTTATTATGTCAAAAAAAATTTAATTTCTTACCAGTATATTTTATAATGTAATATGAGACCACTATTTATGATTTTACTGAAGACATAATATTATATTAAATATTTTAACATAAAAAACCACCCCCTTCATGTTTTAACACTCCCCCTCACTCACATTAGAAAATAACTTCCCAAATCCTTATAATTTTTTATGATATATATAAATTTCTTATAAAAATCCACATATCCTAATAAGTTATGTTTATATCTAAATATAATTTCACAAGGCCATTGTTTTATTGAAAGGGAATAAAATTGATGAATATGTAACACCACCAATGCCATTATCTCATTTTTCATTCTCATAACCCATCAAAATAACTTATATACATTAAAAATATATTTTTTGAATATAATATAATATATAATTTCATTATAATGTGGTAATTAAATAAATTTTTTTCATATATACATAACATATCTACTATTTTTTATAGATCAAATTAATTGATATTTTAACCTCATACAGATCCATTGTCAATTATTAAATAATAATAATCAAAATATATGATAATAATATTTTATGTTTAATTAATAAATATTTAAATATATTTATTTTTAATAAAATATATTAAATTTTACTAGAATTTTAAATGTAATTATTCATTACAATGAAATTGAAAGTGAACAGGATAACACAAATAATCCCAACATCAATAATTTCAACCTTATCATAAGAATTAAAAAGTAATGATTTTATTTGATAAATAATAACATATGTAAATGTTATAAAATTTTAGATTCATATCTATACAATTAAAAATTTTAATATATATGATGTTTTAAAGTATTTAAATGAAGCATGATCTAAGGTAACCTCAAACTCAAACCCAAATCTGTCTATTTTGGGAGATCTTCTACACCCCGTTATTTCATCGTTTATTATTAGAAGAAATATTTTAATAATTTTCCAATAATCCTCCATATTTTATTCAAGGTATATTCGTGGTTCTACTTTATTATAATTATCACATAGTATGTGATCGATTATTTCAGATAAATCGTTTTTAATCTAATCATCTCTTAGATTCTTTATATATTATTTCTTGCCCTTTTATGGAAAATAACATTTTAATTGTGAATGAAATTACTGGGTATAAATAATGATTGTTTTTATTATTTTTTGGTTAGCATAAATATGAAAATGGGACATAGTATTTAAAATCTCACTATATATCATATTCATATCATAGAGTTTTATTTCATATTTTTATAGATTTATTGATTCCTTCAATGTGGAATGCTTGAAAATGAGTATATTCTAATTTGATAGTTGTGACCCAATTTTCATATATGCCCTATTAATTGTGATAATTTTTATATATCATTAAATTATATTTAATAATCATTTAATCATTGTTCACATGATGTAGTTAGCTTTTTACAGATGGTAGAAGTTATAAAAATGTTATGTTTTCTTACATTCTATGCCTAAGAATTTTCCACATTATCAAATATATTTCTTTAATATTAATGTGATACATTTACGGTCATTGAAATATGATTTTTAGGATTATGATTTAATTCATAAGATACAGTCATGATTATAATTATCACTATTGTATACATATTGATTAATGTCTCACAATCCTCTAGATTATTCTCCCTAAAAGGATTTTGGATCAATTATTTCTTTATTAATGTTACTAGGTGAATACATGTCTTAATAATATTATCATATCCTTTAATAGGGTTATAAATAATGATATATAAAATGTGTCTTGTTTTATATTTTTTTATACTGTATACATGTAATTTTCCTATGACACTAAACATACAATTTGGGGAATTTAAATATTATGTATTTTTATCTTATAATTGATATAATAACCTTATATCTATGGATAATTTACCCATAATTATTATCATAAAATTTTTTATTTGTTTTGGCATTGGGTTATTAAAATGAATTATTTTCTAAATATAATGATATCAAAATTTTGTACATTATCCTAGATCTATTAATATGAATAAGTTGTTTATCCAAGACATATTAACTTAGATTATCCTCTAATATTATCTATTTTATAAAATAATTTGAAACATTGGAATCCGAGATAACCATATATTTAATCAACAATGTATTGAATTTATGAATGATTATCCTAATGAAATAGATTACTAAGTCAAAAAACCTGATTGAAATAATTACCCAATTTTCAAAATATATAAATAACAACATAAACTATATGGAATATCCACCTTCACCCAAATAATATAATTTGGGAATTAATTCCCTAATATGATAATGTATAAAGAAATTTATTAGATTTTATGATCATATTATAATTGAATAATTCATTCACACCATGGAAAATATATTTTTTATGCTTAATTATTATAATTATTATAATGATACAGTTAATAACCATGTCTTATTTTATGTATAAAATGGGGATTCAAGATTATTTTGGGATATTTATTCAATTATAATAGAGGAATAATTTATAAAAAATCAATAATGAATGTACATTATTTGTTTTTCAAATAGTCATTAAATTTAAGATATTATAATTTATTTTGTGTTTTAGGAATTATTTAATGTTTCATAGTATGTTTAGAAATTATGTATTACATATATAAATTTTTGGTGGAGATAATACTTATTGGGTCTTATAGTTAGATTTAATTATATTTCTAATAGATCCCAAAAATGTTTTAGTGGGTTCCAAGATGATATTATTTATATGGGTGAGACTTAAATTTGTACCAAAATTAACATAATGCCAATAATGGGTAACCACTAGCTCTCTTTCTCTCAAAAACATTATCAGGCCTTTGGGATATCTAATTCACAATCTCTTTCTCCCCTTACCCTCTTGCTTCACGGTGACTCGAAGGGAGTTTCTAAATACTAACATTGTGTAATTCATTGAATGTTGTCTCTTCTGATATTTCTCACATTTTTCTAATTTATCCTCTATTTCAAATCATCATGGTTATGGTATGGGTATTTTATTTACCTATATCAGGGTAAAATTACTCATATTGCAACATATTATCCACAACTTTTATAAAGGTATTAATTTTTATTATTATCCTCTTATTAATCATTATTCTATTTGAAAGAGAAAGGGATATGTTGTATTATTTAATTTCCAAGACATATGATTTAAATTAGGGTATTAATTCATAGATTTAAATTATTATTTGTATTGAAATGATATTTAATGGATATAAGGAGTGATTCTTGAATGATTAATTTGTTGTTTATTTTTCCATGATTTTCATTTTATGTTTATTTGAAATATTTTTTTACATGTTTAATCTGATGACTATTATGGGATGTTTGGTAGATATTTGGATTTAATTTTATGAATGATTGATTTTATGTCTCACCTATGACTAATGTTAGAGTTTTGTACCTCGTTCTTCAATATTTAGTTTATTAGTTTGGTATAGAAATGAAATTTTTTTCTCTAGCCATTTATAAAACCAAAATAATAATTTATAAATATAGAATTGTTATATAAGATGTGTTTTTAGTTTTAATAAATTTAAAAACAAGATAAATTATGGGAATTTATGATATGTTGTGAAAAAATATTAAATATATTAAATAATTATTAAATTTTATTATTACTATAAAATATTTTTTTAGAATGTCTAACCTATATAATTTTTGTGGTTAATATTGGGTGTTATAAATAATCTATTTTATAATTTTTTTATGAATATTTAACTTATTTATATATAGTTTTTATTATCATAAAGCCTTGTTTTTTCCTTAGATAATTTTATATTATCCTCTAAAATATGTTCATTTCTTAGGTTGACATAATATTTCAATAAGGATGTTTTACCTAAATTTCGTTTTACATTATTCACTCAAAAAATTCATAATTAAATATTTTATGTGGCATTATCATTAATGAATATATTTTTTAAGATATTGTACATAATTATGTGTCAGAATTCATTTAATAGGTTTTCCTATGTTAGTATGTCCCGTTACCTATATATTAAGTGTGACATAACTCAATGACGTATATATAATTCTAGTTAAATTAGTAATTAGTGGGAGGTGATGGCTTGGCTATTTAGGTTATATTTAAAAATGTGGTTCATATTAGTAATATTTTTTTTATTAAATTCACATTTTGATTAATTTAAACAAAATGTTTTCATTATTAATATTTCCTTTCATATTTTATAAAAATTTCTATGAATGATAAATTTTTATTTAGAAAACATCACATGTATCTCACATCACTGAAAAAAATTTTCTTTTAGGAATGTTGATTCTTCACATTAAAAATACAGTATTTATTATAATGAAAAAAATATATTTCTTGTGAAAAAATTTCAATTCAGTTTTTTTCATTAAAAACACATACTCCATTAAATAATGGAATTATAATTTTTTTTTCATGTTCGATATCCTTGTTTAAAATCAGCATTACCAAAAATTCATTTTTTTCATCTTAGAGTTTTTACATAATTTTATCCATTATTTAATATACTATGTCTCTGTTGGATAAAACTAATGGTATATTTCAGCTATACATATTTTTCACAATCCCACAAATATATAATCCATAACAACTATTATTTCTATGTTTGGAAAGAATATTTTTAAATTTTTGTGCTTTTAACTCTTTAGGTAATGTGTTTTGTGGAATTTCATAAGAACACCATGGGGGATATATTATTGCATTATATGTAAAATTATTAGAATTTAAATGTTTGTTTGGTTGGATTTCATTATTTACTTTTTTATAAGTTATTATTGTCTTTTAAATATTTATATGTATTATACAATTAAATTTTGATTTATTTGATAGTTACTATATAAAAATAATTAATTAGTCATATTTTTATAAAAAATGGCTACTAAATTAATATTAAATGAAATATAGTTTCATAGATTATAATGTATTCTAATATTTATAAAGAGTCTTTATATTTCATTATGTGAATCAGTAAACTGATTTAGAGGATACATATCATGGGTATTTATTAATGACGAAGAATACAGATTCCCCTTCTCACAATATGGGTATCTGTCTTGTCGTAAGTATTCTATATACCTTTATTTCTTCATATATCAACCATCCATTTAATAATATTTCCATGTTATGATTTTTTGTATTTTTTAATTACATTTTATGTTATTTATGTAAATAAATAGAACTGTATAGGAATAAACATATATATTCAATATAGAATTGGGGAATGTTAGTAGGTCCAAAAGAGTATATATATATATATATATATATATATTCTCACATGAAAAAGGACACAATACTGGACATTATGTCCTGCATGATATATTTAACTTTTATATGGGTATGTTTAAGTGGTTTGTATACTTCATAATGATTGATTATTTTATCTCTCAGGTCCATGAAGAATGTATTTTTGGGGGTGTAGTTTTATGGTTATTAAAATTGTATATAACATATTCGTAGGGTAATAAAGGGGATCCATTATGAGTGTTTCAATAAAGGAATCATTCACTTTTGTTCCACATATTGTGTTTGGTTTGGCATTTTTATCCATAATACATTTTTTCCACAAATTAAAAATTTAGAATTTTTTTTACAATCTATAATTAGATATAGTATATTGATATATACATGATGTGATTTAATAATTCCTTATTAGTTTGTTTTACTATAAATTTACTATGGGAGACATTATTATCTTTAGGCGTAATCCATTGAACCACATCAATAATGTTAAAATTTTAAAGTATACCCCCTTCAGTTATTTTGACTAAACTAAGGGATAAACATATCACACAATATTTTATTTATGATTGTGGAATTTTTAGAAGCCTCTAGTAATCCAATGGTGCAATAGAGGTTTTATTTCTGTTGTTTCTAATACCATTTTTGTGATTGATTCACATTCATTACAAAATTGTATCAAATAAATGTTATAAGATATATGGAATTTTTAGTTTTATTGTTTAGAAACGAGATAGAGTGTTAATTCATAGAAGGAACTCTATGTTCACAACATTCAAAAAATGCCACAGTGGAAGAATATGATAGTTGGGCACATTATTTTGTTTTATATATGAACTATAGGTGTTTATGTAGAATCATCTCAGGGGACTAATGATGGAATTTTGGAAAAATGGGATGTAAATTATAAGTCTCAAATAATATCCACTAATCATATTTGTTTATCAATATAATTGTCTACTGACATATTAGAACTCCTATATTTTACTTATATTATTATCAACATATGTAAAAATATATAATAAATTAAATAATAACTAATAATAAAAAATATTTGATTCTAAATATGATTTATCACTTTTTTTATTTATTATAATCACTTAAATATATAATTTTTTTAAGAAAAATTATATCCTTAATAACTTGTAATATAATGATTTAGTATATTATTTATTTTTTGAATTTTGTTTCATAACATACACTGCATATTTTACTATTTATTAGTCTAATCAATCCCATTGTACTATTTTTATGATGGAAATGATATAATGTTCTTAATTAGTCTTTAATATATATCGTTGCTTCTTTTCTTAAATTTTTTGATGCACCTTCAAAACTATTATGATTTTTTTGTGAATGAAATTATTTATTTTCATTCTGTTAGTAGGTAATTTATTTGTTAATTTATATTGAATTTTTTAAAATTTATTGATTATTTCAAAATATATAAAAATATTTATAATAAATTTTTTCTTTTTTAAAATGATATTAAAATTTAAATCCTTCATAAATAATAATAATTTAGTTTTAATGTAGAAAATATTTTCTAGTATGAACTTATGAAATGAAATGACTTGGTAAATTCTAGTGATTTATTAATATATTTGATGCACAATCAATGTATTTGAGAGTTGATAATTTATCAAAATCTGATTTTAAATTTAATAATGTAAATATATTTGGATTCTTCAGTAAATATAATGTGAAGGATTAAAATTTGTAATTGAATTTGACTCTTTATATTGATGTTAGAACTTAATAGGATGACGATTTTATTGAGTACTTGTTTTCTGTGAATGTGTAATTAGTATAAGGGAATCTATAGATGAATATTTGAAAATATTTATAGTAGGGATTGACATAGTGTCGATAATAGTTTAATAGATATAATACTATGGGATTTTAAATGGTTTATATTTTTTTAAGATCATGAATTAGAATTCTGATAAATTTTTAAAATTTGAAATATAGTTTTATTATTAAAATTCCTTTTCTATATTAAAATTTCCAAGTAATTAATGTTTTCTAATTGGTTATTTTATCACACATTATAGAATATATAATGAATTATGATGCATGTAGATATCTTAGGGACTATTATTCCTTATCGATAACGTGATTTTTTTATTAATGGGTAATTCAAGTTGAATACAGATGTTTTTCACCATTATCACAGAAAATTCATGGGTATATATATATCAGTTAAATTTTAATAAATTGTAGTTTTATTGATAACAACCAATTCATTAATGTTTTGATTTTAACCATTTCCATGAAAAAATGATTTTTATGTGGAGATTGTAAGGAAATGTGTCCACGTGGATCTATTAAAGGGGTTATTTTTCATAGTATTAGTGAAATAGGTGATGAAAATATATACATTTTTTAATATTATTTTCTATATTTAATTTTGTTTTTCATTTGGGGATTAATTCATGAATTATGAGATATTAAGGAATAATATTTTATTTTCTTGGAGAATATATTGATTTTCCATAGGATGTTTGGTGGAACACGATAAAATTAGGGAGTTTTTTTACAGAGAACATCTATTTTGTGGTTATATTATGACTCCACCATACTTTCAATAGATACCATTAAAAGTACATTTTAAAGTATTTTTATAATATTAGATACACGTAATGATCATGTATATTGTATAATAGTTTCATTTGGATTTTTTACATTTATACAAAATTTTAAAATTGAATTTTGAATTAAATGTCCATAATACCCATAATAGAGAAACCCAAAATCATTCTCACCTCATCATTTCCATTCAATGAATTGGTATCCTCCACCTACTCATTCTATCAATGTTTCCCAATGATATCAAAAGATATCCAATAGTGTTCCTAAATCCAAACTCAATATAAATAATTCCCTCTAATCTATTTTGACATCATCAATTTTAATCTAACATTCATCTATAGTTCCTTATTATTGGTTGATTATTTATACGATATTTCACACTGTCATGTTGAAATCACTTATTGTCATATGGATTCTTCCAATTTTCATCGATGGGATATTTTGGGGTTTCATTCTATGTGTATATTTATTTTATGTTATAAGGTGTTTGGGTTATGAATTATTCATTTTTTTGTAGTTTTGAGTTGAAATTTTAGGGTTAATTTATCATTTTATGATGATATTATTATTTTCATGATATTTAATGTATTTTTTGAGTTATTCCTTGATTTGTAACAAGGATTTTTGTTTCAATTGATTTTTTAAGTTATGATATTGAAATTAATTTTTCATTGTGTGATATCTAATTATTATTTTTGGATGTTTGGAGGCTATTGGAATATGATTTTGGGATTGTTGGAATTTTTATATTCTAATTATTTAATTAGTGGGTACATGACCCTTTGGTGAATTTTGAGTGAATGAGTAGGTTAGAAATACTACTTTTTTATGTCAAAAAAATCATAATTTTATTTTGGAACTTTATATTGGTTGCTTTGAAAATTTTATTTTATTTAATTTGAAAACAAATACATATATTTGGAATTTATTAGATTTTATTAAATGGTTTGAAATAAATTCATTAATAAAATAATTTATCCATTATTGAATAACTATGTTTTGATAGTGTAAAATATATAACCATTATTTGATAATATGTACTGTTATAATTTTATGTATTAATAATGCTTGTTAAAAATGATTATTTATATTATATAAAATTTTCATTAATTTTCTAATATTATTTATTTTTGCTGTATTTTGTATATAACCTCCCAATTTAGATAACAATTTATTTTTTTATAAGTTTCTACAGGGGTAGTATTACATAAATATTTTTTTACATGATATTATATTTCATAATCCATATTGTGAAATGATATGGATTTAATACCATGGCTTCAATAACATCAGGATATTGTACATAGTCTTATATTTGGATCCCATCAGATTGTCTTCCTATGTTAATCATTCTCTTTCACCATAAAATGAATGAGTCATACGATATTATTTGAACATAAATATGATTATGTGTTCTATCAATGGTGAGGTGAATATAGGGATTGTTTTGTAGGTTAGAGTGATATGTATCATATACATACCCAGTTTATCATATCCTAATGGTTTTATTAAAATATTATTGTTGATTTTTCTACAAATAAAATTTTATTTTAATAATATAATTTATCAATAATTTCTCTATTTGTTAATTTTATTTATTTTTATCTAATCATCCTGATTCAATTTTTATATTCATAAAAAATATTGTTATCTTTTAAAAAAATATAATGATTAAAATACATTTTTTTACAAAAAAAATATTGTTAATGATTTTATGAATTTTAAATACTTAAAATAAAATAATGATTTTACATTAATTAATTTTCAATGATGTATTATCTAATTGGAATAAAATTACCACTAATTTAATGTTTAAAATATAACATATATACTTAATATTATTAATTATTTGGTATAAAAAAGATTACATTTTTTTTATAAAAACAGTATATATAAAACCTTACATAGTTTGTCAATAGAATCAACATGTATATACCTTAAAAACACATTACTCCATGTTTAGAAAAATTATATTGAAACATATAACGTAACAATTCCTTAGCTTATATATGGTCATATGTATTACTCGAATATACTAAGGTAAATAATATTCCATAATATATTCCATGTCTAACATGTTTATTTTTTACATGATTGGTTTTCATAAATTGGTTTTTATTGAGTTATATCAATCTTATGAGATATTTATATTGTTTATAATTTTGATTGGTTTGGAGTGAATGCTAGTATATTAAATTGAATCACTTCTAGCTTTTATAGTATTAAGCAAGGTTATTAGTTTAAAATCATAATCATGATAATTATATACTATAAAATGTATTAGGATATTAATAACTATTATTTATAATTTACTTCTGTATGATATAATTTTAAATAGATTATACATATCATGAGACAGTTTATTTATCCCTAAAATGGTACACACCATCCCCTACCCAATGGGATGAGAAATTGCCCTATCTTGAATGCTATATACATGACAACATTTCCATGAGATGGGTCATTTGGGATTAATATGGTATATATTAATATACCCACTATCTCATATAGGGGATGCAAATAGGGTATTATCTAATATTATTGGGGTTTTCCTATGGATGGTAATAAATGTATAAAGCCATTATTTATTGGGAGGAACTTGCATACGACAAAATGAGAAATGTATATATATTATTATTTACACATATCCTACCTATTTATTTATATTAAATTATATAATGGTCATTATTATTTAAAATTGTTTTAATATAGTTATTTTAGAAAGTAGAAATGATGATCCATACATTTTTTATTAATCAATGAATCGAGGAATGCCATCACTGATCTAAATAGTGTGTATATATATCAGCACTTTGTTTTAAAAATCTACTGAAAATTTGGAATTACATAATATATATTAGGTATTTATACTTTCATTTTTAGGGCTTATATGTTTCTATCATAATTAAGCATGGGGATTATTAGGTTATTAGAGTATAGAGTCTATATGTATAGTTTTTTTGAGGCCATGATAGTGGTTTTGATAATGGGAAAAGCTTCTTCTTTGGACATCCATTATAATATCTTTTAATATAGTAATCACATTTATTTGGATTTTAGTTCATGTTTTGTTTGTAATTTTTATAAGAAATTTTTTTAAATATATTTAAATTTTCAGGGACTTTGTAAATAAGATACACTTTTAAATTGTAAGTATGTTTATTCGTGAAGTAGGTACATCGTTATTTAATTTTTTGTTTTTAAATATATGTATTATAAATGAAATTTTTAGGGTATATTTGTGAACTGAACACTTTGGTAATCCCAATATTATGATGTGTCTCTCCCATTGATTATTTGGGGTATGTAAGTGGAAACTTTATCCAAATTACAGTTTCACCAATACTTGACATTTACAGTAGATTATAGTGATTTTGTGGTTAGATTGTGGTCTTAAAATGACATATATATATATATATAGTTATTGTGATTAGGTCATGATATTTATAGTTTCTCCAGCTATTCTCCATTTATATGGAGAATCCAATCAATGGTGGTTATTGATCAAAAATAAATAAACAAAATTACAAAGTATGAGTAATAGAATTTGAAAACATTATTCAAATATTTATATAAAATTATTTCCCATAAAAACTGCATAAGATTATAGAGATAAAATTAATATATCTTAATCAAATTAACATTTAATCTATTATAACATGTAATGAAAATATTAGGACTATTGATTATTATCAAATTATTATTTTTATTAGACATGATTTAAAAATCAAGAAATACATCATTTGTTAAAAATTAAATATCTAAAATGATCTCACTAGGCATGATATTGGAAGTTATGAAAAATTATTTTAGTGTTTTTTTTTCAATTTTTAAATTGATATTGTACAATGAACCCATCTATATAGAGTATATAAATAAAGGATGAATTTTTATATTGCTATATCAAATGATAAATGTTTCCGGAAGTTACATCTATATAGATTCAAAAAAATTTGAAGTAATCTCTCTCTAAATATCATAAATGAAATAAAAAATTGTTTTATGTGTGGAAAATAAAGACATTAAGATTATGAATGAAAAAGTACTTAAATAAGACAACAAATATGATAGACATAAAAAATGGACCAAACCCTAAACCTCTTATGGTTCTATACTTCAACTGTAAGGACCATTGAGAATATAAATTCCATGGAATAAATAAAATGGTATTTGAGGTAATTAAATATCTATAATAACATAATGTAATGGATTAATGGAAATTTTATGGCATAACCAATACTAAGATGGAGAAGAAATGACATGGTTAAAGGTATAATTATTATTCACTCATGTATTGTAAATTTTTTTATTGACCGGTTATAATGATTCTTTTATATTATACAATTATTATTGAAATAGTGAATCAAGTATATGAATCCTTGATGTCAATTTATTATTTAAATCAAATAGTATATCCATCATTGAATCCTATGTGTTGGAATAATTTTATGTTTTTGTAAATGGAAGGATTCTTCATAAAAATATAAAATTATTCTTCTAGTTGAATTGAATTCCATACAGCACTTATATAGATTCAAATTATATAGAACACACATAAACTACATTGAAAAATAAATCTTTTTACAATACCCAACCATCTTATGATTTTATATAAATGAAAAGATGATTATGTATATACATTTGAAAATAGTTCAAATTCATTGGTTTTGATACAAAATGACGAAGAATATATTTACCAAATGGTGTGGACCATGAAACTCATTAACCATAAAGAAATGACCCTTACAAGGAAATATACATTTGTTTATATGGATGGTGATTTGTTATATTCCATATAACATGAGTTAGAGAAATCAATAATAATTATACATAGTGTTATAACAATATCCAAAATTCTGTATAAGATGGCCTAGAAAGAACTATATATTTTAAAGATATAATAATAATAGAATTTTTATAAAGGTTTTATATTACAAAGTATAACAACATTTGGTACACTAATGGTCATTTTCTAGAAATTAGATGGTTCAGTTTACATTTTAATAGATTATATAGAGTTTAATAATATCCCTAGATAAAATAATTACCCTAAAAAACATATTGTTTAATTTTTTTGACTAAGATCATAGAGGTCAATAATTATTTATACATTATATTAATTTTGAATTAATTTATTTAAAAGTAAAGGGAGATGATATTAAAAATTTATCCATCCATATCAGATACGGAAAATATGTGTTTATACTCGAGTTACTTTCACCAATAATTTCTTATAGAATATTAATAGACAATATAAATAACAACTATATACTCTATGATGATAAATTTGATGAGTTATTTGTTAAATATGTTATCATATAATCCAAGAATAATGAGGTTAATTTTAATGTTTTTTCCATAATTCATAACACGAATCACTAAAAGTTAAAACATCAAAACATAAAATCCTAGAAAATAGTACGAAAAAATCCTTCAACTAGACTAAGAATTTTATTTAAATGTACCATAAATTGTAATTAATATCACATAAATAATATACTCATCAATTTTATATACATTATACACATCAATAAAATTATATGAATAATCATTAATGTAAAATAAATCCTAACAATAAATGAACATAAGGATTTACATGTTCTGAATAAAAAATATTATATCTATCGTAAAACACTACTGTATATATTTATTTATTAGAAGGTATAGTATATCAATATAAATTAATTAATCTACCAATTGGATCTATCATAGCCTGATTCTTGAACCGGTGAACCAATGGTTGAACCCCACCTTAATTATGGGGTGCAACTAGTCTACTATATCTATCACGCTTCTATATCTCACTCAGATCCACCATTCCACTTATCCACCTTCAATCACTGATAAGTTTAACTATCTTTCGAAAAAAAATATGATATATGAACAAGGTCAAGATATATTTTATTTTTAAACTAAACTATAACCTGAAAAATCTATATTTTTATCATCTATAAAACTGAACTTCTAAACCCAACCTCTAAAACATATATTACTATACCACCTTCCTTTGTAGGAAATATACTACCACTAGTCTAAACATAAGGAAGCGATAAATATTAAATATTTTCACTTCATAGAATTATATATTAAAAAATGAAATAATAATTAAATTTATTAACAATTCCAAACATGAATACTACACACATTGAATGAAACCCCCTCAATAATATGATGGAGAATAAAATCATTCCCACATCGATAAAAACAATAGTATCACCACCACCTTTGGGTCAACCTATTCCCAATAAGGCCCATTTATTTCCTCTAACATTAATAAATTAAAAACATAATAAATTTTTTAAGAATTTTTTTCTCTAAATATATTGAATAAATATAACACTCCTTATTCCATCATCATTTTGAAGAAGTGATACTTATTGTTTCTGTGGTTCATCTTTTGTAGAAAACGAAAACTTTATAAAAATTAATTAAAATAGTATAGTCACAATTTTCCAACCCATTTCCTAAAATTATTTTGATACCTTTCAAAATACTCATATATGAATCAATTGTTTCACTACTTTTACAGTAAAAAATAACTTCTTCTATTATGGATAGTGCTAGACCTGACTAGAGCATATATATCTAACTAACTAATATTTATCACACTATAATAATAGAGGCTTTGTACCAATTCATTTTATTTTAATTCTCTCTAAACTGTACATCAAAATCACCCAATAATTTATAATTTGTATTAAAACATAGTTATATATCATCTATTCCAATAATTTACTAGAAAATCCACTTTATGGATTCCATGTATTATTTTCCGTGAATTTTTATAAACAATATAACTACCACAACTAGAAATAAATTGTTTGACATTTTACATACCAAGTATTACATCAAGAATTCAACTATTATCAAATATAGTTCATTCAATATATATAACATCATATTCAATTTTTGTGACAATTTACATCAATAATTTTATTATTATTACCACTGGAGTTGAGGGAAATTTAAATCCCATCATTATGAATCTATAAATTATTTCTTTGATATATAATATTAAAGATATAACCAACCATATATATTTCCTCTCTCAGCTTTCAGTCCAAGTATTTCCATTGAATCAATAATTTTATCTTTATAGAATCTTCCAAATAACACATTCATTAACTCTGGAATTCGTTTAATGTCTAAATCCACTAGGAATATCTAATCTATATATAAGAGTATAATGAAAATGATCATATGGAATATAAAATATTTAATATATAAAACAATCATTACATATTACAATATTTAATAACATGGATGATATTTTGAGATATTGTTTATTGTAACGTGGGAACACAATACATGAAAAAATAAATATTCAAATACATCCACATCAATCGATTACTCATAGATTCAACCTGGGGTACTTTAGGTACATATCATATACATAGGAAATATATTAAAATAAAGGGGTGATCATAAGACCTAGTATGGGAGTAATAATTTAAATATTTATCAACTGATAATGTTGCCGAAAAAATGTGAATCATAAAAATAATGAGAGGCGTATCACAACAGAATGACCATGAACAATAACATTGAAATGAGGTTGCATTATTGAAATGATACTTTCATATGATTATCACCACGATTCATTAGCAAAGATTCATAAAACACAATTTAATATTTTATTCAATGTGTTATCACAAAACATGTCATCTCTGGTGATTTTTTCAATACCCTATGAATTAGAGCACTCTCATGCCATGTCATTTGAATGTGTAAATTCATGTGTTCTAAATCGACCATAAGATATTAGTTCATTAATAATATAAAGAAAATAATGAACTAGTTTCATTTAAAAGGAATTTTTTTATAAATTCATTAAGACAAGAGTATTTCATCATTTTTAACACATGAGAAAATAATTCTTCTCTCATACATGGATGTACCTAGTTTATTAATCTTGGTTACATCTAACTGAATACCAATGAATGAAAAAATGGGATGAGTATTCATAATATAACCATATTTCATGTAAAATGGAATCCTTCATGAATGGAATTTAGAAACATGACTGCAATACAGTGTGAAATAAGAAAAGTGAATAATGGGGGGTGATATTTTTCTCACATTTATAAAAAAATTCATAGTAATGGGATACTAAAATGTATATAAAAATGTAGTAATTTACCATTTATAGACACATAACAAAAGCACCCCATGAATAGAATAATATAATAGTAGTGTTCCTGTACCTTAGGAAGTGACATCTTAAATAATGTAAAGGGAAACCATCGGATAATAGAGACACCATAGAGGGACATTAGGGAGGGAAAAAGATAAAAACGTCATACATAAGAATTTTTTAGTTGATTGGGATAAGTGGAAGATTTGGTATTTATATAAAAAGTGGAAGTAATGTTTAGTAATTTATAAATAATTTTCTTTATGTTTTTGGTTGTGAAAAAATAAAACCCATTAAATTTCACATGGTTTTTTTCATGGTTTCAGATATTTTAGACATGTTCTATTGTATTTTAATACATTAGAACAAAATATTAATTTTTAAAAAATATTTTACATATAGAAATTTAAATCTCCACAAAATATATATTTACTAATCATAATCCATATTTTTGACTTTGGAAAGTCTTATATATTTATTGAAAATTATTAAAAACCATTAAAATACATTATAAAAAAAATAATTTATTTATGGTAAAATATTTATATTTTCTAAATGTGGAATCATTATTAAATATATTTTAAGTTATAAAAATAAAAAAATTATAAAACTATATATTTATTATTCCCCAAAAATAAAACACATTAAAAAATAACCAAAATTTCTCCCTCGCATAAATTAAACTTGATGATTTCAAATATAATTTTTATGTGACCAAAATAAATTTCTATATATAAATCTCAAATATATATATTTTGAATTAAAAATCATTATACTTTGAAAAACAATAGTGTTTATGATATAATAAACATTTTAACACCTCTAAATATTTCATAGGACATTATAAATTATTATCATTTATATTCAAATAAATAGTATTTTAGAATTATATTTTATTAAGATACATTTTATTTATAATAATTGAGATCATTATAAAAGTGTATATATTTTATTTAAATAATATTTGGTTTATGTTTTATTCAATTTTTTTATCAAATTAATCTTATATTCATGTGTATTTTATTAAATAAAATAATAATAACAATCGGAATAGATGAAATAATGATTTCATTTATAAATTTTAAATTATAATTTTATGATACTATTGTTTAGATACATAACAAAATACTACATCAGTATAATCGATAAAAGTAAGGTTTGTGATGGTTATTGTTTTATGGGTGGATCAACTTTTGTTGACTTAGTGGGGATCTCCACACACCTGAACATCCCATTTTGTCTGTTCCAATCGATTCTTAGGTGTTCTAGCTCAATGTGGAATGGGTCAAGGGTGAACAACATTAATGCTACATCCCTCCCTAGTTCAAATAAATGGGTTCCAAATGACATTAAACTATTGGTTAAGGCCATCATTTATTATATATTCGTTAAATTAATAGTAGTCATTAAAATTAATAGAAACTAATCCAAATGTTCACATTATAATGGCTACATTTAAAATTTTATAATAACCAAAAATCATATTGAAAACTAGTCTTGTAATTTTATTCTAATATTTGTAACAGAATAGTCACATTTTGATTAAACCATATACATAACAAAATACCTGAACATTAATTACCTCATTCCCAATGGTTTATATAATTCCTTTGATAATTTAAATTATATTACAAAAAATATTTTTCTATTTAATAGATTACATCGATGGTTTCATATTCCCTACAGAGTTAGATCTTATCAAGTATACCATTACATGGTGTCTATTCATTATTTTTTACACCCTTGTACTTTTCTTTATTTTTGTAATCATTATAATAATTTGAAATTTAGTAATAATTTTGTTGTATTCTTTTTAGGTATTTTTGTTTTATACTATAATAAAATAGTAATTTAGGAAAATATTTATTTTAATAATAAAAAGTGAAATATACATATTTTTATATTCTCATCCCTATATAACATTTTATATTCAACATATGAGAATTACCTAAAAAGTTTGGGTATTTTTTTAATCATCACTCAATTCGGATCCCAAGTAGCTTCTCCAATCTTGTGATTTCCCTACGTTGATTTATCTACCAGGTTACATTTTTCCTCATCACCTATTACATTTTATCATGAAATTAGACCATTTCTTCTTTATATAAAAATTCATGTGCCAATTCTACACCATTTATATAAAATATATATGTTATTTTAGACAAATAACTTTTCAACAAAGACATGTGAATGATATCGCAGACATTGTAATGATTTATTAGTTGTTCCAGTTGATTAAGAATATCCCCAAAACTTTCTAGAACCTAAAAAGTTCAAATTTACATTAGAAACAATTTCCCCTTATTTTTAAAGCATATTACACCTTTTTATGATGACATCATGATTAAAAATGATCCCCAATATGATATTATACATCATTATTTCATATTTCCACATAACATCAATGATTATAAAAAACCTCCATTATGTGTTTATGAATCACATTTATATGTTTTGTGGTTTCATTAATAGTTTTTGGTGCCAATATTAGAATGAATGTTTAAATTTTTCAGTTTTTTCTACATTATTCTCAGTTTCCCACAGTATGAAATTTATGGATTCTACCTTCATCCATCGACCACATGACTGGGTAAAGGATAACCCATTATCTGTCTGACCCCATCATTTACCCCTCCTTAATGTCCATTTGATAAATCACCCATTCTAGGATCAATGTTTACATGATGGACCCCTACATAGTTCTGTGTAACCCAAACCTCATTATACCTTTATATAAGATCACAAAGGCAGCAAAATGCATAGGATATCCTTAGTGGCTCTCTTTAGGAATAATTAACCACCATTCTATGCCTTTATCCTCTTAATATTTTATTTGTGGAATATGTAACAACACATAATCATAGGGATCCTAGATCCACAGATTCTACTCATCCATTTCGGCACATAGAAAGATATATTCTATTTCTAGAATGGAATGTTCTGAGCCTTTAATTGTTTTCATTTTTGCATATTATTGTGGTCCTACAACTCTTATCTGAATTGAGATCCTTTTATATCTCTAGTCTATGTATAATTTTTGTAATTTTTATTTTACTATCAAAACCCTTTTATCATTTCAAGGAATGGTAGTATTTTATGTAGCTTTATATAGATTTATTGTATATGTCACAAATTTTTTTATCCAATTAATCCCATTATCTATATAAATGTTGATGTGTTGGATCCTCCACTATATTTTGGTTATATTGATTATAAAAAAGAAAATCACATCAAACAAGAGGTGTGTTTTGTAATTCAGGTATATTTATACACCAATTTCCATTATTTGGGTAACCTAAAATATCTCTATATTCAAGGACCCATTTATTATGTGTCTAATCCTCCATCCATAGCTTCTGATTAGAAATAAATGGGTCATAATGATATGTTTAGGGGGGTAGTAATGACATAGTAGGAGGAATATAATGATAGACACATTGTGTTAAGGGCCCAAAAAGAAACCTTCATCCAACCAAATTTTTCATCTCATGGCCCTAATTCATAATAGAAAAAGACACATGCTGCTACTATTTCTGAACCCATTTAACATAGTCAGGGTCCGTCTGATGTGGTTTAATGTGAAAACAATAAGGTGAAATATGTTTTGTCAGATGTTGGAAAGAGGTATTTTCTAGGGGTTGCTTTAGCTGAAGAAAGACAGACTCCTAGAGCATCATATCAATCCTCTACTAACGGGATTTGTTCAATATATAAGGTTCTATTTTACTCCCCACCATCAACTTTAATCTATATTATCATCATTTTTAATGAATTTTCTATTTTATGAAATAAATCATTTGACTCATAGTATAGAGATGAGTAGTAAAGGGTTTCACATAAGAATTTTATGAGGGTGGGATTCTTCCAAAGAATTGAAATTTTCTAAAAATAATTCGACAATTTTTGAACATCTTTAGATATCATCAATTTATGAATTGGATAAACTACCCACATGACATCCAAAATATTTTAATAAAACAGAAGAAAAGGGTCATTGACATTGGTGGGAATCTGGTTAATACTGGGAGAAAGAATAATACTCAGAAATATTATTCATCTCTTATAAACAAAATTCACCTAGATCAACATAAAATTTTATTAGTTTCAAGAAACCTTTCTAGAGTTATTTCAAAAGAAATGAAAATTTCATATGTCTTAATGAGGTTACTATGAACCATGAGTTACTAATATAACAAGAGGATCCCTATAAAAATATAAAGGTGTTTGATAACCCCTTTCCCTAGGTGGGATCATTAGATGTAACTAATGCTATGAATCTAAAACAAATTTACATGGAAAATGAATTTATTTATGACAAACATGAGATATGAGAGATAATAAGTCTAGGGGAAGAACCAGTGGAAAATAAGATGAATTGGAAATCGCCATTATAAATTTAATGGTAGAGAGGGTGGAAGACAATTTATTGACAAAATAATCAATGTATGACTGATTTTGAATGAATTATAATTTTTGGATGTTTGTACCATGAAATAATAATAATTTACTAACTCTCAGGCCCACATTATATATTGGGCATCAATAAAATGAAAATCAATGTTCAAGTATTAATTATAATATATTACAAGGAAAGATAAATTTTTAAGAGTTTATCCATAAGTATCCTAGGTGGAATAATTTTCCTAGAATATTTATTCTACATTAAATATTTTATTTCATCACCTAATGGTTTTATTTTAAATGAAATAAATTCTTATCGTAGTTTAATTTTTTTCTTATACAGGTAATCATATTGTCATATAGTAGAATATATTAAAAATAAATGAAATTTAATTTTTGGCTACTCTATTTCAAAGAGATTCACTTCAATAACATTATTCAATAATGTTAGAGCTATACACATTTTAACATTGTTAGATTTAAAACGCTCCATCTGAATAATCTAGTAGCAAAATTTTTTATAGGGTAATTAAATAAGTGGTTTATCAAAGTCCAAAATCCTTTTAAAATCAAGTGAGTTGCCCCTTATAATGTACATAAATGATTTCAGTGTCTTATTATATAGTCCATTAGTATATAGATGATAGTATGCGATTAGGATTACTTATTTATTTATATCTATTAAAAAATTTCTTTAGAAAAGTGAATGAATTATTAAATTTTATTTAGAATAAATCAAAAACAATACTCCAGGAAGTCTCACATCTTCACGAATATATAGGTGAGATAATATCTATGTTAACAAATCATCTTTTATTGAAATTAAATTGGGATATATTTTCAAGTTTTCATTGATTTCCCATATAGCATTATTTCCACTGAATATCTTAAAAAATATATTGAATATAATCTATAGAGATGTTGTCCGACATCTATACGTGTATATGTATTTGTTAATACTACTTTAGAATTTTTTCACTTCATATTCACATATTGAAACACCATGAACATTTAACTATTATAATCATTCTCCCAATCAATATTTTTTCCACCAATAATGATCATGATGGTCCCTAAAAAATCATGTTATTTCAGGATGAATAGAGAATACTGATGTATAGGATTCATTAATTTGTTGTATATTTATCTCGAAAATATATAGATTACATAGCATTGTACAAAATTTATTTACACAATCTTTTTCCACATTGACTTTTGAAATCATCAAATTTTTTACAGCCTCTAATTTTTTCATTTATGGATCATCTATTTGGGGTTTCTTGATCTTTACTATTAATTATTTTTGAGAAATCATTTGGGATTGGACACGTTTGGTTAATTTAGTTATGATTTCCATGTCTAATCATACTCATTAATTTATTAATGCATCATATTCATAACCATTATTTTAAGTACACCATTATTTTTCTTATTGAATGGACATGTGACATTGTTTTCTCTTCTTGGTGATAATGAATAAAATATCACAGTTTTCAGAAGTACCCAATAATATCTTTTACCTAATCATTTGTTCCTTTTTATTGAATATATATATAAAAAATTCTCAGTTTTCCATATATCACACATTTCCACATAAAGAGAGTGTCAATATATCATTATAGAAAAAATGACTATAGATGACTCCACACCAAGGTTATGACTATTGATCTCAAGAGTCTTTAATTATAGTTATTAATATGTCATCAACTATTTATTTGTAATGATAACATATCTATTCTCGTGCCATGGGTATGACAAAACGTTCATAAAAGTCATTCATCTAGATAAATGTCACTTTTATTATAGTTATCATGGTTATTGTATTAGAAATACATTATAGTTTTTTATAAACATTAAATAGTATCCATATAGACCAATAAATCTAGGAATATCATATATTAATCTGGGGTATGACTAATCCTCTACCAATTTTGTTTTTATGGATTCAGGGATATTCATTATGGGGTCAAAAGTTTCCCCAAAAATGAAATTATTTAAAATGAGAAGTAAAATTTATATATATTACAAAGTTGTTTCTTTTTATACAATTAATTTAATATAGACCTTATATTATCCTAATGATCATCTTAATATTGTGAATATATAATATGATCATCAATTAATACCACTAAAAATTTATCAACGTAGATCATAATAAATTTATTAATAAAAATAATAAATATGAAAGTAGAATTAGTTAAGAAATATACTATTAAAAGATACTCATAATATAAATATATTATTTATAATTAATACTTTTTCATATATTATTTTTATCCCAAAAATGATGACACAATGGTTGGTGTTCAATATTAGAGAACAAATAAGGCCCATGATGTCATTAAATCAAATAAGAAACCCTTCATAGAGGATATTTATACTTTATTATGTTCCAATTAAGATCAACATAGTCAATTCATATCTACATCAATCCATTTTTATATTAAAAATGAAACTTTTTCTCCCCAAGTAGACATAGTTGATCAAGTAAAACCATCTTCCAAGAGGTATAATTGTTTCTAATTTAATTCCTCAAAGTCCACATTTTCTATTCCAGATGGGGAATTCAATATTTCCATGAATCCATGTATTTTTTTAATTGAGAACTCTACTTATATTTATATACATGGTCCAAGAATCTATTCAACAAATGATTCTGTGTATTCTCTAACAACAGATATATCTCTAACCATTTTTACATTCTCTTTATTATTTTTATCCACTAATAATTTCATTAAATAATGCAGTAGGATGGTGATGTTGGTAAGACTCACCTTGGAATATTTCTCCTTTTATTATAATTATTGGTTTTACCTTCAACATAATAGAAATATGCTTGATTCGATAATTGTTTTTGACTGTATAATTTTAACACCAATCTATCTCGAGTATTTTGTAAAATTTCACCATAGTAATAATTACATGTTTTCAATGATATTTTACTAAACAATGTTTATAGCGTAATAATTATATATTATTTATTAATAAATATTTCCTCTAATAGTTTTAACTACCAATTCTATGATTACAAGATCAGGGTTAAACATGTTGTTTGTTGAAATCATGGAAGAAAATAATAACAATATAGAACCCAAATAAAAAAATAATTTTTACCTCTCAGTGTAAGATGATAGTACCTACCAAAACATATTTTGAGTCTCTATTTTTTTCAGGATTGAAAAAATATGACATTTTTAATGGAATCATTCATGGTGATTATCATTTTCCTCCATTATCTTATGAATTGAACATCAGTTTTAGAAAATTCTAAGGTCCCATAATTGAAGCATTTCATGGTAGGTTGTTCTTTTTAAATAATCAATTTGATACTAGTTATATGATTTTGATGTTTATCATCTTTATGAAACTTTATAGCTATATGGAACTATTTTCCACACTTATATCACTTTACACTACATTAAAGACTATATCTCAAATGTTTCTTCATACTTTTTTTTGAAAATGATGTGTTTTACATTCATCCTCTTTGGATTATTTCCAAACAAATTCTCTATTATCCCAATTTTGTCTCAATTTTATGAGTACACTATGTATCCACAAACTCTATTTTATTATTGACATGAAAACCTAATATCTTTTGACAACTCACAATGTCACTGATTGATAATTATTACTATATTTGTGGTCTCATTACACACAATAGTTAATCAATTTTCCCATTATAAATATTGATTTAGAATAAATATTATCACACAAAACATGTATAGTTCATCCCATAATTCCGCAAAAATTAATAATCACATTGTTTCAAGTCATAAAATTCCATTTCCATCTTGTGTTGGATGGTATTTGAAATATTCTTATTGAAAAGGAACATTTTAGTTTCTTTCCATTCCAAGGCATACATGTGATCCCGTGGCCTTATGTTATTGATTAATTTCTAATAATGAAAAGATTTTCTCATTTATAATTATAATTCAAAATAAATATTAACTTTTCATAAAAAATAGTGTACAAAAAATATTTTTTATATAGTGTTGATTAATTTTTCCAAGATCATTAGATAAAAAATTCTTCTAAAAATATATGGTTATTGATGAATAAAGGATTCAACCTCTAGTTACACAGAAAATTATGAAGAAAAATGAACTACAAGATTTAAGTTTTAATTCATGACATTTATCAAAATTTAATCATCATCATAATGTTTTCATCAATAGATCATCATATATTTGGAATTACAACATTTTATTTTATGTTTTATCCATTTTTTACACAACTAAATCCATTTTATTATTTTTATTCTAGATTAAGAAAACCAAGGTGATAAATTTGATACTATTGGAAATATTATATTATTTATATAGGATATTATATATCAAAAATTATCAAATAAAATTCTTCTTAGATTCTATAATTCAATATTAATTATTTTAGATTATCTTTATATCCTTAATAATTTTTTTAAAAATCATGTGATTAACTACAAATTATCTACCTCAAATCGTTAAAACATGTTTTATAAAGGATAATTTTCAAGAACACATTATAAATAATGTTTACAATAAATGACCCATTTATTTGGTTATTATCTTTATGTACAAATATTCTAGATCCACAACCACATGTATTACCCTGATAGGGATTTTATTGAATAGAAACCAATTGTATTATACATAACCAAAATAAGTAGATTATTTTTAATATTTAAACTATTATTTGTTGTTCATAAAATTTTTTACAAGTAATATTTTCAAAAAAAACTACACCTATATATGATACTACCTATAACATCCATCCCTTTTAATATATCATTAATCACATAGAACTACATTTAATCATATATTTTTTCATGTGTAGTTTTTTGAAAATTATGGATGCACAGCATGTAAATGTAATAATTATTCTAAAATAAGTGAAATTATTGTTCATATATTCATCCTATGTTACTTTTACTACATCTGATATCCATGGGAGAAAAATTAAATTAAATTGTAAGCATAAATCTCATCAAGGGAAGAAGATATAAAATATTTAGCAGGTGATCACGAGGCATTAAAAAAGGAAATTTTCTTAGGAAAATAAGGTATATCATAATATAGTAATCATGAAGAATAATATGAAAATGTTTCCACAACATTAAAATTGAATATTCATATGATAATAACCATTTTTCATCACTATGGTAACACTAATCATAATTACCATTGTTATTCACTATGCTATCATAATATAAGTAATCACTAGAGATTAATTCATCTGTTAATGCATTGTAGATCTATTATGTTTCAACACTCATAGTTAACAATTTATTTATCCATATAAATAATTAGAAATATTTACATTAAGATACCATGGAAACAATGAGTGGGTTTCAGGTGATGATCTATAATTTCAAAATTCGTAATGACATGAGTATTAAATCATTTTTAATCCAGGAAATTTTAATTATGGTTTAATAATTTTTATTCACCAATAAATTAATCATGGATACATATAGGATATTACCCATTAATGTATAAATGGGTTATGTAGATGTAACATTATTATATTTAAAGTAAAGTGGAAAATTTAGGAAATAAATTCAGTAGAATGACATGTATACAATGGTGATTAAATAAATATAATTATGAGTGGGAACCTTTTTCAGCCATAAAAAAATTATTTTGAATGTAATGGGATAATAAAAACAGAAGAAAAATATTTTAATTCATGATTTTTAATACATACCACAAATGTGGTACCTGAATGGACAAAAAGAAGAGAGTTCCCCTACTTTGGGAAGTACCTTGAGAATTCTTACAGAGGGAAAATGTAGGACCTTAGAGACCCCATGGAATAACATTAGAGATAGTGAATGATTATAGGAATTTATAATGGAAATGGAATAGAGAGTAATGAGATGATCAGTGGGTATTTATAGTAATAGAATAGTAATTGTTGAAGAATGTTTAAATTTAGATATTTAAATTTAATGTTTTGGAAAACGAAAACCCATTGGATTAGACTTTTTTCACATGGTTTTAGAAAATAAGTGTCCTGTTTTATACTATTGAAGTAAATATGTAAAAAAAAATATTTTTCAATATTATGTTAAACATAGAAATGTAAATTTTTCCATGAAATATAGTTTTTAAAATCATTATTATTATTTAAGACATGGAAAACTAAATTATATTTTTGGAAATTTATTTAAATCTATTTAAATATATAATATTGATAAAAATTTGATTTTATGTTTTTATTTAGTTTTATAATCTATTACCTAATTATTACATATTTACAAAGTCATAAGGCCAATAAAAAACAAAACACATTTTTTATTATTTAACAAAAAAAGTATTTTAGTAAATTTAATATCTTTTTAACATAAATATCATGTAATGGTTGGAAATATAATTTTCATTTTATAAAAATAAAATCCTAAATATAATAATTTTAACTTTAAAAAACAATGTTATTTAATGAAATATAGTAATTTTATGACATAATAAAATTGACAATACATCTAAATATATCCCAAAAAATGTAAAATTTTTACCAATTATTTTTAAATATTTACTTTTCAAGAAGGATATTTTTTCAACATACATTTTTTATAATACTTGATATTATTAAATAAGTATATATATTTCATTAAAATACATTTATATATTATTTGAATCGAAACACCCTATTTTCCAAAATATCATTTTATTCATGTGAATATTATTAAATTAAATAATAATGAATACAGAGTTTGAAGAAATAATGATTTCATTTATACAAAGTTAATTAAAATTTTATGATACTATTGTCTTGGTATATAACACCTTATTACACCAGCATACCCACTATCAGTATGGTGAGAATGGGTGGTTGTTTTATGGGATGGATCAACAAATATAGATCTATTGGTGATCTCCACTACTTCAAATATCATGTGTAGTTGATTCCACTAAAGCCTTATATAAATAATCTCTAATTTAGATGGGTCATGGATGAACCATATAGACAGAAAATCCACCCAATTTTCTAATAAATGAAATTCAAAAAAATAAATCTACTAATTGAGGCAATCGTTCCATCCATCTACATTCAATTTACTATTACCTTTACCCATAATATAAGTTAATTAAAATGGCCACATATTAATCTATACATTACCAATGTCCATAACCACCAAAATTCATATTGGAAAACGGTCATGTAAAAGAAATCTAATAGCCTTATCTTAATTCTCAAATTTATGATTAAATCATATATATAACTCATAACATCAACATTTACTAATTAATTGTCAATGGTTTTTATAAATATTTTGATATTGTAAACTATATTCCAAACATTTGATTTGATTTTATTAGTTTTTGCAGAATGTTTAATAGTCAAAGGAATGACCAATACAAGGGAATAAATAACAACATGGTCATTATTATTTGGTTATTATATCCTAAAACTAGTCATAATTTTAGTAATTGGAACTATTACTTGATATGTAATAATAGTTTTTAATATTCAATCTTTATATTTTTATTATGAAGTATAATAAAACAACCATTTTTGGAAAACTAGTTCTTATATTAATCAAAGAAGTAATTTTCTATTTTTCATAAGTCCTCTCCTTGAATAAAATCCAATAAAAAAATTAAACTTATTTTTATTTGATGAGACTATTTTATTCAATAAACGAATAAAAATTTCATCTCTAGTATGATGGTCCATTTATCAGGCCATATAAAATCATTTTTAATTAACTCACCATACCCCCATTGTATTTATCCATGAAACAATATGTTTTTTTCATGTTGATATCATCATTAAATTCACCATTATTGGATGAAAACATTAAATTAATATATTTTAGTGGAAAAAATTAGGAATTAACCTATCTAAACATCATCTGATTGGAATTCTGATTAATGGTTATAGAAAATATTTTACAGAAGTCAACTTTTTTATTTTTTATCAAAAAAATTAACACCAATCCTTCAATTTTAAACAATTTGAATGTTAGCTTATTAAATTAGTTGGATGTTTTATATATTTGGTTGTTATATCTTCCCCTGTGGTATTTAAGTAATCTACATTCTTCCATTTTCATCTGAAAAATTCATATAATATTTCATAAATAACTCCCAACTTCCATGTTTTCCCAGAAGTCAATTATTCATGGTTATAACATTTTCTAACATTTTTAATAAGAGATTAATAAAAATAAATTCAAAACCATTTATTTGGTTTTTTGCTAATGGTTGATCTAAAAAACATAACATACAATTATACTCTTTTTAGAATGGAATTTTATAGAACATAACTATTTTGATCCCTGACCCTACTTCCATATTACATGAAAACATATTTACACCGGAACCTATTTATATGGAAACCACTATTGTTTTTATAACCCCCCAAAAAATCAAGAACAATTTTTCTAGCATAACTTATTGTGAGATTAATTTTCCTTTGATCAGTTTACTATTTTCTATAATTTATATATTCCACAATGTCCATGTAATTTATTTAGGCATTCTCTTTGATGAGAATATTTCATCTGATAATTACTATCCATTTATCATTAAGATAAATGAAAAAACAATTTTTCTTCATCCCTACATCATGAAATGAATCATACATTGTGATTTTTTTCATGTTTGTATCAATTCATGTAATATACATTATCCTAGGATCTTTTGAGTATACAATGGTGGGTATCAAACTTTAGTTTTCATGAACACACACACACAGACACACACAAAAATATATATATACATACATATTGAATAATATAATGTCTTATTAGTGTGTAAGTACTCTAGTTTCAAACACATTCTATAAAATTGACAACCTTGGCTAAAATATCCTTAAACATTCTTAATTAATCCATAGAAGTAAAAATATTTATTGAAACATTAGATTATTTTCCCCCACTTTGTATTAATCATTTTTTAATATATTTTATTCTTGAAATATTCATTTCCTTCATCAAAACTATTAAAAACACTTTCTTGTATTATCAAACATTTAGACTTTCAAATTACTTATATTCTGTTTTTCCAACATATCTTTACATCTGACAAAAACATTAACATCCATATGTTTTTACTATTGAATTATTACCATGAATTTAATATTTAATAATTAGTTTTTATCTATATTTACAATGAGTGAAATGGAAAATAGAATTGGTAATATCCCTAATATAAAAGTGAACAATGTCTATATTCAATGAATTTTCTATTCTTCCATTAAAATTAATTGACACTGTTCTCCAAATTATGTGTATAAAACACATATAATATATTATCTCCAAGTGATAATGATTCAATATAACAACATCCTCTATAACTCCCATGTTCTTCTCACATTTATTCTCATTATGATAGCACGACATATTCAAACATTAAAAAGTTATCATTAATATTGTTCCTTGTTTATTTCAATGTCTGATTAAATAAAAAATTTATTAATATAATAATTTTGGCCATGATAACAGAACCTCTAGTGATCTATTATTGTTTATTAATGAAGCAATGTCCAAATATAGCATCATACACCTGACATATTGGAGTCATTCACTTTAATAATCTTATTATGTGCAGAACTCTATGTGTGTTTACATAATATGTGTTTGACATCTATATATTAACATATCCAGTTATAAATTTCTCCATTACTTCATAATAATCTAATTTAGTATTGTAGAAATTTTTTGATATATAATTTTCCATGAGTCTCTACATATATGTAGAACATAACGATGATATAAAAGCCATGGTAAATGATTGGAAAGGAATGTTGACAAATGAAAATGAGTTGTTCCTTCTTTTATCATGGGAATAATAGAAATTGAAATGTTTGAAGATTAAATTCAATAAATAACCTTATTATACTTGAAATATTTCTTGAGACTCCACCTATTACCATTTTCCTAACATAATGTTTTAGAAAAATATTACCTTAACTTAACTCTCTTGATTTATCCTATGATCTTCTTTAAGAAACCCATTGAATAAAATTTCTTATACATTCCAAATTTAGTAATTCTATAAGAGATAATATTTCTTCTGTTTTTTATGTTTATTTTATTTAGTTTTTGATTTATAACATCAAAAAGGATAATTAAGTCTCCAAATATGAGTTTCTTATAGAAATTACAACTTAGTCTTTTGAATTGTGTAATAATGAAATGAAACAAACTTCCAACACATATTTTGGAAAAAATTAATTTAACTAAATCGATTTTATATTAAATCATATTAAACACACTAATGTAATCCTCTTTTGATCATATATTTGTTATACTCATTCTAGATAACATCTCAATACTGACCATATTGTTCATTACTATCATTAAGATATAAATTTATTCTAATGAATATGTAAACTCCACTAAGATTTTAATATCTTAGATGTTATAATCAAACTTATATAATAATGAAAAAAGAATCAAACCCACTGTGTTTTATCTTCCCCTTGCCATTCCCAATTTTCTATTTTTTCTAGTTTTACCCCCATAATTGGAAACATAAATTCCATATGAATTAGATAACTATACATCAATATCCACCCAAATCTATATTCTATCCCATGAATTATTTATCCAACCCATTCATTGTTCAAACTCCTTACCATTTCAAATAATGACTCCCAATAATTCCAATAAAGTAAAAATAGAGAGAATCCAAAATCTACTATTTATTTTTTTTCTATAATGTAAAAAAACCATAATCTGGGAATCTCATTTATAGTTATATTGAACACTAACAATAAAAAGTTAAACTACTAGAACATTAAAAAGAAAAAAATCATAAATATCCTAAGACTGAGGAATCCCATTAACTTTATTTAAAAGAACTTATAAAGTTATATCATATTCAAAATTAATACATCAAATCAACACCATCCACACACTTGAAAAAATTCATGATAATAAATATGTACATAAAATAATAATTTAAAATTAATATATATATTAATTTATGTTGTCTAGATAAAAAGACTTACTCTTTTGGGAGAACTTTATTTTATCCTTTCATTTATCGTGTCTTACATAATTATAATATTTATTGATAATTCATCCAATCAATTCACTAGTACCATGATTCCATAAGACATGGTTTAATGGCCCCACCACAATATTTTGGCTGGATCAATCAAATCATCTAGTTCTATAGTCAACCTACATATTTTGGGGACCCCCGATTTTCTAGGGCAACCTCTAATCGACAATATGTATCTATACCTCAACAAAATAGTTGTAGTATAATGACATGTTAATACTATAATTAATTCTAATGACCCATACTCATTGTGACATTCATCAAAACCTTTAGAAACAATTTCACATTATAGTTATAAAGAAATAATATATTATAAAATAGTCACACATCCATTATCTATAAAACTTATGATATTCATAAAACCTAAAAAATGAATATTTATTTTAATATCAGATGATAAAACTGAAGAATTATCCCCATTTTAAAATTAATATATATATATGGAAAACTATACCCCTTAATCTTTCTATTCATACAATGTATTTTTTATTTGGGTATCAATGTTTTTAAAAATCATCTTCAGTTATATATGTTTGAACTCGACATGACATAGGGGATGGGGGATTGAAGATATCAATACTATGTGTGATGATGTTTTAGAAGTATTAATAAAATTGGTTAAACAGAAAACCCTATTTTGAGACTTTTTCAACTGCCAATGAAGTGATTGCGACTGATTTGGATCCCTTAGTTATGGTGTAGAGGATATTAGGACTTGATCTATAGGAAACACCCATTGTCATAAATACAAAACTCTTATGTTGGTCCTCTAAAATATTAGTATTAAGATATTTTCCTGATCTTTTGTATCATTAATTTATTTTTCAAGAGTGATTAAAAAATATCATTATCATAGAATAAGACATAAGTTAGTTTATTTGGACTAAAACAAATTGAAATTTTGATTCCCTTGAATAACATTTGTGAATTTTATCCCACATTTATAGGGGAATTATTTTTGTAGATTGTAAAATGATATCTCTTTCTGATGAACTAGAGGATTTGATGATAATTGTATCCCTTATCCTAATTATGAAGTATAAGGAGGGGATAAAATGGTAAGTATAGTGTACAAATTAGGCCCTAAAATAGAGTTATAATAATGGAAGGAATAAAACTTTAATGAATAAGAGATATATACTAACACTAAATATCTTTGAATATTATATTTATTGGTAGATTCAAGAATTTTTAATGGTCACCCATTTTTTCACCAGTAAAAACAACTTAATGTAAAATTGACTAGGATACTGGCTTTGTGTTGTACTCTTTAGTGGTATTTGAGGGCACTGAAGACATCGATAACATGTACACATAAATATATATACTACCAAATAATGTTGTAGTATCTCCCTAGGGTTACATTTCAATCCCATGGTTTATTATGATAATACTATCCATGTGATAGATTGTATTTCAATAAATCATCAATATGAGATATGAGACACTTGTGGGAGAACTACACAATCATGTTCACATGCTTAAAAATAAGATCATTTCCTTAGGGGATAAATATTTCCCCTATATAGGCATACATGACCCCATACTGGCAATTAATAACAAGTTAATGATTATTATGAAACATCAATTAGAGATATCTATGTCTCAGAACACAATTCTTCTCTATGAAATTATTTCTACTGAACAATAAGAGATAAAATTACATGCTATAATTATAAATGAGTTCTCGTTATTTCCTATCAATGAGCTACACATGGAAAAATACCACAATCAATATCTATAAGAAGTTGCTGAGAAGGAAATAGAACAAGATAGGAATTATTAAAAATGGTGAATATTAATTTTTTTTGTTTAATATTCCATATTTTTTTGGAGTTGAAAATTTTAGATATAAATTTTAAATTTCAACTACTAGATGGATCAAATCTAGATAAGATATTTGGAACATAATTTTACAGGGTATCTGGAAATTTAATGAGGAATATAATATAACTCTGAGGTTTTAGAAGATTTTGGGGATTCAATTGATAAAATAGATGTTTTTAAAATGTGAAACATAGGGTGCACCATTGCCATATGGTTTGTGAAAATAATGTGGCATAACTGTGTGACAATGTCTTTTCATAGGTGAAAATGATGGATAAACCATATGGTAGTTTAGGGAATGTTTGGTAGGTTACTTCTACTCATTGAAAACACTTGTTAGGTGGAAACCACCATATATGATCCCCCATGTCATGTAACTTGTCAATTAGTAGACACATGGTGAGACATTTAAAAATTAAAGGAAAATTGGAGGAAAATATCCTAAAGGGGGTATAAACATTTAGTCATAAAACATATGCAACATAACACTAATAAGGAGAATTATTTTCCTCATCCCCTTTTATACAAACCCACGATAACCACAACATTTTAGAAATAAAAAAGGGAATAAAAAGTGGAGGATTCTGGAGCCTCTTACGGTCATAAAAATCACATGAAACTCCCTTTGGAATCTACGTGACATCATAGTAACCCAATGACGTGTTCTCCATGTGTCACAAAATCTGATAGATAAGTCATTCTTGTATTACAAAGAGCCTTAGATTTTTTAAGGTGACCTCACACTACACCTTTGGATCAATATTCATTGATATATGGGATTTTATATGATATTCTCATAAATCACCATATACCCCTTTATTTTTCATGCGACACATCTCCAAGAGGATGGGTGATTATCATAATAAATTCATGAATCCTCTCCAAATAACCACCCATTTTTATATATAATAATATAATAAAAAGGGTATTGATAATAGACTATAACGATCACAAAATTCGTATGAAATTCATATATTATCCACAATGATATCTACAAATAACCCTTGAATATATAGCCTAATTTCATGAAGGCCCCTTGAAAAGTAATCCCTGGCACAAGGATAGTCCCAAAAAAGTCTCTTGAGATCAAGTGGAGGCCTTTCAATTTGCGCCCGGATAATCAAAATAAAATTGAAATTTAATCACAATTATATAATGTCCATTGGCATGTTTTCAAGAATAAAACACCCCTTCAAATGGAAATAATACTATAAAGGAGGTGATTATGGAATGCTATTGAGGGAACTGAGAAACAAGTGACACCCACAGAATTACATAAAATAGGATCTGAATGATTCATAATGCAAAGGCCCTCAAATTTCTATATCATGGATTCATGAGATATGTACTACTCAAAGCAGAAAACAAATGGGGTGGATGGGTTATTAAATCCCAAACTCCAGAATCAAGAAGAGGAGATAATTTTTTTAATCTATGGTTGGTGGATGAACTATTGGATCCTCGCACTAGTGTACCCATTTGTCGGAGTGGATTTATTATAGAAATTGAACTCACAACCATAAAATCATCCCATTAGGTATGTTCCAAAGAAAAATTGTACAGACCAAACCACATGCATAATCACTCCATGTGATCATTCATAGATCACACAAATGAATTTTGATAAGAAAATAAATGAACATCCTCTATATATGAAAAATAAAACATGGCTTAAAAATCTAACACCGATCCAATATAATGAATATAAAATACAGAACAAGAATAAATAATGAATGATGGGAGACTTACATGAAGAATATATATTCTACTTCACTTGCAATTATCATGAACCACCCATGAAAGAAGATAGTGCACGAACATGTCACCTTGATCTTATGAAACTCCATTTATATACTATTTTGATCATGTGAATTTCTCTAGTACATTTCCATGCAGATCAAATAGAACCCCCTAGGAGTTCCACCCATGTCACATGAAACCCAATGATATATTTATCCAGAGATCTCAGTGTTATTCAGACATGTTTCCTATCTCAAATACTTGTACTCGTGCGTGTTATGTTAGTCTCATGATAGACCTGGGCATGGTAAATGGATCTTGCAATGCCCTCTAGTCACAACAGATTGATCTAACTATGACCTATAGATATGTTATCCTAGATCTTGCATCATCCTTAGAAACTTGTTTCACATATTCTCATGATACCCTAATGTGTAATATTATAATTGTTATGACACTAGGGTATACCAGTAGGATCAAGTGACACCCACAAACATGTTATCTGAGATCATGCAATGGCCTCCAGAACTACTAGCCAAGGTCTAAATATTTCCTCTATAAAAGTCATCCTTGATCATCTCATTTCCCAGAAGAATTCAATACATGGTAAAAAGTTTCACTCAAATATGTTAGGTAATTAATCAATGCATGTCTTGAATACAACGAATACATGTCAAATAGGGATGCTGGCCAGGTAAACAGTGAAACCTGGGACTACATAGCCTTGATCATCCTAAGTGTGTAAGACCAGATTATAAGTTCATGATCATTGTGTATGCCTAATAAAATGAATAACATGATATGTCCATGGTATAAGGGAAAAAATTGTGTAATCCCCGATCAATGGAACTATGATGAATTTGATTCCATATATAACCAGGATATGTTGGATTTCTACCCAAGAACAGAGATCTAAATTTGGGGTCCAAATATCACACATGGAAAATTAGTATCATATCCACAAACAATGATATGTTTTTCTACCATCCCTTGTTTCTTATAGTGATCATAGCTCATGTGAGATCAGGGTTTCATAATGATCATATCATTGAAGTGAAATTCCACTGGGAAGTTAATAGAATCATAGAACTAGATAAAACTTTTAATCATTAGTGTATAATCCTTAAATAAAAGGGGAAAATATTTATGTAATCCCTAAACAATGGAACTATGTGGAATATGATTCCAATCACAACCTGGATTCAAAGGAGACCCTCCTAAGGCCTGAGCTCAAACTCAAATGGGAGTCACCATATGCTCATTCTACCTCACCCAACAGTAGACTACGAATCTAGATGATGTATGAAAAATCTGATTCATTCTATAATAAGGATATATAAGAACCCTCCATTAGGTCCAAGATACATATGAAGACATCCGAAGTGAATTCCCATCATATAATCCCCACATGCATATGCAATGACACTTTTTTGTGATCATCCATTATTTCTCACATCAATAATACCTCATGTGGGAATAAGAAGGGGAACTAATTATATCATACACCCCATTAGTCTCAAATAACCATCAAAATCACAACAAGTAATCCCCAAGGAGTGGGATGATATAAATATCCCCTGTATTAGAGAATCAACCTTGAGACGATTCCCAAAGTCATGATTGAACTATAATAAATTTGATTCCTCCAATAACTAGGAAATGTAATATATAATTTCAAGACTCATTCTCAAATTTCTAGTGCCTATGTGCCTACTCATATGTCATTTCCAAAGGACTTTAAACTATAATGGTTTAATGCACTACATGGTTTGGGATTTCTAGAATAAACAAGATATGTTGTATGCCTTATAACGGAACGATCCCCTCCTCAATATTTTTAAACACCTCCCTTCATGGAAATAAATTATGTTGTTTCTGGTAATATAACATAATTATATAAGTATTTATTCATCACTAAAAAATGGGTTAATAACCATGGATATATATATGTGGATTCACCTACAAGATCCCCCTATTTTTTATAAGAATGCATGTAACCAATAATCATACTATTAGGGTAATAGGTCGTATATCAGGATTAAGATGTGATTCTCAAGAGAACAATAAATCATATAAGAGAATCTCAGAGTAGGAATAAATTACTCCCAAAAGTGTTCAATGAGCCAATCCTTCCATCCTCTCGAACAATGAGAGTCCCTAAGCTTAATTGGGTTTAAAACTTCTAGTGGCCACCTACCAATAGAATGCCATTCTATACCGAGTTATGGATGTTGGAACTATAGGAAATTTCATTTAAGAATGATGAAGGTGGAACAACATGAGGTATTGTGTAATAAATGAACCGTCACAATCAACCATCATAGAAAACCAAAGTCACATAGTTGTATTATCTAAAATGTCAAAAAAAATGGTGTACCCAACATGAAGATTAAAAATAAAAAATGGTTGGGTTATTATTCATCAGAAATTTTTTTTGCACACTACACAGAGAAAACTATTCTACCTGACAAGAATGTCTCAACAGAAATAATGATTAGTTAACCATGTGTCATAACACATTTTATTTCATATCCTATATAAATGAATATCACAATACTAACATAAAACGTACAACTGGTAATTTAAAACTGAGCTACCAATGAAATAATTCCATCTTTATGTGACAAGTTCACTGATGAAGAATGGCCAGATCATGATAAAAGGCCATGTGAGTTAGTAAATCATATCTTATTGTCAAAATCATGCCTAAAATATTTCTCTAATAAGTGACATTTTTATTGATTGTATTCATGAATGTAGACACTACTCTCAATAAATGAATCCCAATTCAAGATATTTCAATCATCAAATTATTGTTATGGAATGTTAGTTGTTGATGAACCCCCACATTTCACCGAAATATCTCAATTTCCCTATATATTCAATGTTAGTTGGAGAACATTATGTTTTGGGAGTAACATCAACATGGCCCAATCCCAACACTAGGTAAATCTTACGGGGGTATCTTATAACAAATGTAGACAAGTTTTCATTGTCTAGGAAAATCTTTGGTTAAGCCAATTTCCCACTATTCCAAAGACAACCACTTCCGGACCATATCCAAGGAGTGTGACAAATAACCACCTTCTATATCAAATGAATGGGTGACCATGGAGTCAAATGCATTTCTCTTCTAGTTCAGGCAACTCATAGGATGAATATTATCAACCTCTATCCCCAACATCATTCCAATGGTACCCTTCAATAACCTACTAATGGTACCAAATGACTCACATACTTCTCTGATACCAACAAATGAGAAACATGGAATACAAATCACATAAACATGTCTATGGATAACCATAGGTGAAATTATGTCAACACTCCTGCTAATGAATTCTATTTGTATATTCCAATAATAACCAGTGAGAAGGTTAATATACAAACCCATTTAAAACAAGAGTGTGGGAATATCCTTGAAATGAATCAAGATTACAGTGAGTGGGTTTATACCCTTTCTCTTTCTAGTGAATTAAATTGGCATATGTTGGATGAATATGGTGAGCATGCTCATATACTAGCTCAATCAAAACATGTTAATTGGAATATTCCTACAATAAGCATGGGGTAGGTGAATATCCATGCCCCCATTTGTAATTCCCATCGGAATATTATAGTGGGACACTTTGAAAAAAGGTGGGATCATATATATGATTTGATTGAAGATATAATCCATTATATAGTGGTGTTAAAAAAAATGTTAATATCTATATCCATACACATTATTTTCAAAAATTTAGATACATCATAGAAACCACTGAAGAACTCCACATATATAGTCAAGAACTAGTATAGATATAAGGATAGGCAAAAATGTTATTCCCAGTTTCTATTGCCCCTTAAAACTCTTATCATTATGAATAAGTGGTTTTTTTTAAGAAGGTGCACATTCTTGATCCCATCCAAGTGGGTTATCGATATATACCAGTAAAAGATGAGGCATCAGGCTTGGATCATATTATCATTCCCACCATGGATCACTAGATGCGAGTGGAATATACATTTAGATATTGGGACATGTCAATATATGGATTATGGAATCATATTACATAGGCATATTAATAGGTACATATTACCGTTCAGTTCAGGGCTCACTAATGTAGATTGGTACATGCCTTGAGACATGGTAATATTCTTATCAAAGAGTACTATAGGAATACATTAATATCATATAATCAGGCTCATATCCCCATTCTATCTCAATATAATAATGTTATAATGACATATTCATTTGTACATGCTTGTATTCCTATTAGTGAATCGGTCTGGCATATTCATACATATCACAGAATCCAAGAACATATTCATAATTTAGCCAATGATAAAAATACACCAGCATCAATACTTGAAAATATAGGAGGGTGATCATTTCCCTTCTACCTTTTCAAGGGTCTGTTGGCATATTCTAATGGGGAATGCGTATTCAGAAAGGAATCACAATCCAGTTCCAACCGGAGCTCCTTAGGTGAGTACAGTTAATGCCTCAGGGAAGGCTAATATTTATTCACTAAATAACTGCTAACATTTAACCAAGGTTCAATATATAACTCAAATTCATATTATTACTGATGATAACAATGTGATAATGAACTATGCCTCATGAAAAAAATACTCTTGTAAATAATGAAAATGATCATTGGCACATTCTGACAATTTCATTGATGTAGACACATACCCCCTCATCAGTAGATGGTTATAAAATATTAATTGAAACGATAAAAATAATATAAAATCAGTAAAAAATTTCAATAGAGAGTTCTGTATATTCTAATGATGACATAAATGGAGACACGTATTCCAAATCTTTTAAATGCTAGAGCCCTTGATGTTTTATGAGAAATATTCTCATCACCGATTGGTTTTATCATTATCCTAATATAAGTATAAGATTATCATTACTATGATTGTCCAACTGATGGTATCATGGGGGTGGATCTTAGAGAATATACTCTTGACTTCCACCATGGTCAATATCCCTATGGTTAATCAAAAATAGTCCCCCATCAACTACTAGCAAAACTCTAATCCAGTGAGTAGGTGAACCTCAGAATCATACTATATGTTTTGACTGGAATGAGTCATGTACGTATGATGATGAAGAGGGAGACATTAACATATGGATATAGTTATCAAGAAACAACCACTCCTTCATATTCTGGACTCTCTCCACTTTTGTCTATGTGTTCCTAGATGATCTTGAACATGAGTTCCCTTATCACTGTAAAAATATGTTGGCTACCCATCCGTGATTGAAGTACAGACGTCTCCTCTATCCAAAATATTATAATCACCTTATACTCATAAATACAATCTATTTTCCTCTTTATATGGTCATCTTTCCCTAAGATGAAAATCAATGAGTGGACGTTAATGAAGAATGTCTATGATGTGTTTGTCACCAAATTATGGAAATCCTATGTTGACAAATTTTATGATAAACAATAAACATTGGTATTTGAGGATGGGAGAAATATGGGGAATTATATTTCAAAATGTACCTATAATTAAATAACCCTTCAGATATGGAGACCTGTAATGTCAAAGCCTCCTATGAAATTAGAGAATATTGTAACACATGATACAGTTGGCTAGTACAATATAAGTCCTACCACAATTATTCACATACGTCGCTAACATAGAGGGATTATTGCTTCATGAAAATCAACTCTACCCCTCAAAGAAATAATAATTCATTTTAGAAATGAAATTAAATGTTGTGATTATCTAGACAACTTCATTCGATGAATTAAATCCATCATAGGTTTTCATTACACCATGCTCATATATGGGAAAAACCACACAATATCAAATGGGCCATAGTAGCAGATGACATAGCAGTTATAAGAGAAAAAACCAAACATATAGGTTTGAGGAGATATCTACCACCACCTATACCTTTCATATCATTTATTCCTAAGAGGATTCCAGATATATCATCTGCAATTGCAAACGAACCCCGTCCTGTTGGGTTGGAGGAATTTATATCTCAATAACCATCACCATGATTATCATCCCCTAAGAGGGTAATGGGGAAATAAATATTCATTCTAAATCAACCTTAACCTTCTAGGATACATACATTTATATCTCAATATACATATGAGTAGTCATCAAATACTTGACTAGAATCTTTGGATAGTTAACAGTAAGATCAGCCACTACCAATTGCAGCACTAAATAATTCCAAACCCATAAGGATGGAGAAATTTTTATCATCATCATCATAGAGGGAATCAATATTCTCCATGTAGTGAGATAAATATCAATGGTCTAAATGTCCTCAATTTCTCCATCAGCAAGAAAACCCATTAATATTAGAGTCCCATTTAGGAATAAAGAATGAATAATCCCTCAATTTCACCATTCATAGACCAAGAAGCTGATAATGTACAACTATAGAGATAATACACTAATTGGATCACATGAAAAAAGTCCCAATATTTCTAGGGGTTTAAATAGAACCGGAATGAAGGCATTCCATAATAATCATGTTACCTAGAATTTAATGAAATATCGAACATTTCTTGATTCACCTATATAAATCTCAAAACTTTCAAAATGATAGACATTGTAGATATATTTGTAAATTATGAGGATCACAACACAGAATATATACCACTAGAGTATCGTGAACTGCATTCCCCAGCCAATGATGCATTTACATGAAACTAGAGAAGGCTCTGAAAGGTGGATCCTTAGAATATCCATTTTCCAAATCTATGGAAGATCACTATCAATGACGTTCTCAAAGGTGGGGCCACATCACTATAACAACACTTAATAATTGATATTCCCTTAGAGAAGGAATAATTTTCACAATACAAGAATGGTTTAAAAGATCTCATACAACCCAATGTGGAGCTACTCAGGGGAAGTATTCTCAATAATTATCATCTTTAGGAATAGATGAGTATTCCTTATCCCATTAATAATCAACAATAAAAATTTGTTGAGCATCATACATGCTCCAGATCTAGGCAGCCGGTCAACATAATTTTGGATATCGATGAAGATCATGAATTATCTTCATTGTGGTGAAAACCTCTCCCTCACCTATGTGACCATTCATCGTAGGATAAATTGAGAGTCATAAAGACTCAATGGCATGAAGAAATCATTGACCCCCACTCATTACCAATAGATGGGAGGTGACTTAGATAATAGTTCCCCAAGATCTGCTTAATGTCATTGAGTCCCTAGCTAATTGAATGGAATCCATGGAAGGGTGACGCACACCTATGCAGCCTGAGGGAAGCTATATCATAAATGGGTGGATGAACTATTTCAGCCACACAATTTATAAAATCCTAAATTCTCTACCATTGAAGGTGTAGGTGACCCTGAACTTCACCTTAAACATTTCACATCTCGATGTATGCCGACAATGGTCCATAAAGATCTTTAGGAGGTAACTAAGATGAGGTGTTTTGTAAAGAATCTCACACTACCGGCCTTTGTTTGGTATAATATTTTTATAGAAGGATTTTTTGTATGATCAGAAGACCTTTCCATCAACTCATTTGTCAATTAATATCTATTCTAATAATATCATTGTTCTTAACTAAATTCAATAAGAAAGGAAAAAATGGAGGGTTTCTGACATCATAAAAATTTGGAAATATTTATCTTATTCACTCATCATCCTTGTCCCATGAAAGTAACTACCAGAACGTTATTCTAAAAATATTTGGGATGAGTTACATAAACCAAGGATCCCATTGAGGTATATAGGTGGGTTCTGTGAGTTCAGAGGAACTGCCCAATGTTTTTAAGACACCAATAAACAAGGTTGATCCATGTCTCAACTCATGACCTCAGTGTAAGGGATAATTATAGCCTAATAAGAATTTGTTGATATTAATTTCAACCAAGAATTACATTGAATCAAAGAAAATAGGTATGTCCTATACTAGCCAACACATCTAGTCATGTGAAAAAGTCACAATAACAATCTTTTTTATAATAATTGAGAAATCACCGTCAGTAGAGATTTTTGGAATGAATTAATTAAGAATAAACCTTCAAGAATTAAAAATTCTATGATTATTTGTTTTCTGCTACGTACAAAATCCTCATTAAGCTATTGCAGCCCATTTAGATCAATGAGGACAACCTCACTAACCATCTAGACTACTTCCCTTTACATAAGAGGATAGGTCATAATATCTAGGACTTATTAATCATATAATATGCCAATCAAGGAAAGGTACATTCTAGTTAATTGGTGTTATAAAACACTTTAGAGATATTTTCCAACATAAATATTTCCTAGTTAGAAGAAGATAGTTATTTTCAGAACGTTCTAGCAAGATGAGAGCTGATTCTCCCAAACTAAATGACTAAAAAAATGACTAAGCCCATTCAACACTAATAGAATATCACCATAAAGAAACAATTTATCTAAAACCAAATGTGGAAACAAAATGTATTCTTTTTATGATTTTTATGACAATCAGAAGTATGAATAAATATAAGAGTATAAGTCATATTCTACCCTAAGGTAATCTCTTACTCTTTTAGATTCCCTCCCTACAATATCTAAGGCATGTGAACTACCCTAATTAATGAAACCCCCATTTGGATTAGAGATCATCATTGGGTATGTCAATATGTTACACTTGGAAGGCCCCTTATCTAATGATTAATATGCCTACTATTATATGTATTCCACACATAATCAGGGAATTAGAGTCTGTATGTGAAAGAACTAAGGATACAGTGGGAGAATAGGTGTGGTCATACCCAATATTTATGTAAAATAATCATAGAATAAATAGTTTCTGCTAATACTCTTGGTAATGTTCACTTACCAACCGAAAAGGAAATCTGTCAATTATCTAATCAAAACTATCTTGTATGACCACCTATAGAGGGTTCAATTATCTAATGATCCTAGGTAATAGAGAAGGCTGACATGACCCATGCCACTAGTTTCAGATGCTTCGATGACCTATACACAAGAAATAGGTCCATAAAACTCAAATGAATTTTTCCATAATCCATATGTTAAAGAAAAACGAGATCGAATGAATCACCGACCTCTAGAAATAATGTAAGACTTTCAAAAAAAACTGATGATTTTCCCAACCAGTTTCTCAATCCTATATGTTATTCAATTTTTTTAATATTCTGATGTATCTTGATGAATACCAATAGAAATAATAAGTGTTTGGGATGAAATATTTTAGACAAAATGTTTATCGAGTGGGGACCATAGAATGAAAATTATATATCTGCAGCTTCTTCCCTACCAAAGAATGGGATGTTGTCATCTAACAAAAACATCATGCCCCTGTTTGATTCATATGGACTATAAAATTATGGAATCCAAAGGGTTTTGATTGATAATGGTTCCATGATCAAACTCTTAATTTTTTCATCCCTTCAATGTTTATGATATAGATAAGGGGAGCAATCTTACTCAAATACAACCATTCAACAGTATGGTGAGTATGAGAAACAACATCTCGGGAATGTAAAACTTGAATATCGGTTAGGGGATCTCACATATGCGACTGATTTTATGGTTATCCAACAAGAAAACCAATACAGTGTCCTTCATGGAAGGCCCTAGCTTCATATAAATTTTTTGGTACATTCAAACTTACATCACTGTCTGAAATAATCCATCACTAGAAATTTTGAAATACTTTATGGCGACACTTCCTACTACGATACAATCAGAGATAGATACAATAAATAATATTTATATAAAAGGGGATGAAAAAAAACAATATTTTACAATTATATAAAGGTTAAAATCCCTACTATATTTGTTATATCCCCTATGAATCCCTGGAGTATTCATGATAGTGAATTTGTCTCCCTATAAATCTGGTTGACGTAATAGACGTAGTCTCACATTTACGAGATCCAAATGTCCCCAAACATTATGTAAAATAATTTCTTCTAAAATATATCATTAATGAGTCATGAAATTGGGGATGATAATCTCTATTCTCATGGCCTCTATCACCAAGACAATGATAGAGAAGTCATCAAATTACAAAAATAATATAAGAATGTTTCCATAGACTTAGAGATAGATCGATAAGAGAAGACCTCATAAACTCCCACCTGCATTTGAGGAATGTGTCTCCACCACCATCAAGGAGATCAGGTAGGTAAATCTGGGAAGAAATAAGCCCCATGACCTACAATGATTTTTGATTCCATGATGATCAATGAGAAAGAGTCATACATCTCATTTCTAAAGCATCATTGATATGTGTTCACATGGAACTATACAAGAATTCCTTTACTAAATACACAAGTTGTTACACACCTTATCGGCTTACCAGATGTACATTATAGATTCATGTAGGCATCCAACAAGATTCACCAATCTCATAACACCTATGTAAAGACTTCTGTTGACAAATTGATCAACGACAAATTTTTTTGAGATGTGAAATACCCAGGTTGGCATGCCATCTTTGTCCACGCTTTGAAAAATAATTGGAAAATTATTGTCTAAATCCATTTTAATGCCCTTAATCATCGCCAAATGAAGAATGATTTCCATTTTAAGATAAAAAACTCCTGATAATTGTATCTTATAGATTACATGTCCTTCTCTTCATGGATGGGTATTCCAGGTACAATCAAATGAATATATCCCATAAAGATGAATAACCACTACGATCTGATCAACCTATGGATTATCTTGATACCAGGTTAGGACCATCAAAATAAATAATGCTAATGACACATATCAAATTTCAATGCATTACATATTTAATCTATTATTTTCATGGATAGATGAATTTCACATCTACGATCTGGTTAAAAATTCCATCTTCTATGTGTTAACTTCAAAGATCATCAAAAAATCCTTGAAAAATTGAGAATTTTTTTTCAGAAGATGAATCTGGAGAAACGTAATTTTGAGGTGACATCAGGGTTTTTCATTAGGATTTTTGTATTACACAATGAATTTAACATTTATCGAGAGTATAATTGTTCTATTTTAGTAATTTCACCCCAATGAAATCGTAATGAACTGATTGGGTAATAAGGTATCCTCACCTATATTCAACATTTCATAGATAACTTGGTTATAAAATCTCTCCACTTCACTAGGACAATGAATAAGGTATTCACCAATCAATGGGATGATGACTACCAAAAATCCTTCAAATTCTCATCCAGTATCTAAAAAACCGACCAGTTTTGATGCATCTGATGGATGATAGGACACTCCTCTTGTTTTTGATCTCTATGGAATTATAATGGTGTACGCCCCTCACAATGTAAAATTATTGTTATTGTAGGAGATGTATCTATTAAAATAGACGGTAAATTATAGAAAATGATACCCAATACTCTCATGAGATAAAAAACTACCTTGCACACATCTTCATATTGAAAACGTTGAGGCATTACTTGAAGCACCATCAATCTCATCTGGTCGATAATAATAATTTTCTCATTTATATCCTTCCCATCCTTGGATGACTAGGCATCTACATGATGGGATGCCATTCTAAAATGATATGAAATTCAATATTTATCATAGAAATTGGTTAAAGGAAAGCCATGGATGATTTCATCAGTGCACATCCAACCCCGTAGAATAAACTTATGGACATAATGTTTCTGGATGATGAGTAATTTTATGCACCCAATAGTTCCCTAACATGAGGGATGTATTTTGATGGTTCCCATAATGTCATATCTATAAATGGATGGAAAACCCAGATCTCAATTGGGTTGGAATAGGGAATGTATTAGTCTACCTAGAAAAATCCTATTTTCACTACAATTTCCACTATTAGATGGTTGAAAAAATAAACATGTGGAATATGAATCCCTCGTCACTGGGTTATAAGTAGCTCTATAATGGAAAATACCCAAATTTAATATCGACTTTTACTCAAAACAAGTGATAAAACAGATCGATGGAGAATAATCAATTAAAAAGGAAGAACTATCCCCCCTCAGTGGTTATGTGAGGGGACATATCATAGATTTCCATTTTGATCAGAAATTTCATAATGATCCACAATCATGAAATTCTCATTCTGATGTATTGGATAATGTATCCATATTCCTTATTGACCTTGATTAGGAAGAAATAATCATCCAAATCATGCAACAAGGAATGGCCTCATAGAACCCTATCTATGCTACGGAAGAAATCACTCAGTTCAACACTGCCCATAAACTTTAAGATTTGAATCCTCTCCTAGATGAATTGATCCCATAATCAATTATCTCCAATGTGGGATTCCCTTGAAATAATATGACAGGGGGGAACAACTGAAATAATTTTCATCGAACTTCACTCTATAATATAATCAAAATGAACAATAATTCCTAAACTAGTGAGGTTTTGATATAATTTTTATCCTAGTCATACAATAAATAGTTATTTATTCAATCATTAAAGAACTCCATGCATGATATTATGGTTCTCCTAAGTCATTGACTAGGACCTCCAACCAAATTGATAGGCTAGGTTACTACTAGTAGACAATGATACATGACTATGTGGAATTAACAAGTAAATTTCAAACTTTCTAGACCCATGATAACTTCATCCATCAACCCATGTAGTTTCTATATATGGATAAATATTCATATCCATTTTCCTTTAGGGATTTGATGTTATGGGGAATTATCCCCCACAAAAAAATACACAGTTTACATACCTCCATTCTACTATAGAATTCATTTCCAAATGGGAAGAGGCAATACCCTTCAAGGAATCAGGACAAATAATATCATTAGTGTCATAACATTCCATATCGACACAAGATTTGGGTTACCTTGCTCAATATCGATGGAAACTAGCACCAAACACTATTATATATATTATAATTATAAATACCAATACTAAAAAAATGAGTCTTATCACTAATTTCACTATCATTTAGTGAAAAAATAAAATATAGAGTTCTTTAAAAAGGCAGTTTTAGAAAAAACACTAGAATATAGTGAATAATGATTCATGTTCTAGGCCATAAAAACTACTGTATATATTATAGGATAACTATGCACTATGAAAAAATGGCTTTTACTAGCATAAATATATTGACACTAGTCATACATATAGGTAAAAAATGATCAATTTATACATATAATATGGTTTTTTATTGTTAAATTTGAATAAGAATATTTAATTTTTACCAACACATATATATGCTAGTATTAATTATTTTATACAAAAAAATCAATTACAAAAATTAAATTTATTTCTTTATTATATAAATAACAAGTGTTTTTTTACCAGAAAATCAATTTGTAATTATTAAACTATATTACCATAAATATATTCTTCCTAAAATTATTTGTCGATTATTTATTAATTACAAAAACAAATTCACAAATAAAATGTTTTAAAATATAATTAAATCATTTACTAAAATGATATATTGTTATTAAAAAAATTATATTACATATATGAATAATTCCTAACATAATAACACAAAAGAATGTTGTTATTAACAAAAAACATTGCAAATATTTGGAATAAATTACCAATTTTATACAATATATATTTATTTTTAAATATAAGTTTAATTATATTTCAAATAAATTTCAAATGAATTAAATATAAAAAATCTATAACATAAATATATTATTAAAATTTTATAATAGATAAATAAAATTAAAATGAAAAACACAACCCCTCCTCTATCATTACCCTCACTACGTGCTTCCCCTCTCCCTAGAGCATCATCTCTCATCCATGACACCTATCAGACCAATGATCTCTTCATGCACTAAGTCACATGGTTCATCACCATCTCCAGGACCCACAACCACCCACTAAATTCTTCTACACCACCCACTCCAAATGTCTACCAATTTTTGGTTTATTTTTCCCATTCAATTGAAAATATTAGGTATAACCCACTTCCCATTAATAAGGATGATGATAGATCCTCTTATCATGTATGCTATTTTTTTCACTTAAAATTTCAATTATTTTAAATCATAGGATTATGTAATTTGAATTGAAAAGATGTTTGGGATTAATTGAAATTCTTTTTGAAATGTGTTCTCTATTTTCTGATTATATTTATTTTCCAAAAGTTTTTTTCCTTCTAATTGGTTGATTCTCCAGATCAACTCTAGTTATTTGAGTTAATACTCAAAAATATTAGAAATAATTTTCATTTCATAAATATCCACTTTATTCCATCATCTCAAAAATAAATTTTTCAATTAGAGGAATCATGTTGGGAAATCATTATATTAATCACACGAACATCATTATAAAATTTTATATTAGGATTTCATATTTTTTTTAATTTACAGTGGAGGCCCTATTTCATTTCTTTTGTCAAAGTAATTCTAAAAATATAAATAAATGGATAGGTAATTTGAAATATGACAGACTACCATACATAATTTCATAATTTCTTTACTATTTCCCTATCTACGATTCATATTGGCCAGCACAAGTCATGTTTTTATATGATAACAATTACAAATAAATAAATTATTATCCATGTGACTTGGTTATATTGTTTTATGTTTCAGCCACATAGAGAAACGTTTAAAAAAATATTGAAAATAAGAAACTAGAACTCATAAAGAACAAAATAAATTTATATTTTTAGTTGTTTTTATTTGACCATTTCATTATAAGAATTCTTAATGTGTACATTTTCATGTTTTTTCCACAGATGATACTTTTTTTCAATTTATTTTTATAATAGCAGCATGCCAAATGAATTTGATGATAAATTGGATTTGATGAAGATAAGTTTATATATTTATGTTTCATGACTATATCATATTACATAATAGAATTTTTGGTTAGTTTTCTTTGAAATAGTTATCATCAAAACATTTAGTATATAATAAGAAATTTAAATAAACTAGTAATGGTTTTTATGTCTATGTGAAACATTATCACTTATATTCCTGATAAAAATCACTAAGTGATGAAACAAAATTTTTTAGATAATATATGGGAATAATAATCGTGAACACATAACATAAATTAATTTTAATTTATTTCATTAGAACATAAAAAACAAATCTATTGATGATCCATGTCCCAACAGAACAAACAATCCAAACAAACAAGGCACAAACATGATATTTTGTACAACTTCATGAAAAACCAACTAGGTCATAATAATTTTTTCATTATAGAGTCTTCCCATGATTAATTTAGAGTCCCATCACATTTTCAAGAAACAATTTCATTCCAAAAGTATAATGAAATTTTATGATAGGATGACCATGTTTTCCAAAAGCATTACCATAATCCGATATTTTCTCTTATAAAGCATTAAATTTTCAAGAGGTGAAGAATGTAACAAGATAATAAATATGATCATGGATATCCTTTATAACCATAACATAAATTATGTTTTCAGAAATTCATATGTGGTTCGAAAGTCTATTGATATTTCAATATTATATTGCATCCAAACTAAGTGCATTTTCAAACATTAAGAATTATTCTAAATGATAATCTATATTGATTGAGATAAGGTATGTACAAATTTATCATATTCATTGGTAATTTACCATGTAAAACTCATTGTTTAATTTTTTTCCCATATAATCCTAAAAAATGTACTTTCGGTTAAATCTCCATGTTTATAGACACACAATCCATTAATTAGTGAGTAAGACTTACAAATTTCATTTGATACCTCCATGTAAAACATAAATTTCACATTTAATTTTTCTACCACAAAATATATTGCACTTTTTTATAAATGTTTGGATTATATATCTTTTTCATGGACTAGATGATTTGTCACCACAAATCCTCTTCAATGAAAAGTTTAAATAAAGGAAATATTGGGAATGTTTATAGTATTTTACTCGTATAAATGAAATATTTTTTGATTTATTCCCTTAACAAACCCCTTTGGGTATAATAATACCCCTTTATTGTTTCACATGCACATTCAATGTAGGATCTAGTAATTATATCCCATCCAAGTGAATTACAAAGGATAACATTTCTAAAAGAATCCAAAATGAATAATTCATCATGGTTGAATTTAATATATGAATTGTTATAAACAATGATAAAAAAGGGGATGATATAGATGAATGTTTTTTCAAAATTAAATCCATAGAATCCTACCCTTAGATAAAACCATTCCATAGGTTTATTAATGAATTTGGAAGAGTGAGGTGATGTCATGGAACCTACGATGTTAATGTTATTATAAAATAATCCAATTATTTCTTTTTTAAGGTTCTCTATGAACCACCTATCTTAGATACATTGATGAATATATTTGGAATTATTATTTCATTTCTCACACAATATAGAACTTGATTTATTAGGTTTTAACTATACTTATTAAGGGAGTTGTTCAATCGACTAATAACTCTTAATATCCTTTCGTCGAAAGAGATCAACATCCCACATTTTTTGAAAATAAATTCCCGATCCATATATCTCTTTTATTTAAACTATCAATGTGATTGATTTTTCAATGTTATTAATTAATTATTTTACAAATAGGTTCCTTAGATTTCACAATCTATTCTAAATAATGAAAATATAGTGGAATTATATTGTATTTTACCATTAATACTATATAACCTATTTAAATATCCATTTTTTATCAAACGATTTGTCAAATATATGTTATTTTAACCATTTATAGAACTTATTATTAGATATGTAACATACATTGATATAATTTAGTGTGAATAAAATGTAAAATTCATGGAAAATATTCTTAGTCGAGTTTAGTTAACGATGGTTTCCCAAATAAGCTTCGAAATCATAAATAAATAATTTTTTGTGGTGTTTTTTAAAATAATTAATAAAATATATTTAGTAGTGTATTTTATTGAAATCCTATATAAATTTAATCTTTTCTATTCCCTTATTTATTTGGGAGTTAGGTCTTATGAAGAAGAATATAGAGACATGTTGTTGATGCATTTTATGTATTATCTCATAGAGATTACCTACTACCTTTTTGCTGCAACCATCACAAGTCATAGATACATTGTTTTTTTATATATTAATTCCTTTATAGAGATCATTCCCATAAAAAGTAATTTCATTTTTTGAAATATATAGACATTTTTACTGTTTGGTCTATTAATTAGTGAAAACACGTGATGTTTTGGGTGTTTTATGTTGAAAAAGGGAAATGACATCCCATCCTTTTGTTCTAATCACACAAAAATTATCTAATGATAATAGATGAATAAATTTTTTCATCTCTATTTAAATATTGAAATTATGTGAAGATAAACATAATTGCTTTAGTTTTTATGTAAAATTTTAGCATGTAAATATTATGTTTTTAATGTCTTTATGATCATCACCTATACTCACGTGATTGGTTCATCTCTTTCTATTCCACCCATATAAACACCCTCATTTCTCCATGATAACATATATCTCTATACATACTTCGGTTCAATTATTTTTCTTCTATTTGGATTATATTGATGTGGTTTTCGGAGTACATACATCCATTTCACAATCAATCAGTAGATGTTTGAGCACCATATCTGGTATACACTTATTCACTTGATGTCTAATCCTCTTAATTTTATGATCCAATTGTTACATCCCAGGTAAATAAAGAATATTCAATTTTCATTTTTATTAATATTTTTGAATAAAATATTAATATTAAACTATAGGGAATTATATGTTCGATGGTGTACTCAATACACAACAACGAGTTTTTTTTGAAATCATACATTTCACACTAATAATATAATAATATTATTTTAAATGGTAGTTAATGCCTAGCCGTTGTAATGGAAAGAATTAACAAAAATAACAAAAAAAATTTATATATGTATGTTAAATATTTTTTACAATTTCCAATAAATGTTGAGGCATAAAATTCAAATGAACCCAATTTTAAACTTAAATGTTCTAATATTATTTAAAAGGTAGATTAACAACCTTTTGATTACAAACCATTTTTAAATCTACATTTTTCCAATTTTATATATTATACAAAATAAAATATTTCTTTATAATCAAGACATCAAAATTTACTTTTTGCAAATTTTTGGTTCTTTTTGAAAAAGTTATTTTTTTTAATGAATAGTGAAAATTGTTGTATTTTATTTCAAAACTGCCTATTAATATAATTTATTTATAAGGTTAGATTATCTTTTTAATTAGTTTCAAAGTGTAATTAAAATATATTTTTATCTTTTAATCTAATGGTGGTCATTGGAATTAATTTCGCTTTGAAATTGGACACAAACAAGTGTTAATATTATGATAGATATTATTTCTTAAAAACATGCTATTTGTTTTGACAACGGGAATTAATAATAAAATTAAATAATTAAACTTTTATGTTTTGAATTTGATAAAATGGAAATTATTTTTCAATTTGGATTATCAAATATAGCTTAGGGTTATTTTTTGGTATTTTTCTGAAGAACCTCAATTTATGATGAATAGTGAAACCACTAAGTAGTAGTTAAAAATTGATTCTTTTGTTTAAATGAAATTTTACCGCCTCTGTGAACTGAATTTCAAAAATCTAACATACATGGTTGTCATTAGTATGTAAAATGTGGTTCAATGGGATGAAAATAGTTTTTTGTGAATAGTAACTTTTGTGATTTATTAACCGCAATTAAAGGTAATTAGGGTAATTTAAGGTAAAAATAATATTATAAAAATATAAAAATACCTTGACACATGTCGTAACCATATTGGATGAGTAATGGCCGACCAATAATATCCATAGGTTAATTCGTGGGCCCCATGAAGCCACATGGGTATGATAATGACATTAATAACTTTTTATTTAAAGTAAAAATAAAAATGTCACAAACATGTATTGTTTTATTGAAACAATTTTTACATGGGGTTATATAAATTCTATTTTTGACTATAAATAGTCATTAGAAATATAAAAATATTTCCAACATCATTTTAACTTTTTTTATAATTTTTAGACATCAAATAAATATAATTATTTATGACACAATGTTGACACAATGTTTACGTCATTAATGAATGATTTAAATAAATAAGAAGACAATGTTAAAAATATTATCCAACACTTGTACAATTAATATTGGATGATTTTACTACGAACATGAGACACCTTATTTCTGACTTTAATTATTATTGGACCTCTATAAACCGAAAATCATTACTTAATAAAATAATATTTTCAAGATTTCCAAAAGAGCCCTTCATCTCCCTTATAAAAAGACCCCAATTCCTACCCCTTTATCACCCTTCTCAAGCCCTTTGGCTCGTCCAAACTATACTCAAATAAGCTCCCATTATCCCTCTATTCATTATAGATGCTTTACCATAGGCAGAAAGTACATCAAGTAACCCTTTTGGTTCAATCCAAGGACAGTTACCCGATTTAAAGGTAATGTCTTCTCTTATGTTCTTTTGGTTTATTTTGCTTCTCCAACCCCCTAAACTATTTTTATTCCCTTATTTTGTAACAGCACCAGTATCATAAATATACTATGTTGTTTTTATGAGAAGTATTCGAGCTACACTCACACACACCACCATCTAATTGGTGAATAACATAATGTTTCTGTGGATGACGAACTACTGCCTCACGTAACGATGACTGTTTAATTATCTCCTACCGCCTCTCATAGTGGATATTAAGATATCACTATATTTATATATGATATATATTATGTTTATATTTTTCTTCTGATTCTGTATTTGTCAATTATTATATACCTTTATGGTTTCCATATTAGGTAAACACGATAATTTCATTTTAGGAAGTGCGAACTACCGCCCCTTCAAAGTGATACGACTCGTTCATGCCAAACGTGGAACATATAAAGCATATAATTTATGAAATTATGTAACATATATGAAAAAATTTTATTATGAAATTATAATATAACTATGAATCACTATGTTTTCATTTAATTAAAATATGAAATAGAAATGAAATTACCGTTCATGCATACATACGACTTACTGTCTCCATCAACTGTGCATTTCCATTCTTATCTGCACATGTTATATACTATTATAAATATATATATATATACTGTATATATATGATATATATGAAATATAAATGATGAATATAATTATGGAGATAATGGACTCTTGACCACATGGACAATTAATAATTAGAACAAGTTCATTTTTGACTCAAGTTCCAAAACATTGACAAAATGTCCATTATGAAGTCAAATAATTAAATAATTGTTATAGAAGAATAAAAAGTTATATAAATGGAATAATAAACTTTAAAAATATTATTAATCAAGTAGAAATTAATTTACATTTATCATTCATGAAGAATGAGGAACATACGAGTGAGTCAATTCGGACATGTCGTACGAGATTTCTTATCTAACTTTTAATTCCATGAGATTTCTATTGTTCGCCACTTATTTATTTCATGTGGTGTATTGTGTACTTATATTTGATATATATTATCATGATTCTATTTATATTCATGGTATTCTATGATTCATTTGGTTCTTATTTTCTTCTGGTCATTCGACTCGATTTAGTACAATGAGGTAAAGGGATTTTATATCACTTTTTTTCCCATTAGATTCATGATATATTTTTCACTATCACCTTTGAGTGGTGTATGTACTGCCCATGATTCTACTATGTGAGTAATATAATTTCATTTATGGGAATTTACATCAACAATTTATGGCCCTTGTTTTATATGATGTATGTTTCGTAAGTTACCAAATTGGTAAAGGAAACTTTCACCCTCTTATTTTTAAAAGACTTTTTTTGTTATGTATTTTAGTTTACATATTATTATGTTGGGATATATTTTTACATATCCTTATTGATATAAATTTTATGTCCAAGTGATGAGATACAAATTTATCTCTTTTCAACTCATTTTTTTAATTTTGAAGTGTGCTGTTAGGATGTTGAATTTTTGTAAGGGATATGCTTAACCCAATTTCAATTAATTGGTTTAAACCTCTACTTCTTGATTATGTCATGATATGAATATGTGTGAATGAACTATGATTGTTTTACACATAATATCCACATATATTTGGTGTATTTTTATTTATCATGCATGATTATGCCATTGATTTATCTCTAATCTAAGGATATCATCTTTGTAAGGGACTTCGTCTCATCTCCTTTCATTGAGGCATATTTTGTTTTAATACAAGACATCATTTTATACGCTGTATGAACACATTTTAATTTTCATTTCAATCAAAGGTAATATTCTTCTATGAATCATTTTACTAAACAAATAAAGGAGTGTTTCTTTTAATGTACACGGTGACAATGACCTTTCCGCCACCACATGTATTATTAGATCTTTGGCTTCCTCAACAAGTTGTAATGTTTTTAAGAGAACATAAATATCATATACTCTTTGATGTATTTTGTTATTGAAAATGGTTTTGATAATGGATTTTTTTGTCAATATATTTAAGTGATATATTGTGATTGAAATGTGGAAATGTTTTCTTTCCATTATATTTGTTTTTATGTATTATGATTTTATAATGGTACTTGAACATTTGACAGGTGGTTACATGATAAACCAAATTAAGGGTGGTTCCATGAATACCAGGATAGGTTGTTATGTAATAACTTCCAATTTATTGGGTATGGAAGTCAGTCATATGTCTATTCCATTTTGTGACATGTGTGGATGTCGACCGTATGGTCTTTCCATTTATGTATGTTTATATACCATGTTACCTTTATATGTTATGTGTTACATATATGAATTTTATGGTAACAATTTTCTAAGAAAAGGGTATGTAGTGATATTTCATTCAGTGAAGAGTATTTACTAATTCATAAAGGTGAATAGTATTTCTTATGTTAAAGTATTCATGGTTTACTTGTTGTTTTGAAAAACTAACAGTTTTCCTTCTTTGTGTATCCCTTACTGAGATTTTTAAGCCCATCCCATGTTTTTGAAATTTTTTTCACCGGAGATAATGTGGAATAGGTTCAAGGATAAGATCAAGTAAAATTCATGTTGTCTTAAATAAGGAATTGGAATGGCTCTTTTTTTCCAGGAGTTTTTATTTTAAGAAAAAATGGATACTAGGTAGAAGTGTCTACATTGTAATCTTTTGAGATGTAATAGTTATTTACTAATTCTCTAAAACACTAAACCTGAAAATATCATCAATATGAATTATTCATTTAATTCAATATTATTCAAGGTTTAAGGTCGAGCTTTATGGTTGGTATCAAAGGTCGGTTTAGAAAACTTTAGAGGTTTGGGTATTCTTTAAGTATAAGTGACACTACCATAATGGTTAGGATTTCAAAAAGAGTAATAGGTTTTTAGAAAAATTGAATGAATTTAAGATAACATGAATAAGTATATCTTAGTATAATAATATGATTTTACCGATATACTCACACTGACCTTTTTGGTTTTATTAAATGGTTGGATCTTGCAGGCACCAAAGTAACAATGGAAGTGAAGAAAACTGTGATGGTGTTCGGAACGAGCAACTGAATGATATCAAAGCTGCAATGAAAACCTTTGTGGTTATTCTCAACCAACTATCTGGAGTCGTGATTGACCACCGAATCCTTAGTGACTTTTATAAGGAAACATATTTGCGATAAACAAATCCCAATAGAAGTTCATGTAATGATCAAAAAGGTAAGTGTGTTAAAAAACCTATGTGTCAATGATGTGGAAAGAAACACCAAGGAAAATGTTTCAATGTGAAAGAGAGATGTTATAGATTTGGAAAAGAAGGTCATCAAGAAAAACCCTTCTATGGAAGAATGAAGCATCTAGTTGACACTAGGAAAGGGAAAGAAGTTATTTCTGAGGGATCCATTTAATGTTTCAAATGCGGTGTGCATGGTCATTACACAAACACATGTCATACGAAGAAGTTTCGGGAATATGATTACTAGGATCATACAAATATTTGTTTACCAATACCTAATGCTATTCCAATTGAGGATTAAAAAACCAACAATGACCAGTGAACGGTATCGATTATTTCTTAACATTTGTTTTCTTATTATTGAAATCCTAAGATTTTATTGATGAATCTGTTTGTAGGATATAAGTATTTCAGAATAATTTTGAAAGGAATGGTTAATGGATCATGAATAATTTCGAATGAGTAAGAAATCAACAAATATGGGATTCAAGATTTATGGTAGATTTTAGGATGGTGAAATGCGTAAAAGTATTAATGCTCTTTTGATGATGGGAATTACATTAGAAGACATTTTATAGTATGAGTAACCTTGATGTTTGATATATAAAAAATTTATTCAAGGAATAATTATCTTTTCTTTTCTGGATATTGTTATAAAGAACCATTTGGGTTTATAGGATCCTTGAAATTGATGAAATTACAGGTTAATACATTTTGGGATGCAAAATGAAAGTTATAAGATAAACTTCATGATTAAAATTTGTTATAATTCTTTTTATGAATTTATATCTTTTTGGGAATGTTAAAAATTATATCGTTTTGGAAAAGGGACATTACACAGACTGTGTGAAAACTGTCGCATCGAATGAAGCTAAAGGAATTGAACCCACAACCAAAGTGTGACTTGTATTTATTGCCTACCACTGGACTACGTGACGTCCCTGGTTAGTTTGACTAATTATTTTTAGTTGGATTATTTTTTGAATAAATAATAAGTATATTTTTGGTTACCTATGGAAATGATTATCCTATCAGGGAGGATATGTGATTAGCTTAATTAATTTTCAGAATGAGACTTTTAGAGTAGCCGATGTTATTTGGAGATAAATTTTATGATGCATTGTGGGAGACTATGTGAAAAAACTCTTCTGAGTTTTTGGATTCGATCATAGTTTGAATTAATTTGAATAATTTTATGGGCAACATTTTATTGTATTGTCATTGATGAACTTTGGGTTTTTTTGGACAAATTTTGGGAGATTACGAGTAGTTTTTCTTTTTATAAAAGATTATCCTTTTTGGGGATTATATGTTCTTGTACTAACCATTTTTGTTTTGGTTAAGGTCTAAATACATGGGAAATATATATTTCATCACTTTTATATTATTTGATTCTGTAGAAGTTGATTATAGTTCTTTTAATGTGAACAAGTCATCCTAAATACTCATCGCATAGAGAAAATATGAGTTTATGTTTGAAATCTAGTAAAATATAAAAGCCTACATGAATATTATGTATGATTTCTTAGGTTTTAGTTAATCCCATAAATAAATTCCTAAATGACATGTTACTTAAAAAACGAACGTTTTCTGTTAAATTTTCCTACAGGGGAATCAAATACCTTTTTACACGCCACAAGTTTGTGGATTTCAGATTGTTTACATTCTCCTGATCATGTTTTCTATCACTCTCCATCATAACTTGACACATAGTTTCTCCTACATATCCATGTTTTCATGGAATCATCATATGGGTTATATCATGATATCATTGTACTTATCTTTCGTTCATTTAAAATGATAGTTTTATTAACCCCTTTTCTAATGTGGGGCTTTCAATGATGTTTCCGAGCCAAATTTTGAAACTGAGAGGACAAAATTACCAAAAGAGGGGAAAGATGTAACTTCCTAGGTAAATAAAGAATATGAAATTTTCATATTTATTAATATTTTTGAATAAAATATTAATATTACATTAAAGGGAATGCTAGGTTCGATGGCGTACCCAGTACACAACAACAAGTTTTTTTAAATCTTATTTTGCAAACTAATAATATAATAATATTATTATAAATGGTATTTAAAGCCTAGACATTTTAATGGCAGGAATTAATAGAACTAACTAAAAAATGATTATATATTTTTGTTAAATTTTTTTTACATTTATCCAATAAATGTTAGAGGCTTAAAATTCGAATGAATCAAATTTTAAGCAACAATATTCTAATATTCTTTTAAAGGTCAATTAACCTCCTTTTAATGGAGAAGCCTTTTTAAATATTAATTTTTTAAATTTTATATGTTATTCTAAATAAAATACTTCATTACAATTGAGACATCAAAATTTACTTTTTGTAAATTTTTGGTATTTTTCCGATAAAGTTCATTTTTTTAATGAATAGTAAAAAATGATGTATTTAGTTCAAAACTTCCTTTTAATCTAATTTATTTATATGGTTAGATTATTTTTTAATTGGTTTTAATTTGTAATTAAAATATATATTTACCATTTAATCTCATGGTGTTCATTGTAAATAATTTCACTTTGAAATTAGACATATACAAGTGTCAATCGTTTGATAGATATTGTTTCTTAACAAAATGCTAGTGGGTTAACTACTACATAGTGGTTTAACTTTTACATAGTGATTTAACTACAACATAGTGGGTTCTTATCTTACGTTCTTTTGTTTTATTTTGCTTCTCCAACCCCATAATTTTTTTTATTCCTTTCTATTGTAACAAAACCAGTATATTAAATATACTAGGATGTTGTTATGAGAAGTATTCGAGCAACAATTACACACACCTCTATCTAATGGGTGAAGAGCGTAATGTTTCTGTGGACGACGAACTACTGCCTCATGTAATGATGATTATTCAATTATATCTTACCACATCTCAAAGGGGCCATTAATATGTCACTGTATTTATATATGATATATATTATGTTTATTTTTTTCATATTCTTCTATATTTTTCAAGTATTTCATACTTTTATTGTTTCCATAATAGGTAAACGTGATATTTTCATTTTAGGAAGTACGGACTACCGCCCCCTCAATGTGATATGACTCGTTCATGCCATATTTTGAAATTAAAAAGAATATAATGTATGAAATTGTGTAATATATATGAAATAAATATTATACTAAAATAATAATATAACTATTAATCACTATGTTTTCATTTCATTAAAATACGAAATAGAAATGAAAGTAGCGTTCATGCGTACGTACGGTGTACCGTCTCAATGAACGGTAAATTTCATTTATTATCTCCAACTATTATGTACTATTATAAATATATATAAATATAATGGATATATGTATATATTATATATGAAATCGAAATGATGAATATCATTCGGTAGATAATGGACTCTAGACCACATTGACAATTTAAAATTATAACATGTTCATTTTTGACTCATGTTCCGATCATCGACAAAATGTCCATTATGAACTCAAATAATTAAATAATTATTATAAAAAGGTAATAAGTGATATAAAAGGAATAATAAACTTGAAAATATTTTTAATCAAGTAGAAATTAGTTTTAGTTTATCATTCATGAAGAACAAGGAACATACAAGCGAGTCAAGTTGAACACGTGGAAGGGATTTCCTATCTCACTTTTAATTCTGTGATATTTCCATTGTTCTCCACTTATTTATTTCATGAGGTGTATTTTGTACTACCATTTGATATATTTTATCATGATTCTATTTATGTTCATGGTATTATGTGATTCATTTGGTGGTTATTATCTTTTGGTTATTCAACTCGATTTATTACAATGAGGTAAAAGGTTTTTATCTCACTTTTTATTCCCGTGAGATTCATGCTATATTTGTAACTATCACATTTTAGTGGTGTATGTAATTCCCATGATTCTAATCTTTGTGTAATGTACTTTCATTTATGTTTATTTACATTAACACTTTTTGGTCCTTCTTTCATATGATGTATGTTTCATAAATTACCAAATCAGTAAGGGAACCTTTCACCATCTTCTTTTTAAAAGACTTATTTTTTATATGTCTTTTAGTTTACATCTTATTATTTTGGGATATGTTCTAATATATCCTTATGGATGTAAATTTTATATCTAATTGATGAGATACCATTTTCTCTCTCTTAAACTCAATTTCTGAATTTTAATGTGACACCTTTAGGCTGTCGAATTCTTGTAAGGGAACATCTTATCCCAATTTCAATTCTTTGGGATTGACCGTCCGTCTTGATTAAGTCATTCCATGAATATGTTGGAATATCCTATGGTTGTTTTACACATTATATCCACTTATATTTGGTGTATTTATATTTTTCACGCATGATTATGCTATTGATTTATCTTTAATCTAAGGATACCATTTTTGTAAGGAACTTCATCTCAATCTTCTTTCATTGAGGCATATTTTGTTTTAATACAAGACTTTCTTTTATATTCTATATAAAAAGATTTTAATTTTCATTTCATTCGAAGGGAATATTTTTCTATGAATCATTTTACATAAAGACAAAAAAAATGTTTCTTTTAATGTACATGGTGACAACGACCTTTCTGTCACCGCAAGTATTATTTGATATTTGGCTTCATCAACTAGCCATAATTTTTTTAAAAGAAAATAAATACCATATACTCTTTTATGTATTTTGGTATTGAAAATAGTTTTTAAAATGGATTTGTTATGTCAATATATTTATGTGATATATTGTGATTGAATTGTGGAAATTTTTTATTTCCTTTATATTTTTATTGTCTTATGATTTATAATTGTACTAAAACGTTTTACGTGTGGTTACGTGATAAACCAAATGACGGGGGGGGGGGTGCCGTGAATACTAGGATGGGTGGTTACATTATAACCTCCAAGGCATTGGGTATGGAAGTCAGCTGTATGGTTACTCCATTTAGTGACTTGTGTGGATGTCGATCGTATGGTTATTTCATTTAAGTGTGTTTATGTACCAAGTTACCTTTATATGTTAAGTGTTATTTATATGAATTTTATGCTAAACTATTGGTTACCAAATGGTAATTAGTGATCTTTTATTCAGTGAGGAATATTTACTACTTCATAAAGGTTAATAGTATTACTTATGTTAAAGTATTCATGGTTTACTTGTTATATTGAAATACTAACAGTTTTCCTTCTTTGTGTATCCCTTACTGAGCTTTTTATGCTGATCCCAAGTTATTGAAATGTTTTTCATAGGACATAATTTGGAATAGGGTAAAGGATGGGATCAATGAAATTTCATGCTGTCTTAAATATGGAAATAGGCATGACACCTTCTTTAAGAGTTTTTATTTTATGAAAAAAATGGATACTAGGTAGAAGTGTCTACTTTGTAATCTTCTGAGATGTAATAGTTATGTCCGAATTCTCTAAACTCTATACCTAAAAAGATCATCAATGTGAATTATTCTTTTAATTGACCATTATGTAATGTTTATGTCTTGGCCCTTATACATGTACTGTAAGAAATGAATTATTGTTAGAATTCCATTGAAATTTTATTGAAGTAATTTTTTAGTTTAGATTTTGGTTGTTTTTGGGGTGATTTTAGGAATATAATTACATAATTATTTGGATACATACCAATTTATCATATTTCATGTTAGAAATACAATAAGAAATTTTTTAAAGTGCCCAACTATTAGGATAGATTATATAAATATTAAACCATGATGAACAATTTTTTATTTTATTTAAATGGAAAACAATGTCTCAGATAAGTGGTTCTTTGAATATTTCATTACTATTTGAAAAGGAATGGATTTTAGAATATAAAGAAAATTATATACCACTTATTGAAGAGTTAATATAGAAATTATCACATATAATATACAGAAAAATAAATCACATGAATTAATGGTATTAAATTAGTTTTTCAGGTGAAAATATGAAACAGAATGTTATAATTATTATATAGACTATTCATATTACGGATCGATGTTGGGGGAGAGTCTGGAACACATAAATATATTGATGTGAAACATTTGTGTCTTCATATAACATATTTTAAATATTAAACCACTATTTTTTATAATTTTCAATACATTAGGTGTGAATTATGTTTCTTAAGTGTAAGGAGACATAACAAGTGTCTCTAGGTGGAGTGTGTATCAGCACAATGCATGGACACAATATTATTGCTTCATTGCTGGGATATGAGATAAAAATTATTATATCTACATTCTAAGATAATTGATATAGTATGTTATGTGGATTTTTGATTTTATTGGAAACTAATATAGTCTATCCATCATGATTTTTTGGTTTAAGATTTATTCTCTTATTCTGAAAACCTATAAATAAATTTTTTTGTTCTTCAATTATAATAAATCCCTAGATTATCATGTAGTTTATACATATTTCACATGAATGGTTTTAGTTTCAAATAAATATTTTATCTATGAAATTTGTAATAAAGTAATATGATTTTAGTAGATAGTGATTTAGTGATTTTACTACTATAGTTTATGATCATATATTGTTTCCTTATATTTTCCCTATTCCATAACATTGTATTTAGTTGATGATGTCTGAATTATTTCTTATTTAGTGTGTGAGAAGGACATTAACAGTTGCTGTTTGGAGGAACAAAATATGGATTATTTATTGTTTTTAATAAATATAATGAAATCCCATATTTCATTGTACTTATCAATGACATAATGGATTTTCTGTGTGAATTTTAATGGAATTCATTATATGTTGAATTTGGTAGATAATGGTTTCCAGGTACATAATGACCATAACTTGAATATTTTAATTATGAACACCATTAAAATTCATTTAAATATAAAACAATCATGAAATAAGGTGTATTATTCTCAGAGGGAAAATCATTGTAGATGAAATGAAGTCCTTACTGTACAGGGATGTGGCTGTCTTTTATGAAATTGTTAGCTATTATTTCAGAGTAATTCATTTGTTTGTGGGTTTTTTTGATGTATTAGTTTTCATATTCATGTTTTTATTATGCTACTTTTGTTAATATTATTAAATAAAAAATTATCCTTCATCAATGTTTTACTACAAAACACTAGTATGAAACATTCTTCATGATGTGGAGTTACTTTTGAATATGAAGTTAAAGGTTGTGTGGTGTTTTCTTTCTCAAAAATAGTTTTTTTTTACAAAATTAAATAAATTTTTGGAAACTGTTGTTATTATTTTTTAATATTTTATTTTATACACTTCTACTTTTTTATAATTATTTAATATTAATTTTTTTTGATATCAGTGTGATATTAGGGATGAAATTATTTTTCCACAAGTTAAAGTACTAAACATACATTACATGGTTTTATCAAATTATTAGTATAAAATTTATGATGACTAATTAAAGTACATTCATGATTATTTGATTAGTATTTGTCATTGGAAGGATATCATTATTCTTGTGATAAATAAATATTTTCAATAATCGACCGATCTTGTTTGTGGTGCACATGCACACAACCTTTAGGTTAGTAAATTCACAAACTAAAAATTTTTATATAAGTTTTATTAATGAAATTTCATAGATTAAAATTATGAAATTTGTTTTTTAATTGTGATGGAGGCACACCATTAAAATTACAAGAAATATAAAGCATTATTATGCTTTGACTTCTTTCATTACTCATATAATGAAATTAGATTACTAGATAAACAATGTTATTGGATATTGTAACACCCTGACCCTAGTTACCTAGAGTCAGTGCATTATTACAAAACATTGTCATAATCACAAGAAAGATCGTGTCTCAAAAGAACGATTAGTTTAGTAGTCTTGGAAACACTAGATTCATTCATAATGTATACATTACATCATAAATTGAAAACTTCGACAACATCTTGTCTCCACACTCATATCCCATTATACTATCCCTGCAGGTCATTCATAAAATACTTCTTCACATACTGGGAAAAATAAAACCTAGAAAGGGGTGAGATCAAATTCCCAGTAAGGATAACAATATAGCGGAAACTTTTATAAATAAGCATAAACATTTAAGGCAATGAATAACTAAAAAAATCATTTTAAACTTGTACTTCAGAATAATATGGAAAAAATAAAATGAAATAACGACATTTAATTATTTACATGAATATTCTACTAGTCGAGTAATCATATGAAATATCCATAACCACTTTCATAATGATGGAATGCATAATTCCAGACTATCATAACCACGTTGCCAAGGTCTCGTGCCAAGACTAAAAATAAGATTTTGTCAAGTCCTTCTGCAAAGACACTAGGTTGTCTCATGAGACCTACTGATGCATCGAGGAGCTATAGCGGTCTCCACCCGTCACTTGTTAAGTCCAATGAATTTCTCATATGAGCAGGTTTAAACATAACATAAACATTCATATTAAAACTAGCACCTGAAATGTAAAAACATTTTCCATACACCATGAATGCTATAAAAATAACACATACACACTCAAACATATCACAAAACCTTTAATACAATATGGAAGATTTGTATCATAATAAATAAACTTCAAATAAGATTAAAAATCCATCAACAGATGTTGACATAGGTGAAATCAAAACTATTACAGAGAAATATATCTTTTTTTAAATCATTTAAAAGTCACATAATTATAAGATAAAACATTTAATTTGAAAACATTCTTAGAATAATTTAAGGGAATCTTCAAAGAATTTATAATGGCGGAATACAGCTGAACCTACCGTATATGTTAAAAAAAAGAGGCATTCTTACCTTAATTATGTCGAAAAGGTTAAAAAGGACCTTGTTTGGAAAACCACGGAATGATTACTTTATAAACATCTTATAAAAATTAAAACAATGGTAAAAATGAATTTAACCCATATTCTGTAAAATAGTAAGAATGTTTTGAAACACATTTATAAGAAACATTGATGTGGAAGATAAATAGGTCCCAGTAGAAAATTACGTATAATCTTCTTCAGATAATGAAGAGATTCTGAAATAAAACCTTGCATTGTAATTTTCTTCAGTTGGGGTAGGTTAACCTCCTGTATAATGGTGAAATAATTGTTATTAAATTATACATGGATCATATACATTAATATGATATCATCTATGATCTTTTAGCATTTCTTTGTTAATAATATCTTAGTATTATCGTTGTTTTGGGTGTTAACTTACTCATTTTCTTTCATATGTTTTGTTACATAAGCCATTTTTTATGGATAGGTTGTATCTTATTCATATAAAAAATAATATCAGGTCCTTAAATACTATTATTAATCATCAAATGATAATTATACATGAATGGATATGATGGTGAATGAATCTCATTGGGTTTGTGGAGACGGTAGTCCGTACGAACGCACGAGTGACAATATCATCCTTTTGATATTAAAATAATATATTATTATATGATATATCATATATATAGAATCATAATCATGTTATATTTATTATTAACATGAATTACACATCATTATTATACCCATCCAAATAATAATTTATTGAATAACAATTACACCACGACGTGGAGATGGTAAGTCGTACGTACACATGTATGGTGGCATGTAATTCAAAGTATGGATAGAATATAGAATATGGTAGTACCATATTTATAATATCATCACATTATATATAATATTCTGGAGTTTTTATTTTAGAATGGGAATAACAAATAAAGAAGAAGTTGAAAAAGAAAGGAACTTGAAAAAGGGTGGTGAAAACATTACCTTTTTTCAGGTTCTTTTTTTTGATTTGATCAAAAGGTATCCATAGGTTGGATTTCTGATCAAACTAAGGCCTCTAGGTTGAATTTATTGATGTTTAGAGAGTATTTGGGCATGGTTTGGACGATCCAAAAGGTTTTGAATGTGTGAATTAGTGAGAAGGGGGACTGCCCTTTTATAAGGGGGGTGAGGGGCACCTATGGAAAAGCTAGAAATATTTTTTTATAATAAATTCATATTCTTTTTATAATGGATCCAAAGTGGATTATTTACAGGTTAAGGTGGGGATGGATTTCAAATCACTCAACCAATAGAATTTAGACAGGTTTGTGTCATTATAATATCATTACCTTTTAGTTTTAACTCTTAGTTAATTAGTTTGACACTTACCATGTCACTTTTGTATTTTTATACTATAAAGTTAATAAACATACTATATACCTTCAAGAGACCCGCAAGTGGTCCATTAATGTTACACCTATCATGATATAAGTCTCTTGGACGAACCTTACATTTTTAAGAATTGAATATAAATTAATAATATAATATTTGTTATAAAAACACTTTTATGTCAATTTTGACACTATTGGGTATTTTGTTTTTGATAAATTCATAAAATCATTATTACTTCGAATAAAAATTATATAAAAAATCCTAATATGTCATATTTACCTAGAAAATTAGTTAAATTAATAAACGTTTCTAATATTATTTATTTTGTTATTTATATTATCAATTATTTTAGTATATCATTAACTAGGTAATTACTGCATCACCATTGTGTCATAAATATATTAAATTATATAATTTCTAAAAATTATAAATAAAATACCATAATTTAGGAAGTAATTTTATCTTTCTATTTAATATTTAAAATCTAATTTATCTTATTTATAACCTTATATTAAAAATGTTTTAGTAAACACACTTTGCTTTTAACACTTTTAACTCTTCTTTGAATTAAATAATAATAAATGTGGTAATCTAATCCAAGTGGACCTAAATGAAAATATTTTATTCCTGAGTTTTTTTCTGGTCGAGATACACTTGTCCAATAGAATTTGGACATGTGTTAGGGTAATATTAATATAATTTTTACCAATAATTATCATATTTACTTTTAACCGTGGAAAATAAAAGTAAATAGTTGCTATCCAGAAAAAATTATTTTCATCTCATTGGACCATATTTTACTCCATGATATTAACCTTGTCTCTTTTATTTTCTAAATTTCACTCACAGAAGCAGTAAAATTATGTTTTATGTGAATTTCCAAATTCTCCTAGGAGGTGGGTAAAAGATGGTGAAAAGATCAATAAAATTTTTATATATCTAAAAGTATTCTAAACAAACTCTAATGAATTACATTGATCATTTATAAGTATTATGTATCTATTTTGACCTTAATTAAATTTAAATAAAATAAATAGTTATTTAAATAACAATTCTGTTTTAAACTATAATTCAGTGTTTTTTCACTATTCATAAAAAATTGAATGTTTTCAGAAAAATACAAAATTTCACCCTACGCTAATTTTTATATTCCAAATCAAAAAATGAAGCCCATTTTGAAAGATAAAATTTATAATATTTTAAAAATTGGGTATTACTATTCATAATGGCTAGTTTGATTGGTTGTGGTGTGTGTGTTTGAACTCGAAGTTGCATACAACACACACTACTGTATTATTCAAAGGAAATCATACCGTGGAATCATGGGGTGTTACATTCTCCCCTACGTCAAATAATATCATCCTCAAAATTTTTAGAATACTACCACATAAGAAGACTCAGTCGGTTCTTCATCATATGTTCCTCGGGTTCCCACGTTGCCTCTTCAATTTTATGGTTTCTCTACAAAACTTTTACTAGACGAGTCGTCCTGTTTCTTAGTACTTGTTATCTCGTATAAAGAATCCTGATGGGATCTTCACAATAAGATAGATCAGGTTACAGTTATAATTCCTCATAAGTGAGTACATGCGTTGGTTCAAGCATTTATTTCCTCAACAGTGATACGTGAACACATCGTGAACTTTGGAGAGACTTGGCGTCATTGCCAAATGGTAAGCTACAACCCCAATTTTTTCTAAAATATTGAAAGGTCTGATGTACCTAGGACTCAATTTACCCTTCTTTCCGAAACGTATAACTCTGTTCCATGGAGATAGCTTCAAGATAACATGATCTCCTACCTGAAATTCCAAATCCTTCCTTCGATTATCGGTACAGCTCTTCTGCCTACTTTGAGCTTCTTTGATGTGGTTTTCGATTACCATTACATTTTCCATTGTTTCCTCCACCAGTTCTGCGCCTACAAGATTTCGTTCACCAACGACATCTCAAAAGGTTGGTGTGAGACATCTCTTTCTATATAACGCTTCATATGGTGCCATATGAATACTCGAATGGAAGCTATTGTTATAGGAAAATTCCACCAGAGGTAAATATTGATCCCACATACACTAAAAGTCAAGTGACCATGATCTCAACATGTCTTCTAAGGTTTGAATAGTCCGTTATTATTGTCTATATGTATGAGGTTGGTAACCAGTGCTAAAATGAAGTTCAGTATCTAAGGATTTTGGAAGACTCTTCCAGATTCTTGAAGTAAAACGGGGATCACGATCAGAAACAATCAATAGGGGTACTCCATGAAGTCTCACCAATTCATTAATATATAGGCTTACTAGAAGTTCAAGTGGTAAATCCTCCCTTATAGCAAGAAAATTTTCTTACTTGGTAAGATGATCAATAATAAACCATATTGCATCGTTCCTTCTTAGAGTCATTGGTAGCCCCATGATAATGTTCATCGTAATATTGTCCCATTTCCACTCCGGTATGGGAATAGGTTGCATGACACCTCCAGGTTGTTGCCTTCCAGCTTTCACTTGTTGACAAACCATACATCTTGATACAAAATCAGCAATCTCCCTCTTCATATTGTGCAACAAAAAATGTTCCTTCAAATTTCTATACATTTTGGTGCTCCCAGGGTGTATAGAGAAATTCAAACTATGAGCATCATCTAGAAATTGCTTTTTTAGATCCGTTATATTGGGAACACAAAGTCTCTTCCCAAATTTCAAAATTCCATCTTCATACCGAAAGTCATTCAATCTCCCATTATTCATATCTTTAATATTCTTTTGAAACTCTTCATCACCGGTCTGAGAACTCTTTATCCTTTCTAGTAAAGATGGTTTGGCAACCATTTAAAAAAGCATTGATGTTTCACCTTCCATGGTTATTCCCATGTCTATCTTCACTAGATCTATGAAAATTGGATCCCTTTCAATTCTCATATTGTTTAAAACTCCATGTTCATTTATGCTCAAAGCATATGCCACCTTATTTGCCTTCCCCGGGTGGTAGTGTATCGTACAATCATAATCCTTGAGTAATTCAATCCATCTCATTTCTCTCATGTTCAGTTCCTTTTGTGAGAAAATATACATCAATCTCTTGTGATCAGAATAAATCTCACATTTTTCACCATATAGGTAGTTCCTCTATATCTTCAAAGCAATGATCAATGCTGCTAACTCAGGATAATGAGTTGGATCGTTCTGCTTATGAATTTTCAACTTTCGTGATGCATAGGAAATAACCCTATCATTCTGCATAAAGAAACAACCAAGTCCTTTCTTCGATGCATCACTATAAATAATAAACCCATCATTCCCCGACGGTAGAGTCAATATAAGAGCATTGACTAATATTCTCTTCAGTTCTTCGAAACATTTTTCACACTCTTTTGTCCAAACAAATTTATCACCTTTACGTGTGAGCTTCATTAATGGGTTAGCCAATCGGGCCATATTCTAGGTGAAATGTCGATAATAACCTTCCAAACCAATATAACTGTGTACCTCAGTTATACTCGGCGGTGCAGGCCATTCGTGGATTTCCTTGGTCACAGAAAGATCAACTGAGATTACATCTTTAGAGAAAATATGTCCAAGAAAAAAAATCTCATAAATATAGAATTCAAACTTGCTAAACTTCCCATATAATTCATGTCTTCTCAGAGTCTTCAAGATAATGCGCAAGTGATTTTCATGATCTTCGTAGCTTTTGGAGTATACCAAGATATCATCAATAAATACCACCACAAAATCATCGTGATATTTTTTGAAAACACTATTCATTAGATCCATGAATATAGAGGGTTCATTAGTCATCCCAAAAGGATTTACTGTAAACTCGTAATGCCTGTACCTTGTTCAAAATGTTGTCTTCCGAATGTCTTCCTTCTTTACAGACAACTGATGGTATCCATATCTCAATCTTGGAAACGTATTGAGCTCCATGCTGTTGGTTAAATAAATCATCAATGTGAGGTAGGGGATACTTGTTCATTATTGTTATAGCATTTATCTCACTGTAGTCGATACATAACCTCATAGATACGTCTTTCGTTTTATCAAAAAGAACAGGGGATCCCCCTAGATAAAGCCTATGGAGAATAAATACCTTATTACTCAATTCCTCTAGTTGTTTCTTTAGTTCTACTAATTACACAGTGGCCATTCTATAAGGGGTCTTCGATATAGGTCTTGATCTAGGAATTAAATCAATGGAAAACTCAACTTCTCATTCTGGAGGATGTCCAGGTAAATCATCCAGAAGCACATCTACATATTCTTTCACAATAAGTACATCCCATATTTGATCATTCCTTTCCTCGCCCACAATCATTTCATTCTTTTCCTCCCCAATAATTTAATTTTGTAGTGGTACTAGGGGTGGACTAAATAAGAATTAGGAGGTGACTATTCTTATCTAAAGATAAGGTGTTCCTTATCATCATCATCAAAAATCATAACCTCCTTCTTTATAAAATAATTCATCATATCATGGTCTGAAATCCAGTCCATACTGAGGATTATATCAAACTCAATCATAAGTATGACGATGAAATCAGCGGTTAAAGAACATTTATGTTCTCTAATGGGGACTGGTTCACAAAAGATTGTTGCAATGATAATTCCCTTAGGAGTTTTAACTGAAAAATCCCTTGTTAAATCAAATTAGAAATATCTAATTTTCTTATCAAACTAGGTAGATGTGAAATAATGCGATGATCCGAAATCAAATAATGCATTTTCTAAACATGAGGAAACCATTAAATTACCTAAAACCACGTCTATCCGAGCTTATACCTCAGTAGTAGTGATAGCATAAGCTTGGCCTTGATCCCTTGGCCTTTTCTTAAGTAAGTACCCCTGATGCTTAGGACATTCATTTGCATAATGTCCCATCTCCTTGCAATTGTAACATTGGACATCAGTAGCTTCCTTCTTCCCCTTGCAATCACGAGCTTGGTGGCCTTTTTCACCACACATGTAATAGACTCCCATTCATTTTAAGCAAGTACCAGGGTGTTTCTTCCCACATTTACCACAAGATGGATATTCAACCTTTCCCTTATTCCCCTAATTTCCATTCCCAGATTGATCAGCAGATATCATTTTCCCTTTCTTTGCTCTAATGACATAAGACTTAATAATTCCTTTTCTCTCTTGATAGCACATGAGACGATGGCTTCGTACGACAAGATTGATTGTGAGACTAATGCTCGACGGAGAAATAGTTTTAATCCATCAAAGAAATGATCAATCTTATTTCTTAGTTTATGTATATAATCTTCAGCATACCTTTCCAACCTCATAAAGTTAGCCTTATACTTTGTCACCTTCTCATTTTCCTTTTGTCTCAAACTCAGAAATATCCTTTCCATATCTGCTTGATGGTCACGAGGAAAATATTTTTCTAAAAATAGATCTTTAAACTCCCTCCATTCCATATTTGATACTTCATCATCATCCATTGTGTTTCAAATCAACGAACACAATTGATCAGCATCTCCAGTGTGGTGATAAATTCCATAATAAATTTTTACTTTCACTACTCCACAAAACCTGAAATATTTTCTCTAGGGAACTTATCCATTTCTCATCTACTAATTGATTTGTACTACCATTGAATGTTGGTGGTTGCTGCCTCATGAATTGATCTAACATTGATCCTCCACGTTATGGATCAGGGTGCTTCATATGGGTAAGGTTATTATACATAACCTGAGCAAGGTGTCCCAGTATGGTGATTAGTTGATCATCACCAGTTGCATCACTAGATCTACTATAATTATATTGAGCAAGAGGGAAATCCCTACATGGAGTTCATGCATTGATACCGTTTCCATTTCTTCCACTAGAAGCTATTTTTAAACAATGGCATAAACTAGATCAATTTATGAATCAAAATACATAATTCCATACTTATAAAACGCTTAACATAAATTGAATTATTTAAGGATATAATCCATAATCATAAAAATGTTTTATTTAAGGATATATATAATCATAAACCCTACATTATGATTTTTAATGAAAATGAGAGTTATCCTAATCATATCCCCCAGGAGTGTCGTAACCAAGAGTGCAGCAAGGCCCGTTGTTGTGCACCAGTTCCCATTCAAGTCTTGCTCAAAGCGGCATTTTTGGGTTTTACCCCTAGGTATATCTATGCCAGAGCCGCCTCTACCTACTCATATCTAGATAGCGATGTAATGATCGGAAAACTCACAAAATCTCTATAATACAAAATTCTAGGAAGTTTATCTATACTAATCCTCAAAGTCCATCTTAAATCTATTTTCTCTAATCAGACTTTATCTAAATCTAGTTTACACAGTTTGTACTAAGATTTCCCTGATACCAACTGTAACGCCCCGACCCCAGTTACCCAGAGTCGGTGCATTATTGAATAACATTGGCATGATCACAAGAAAGATCATGTTTCGAAAGACCGATTAGTTTAGTAGTCTTGGAAACACTAGATACATTCATTAATATTACATTACATCATAAATTGAAAACTACAACAACATCTTATCTCCACACCAATATCCACTTATACTATCCCTGTAGGTCATTCATAAAATACTTATTGACATCATGGGAAAAATAAAACATAGAAAGGGGTGAGCTCAAATGCCCATTAAGGGTAATAATATAGCGGAAACCTTTATAAAAAAAGCATAAACATTTAAGGAAATATATAACTAAAAAAGCATTTTAAACATGAACTTCATCATAATATGGAAAAAAAAATAAAATGAAATAATTCCATTTACATTTTAACATGAATATTCTACTAGTCGTATAATCACATTCAATATCAATAACCAATTTCATAATGATGGAATGCATAATTCCAGACTATCATAACCACATAGCCAAGACATCGTGAAAAGACTACAAATAAGATTTTGTCAAGGCCTTGTGACAAGACAATAGTTTGTCTCATGAGACCTACCAATGCATTGAGGATCTATATCGGGCTCCTCCCTTCACTTATTATGTCCAATGCATTCCTCATATAAACAGGTTTAAACATAACATAAACATTCGTATTAAAACTAGCACACAAAATGTCAATACTTTCTCCATAGAACATTAATGGTATAAAAATAACACATCCATAGTCAAACATATCACAAAACCTTCAATATAATATGGAAGATTTATATCATAATAAATAAACTTTAAATAAGCTTAAAACCCATCAAAGGATGTTGACATAGATGAAATCAAAACTATTTGAGATAAATATATCTTTTTATTAAATCATATAAAAGTCACATAATAATAAAATAAAACTTTTACATTCAAAATTTTATTAGAATCTTGTATGGAATGTTTTTAAGATTTCATAATGGTGGAAAATATCTGCACACGCCTTATAAGTTAAAAAAAGATACATTCTTACCGTAATTCTGTCGAATAGGTTAAAAAGGACCTTTTTTGGAAAACGACGGAAAGATTCCATTATAAACTTCTTACAAATAGTCAAACAAGGGTATAAATGAATTTAACCCATATTATATAAAATTTTATGGATGTTTTGAAACACGTTTTTATGAAACATGGATGTGGATGATAAAAAGGTCCTAGTAGATAATTACATAAAAACAACCTCGGATAATGAAGAGATTTAAAAAAAAGCCTTAACTTGAACATTTCCTGGGTTGGGGTATGTTAACCTCCTGTATAATGGATAAATAATTGTTATTAAATTATAAAATAATCATACACATTAATATGATATCATATATGATCCTTTAACATTGCTTTGATAATAATATCTTAGTATTGTCGTCATTTCGGGTGTTAAAATTACTCGTTTTCTTTCATATTTTTTGTTACATAATCAGTGTTTGTTATTGATAGGTTGTATCTTATTCATATACAGAATTATATCAAGTTGTTAAATACTATTATTATTCATCAAATGATAATTATACATGAATGGATATGATGGAGAATGAATATCATCGTGTTCGTGGAGACTGTAGTCCGTACGTACGCACGAGCAACAATATCATCCTTTTGATATTAAAATAATATTTAATTGGATGTCATATCATATATACAGAATCATTATCATGTTATATTTATTATTTACATGAATTACACATCATTATTATACCCATCTAAATAATAATTTATTAAATAACAATTACACCATGATGTGGAGACGGTAAGACGTACTTATGCATGTATGGTGACATGTCATTCAAATAATGGATAGAATACTAAATATGCTTTTACCATATTTATAATAACATCACATTATATATAATATACTAGAGTTATTATTTTTTAATGGGAATAACAATGAATTAAAAGTTTAATAAGAATAGAACTTGAAAAATGGTGGTGAAACCATTACCTCTTCTTCGGGTTCTTCCTTTTGATTTGATCAAAAGGGATCCTTAGGATGGATTTCTGATCAAACTAAGGAATCTAGGTTGAATTGAGGGAAGTGTAGAGTGTATTTGGGCAGGTTTTGGCCGAGCCAAAAGGCTTTGAATGTGTGAATTAGTGAGAAGGGGGAGTGCCCTTTTATAAGGGGGTGAGGGGCACCTTTGGAAAAGATAGAAATTTTATTTTATAATAAATTCATAATCGGTTTATAATGGCTCCAAAGTGTATTATTTAATGTTTAAGGTTGGTATGGGTTGAAAAACACTCAAAAAATAGAATTTAGACAGCTTTGGGTTATTATATTAACCATATCTTTTAGTGTTAACTCTTAGTTATTTATTTTGACACTTACCTTGTCGCTTTGTATTTTTATATTATATAGTTAATAAACATAGTATATACCTCCACGCGACCACCAAGTGGTCCATTAATGATAAAAATATCATTATATAAGTCTCTTGGACGAACCATATATTTTTAGGAATTGAATATAAATTAATAATATAATATTTGTTTTCAAAACTCTTTTATGTCAATTTTGACACTATTTAGTATTTTATTTTTGATAAATTTATAATAGCATTATTACTTCGAAACAAAATTATATAATCAATATTAATATGACATAATCACCTAACAAATTATTATAATTCATAAAAAGTCTCAAATTACATTTATTTTGATATTTATATTATCAATTATTTTAATATTTCATTAATTAGGTAATTACTACATCCCCATTGTGTCATAAATAAATAAAATTATTTAATGTCTAAAAATTATAAATTAAATACCATTATGTATAAAATATTTTTAGCATTCTAATTAATATTTAAAATCGAACTTATCTTATTTATAACCCAATATTAAAAATGTTTTAGTAAATAAACGTTGATTTTAACTCTTTTAAATCTTCAGTGAATTAAATAATAATAAATGTCCTAAGGTATTCCATGTGGACCTAAATGATAATATTTTATTAATAAGGTTGTTTATGGTCGAGATACACTTGTCCAATAGAATTAGGACATGTGTTTGGGTAATATTAATATCATTTTTACCATTCATTACACTGTTTACTTTTAACCGTGGTAAATAAAAGTAATAAGTTACTATTCACCAAAAAATATTTTCATCTCATTGAACCAAATTTTACTCCTTGTTATTAACCGTGTCTCTCAGATTTTTGAAATTACACTCACAGAAGCGGTAAAATTCTGTTTTATGTGAATTTTCAAATTCTCCTAGGAGGTTGGTAAAAGAAGGTGAAAAGTTCAATAAAATTTTTATATATCTAAAATTATTCAAAATTAACTCCAATGAATTACATAGAACTTATATAGGTATTATGTTTCTCTTTCTATCTTAATTAAATTTAAATAAAATAAATAATTGTTTAAATAAAAATTCAATTTTAAACTATAACTCGGTGTTTTTTAACTATTCATCAAAAATTGAATGTTTTCAAAAAAATCCCCAAATTTCACCCTAGGCTAATTTAGATATTCCAAATCCAAAAACGAAGTTCATTTTGAAACATTAAATTTACACAATTTCAAAAAGTGGGTATTACAATTCAAAACAGCTTGTTTGATTGGTTGTGGTGTGTGTGTGTTAGAACTCGAAGTTGCATAGAATACACGCTACTATATTATTCAAAGGAAAGCATACCATGGACGCATGAGGTGATATAGAGATAGACACATAAAATATTTCATATGTAGTCACTACAATTTAAAAATATCCAATAATGAAAAAGAGTGTTTTGGAATTTATTTTAATGGTATTTATATTAGATTTTTTGATAAATTTATGTACATGGGATATTAGGTTAGAGCATGTTGAATTACCGTTCAATTTTAATGGTTATCATGGTTGTCTATTTTTTATTTAATTCTAATAATGTTATTAATATATTCAATTATCATTTTTTTTAGTTTTATTGATGTAAAAAACCATGTCATGTACATTAATAAATGGGTGGATAATTTTAGTAATTTAACTAGCAGATAATTATTCACTTACCGGGGAGTAATTTCTAGGTTTCGTTCTATTTTTTCTCCATTATATTATGTTTTATTTTGAATTTTGTATTGATTTTACTAGTAAAACATTGTATTAATACTATTTTATGTATATTGGATTTCTTCTAGCCACATGCATATGAAATTATGGATGAACCACTTCTCGATTATGAAGTGAGACTATTATGGGTGACCACCCCAATTTTGGTGAAATATTGAGTGAGTGGCTGAACTACATGACTGGACCTTGATGCGAGTGTGATTCCAAACAATGAAAACTGATTTGTGAGAAACAGATTGTATAGGATGTTATATGTAGTTTAATGTAATTTATATGAATAGGATGATACATGTGTTTAGAATGTAATTTTTTGAAATATAATCATGTTTTTAAATTATTACCGAACATACTTTTTCGAATATAGCCATTGTTTTTAAGAGATTCTTATAATCTAATTTTATAATAATTATATATTAAATATAAAAAATATATTATATATTATAAAATTAAAAAATATAATATTATATTTTAGCATGAAATATTTTAATAGCCATAAATAAAATTTTATTTAAAATATAATTTATAAACATAGATTACTTATTGGTATTTCATATAATAATGAATAAAATAATATTGTTACTAATGTTACTAGTGAAAAGATAATATTGGGTAACAATATTATCAATAGTTAAATATATTGAATGAATCTATTGATAATCATTTTTACCAACATATATATTAACAATGGGTGTTACAATAATAGAAAAAGATGTGTTTTATTTGTCGTAATAACATTTAGTGATAGAGGTTTTACAAAACATTTAGTGGCAGAGACAAATATGTTAGAAAAACCATTTATGAAGAAAAATATTTTACTTCTACCAATATATATTATCAATTTCATAACAAATAAACCTTTTTAGTGGTACCACCACATGTACAACCAAACATGATATTTCATACTAATTATTCTATTATATTGAAGATGTGTTAGCCATTGAAGTCCAGCATCATTTTCATTGAATAACCTTTTACAGATAACTGTTATATGTTTATAAATCTCAAAGTATACTACATTAATTGTATTGGTTTGATTTTAATAGGTATCATTCATTGCCCAACCATGTTTTTTTTATCATAATTGGATCACACTATCCTTCAATAAAAAGGTTCACCTCTATTCATTCCTCCAAGGAGAACATGTATTATCTCTTAGAACCCAAATGATACAATGGAAAAAGCCTCAAATGTATGAATGAAAATAGTTGGGTCCTTAAATCATTCATAAGTTCTACTATAATGAAGCCTACTCATTGAAAACAATGGATATTGACCATCTCACACCCACCGTTGTTATATTTCAGAAGAAATAATTTTTATTACTGTCAGCAGAAATTCCCCATCCTGGTAGCAAGACATTAATATAAATATCATCTGATTTATTGAAAGAAAGATGAAAAATTATACAACATATATGGTCTTGGAATAAATTATTTTAACTACACAGTACCCCACGTTCTATACACATGTTGATAAAATGTGTGGAGATGTCATGGAAACAATATGTTAAAAACGTGGTATCTCTATTACATACTACATGATTTCAAAGTGCATGGAAAATATACATACTACATGATGTAAAACTATACTGTTCTATGTCATCCATATATATTCATTCTTCTAAATCCTCATCCTTTGCAGAAGATGTTAAACTATATGACTTATGTCCTCTCTGTACAAATTTAAACTACAAGGGTTTTCAAGAACTGCATATGGATATATTCTCATTTCAATGAGAAATGTAGGGATTTCTCAATCCAATATCTTGTTGAAGACACTATATGTTACAAAATTCCCCTTCCCAAGCTATTTATATCCACATCATTGACAGCAAAACCCTTCCCATTTAGTGTCTCTCACACAAACCATAGCTCACTTGAGCATGGGAATTTCAATAAGGTCATCATCACACAAATAAGTAAACAGATCTTATAACAAGCACATCATGATCCTAAATGCATGACCTTAAAATGAATACCATGATTACTCCATGCACAACTTATTCCCCTTGAATGATAAAAAATACACATTCCCTTGGACCTCACCAAAGAAGACAATTATTGCTAGTTGTGGACTCCAACTATAGATCAATCCATAATCTACATGTCAGTTAACTCCTAACATCATATGATACATAGTGATGACCAAATCATGAATCATGTGTCATGTAATAACTTATATAAAAATCCTCCATCTCTTTATATACACCATACGTGTATGAGAAAATCCTTCATTATGATCTATGTGTGGTTTGATTCTTAATATGGTTGGATATGTAGGAAAAACTATATTTCCATCCATGGGACTAGCTGTTATACCCTTCTTCACATAAAGAATCCTACATCCTTTCCAAGTGATATTAAACTCCATGATTCCTCAGGAACTACATGTGGTTGGACTTCTATCATCAGAGGATATGTTGTGACATCAAGATCTCCAATCATGGGCCTGGATACAAGATTCAATGTAAAATCGCCCACCATTAAATATGGGTTAGAAATGCATTGAGAATTACACATTTACGAACTATGTGTGGCTTGATTCATATCAACATGGGATATTTAGAGACACTGGAAATTCAATTTTGGGGCTAAGATGTAGTATTCCCATTTTAATTCATTGAACCCATCTCTTCCCTACCCAACTTTAAACCGCTGACACTAAATAACATTTTTTGGCTTCATTACCTTTATTTAATGATATGTAGTGATGCCTATATCTTCTATAATATTACTAGAAACAACAACCAGCAATAAAAAATTCAACCCTACTGCATAGCGACTAAGCCCTAAAAACTAGTTTTCTCTATGTACATGTCAGATCTATATTCAACTTACTTGTTCAATTAATAATTCTTGAAAAATTTTCAATTATTTCATTCTGTATTCACCTCATTACATTAAAATTCATGAACAATTCTCTTGACACATGATATAAAAAATAAAATATTGAAAAAACATTTCTGAACAATAATAAACTACAACAAAAGAATCCTTAACTAATGGTGTTAAACTATATAGAGACAAATAATTCCCACCAACATGACACTAATATGCACAGACCATCACAAATTTTAATCAAATTACAAAGAACTATAGTAGCCACAGACCAGTCATTGAAATTATAGAGTGATTCCATCATGGTTTAAAGAACCAAATATTATAAATATTTCATAATATCTCAAGGGCATCATCTTTCCAAAAAACCATTCATGGCCCTTAGAAAAGATACCAGTTATAAAGGGTCACATTTTTTTACTATGTTGGTATTCCTATGGAAACTTTATATGAACTTGTGGTCATCAACTAAATGTGTCACTTTAAAAAAGGGCTTTATGATCATTGGGAGCCTGGACATCATCATGATGGAGCTCAAGACCTCATTTTTGGGTAGTTCCCATAATTAATGTTCCATATCATTAATCATCAACTGATATCACTAACACATTAATTACAACATTTTCACCTACAGTTCATAATTATATGGAGGTTATATTCACCCTAGGTTTCATAATTAGTGTCTTTCGTGTCACCCTACATATTAGGTATATGTGCATCCTGACCATAAATTACATGCAATCTTATCATAGTTGTATAACCATAAATTATAGCATATAATGGACAAAATTGAAAGTGCTTTATCAACATTTTTAAAAGACAGAACTCATTATAGGATGAAAAAACGTAATTAGAGGCCTATGGAAAATTAAAATCATCACATGAAAAACTCTTCATCTCCAGATTTTTGGAGAAATAAAGTCTTAAATAAACATGGATTAAAGATCATAGGGAATACACTACAGCCATTGTAAAATCTATTTTATGAATTATAATTCCCCTAGTTCAAGAAAAAAGTTGAAAATTTATTTTTTAACATATCCTCACAATGATAATACGTTCACAAGGCAGTGACACACCATTTAGCATTCTCAAACCCTTTTGGGATATTTCACATTCCACAAATCACACTATAGGATTTTTAGTTACATAGACCATCATAATCATTCCACGTCCTTTGGAATGGATACCCAACTTCATTAGACCCTTGGATTTACTATGAATATTTTTATTTGGCTTGTTTATATGTTGCAATCTTCATCAACTAAATTCATAACTCTGTAAAAAGGAATTTACCATCGTTGTGATCTCTAACATCACTTAAGATGAACATAACTTCTATGCTTGTTTTGGCTCAATATTAGTATAATTAACTTATAATATCCTCTTATACTTATCACCTTGGATCCTAATATACAATATTTATACCAAACTATTAAATTAGATTCAATACACATGATTTTATGTCACCATGTTTTGTACCCATTATGAAGGAGAATAAATGAAAAAATATATAAACTATTTATGGCCCACACTTCATGATATGAAACCAGAGGGCATAGTGGTTGCGTGTCACAATTTAAAAGGTGAACTACTATATCATTCTACATCACTTCCTGATATCTTTCATCCCATAGCCAACCTCATCATCTTGTGTGTTAGATTTTAAAATTTTTTCATGTCCCTCAGAAAAGAGTAGATTTTATCATTAGTTGACCATGATATCGTCTCATAAGGGCATTTACATACCAACTAAATGAATCTCCAACATGTAATAAAGGGGATTCAATCATTGTAGCACTGGAAACACCATAATGGATCTTGGCACCTCATTGTATAATGGGCCATCCTCGACATGTTTTTTTCATAACATTTTGATGGTCTTGAATTTATTGGATATGAATTTTATCACCAATTTTCCAACTATTGATGCATACCTATCATCATTTGTATTTCTCCCTGAACAAATATTACACCCATAACCCTTAAATTATCCTTGTAAAAGAGTAGAGACACCTCTAATCTACAGTGATACAGATGTATAAGGGCATTGACCTACCATCCAGATGCATATCCTTTATACCAAAAAAGTGTTAGGATCCTCATGAACCTTGAAAACAATGTGGAAGAACTCTGAATATTATAATGTTTTGGTTTATCCGTAGAAAGCCTAATATATATTACATAACCATTGATCAATTCCTGGTTGTAATAATTTAAATCTACATGTCATAAGAAGGTATGTGTTAAAAAAATCTAAACAACAGTAACAACAGTTCTGTGATAAAAGGTGGTAAACTGCAGTGATAGAAGGACTAAACTAAAAGAACCTAAATTAAAATGATAAAAGGAATATTCTAAAAGACATTAAACTAAAGAGATAGAAGGTAATATTAAGAAGAATATAATATACAATAATATATGGTTCGAGATAAAATAAAATAAAATAAATAACTATAAGGTCCGACCTAGAGGACCCTAGACTACAATGGTGGAGGTAAGCATATAAAATACCCTAATCTATAGAAATAGGTGGTCCCATTAAAAGACCCTAAACAAAAATTAAACAACAATTTAGCTTATAAGATTGAAAATTAATATAAGGACCACCATATATACTTTACAAAAATCAAGCCATTATTACTAATCCTATCTGATTTAATAAAACATAACAAACTATTTGGAAAATATGTGTATTCTACCTTAATTATCCATATGAAAATCAGTTGATATTAATATATATTGTGTAAATATATCAATAAAAAACCTCATTTTGTATAATATTCTTGAGCTCTTCATAATAAGAATTTTTCAAGATTTAAATATTCATGAATTTGAATTCATTTTTACAAGTTATTTTGAAAAGTATGGGTATCATTAGAGATTCATATAAATATAGAATAAGAGAAACATAAGTAATAACATGAACAAAAAATAATGGTATTTAAATATATTGATGTTCATAAAAAAATTTCATTTATAGCATTAGATAGGACGAATCTCCACATTTTTAGTCTCCAAGAATCTTATAAAAAATAGAGTGTGTGTCAATACATGAACTACAATACAATTCAATCGGTAGAGCCAACCATGTAGGAATGATTTTGGAATGAAAATTAAATTGGACACTAACCTGTTTCTTGCCTCACCTCTTCAACTTTTTTCATGATATGGTGTGTCTCGAAAAAAGTAATAAGCACCTCAACTATCAATCAATAATTTTCCATCATGGATGATGACATTAAAATTTCAGACCTTATGAATGTAATGATTTTCTCATATCCCTATATTTTTCCATTCTCAGAATCCATATGGTTATTCTATGTAGATATAAACTTTGACTCTTCTATATTTCTTTTAACACCTCATTCATCTCTCTAGGAAGGGGATCTGCATCATTAAGACCGTGAAAACCCATTTCACTAATTTCCAAATCATGTTGTTTAATGATAAAATATTTTATAATTTTGTATATTGGTATTCTAGTGAAGACATGCCCCAATGTTATTAAGAAGATGATTATGGAACTCCCCCTAGTTATAAAATGTTTCCAAAGGAGACTCCGTAATCAATAGGTGAACTTGCTGGTAGATCTTCCTATGATGCATATTAGCTTCTAATACTATAGGAATAGGCACAAAAAAGTGGAATATATGACTGAGTTGGAATGGAAACTAAATAAGACTCTTCATATACACTCCTCTCAAATGAATAATCACTAGTATCTTATACTAGACTGATAATTTCATTAATAGATTTTTTTCACACTGTTGGGAAGGTTTCCATCATAAAAAAGGGATATTCCCTGAATTATTACCAATAATATTTAATCAATGTCATGGATTCAAGGATAAGGGGATGGTGGGGAAAATTTCATGTCTACATGATATCCCGATCGTCTTATAACACCATCTGGATAAGTTGTTAATCCTGTTTTTCTTAATAATGATCATGAAATTCTTGTTCATCAATATGTAGAAGAATGACCACCACAATAGTGACATCATATGCTAACATCATCCAAAATTGGAGAATTTTCCTAGAGTGTCACTCTCCTCACACACCATAGGAAGGGATAGTGGATACCCTTTTGGTTTAGTCAAAATGACCAGAAAAAAATATGGGGTATATGGATCACATACGATTACCTCTTCTATCCATGATGCAAGAACCCCAACATGAAAGGAGATCATATATGACCATTTTTAGAGGTATAAATTTCCATTTTCAATGATTGTCCTAGTCCGAGGATGATAGGGTGTGAAATAAATGATATCAAATTTAATCATTGAATCTTTAACCTCATCAAAACATAGTGACCTAGCCCAAAAATATATATGTTTATAAATTTGGGAAGAGGTGAGGAATCTTTGATATTGGTGGAATTATAGTATTAATAGCAATGGAAATTCTCCCCTATCATGAAAAATAAAAACTAGGAAGGGCCACTAGTACAACAGAGTATGTATCCTAGTTGAATTTTTTCATGTATTTGGTGAATTAATTAATGGTTTTCCACATCCATATTAAGGTGGTGTCCTTCTAAAATCCATACGATGACCACCGGTATGATGAAACCAATTCCTATACAGAAATATCAAAATATGAAAATCCATAAATTCACGAACATGTCAATAAAGACCTATATCCTATGGATTGGAGAGATCACTGAATTTATTATATATCCCCATAATGTATTATCCTAATCATAAAAAATGTCCCAATATAATCGGACACTGTCACGAATGTTATTGGAATGGAACCAATGTGGTTGTATAGTAGTTGGGATACCCCCACTATGATAAAAGAAAAATATTGATCTAGTCTTTGAAGAAGATAAATGAGTGTATCATTAGAACCATTCCTTGAATATCCATCATAATGATGAGAATGTACCTCACCAAGACTAGACTCTGGAATAGGACATTCTATATATTTATGTCAAGAATATATTCACTTTATATATCTATGAGGGGGGATCATAAATAGATAGTAGATGTCCCATAAGATGATTCCCACCTCAAAATGTAAAATATGGAATGTGTTTGTGGAATAAATACAAAATATTACTAATTCATTAATATGGTTAGGTTGGCGATAAATAAAAAATTATTAAATCCACAATTCTTCAAAAATACAGACCTTATATAACTTGTCATTGAACACTAAGAATCTTTTCCTATCTCAGAATTCCCATGCACATTTATCTGATAAATTACCACCATGATGTAGATTCCACTCCATGCCCCATACATTGCTTGGGTTTTTAATATAAGAGGGGAATATAATTTTTTAGCATCGTGCAATAAGATGATGAATGCAATCACATCTTCTATATCCAAGGGAGTGTCTTCCAACATACATGACTACCCTTTGGTCTAAGATGCGACCAATCATACATCTGGGAAAAATATAATCTGAGTACAATCACGAAAAGTTAAAACCCATCAAAAAGGATGATTGATCTTTGAATGTGGAATTAAAACATTTTCCAACAATTAGAACTCAAATAGAGGATTTCAATGTAATAAATGCTAATTTTGATGCTAGAATGGATGGAGCCATTTTAGAATCTCATTATTATAATCTATATGGTATTAGGATTTAGCATTGTAGTTTCTAACAATCAAGGTCCATTGAATAGCTGTACCAGAAGTGATTTGTTGAAATCCATAAGGTATCCGAACAAAATTAAGTAGCGTATGCTAGAAAGAAAACATAAACTATTATTAAATTAAAGCCCTAAGCTACTAGTATCATGTGCATCACATGAATCAGTAGTGATTTTACAAATTGCATAATGAGTTCATGAATCAAATAACCCATGAACATCTCATAGATTATAATAAAAATACAACAAATCTTGGATCCTCATGTTCCCTTTTATGATTCGAGATCACAGGACACTGACATGGTCATGTGATCTTTATTATAACAAAAGGGTTAGGTGATATATATGGTATGACTAATAAAACCATCATGAAGATCTATCATCCACCAATCCAAGATATACTAATTACCAAAATATAGTTTATAGTTTATTCAAGGGGGAACCTAGGAATATGATGTATTGAGAAAAGATTTACCTCAAAAAGTACTCTTCAACAGATTTTTCAGTCAGTGATAGTGGGAGGGACTTGTGACATGGTCATTTGATATAAAAAGGGATCAAGAGCTTTGGATAATTATGTATGTGGTGAATAAAACCCTCTACACTTCCCTATATATAGGTAATTACATAAAATACCAAATGTTTCCAACTATACCAATCATGATCCAATTCAAACGATTAGTGAATGAAAAAAATCCTAAGGTGGGCATTAACTTTATTCAGAACTGAGCCCTATCCTTACATACATCATTCTTGATGCATAATTTGTTAATTCCTTTTAAATGAGAATTGAAAAATTCAAAATTTTGGAAATACCTAAATATGGTTTTTATTATCATCTTAAAAAATTCCATGGAATATGTAGGGGACCATGATCACAAAGATCACATGATCCCGTATTTGACACATGATCACTTGACCAGCGATGTGTTATGGGAACATAATATATGAAAGTTCCAACAAATCCCCATTGAGAAGTCCCTTTGACATGACCTCCTTCTATTGTAATGGTGCCCCAAACAATCTTTTACCATTTGGTGGATGCCATATACGCTCACCAAGGTTGTGTGACTTGTAAACCAGTGGAAACATGATAATCCATCCCAAAAAACCATAGATAATTTGTGGAAAGTATCAAAAATGGGTGAGTATTTTACAATAATAATGCTTTCAGGATACATCAAACGTGGGGACAATTATTTCCTCAAAAACATTCATAAAACCACATGATATCCCCAAATTATTTGAAATAATCAATGGAAATAAATAGTGGAGGAGAGAGGAGCCTCTTATAATCATAAAAATCATGTGACACACCAATGATGTTTTAAAACACAATGAAAGAACCCAACAACCTATCTTCCTTACTAGAAGAAGCCCAATAACATGTCTTATTTATCTCATGAAGAGACTCAGACATCTTAGAGGACCTCATGCTCCCCCTTTTCCATCATAAGGGTGGACAGATGAGATTTTCCCTGAAACTATATCACATCACTAATGATCGATTTATTGTTACATGGATCATAACAAATAGGTTGGAAAATTGTCTTTGAAAATGCTTATACAATATTGTGAAATCTATTATATTTGTAAAATAAAAAAGGAAATAAATAATGGAATTATAGGAGCCACTCATGGTTGTAAAACTCAAGTGACGCTCCCAGGATATCTGCAACGTGGTCTCACAAGACATAATGAAAAGATTGTAAAATTTCAGGAATACCCCCTTACAAGTCACATTTGTATCGTGGATAGTCCTAAAATGTATCTTGAGATCACGTGAATGAATTTAAATTGGTTCCCTGATCTTGTTATATCCCTTGACATGTTTTTACAAAATAATAAAAAATCTCATCAAAATTACAACTGAGAAAACAAAACCCTTTTAATGGAAATAATATAATAAAGGGGGAATTGATGGGATGGCCTTGTGGTCTCTAAAAATATGGTGACGACCCTAGAATGACCTAAATCATGATCTCAGAAATGATTGATACTTAATCAGTTTACTGAATCTATCTTGTATTCACATGATACATACTGCACATTGTGATGAAAAACATGGGTGCAAAGGATAAAAATCCGCCAACCCAATATCCATGAAGGTGTGGTCCTTTTTTCAAAAATAAGAATATGACTGATCTCTTAGAACCTCGACCGAGGCACCGATGAACCAAGGATTATTTCATGGATTTTCTACTCTCAAGACTTGAAAAGTATTAATTCAGGTAAGATCTAGGAATCAATATTAGTTTCTATGGAACATGCATAATCACTTCACATGATCACTCATAGATTCCAATGGAGGAAACATGAGAATACATGTGAAAAATATAACTTTTTTATTCTAAATCATGGTAGACTCAAAAAGAAGAAGAAATTAATAAACCTAAGGAGTTTGAAATTAATGGTTGGATCAAAGCCTAAATGATTAGAGACCTATTATAATAACATATAAACTGATCCTCAAGAACATCAAGTCAAACACCTAGGAAACATGAATCCTCTAGGACATGTCTTATAGATCTCATAAAGATCCTTCTGTATACTATTTGGATCAGCCTAATTCCTCTAATACATGTTAGTGAAATTCACATGGAACCCATAGGTGGGCTAACCATGTCTCAAAAAATCCTTCAGTCTCTCAATCCAAAAAATTCAGTGTCCTTCAGATAAGTTTCCCAACTCATATAAATACACCAACAGATGTCATATAAGTCTCATGATTTCCCCAGTCATGTCAATGAATTATGGGATACCATCTGGGAATGCCTTCCATTTCTCAAAATGGACACTAAACATGCCATCTTGGATCATGTGTCACCATCTGAGACCTATCACATTCACTATTGTGATTCTTTAACATGTTATACTTCATTATTAATGAAAATAGGGAAATCCAAATAGACCATGTGATTTCCTCTAAGCATGTATTGTCAGATCAGGTGATAGATTCAAATACAAGACATCCATGTATCAAGATATATATCCTCTAGAAAATTTTTCGTAGATAATGCGATGACCCTCAAATGTGCCATATAAGTTATGTACTGTCCCTTGGAATGGCCAATTGGGACATGAAATTGTTTTTAGACATGTCTGACCGAAACCCTTTGTCATGTCAGGTAGAAAATCAAGGAATGTCAGGTGGAAAATAATTTAATGTCAGGTGGGCTTGCAAGCCAGGTAACCTTGTTCTTCATTATTGTGTAATCCTTAATTATAAGGTATTGATAGGTTTGTGAGTCCTAATCAGGGATATAATAAGATATGTATAGGTTATATTGGATTCCATAATGTGTAATCCCTTATCAAATGATCTATGATGACATTGACACGTGCTATAATAAGGATACATAGTATGTCTATCTAAGGAATGTGCTCTATATGATGTGTCCAAAGAGTAGTCTAAGTACATAATTCGTGGATTAGCAAGCTGTAACATATTTTTTCCAAACATTGTTTCTCAAAATGACCATAGCTCAAATTAGACTACATATTCACAATGATTATATCATTCATAGGACAAGCCTTTGTTAGGATATAGGATTCCCAGTACTTGATTACTATGTTCACCCTTAGTGTGTAAGACCCACATATATGGGAAATTTCATTGTGTAAGCCTCGTCCAATTGATCTATAAGGACTTTGATTCATTCCATGACTAGGAAATATGACATTACTTCCAAAGAACGGAGACTGAACTCAAATGGGAATCCAAATCAGTGTAGTTCCTACCATGTATCCAACATTTCAACCATTAGGACAAGATCATTTCCATGGCTTGAACATTCTACCTCATAAATCTATAGATAAGGAAGCCAAAAAATTTATGATAACTCAGATTCCTATAATATATATGACATGTATGATGCCTCTCTAGTCCTGAAATCCATATTAAAACATCTCAAGGGATGTCCCATAATATATAGCCCAAAGGGATATGATGTGATGTGGATTAATTTTCATCCCTATTTTCACACATTGATCATATATTACTCTATATTAGGGATTAGAAATAGTCATATCATTTTAACCATGACTCTTCACATTCCATGAAAATTTTATCATGTTACCCTGATGTATAGAATGATATAAACATATCCTGTATTAAGGTGTCTACATAGTTGCCAATCCTAAGGGAATGATCAAACTGTAATAAATCTTGTACCAACAATAACCAAGATATGTTTGACATCTTATCAAGACTCAGTCTCAAATATCCATTCCCTATGTTCCCTCACATATATCATTTCCACATGATGTTATAAAACATCTGTTTAGAAAACTACTAGTGATTCCAATATATAAACAAATAGGATTTGTTGGCTGCTTCATAATGACTGAATCCCCAAAAAATATTAACCACCTCCAAAATTTGCGGAAGATTAAAATATTCTTGGTTATATGGCTTCATCATATCAATATCGGTTCATCCTTAAGATTTGGATGAAGTACCCTGTATATATAGATATAGATTAATAAAAAATATCCCATTTTTTGTATAAGAAGATATTTAACATATAATAATATTTATAGGGTAATAGGCCTTATAAAAGTATTAGGAATATATTATTGAACATATATTGCATGCATTTGAGAGTCCTGGAGTAGGAAAAATTCCCCCAAAAGGGAACGATGAGTCTGGCATCCCATCCTCTCGACCAATTAGAATCCCTGAGCATCATTGGGTCTGAAACCCCAAGTGATCACAATTATTATAAAATAATTTCTATATAGAGTTATGGATGTGGGAACCATTTAGAGTTTTCATTAATCATGAGAATTTTGTACAAACATTAATTATTGTACATTAAATGAACCCCTCATAATAAACCTTAAATCTAATCCAAATGTACATAGCAATTGTCTCTTGTACATCGAAACAGTGATAAATGAACAATGAATTATATATCCAAATAATTTATTATATAAATATTATATCTTATGATATTCTATGTTTTATGATATAGGCTATTAACATTTTTTATTATATTATAGGGATAGTACATGAACTGTGTGATGATGGTCTCTGTCAATTGTGTTGATAGAAGGAATAATGTTCAATGCTTTTACATTTTCCACAATTTTGTATTTGGACACATTCTTATGTTATATATTAGATTTAGGTTATAATTAATGTTATTATATATGGCTCATACTCAATTGAGTATGAATTTATGATTATGTTCTCAATAATACAAGTTCATTTCTTTAATATTATTTTAGGGTTTTCCTTATAATCACAAATAATGATTCTATTAATTAATTTTATTTTTACCCACTACTGAGTATATGATATCACGATTTTCATATTTTTACTTTATTTAAATAATGAATAATTATATTAAAAATTTCCCATGAAGGGGTCATTTATGGAATAATTATAGAATAAATGTACAACATGTTGTAAATAATATTAATTTTATAAATATTTTCTGATATCATAAAGTATTTCGGTACATGAGGTGTGATTTATTATGATTTATTAGTTATAATCAAATAAAATGATGTAATCTACATGTATTTCATCCTTGGGTTGATTCATTTGAAATAATTTTAATAATTTTTACATTATATTTTCAAATAATATATCTTGAAAACTAATATATAAAAAACTATTACTTTTGTGGAGGATTTTTTTATTTGTATTATATTGATATATCCATCATTTTTACGACAATAAGAAAACTAAATTATTATTAGAATATAACTGGCTTTTATATTAAAATTCAAAAATTTAATCACAAAATTTTTTATATATGTTCATAAATAATTATTTTACCCTTCAAAAATAATAATGGTTTATATAGGTATTTTTTAACAAAATATAACCAATAAGAAATTAATTAAATTTATAAAAAATGATCATATATATGATGTTGTAGGGGAAAGGAACAATAAAACAACTAAAATAATATTTAATTGTCTATACAAGTTTCAACACATAAGATTCAATTATAAGATGTATGATTTTAATTAAAAAGAAACATTAACATAATACACATTTGGTTAGTCAAGAAAATTATTAAATTATAAATTATAAATTTAAACAAAAATAATTTAATTTATTTAATTTAATTTTTAATATTGAAATTCAAAATTACATTAGTATTATTTTATTTATATTTTCCAAAAATAATAAATGTTTATGTGAATTGTGAAAAATACAGATTTTATAAAACTATTTCTTTTTATGTGATTAATATTATATAATAGTAAGTATATGGATTATAAAAACATTTTGATATCCCAGATATGTATTATATATCTAAGAGAATAAGTATATAAATAAAATTTTATACACTGACATACATTTTTAACATTTTTAAAATCGATGTAATGTGTTTGTTCAAATACAAACATTTTTATACTATTATTTTACACACATATTAAGAAGATATATTTTAGTTTTTTGTTTTTTAAATGAAATAAATTTTCCTTTTTAATATAATATAAATTATTTAATTAGATTCGTACCATCATTATATATTATTTATCTTTAAGTGAATTTTTTTGATTAAAATAATCTTTTTTATATAAACGTTTTTATAATTTTTTGTGAACTTATTTTAAAAATAAATTAGTCAACATATAGTAGTTGAATTAGTTAGAATGGATTAAATATTTTGAATAATTATTATTAAGTTTTATAAATATGTTCTACATAAAATTAGTATAAAATATATAGTATACTTGGTAAATATTTATCAACTTATTTAACAGAAAAATGTATTAAAATGTATTCAATGTGAATTTAGTATTACAAAAAAAATTTATAAAATGACATTGGATGATTGAATATATATTTTAGAATTATATAATATTAAAATGATTCATTTTTTGTGAAATTTTTCTTGTGTAAGACATTAATAAATTTCTATATTATAAAATATTCTACTTTTGTCCTCATTCTCAATTATAAGAGGAATTCACTTCTATTATTTTATCCAAACATAATAATCCACCCCTATAGACCAATATAAATCCCAAAATCTTCCTATAAACCTAACCCAAGATATATAGTTCTTTGTTTTACCATAATTACAACCTTATAAGGATTATGCTGTAGGAAAAAGTAGGTTGCACAAAGAAAAGTTATAACCTTTAATCAAGTATTTTCATTTGAATTAAAAATATAACATGATCAATTCTATTCAGTAAATGATTATATAATGTATATTGTAACTTATATATAATTTTATTTTACTATTAATATGGTCAATTATTTATTTATCTTTATATCAATGAAATGAGAAATGATTGAATCGTTTGTGCATACGTGTGGATAACCCCATCGTGTGGCGATGAACATTATTTATTCAAAAAATCATTCATGGATGGTTAATATAATGAATATAATGTTTATATATATTATTTTTAATATAATTATGATTCTATGAATATAATATATCTCTTACGTTATTAAGCTTACTCTAGTTAAAATTGATATCATTGCCACGATATAGTTATGAACTACCATCTCAACAAAGAAATCTGATCAAATTCTCATGTACACTATCATAGATTATTCTAAATATCAGTATAATGATTAAATATAACATTAGTATCATTATTGATATTTTTTATATGATATATACCCAATTTATATTAAAGGATTGTAATTTCTGAATCGAAACATACAAGAATCTTACAACACTAAAATTAGAAACATGGATTTTAACAAAGAATTATTAATAAAATGGTATTAGAATGAAATAACGGGATCATATAAAATATTATAATAATTTTAATGATTCTTTTATAATATAATAAAAAAAATTAAATTATTAATTAAGGGGTTAAAATCACTAGAAAACAATTTCGACATGGGGAAAGGGATTCCTTTTACTACCACATCTAATTTTTGGATTGATTATGTTCCAATTTAATTTTGGAAAATTATATAATCCTTATATATTAGACCCATTATAATATAATATAACAATATTATATTTGTGATATATATGTTTATTTTTAATTTTTTCACTGGATGTATCAAAAATCACCAAGTTATGTTAATTTATTGGGATTTCTTTTAAAACTATGTTTTAATGTTTTTCAACCATATTTTATTCTTTAAAGTATTTATTTTAATAAAAAATTACTCAACAATGATTTTAATAATAGCTAAATATTTTTTAAATATTTTTTTAAACATAGTTTAATTTCAATAAAATGTTTAAAAATTAATATGCTTATTATTTATTAGTAACATTAAGATATTTTAAAATGAAACATTATGTTTTATAGTTTAAAATATATAAAACACTTAGATAAAATAGATTAAAATATATTATAAAATTAATTTGGCAATTATAAAAGAAAAATTAATAAGAATTTAATGAAAATATTTATTTATATTATAAAAATTTTAATTTCATAAGTCAATTCTTATTAAATTGAAGAAAATTAGAACTATAATATTTATTAAATTAATTTTATTATTCAAAAATTCATTGTCATGAAAATTGTTGTATTTACAATTTATAAGGGAATATTATATTTTTTTAATGGAAGTATTGTAAAATTTAAATATCCAAATGAATTTAATTTTTTTATTTATCATGTCATAATTGTATTAGAATTATATTTTGATAATTTTGTGACATTATTATTTTTCAACGAATTGTGAAAAATACTGATTGTCATAAAACAACCTGTTTCATTATATTAAAAATTACATTTTTTTTATTTGATCTCAAATTAAATTGATAAATATTTTAAATAGATATTATAATTAATTTAAATTTAACATTCTATATAGAAGATTGTGGTATAAGTACATTTGTTTGATTAAAACACATTTTTAAGATAACTTTTTTTCATTCATTTTGTGGGAGTAATTGTAAATTAAATTATTCAACTTTAGTGTCAAGAATTGTAAATAATAGTTCATATATTTATAATTATGTGGTAGATTTTTTTTTAATAGTTCCTATTAATCTTTCAAAAATATGAGTAGGAACAATAGAAATTTTTGTAACATTGAAAACGGTAAATACTGTAATTAAGGTCAAAAATTAAATGATAAGAAACATTAAATAACTGAAATATATCTCAAAATATTATTTCATTAAAATATATCAATCCTAATAATAAAATAATATAATATAAGAATTTTTGTGTCCAATTGGATGAGATTATGACATATATAGTATCTTATTTGTATTAAATTCCAAATATGTCACACTCTTGTTTTTAAAAAGTATAATATATTATATTTTTTGTGGAGAGTATTTGATTCACTATAATTAATATTTTAATATATAAAATATTTTTCGTAACCATGTTTACTTATGTATTATTTTTAGTGAATAAATAATAACCTTATAATCTTTCACAATAGTGATGCAATAATTATTTAATTAATGAAAAATCAAATAAATGATATAAGAAAATATAAAAAAAATATAATTTTATATATGTAATTGAGTTGATCAATGTTATAGATTAAATTAATATTTTGGGGATATTTTAAAATATTTTTTTCTAATTATAAGTATTATGCTGATATTTTTGAAATCAATGTCCTGAATAATTACACAAATCGACATTATGGATACTGTATTGTAAATAATATTTCATTAATCAACATATAAGTAATTAAAATAATATATTCAACCAGTTTATTAATATATCATTTCAAATATAAACCCTAATCCATTTATTGGTCTTTTTAACTATTTAATATAACTATATTATCCCTATATTATTAAAAAATGAGTTAGTCATAATAAGGGTGAGAGGGGTTAAATATGGATTATAATAAAATTATAAGGGTATAAAGATTGTAAAAACATGTAGAATTGTTATTAGATGTGCATATCTAAACCCATAAGATTATAATATTACTATTAAATAATTTTGGGGAAATTTGTAATTGAAAATTATTTATATTATTTTAATAGTTTGATAAATTACAAGTGTTCCCATCCCTCTCTCATAGAAGGGAACACCTTAATCTAAATTTTCAAATATTAAAAAAAAATTTGGAACATACCTACCCAAAACACTTAATATAATCTTTAATGTTATTATATAGGTATTGTTTTTGGAATAATATCGTAGTCATAGGTCCTAAGGTTTGATGAAAAGGTAATTTACCAAAGAAAAAGTATAGTTTTTATTTGCATGTTTTAGTTCTGATACTTATTCCACATCCCCAAATCCACATTAAAACATGATAGAATATTGAGGATAGTATCCCATATATAAATATTATTACTATGTTTTTTAGTGAAATTTATCAATTTAATATTCTCAGAAAGGGGAAAATTATTCATCATTCGTGTGTACAACAGATAATCCCCTTCGGAACCGATGTAATTTATTTTACATTACCATCACTCAAGTAAAGTTATAATAATGAAAATTTATGTTTAAATCATATATATATGTAATATTTTTCATTATTGAACGAAAATATATCATTAACCTTTTTACCATTACATTCACAGAAAAATGATAATGTCGTTCACCTGTTTGTGTGGAATACCACTTCTATGAAGCATTGTGATTTGTTTTTCATAATAGACCATATTTTCAAGACACAACAAATTTATCTTGTTTTAAAAAGTGACTTATTGAATATTTTAGAAACCATGTCAGATCTAAAAGACCATTGAATGTTTAAGGTATGCATTTTTATTTAACGATACTAAATAACGGGGTTATTGGGAAAACAGTTTTAAAAATACAATTACTAAATTAAAGAGTTTAATAGTTTATAATTAAGTGTTATTAATTTAAAATTATTATATATCAGTGTAATTTCATTTTCACTATAAATATTTGTTAGTTAGTCATTCTGAATAATATAAATGATTTAATGGAATGTTTTTGTTGAGGGTTGTCAATATCTCAATTCATCTCTTGCCTCATAAAGTGATGCATGAAGAACCACCTTTGTATATGAAAATGTTGTTTTCATGGAATGGATTCAAAGTGTTGAAAAAGGTATTACAAATAATAATATAATAATATGTATGTGTGTTAAAAATAGGATTATTTTATTTTCCAATAGAAACCATTTTAAATTATCATTTAAATTCTTGCCAAATCATTATTAAAATGAAAAATGTCTCTCATAATTAATCCAAAAAATTGAATTGTGGGGAGAATCCTGTTATATTAAAATATAATTGAAATAAATAAAAAAAATAAATAAATTATGTAGAATAACATTCTCTGGAACATCCCCTATGTATGTGGAGCTTATTTAAATGACTTTCCATGCTTAGCTAGACATCGAGTGGATGAGAAGGCACTGGTGTAACATCAAATAAATCATTGTTCCCCCTAGGTGTATTGGGGACTCTATATGTTCTAGGTTGAGTAATGTTATCATTTAGGTATTATGATGGTTAACTATTTTCTCCTAGGCTGACCATGAAAATGGGGTTCCCAAGGTTCCATTTTATAGGGAAAGTGGAAGGTCGTTTGGGGAACCCAAATTTCGATAAACAGCTTGGTTAATAAGTGTTTGGCTTCAAAAATAGTCTTAAATTTCAATCAAAAAACAATAAACAAGATTAAAAACCCCAAAAATATATCCAAAAAATGTGAAATCATTGGGTAGATGATAGATCTAGTTGGGGCCGAAATACAACACAGAAATATTTTACATTGATCAAATTTTATGTCTTGGAAATATAAGTTCAGGTGGTCCCCTTAAAGAATTAATTTTTCCAGAGTGTTTTTAGTAGAGTTATATCACACTGATTTTGGATCATTCCAAAAAAATCAATCAAATAGGATTCATTTATTTGTAGACGTGTGTTATAGACTTCACAATTTGTGTTCGTTTCTAGTGCTTTTTTGGAATCTTTGTATGAAAATCATTATAAAGCCTCAAAATCACCTCCATAGATAATGATTTCATTATAGAAGATAAATTACCCTTCTTAACAATGTTAAAAAAATATAATTGAATAAATAATTAATTTAAAATCATTATAATATTTGGAACTTAAAATAAAAAAATTGGTTTATTATAGTGATTTAAGGGTGAAAAAACATAATCATGTGGTGATCACACCCCCACACCTAATCATTTACACTCCTTGGATATGTAATTTTTTAAAAACAATTAATTCAAATATTCCAATATTAATGAAGATGCAATATTAAATAAAAATTTAATTCATAATAGAAATTTGATCCAATAAAAAAATCACTCCATGGAGTTATTTTCAGTCATCATATAAAAATATGTGTCATTAATTTTATCAGAACAAATTTGAATGTGATAAATGATACAAATTTGATAAAATATTTCAAAATTCAACAATTTCACTAAATTTACATGTCTGTTTGTTTTAAAATAATTCTACTATATTATTTAAACATTCTCTATAGTAAATATATATTATTTTAAAAAACATATTCTTAAATAATTAAACCAACTGAACCTACTCTACATCCATTTCACTCAAATTTCTGGACCGAATCTCTTAATCATTCATAAAACACAATATTTATTATCCAAAATTAGTTATCACCATGTATTTTAAATTTCATCACACCCCTCATTTATTTTTATTTTTATTAATATTAATATTATTATTATTTTTAATTTTTTGGTTGGAACAATTATCACACTCACCTCTAAATCCTTGTTTGATCTCCTACTCACACTAGTTTCAGTGATTATAAATAGAAAAAAGATTGAGGAAGAGTCGGTTTTGACATACCTCAGACACAACCCATATTTTTTTATAGATTTATTTCATCAATTTTGTTATTTTTAATTTGTTTTCATTTTTTTATTGAATAAAAGATTCAGATAATAGGTATACATTCATAGTTCATTCTAGTGTCGTAATAAAACCATTCAGATATGGAAACAATGTACAGAAAATTCATTATGTAAAGATAATAAATATTAAACTATCTTATATTTACCTTATATTGTGTAACAAAAAATTCCTTTTCATTGTTGGGTACAAATATGGGTGGAGATAATGAGAAACACAATTTTACCATAAACAAATCACACCGATAGAAATATTAATGTGAAATGATTCAAAATGATACAACTATTAATATCTCCAAAAATCAAAAAAAATTGAAGAAAAAGTAACAAAAAAATTTTAATTAATGAAAACCACATATTTTGTCATATATGTTTTTATATTTTTAATCGACATTAAATAAGTAAATTCAATAAGAATTTTAAGTAATTTCTATGATTTATAGGCATAAAAAATGAATATTATGGAAAAAGATGATGAAAGAAAACAAATGATGGTAGAGTGGGAAGGTAAAAATACCACGCTGGACGTGGGAATGGTAAAATTGAGAAATATTATGAATATTACTAACAAAAATATGAATTTAATATGGAAATAAGTTGGGTAAAGATACAATAATATTTAGAAAAAGAAAATGTGAAAAATTAGAATGTTGATGAAAAATCATTCTTAATGGAGGAATGTACCCAACCCCTAGAGCTCACAATTAATGCCCTAACCATAATTTTTGGATGTAGTGGATTATTTTATTACATTTTCATGGTCTCAGGAAAATAATATCCTAATGGATTTATCAATTTATTTCCCTTAGATATACTAGATACAAACATATGTTTTACATTAATTCATTAAATGAAAAAACAACTTATTATCACATTTGAAAACCCTGAAATCCCATTGAATATCACTATATTTCAATCATAATATTCTTATTGAGGTCCTGGGAAAAAACATAATAAAGGGGGAGTACAGATAATTAGTATTTGTAAACAATATAGCAGATGTTATTTTAAATGACCATAAACTTTTAAGGAAATGTATAAAACTAAAATAGAATATGTTTAAACATAATATTAAGAACAATATGGATATAATAAATCAAATATAATCTTTTAAACATTCACATGGATATTATACTAGTTAAATAATTCCATACAATATCAATAAGTAATTTTAAAATGAGGAAATACATAATTTCGGAAATCATAACTGTATCCTCAATGCCGTGTGAAAATACTATTACTCTACCATTAAGGCCTCATTCCAAGACTATTAACATACCTTCAAGTCCTTGTTCCAAGGAACTAGATTATATAATGATACCCACCAATTCATCGAGTGCTTATAACGGGCCATGCCCTTCACATACTATGTTTAATTCATTCCTCTTATGAAAAGGGCGAAACAAAACCTAAACGTTCGTATTAAAATTAGTATATGAAATGTTAAGAATTTTACTATATATCATGAATGGAATAAAAATATCACATCCATAGTCAAATTTATCATGATCCATTCAATAAAAAATGGAATATTATATGATAATAATCAACCTTAAATAAACATTAAATCTTTCAATGGTTGTTCACATAGTTGAAAATAGTTTAATAAATTCATTAAATCAATTTGAGGGAAATATCCCTTTTTTGACATTGAGATAATTTATATGCCACAAAATTATATAAGAAAATAAATTTCAATGAAATTATATGATTATATATATATATATTTCAAATTTAGACACGTCATAAATATAGACTCTTTCTCCATAAATGTAGAAAGCATTCTTCCCTTAAATTTTTTGAAAAGTTTATAAAGTACCTTGTTTAGAATATTATATATGTATTCCATTAAAACATTTTTTAAATAGTAAAACATTGGTCAAAATGATTGTAAACAATTTACTACAATATTTTGAGTTATATTTTATTAAACATGAAAATGGATGATAAGGTTGTTCCAATAGATTCTTACATATAAGCTATCTCGGATAATAAAGAGATTGTAAAATCAACCCCTTCCTTGTAATTTTCTTTAGTTAAGGTTGATTTATCCACTTATATAATGGCTATAACAAGTTATTTAATTAAATTTGGACCATATCTATATTTATTATATCATATATTATCATTTAATATCATATTGGAAATAATATTTCATTATTAGAGTTGTTTTTCGAGTCAACAACTTCATTATATAATTAATATTTTGTCATGCAAGTAATGTTTTCTATGAATAATATATATTTTATTAATATATAATTTTAAAATAAGTTCATATTTAATATATTTACTCATTATATATATTTTATAATCATTATTTATTTGTCAACTTAGATAATGAATCTCATTACATCGTGGAGACAGGAGGTTATACATACGTACGAGCGACGATATCATTCCCTTAATAGTTAAATGGTATGGAATTGAATGGTATAGTAATTATATGTAATAATTATAATATTATATTAATTACATATATTCATTATAATCATGATTATACCCATCCAAATAAAGTAGTGTTGAATAATAAATTACCCCACTGTGTGGATATGTTGACCCATACGTACACAAACATGGTGATATTGTTATTTGTATTAAAGATAAAATGAGTAATATGGTTGTCCCATGATTTTATTAACACCAATGTATATGGATGATACTTTATTTATTATTTTGATATTGAAACAATATTGAATGAGGGAGTAGAAGAAGAAACTAACTTTTAAAGTGGTTATAAAACAATTAATTGTTTTTTCGGTGTATGATTTTGGTTTTCATAAAAGGACTCCATAGGATGGAGTTATGAACAAATTTTTTAATATAGGATTAATTGAAGGATGTTGGGAGAATAATTTTATAAAGTTTTTCCAAGACAAAGGTCTATAGAGTTGTTAATTATAGAGAATGATAAGAGCCCTTTTATAAGATCCGTGAGTGTCCATTTAGGAAGATCTTGAAATATTTATTTATTATAAATTAATTTTCGGTTTAAAATAGATAAAAAGTGATTTAATTCAATTCTATATTGATTAAGGGTCAAAATCATATTTTAAAATGATTTGTGTACATGTTTAGGTCATGAAATTAACGTTATCTTTTGTGTTTAACCCTTAGTTAAACATGTAAACTCTTAACAACTCTTCTCGTATTTTTACACTATATGGTTTATATAGTTATACTAAATGAAAGAAGAACCCATATAGGATAATTTATGACATATATAACACTATCCTTGTTAGTAGGATAGCCCAAATATTTATATGGATTTTATTACTTTTAATTAATTATTATTTATTTTAAATTATCATTTATGTTAATTTTCATACTAATAAAAATATTTATTTCTAAAAATATTAAAAAAATGATAACTTCTAAAAAATACTTATAACATATCACAAAAATGTCTATTATATCAATAATATTTGTTGAAGGAATTAATTAATTAAAATTATATTTACATTGATATTTTTATATCATTTAATAGATTTAGAAATTAATAATATTATTACAACTTCATTATTCTGTCACCATATAATTTAATATTTTAGTTAATAATATTAATAAAAGATATACCATTATGAAAATAATATTTTTTTCTCCATAAATAGTTTTTATAGTCAAATATAACTAATGTGTAACCCTATATTAAAAATGATTTAGTTATTAAAATTTGAACATGACATTTTTAACTATTCTTTAAATAAAATAGAATAAATTTATTAAACTAACACAAGTGGAAGAAAGAAGATCATTTTTTCAACCTAAGGTTAATTTTTCTTGAAAACACTAAAATAATTAAATTTTTACAAGTGTTAGGGAAATATTGTTTTATAATAATATTAATTGTTCCTTTAATTACACTATTTATCTTTAACCGTTTTATATAAAATCCTAAAGTTACTATTCAAAAAATTATTTTTATATTATTATACCACATCAATCATAATAATTAGAACCATTTATGTCCACCTTTCTAAATTAAAATCTCAGAAGTAGTAAAATTATGTTTAATGGAAATCTCATAGATGTGGTTATATGGCGGGTAAAATAGACGTTCAGAAGTTTATTAATTTTTTATATCTATTAATATTATAAAATGATTCCAATTAATTAATTTTGACTGATATAAGTATTATTCATATATTCTAACATTAAAATAAATTTAAATTGTTATAACCATTTAAATAAAATCGTAGGTTTTTAACAACAATGTTATTTTATAAACAATTTATCAAAAATTAAAACTTCTAAAAAAATTACTAGAATTAAACGATTAGATAGTTATGATATTATGAATAAACAATGAGGTCTATTTTGAAATAATTAAATTAATATATTTTATAAATTGGTTAATACTATTAATAACATCTTTTTAAGTAGATATCTTAAAAGGTCAAAGTGTGCTTGAACTCAATGTTTCCTATAGCGCATGCTATTGAATTATCAAAAAGGAAGCACACTGTGAAAGATTTATGTTCTACATTCTTCTCTCCTTTAAATAATTTTATCCTAAAATTTTTTATAATATCACATCAAAAAATGATTTGGGGGTATCATCGTCATAATTTCATTAGGTTCCCACATCACATCTTCTATTTTATGACTTCCCCAATGAACCTTTACCAGATGAATTGTAGGATTTCTAAAAAAATATTCTTTGGTATAATGAATTTTTATTGTAAATTTACAAAAATATTTATCAGGTTAGAGTTTTATTTATTCATAGGTGAGTATATGCATTGTTTTTCACATGAATTTCTTTAACAATGATACGTGGAAAACATCATGAACTTTAGAGACACTTGGCTGCATTGAAAAAGAGTAAGCTATAACTCCAATTCATTTTGAAATTTTACAATGTCTGATGTAACTAGGAATTAATTTACCCATCTTAAAAAATTTTATGACACCCTTCCATGAAGTACCCTTAATTCAAACATGTTTTCCATCTTAATATTCCAAGTTCTTTATTTAGTTATCAACATATATCTTTCACATAGTTTGAGTAGTTTGGATATGGGTCTGAAATGTTTTTTCCTTTTCCATCATTTCCCGAAAAGTTTCTAGCCAATGATTTTTTTAACCAAAATCATCCCAAAAAGTTTGTGTATGACATATATTTCCAAATAATGCTTTATATGGTACCATTTTTATACTTAAATGGATGCTATTATTATCAGGAAATTATAACATAGGAAAATATGTTTCCCACCTGCCTTAAATGTAAAGAAAGAAATATCTCAACATGTCTTCTAATGTTTTAATTTCCATTTCTTATTAACCATCAATATAATGGTGGTAGGCAGGGCTAAAACAATGTTGAGTATCTAGGGACTATTGTGGACGTTTCTAGAATAGTGATGTAAAATGGGGATTATGGTCTGAACAAATTTATAGGGGGTACACCGTAAAGAATTACAAAATCCTTAATATATAGTATTTCAAAACGTTCATGTAGTAAATCTTCTATAATAGAATGAAAATTTGCTAATTATGCATGATGATTAATAAATAACCATATCGCATCATTTATCTGAGAGTCTTTTGTATCCCCGTGAAAAATTCCATCCTAATATCATCCCATTTCTTCCAAATTATATGAAGTTGTTGCAAGAGTCATCTAGGATGTGGTCTACCAGCCTTCACCTGTTGACAAACCATACATCTCGACACATAATCAGTAGTCTACCACTTTATGTTTTCCCACCAAAATATTCATAAAAAATTACAATACTTTATAGAGACACCAGGTTGTATAAAGAAATTTAAGCTATGAGCCTCATCCACTAAAAACTTTTTAAGGTTAGGTATATGACGAACTCAAAACCTCTTCTCAAATATCAAAATTACAGCTTCTAATATGAAGTCAATCAATCTCCCATCATGTAAAGCATTTATTTTCTTTTTTAAACCCTTTATCACGAGTCTGTTATATTTTTTTCATATATACTAAAGAATATACAGAAACCATTTGAAAAAAAAGGTAATGTCTGACCATCAATGATAATTCCCATATCCATAATTACTAGATTCATAAACACTGGATGCCTTTCAACTCTTATTTTGTATTGAACTCCTTCATCTTTTCTACTCAAAGCATCTAACACCATATTTTCCTTCCCATGGTAGTATTTTATTGTGTAATCATAACCCTTGAGTATATCATGCCATTTCATTTGACTCATGTTGAGTTAATTATATGAGAAAATATATTTTAACCTCTTATGACCTGTATATATCTAACGTCCTTCACTATAAAGATAGTTTCACTACATCTTCTGAGGAAATATTACCATAGATTAATATAGATCATGAGTTGGGTTTTATTTTCCCTGAATATTTAATTAACTTTGGGAATAAAAAATAAACATATATTTCTTTGTAAGGAAACAACTAAGTCTTTTCCGAGATGCGTCAATAAAAAAATATACAAATCATTCCCAAAAAGTCGAGTCAAGATCAAAGAATGAAAAAAATACTCTATTAAATTATTCATAAAATTCTCTATACATTTTCCAAAATATAATTTAACCCCTTTACATGTGATATTGGATAAAGTGTTTTCTAATCTGGAAAAATTTAGGGAAAATTTCAAATAGTAATCTGTTGAACCAATAAAACCACACACCCTAGTTTTACCCATTGTTGCTGGCCATTTTTGGATTTCCTTTTTCATTGTAGGATCAAGAATGATTCCATCCATTGAGTCAATCTGTCAATGAATTTTTTTTTCCTAAAGCCAGAATTCACACTTGCTAAGTATCCTTGATAGTTCATTTCTTCTATGATCATTCAGAATAATCTATAAGTGGATTTCATGGTCATTGTAAATATTAAATTATATTAAGATATTATAAAAAAATACTATGAAAAAATCATCATGAAATTATGTAAACACTCTATTCATTATATCTATGAAAATAGATGGTTAATTATTCAATACCAATGTTATTATCATAAATTCATAATCCACATACCATGTTCTGATTTTTATCATTGGAATATATTTAAATATTTACAAAAAAATGGTGATATCCTGAAATAAGGTAAATTTTTTAAAAATATTGATCTCTACGAAGTTGATCAAATAAATCATCAATTCGTGCTAGGTGATACTTGTTTTATATTGTAAGAGCTTAGATTACTATATATTCAATTCATAGCTTTGTTTATCCATAATTATTCATAAAAAAATAATATGGGCTACCTATGGATGAAATATAGGGAGAATAAATTTATTATTATTAAGCGCACAAATTGGATTTTTTAGCTCTACTAATTACATAATATAAATACTTCCGGGATTCATTGATATTTGTCTTTCATCAAGGATTAAAGAAATAAAAAAATCATCTCCAGGCTCTGGGGGGTGTCTAGGTAATTTTCAAGGAAAAAATCACTATATTCCATTACAATAGGTACATCCTCAATTTGAATATTTCATTCTTCATCTATAGATGTTATATCCTATTCCACCCTAAGAATCTCATTAGGTGAAACTATTGGTGGTGTATTTTCATATGAATATGGTGATGAAGTGTCTTCTTTATAGATAATGGATTCCGCATCATTTAAAAAAAATTAACATCTTTTTTCTTGAAATAAAATTTCACATCATATTTTGATAGCCAATTCATACTGAGGATTATATCAAATTTGACCATATGTATCAAAATAAATTCATCAGATAATGCAAATTTATATGCCACAATGGGAGCTTCTAGACTCATCTGTGTTGCAATGAGACTTCCTTTAGGTGTTTTGACTAACATATATCTTGTTAAAGTGAATTTTAATATCTATTTATTCAATCAAAATGGGATGTTATAAGGGAAAGTGAGGATCTAGAATCAAATAAAACATTTATATAATTTTAAGAGATTATTATAGAACCTGTCTCATCATAATTATGAGTTTAAACATGATTAGTTGTGATAATTAGATCATGAACTTTCTCCCTTAACTTTTTGTGATGTAAATATCCTTGATTCCTAGGATAGTAATTTTAATAATATCCCATTTCATTACAATTTTATCATTTAACATTGACAGTTTCTTTCTCCCCCTTGCAATCATGAGAATGGTCAACCTTTTCTCCACTCATATTACAAACACCCATCCCCTTTAGTTAAGTACATTGGTGTTTCATCCCACAATTACTACGGGGTGGAAGGTTATATTTTCCCCTTTTCTTTTTATTTACATTCCCATACTATTCAGCGGACCTATTTTTCACTTCATTCCCATTAAAGTCCTAATACATAGATAATTCATTCTCGGTCTTCATATAATATGAGACTATATCTTCATATGATGAGAAATATTGTAGTAATAAATATCGTCAGAGGAATCATTTTATCCCATAAAAAATTGACTAATATCAGCTCTTAGGTTGTGTATATAGTTTGCAGCTTGTCTTTCTAGCCTTATGAAGTTATCCTCACAATTTGTGACATTATCATCCTCTTTTTTCCTTAGAATAATAAATTTATTTTCCATGTATTCTCACTATCCATGATGAATGTATTTTTATAGTAAAAATTCTATATATTCACTCTATTACATATTCTCTACTACATCATTCTCAATCAGGTTTTGTATTAATGACCTCAATTGATCTTGCATCTCATAAGGGGTATTAAACTTCCATAATAAAATTTTCCCTTTTTTACTCCCCAATTCAAGAAATATCATCTCATTAGAATATATCCTTTCCTCGACATCAAATTGATTTATTGTCTCATTGAATGTTGGAAGTTGATGTCTCATAAAGCAGTCTAACACAGATATATTGTGTTGTGGATTTAGGGTTCTCCATATGGGTTAGGATATTATTCACAACCTGAGACACCTAACCAAGAATGGTTATAAACTATTGGGCACCACATATATAACTATCCCCACAATCATTATCTTGCATATGAATTAAATCCCACTAGGATTACATGTGTTGATATGATTTCTATTTCTACCACTATGCACTATTTCTAAATAATGGAAAAAATAGATTATGATATGAATCAGAAGGCATAATTCCAAACTAGTAAAATAATTAACATAAATTGATTTTTTTTTCATATCTATTCTATAATCAGAAAAATGTTTTATTGTGGACATAGTTAATCATAAATCCTTTATAATGGGTTGTAAAAAAATATGAATTATCCTTAGAAAATACCCTATGGGTTGTCAAACCAGGTGCACATTAACACATGTTTCCATGTACCAGTTTACCCCAGGTCAATATTAGAACACCTTTTTAGAGTTATTATTCCTAGGTACTTCTGTGCTAAAACCACATCCACATATAGTATCCGCACATGAATTTATTTCCAATGAATACCCACACAATCTCTATATTACCAATATTTTATAATTGAACTTTATACATATCCTCATAGTCAATATTTTGGTAATGTTACCTAATCATGTTTGTTCTAAATCTAGTTTCCATTGATTTTACTAATCATCCGATGATATAAATATTAATTCCCTAACCATAGTTTCTTGAAGCTGGTACAATATATTATTTCATTTGCATGATCACAAAAAAATCAAATCATAAAGGGGAGATCTGTTTAATATCCATGGAAATACTAGATACATAATAATATTTACTATACATATTAAAATAAAAAACAACATATTATCCCCTTTGAAAACTATCATATCCCATAGACTATCACATATTTGAAATCATAATATACTTCTCCACATCATGGGGAAAATGAAACAGAAAAAATGGGTGAGGTCAAATGCCCAGTAAAGATTTATTATATAGTGGAAGCTATCATAAATAAGTATTAAATATTAAGGAATGGTATAATACTAAAAAATGCCTTTAAAAAATATTCATCCCAATATAGAATTAATTAATCAAATAATTCCATTTAATCTTCCACATGGAGATTCTACTAGTCGAATAATAACATTCAATATTAATAAATAATTTCATAATGAGGAAATGGATAATGTTGAACTTCATAACTATACTGTCAAGGACTTTTACCAAGACCATTAACATACCATCATGTCCTTATTCCAAGACACTAGTGTGTATCCTGAGACCTAATGATTTATTTAGGGGCAATAGCAGGCCCCCTATCAGTTACTATGTCATGGGCATTCCTCATATGAAAAGCGTTAAACACAACATAAACATTCGTATTAAAACTAGCATACAAAATTTTAATAATTTAACTTCAAAAATTAAATAATATAAAAATAGAACATCCATTGTCAAATATATCATAAAGCCCTCAATATAATACTAATGATTGTATAATAATAATTTAACCAGAAATAAGCATAAAATCTATCAATGTATGTTGAAATAGATTATATTAATTTAATAAAATTATTAAAAGTATTCAAGGGATATATCACTTTTTTTACTACAAAATATTTTAAAAACTATACAATAATAAATGAAAAAAATCATTAGAAAATAACCGTATTATATTGTATTGAATGATTCAAATCATCAATAGGTAATAATGGTGGAAAATAGATGCTTGTGTCGTATAAGTTAAAAAGCCTTTCTTTCCATAAATATGTCAAAAAGTCTATAAAACACCATATTTCAAAAATAATAGAAAGATTCATTGAAAAATATTTTGTAAAAATTTAAACATGGGTAAAACTGCCATTAAACAATTATAGATAATATTTTTAACTAAAGTTTGATAAACTTGTATAAGGATGATAAGGATGTCCCATTAGATAGTTACATATAAGCAATCTGAGAAAATAAAGTTATTATGAATGTAACCATTACCTTATAATTTAATTTTGCATAGGGTATTTCAGACACTTTGATAATTGATAATCCATGTAATTAAATTATTCAACGACCATATATATATATTTTATATCTTATATTAATCTCTTATATGATTTTGGTAATAATATATCTGTATTACAGTTGTTTCATGTGTTAACTGCTTCATTTTCCCATTAATTTTATTTTTCATGGGAATTTTTTTTTTATTTCTAAGATATATTTTATCCATATCCATAATGAAATTATGTTCATAATTATTATTTTTACTCATTATATAATTTTTATTATCGTTATGTAATGTTTAACATAGATAATTATTCTTATCATGTCGAGGAGACAGTAGGCCATACGTACACACGAGTGGAGATATCATTACATTGATGGTTAAATGATCTAGAATTTCATTGTATATTAATTATACAAGATCATTACCATGTTATATTAATTATTTATATCAATTATATTCATTATTATACCTATACAAATAAATTGTGTTGAATAATATATTACACCACAACTTGTGGTCGGTAAGCCATACGTACGCACACATAGTGTCAATGTTATTCGTATGATGGGTAAAATGAGTAATATAGATTTTCCTAGATTATAATAACATCTCAGTTTATGGACTATACCAGTGTTATTTTTTATATGGAAAAAATATAGTTTAGGATGTTGAAGAAGAAAAAAAATTTAAGGAGGTAATAAAACAATTAGCTCTTTTTCAAGTGTCGCGTTTAGTTTGGACAAAAGGACACCTTAGAAAGAATTCCTCCAAATGTGTTGAATCTAGGATGAAAATTTTGAAGATTTAATAATAAAGGGGATTGTTTTAGAATAGAGAAATGGGTTTTGAGATTTTAATTAAAGATAAGGAAAAGTGACCTTTTATAAGAGAGATGAGTGGCACTTTTGGAAGATCTCATAAAATTAATTTATTATAAATTGGTTATTTCTTTAAAATATCTCTAAAGTGATTTATTTAATGTATAATAAGTTATAGGTCTAAATAATATCATAAAATGTTTTTTATACAAGCTTAGATCCTGAAATAAAACTTATCCTTTGTGTTTAACAATTAGTAAAACTATTTAGTTTGACACTGTCTTCCTATATTTTTACAATGTAGGGTTAAAATATTAAAAATAAAATTTTAAATGAACCCCAATTAGATCATTTATGAAATATTTAATAGTATAATAGTTATTATTTTTAATCATATATTTTTATGAGTTTTAAATCTTTTAATTAAATATTATTTATTTTAAAATATCGTTTCTGTCAATTTTGATACTATACAAAATTTCAAGTTTTAAAAATAGAAAACCTGCAAGATAACTTCGAAAAAATAATTCTAATATGTTAATAATATTTCTATGTTTTCTATAAAATTTATTTATCTCATAAATTAATAAAATTTTATTCATTTTAAAATTTTAATGTCAATTAATTTATTTTTCATTTAATATTTCAATTACATTTACATTATTGTGTCATAATTTAATTTAAATACTTATTTTATAAAATTTTTAATAATATTATTATGTAGATAATAATTTTATATTTATATATAATAGTTATAATCTAATTTATATTATGTATAACGTTATATTAAAAAAAATTGTTATTGAAATTTGAATATGATAATATTAACTCTGCTTTATATAAAATATAACAAATCTTATAATCTAAATAATGTGACTTAAAAAGATTATAATTTATACATATGTTTGATTCTCGTCTAAACACATTTATACAATAAAATTATGAAAATTGTTTTGTGTGATATTATATCATTATAATATTAATTTTTCTATTAATTACTTTATATACTTTTACCTATGATAAATAAAATCCAAAAGTTACTATTAAACAAAAATTATTTTCTTTATATTAGACCTAATTTTTCATACTAATTATTACCATTTTGGTCTATTTTTTAAATTTCTATTATTATATGTTGTAAAATTACATTTAATGCAAATCCCGTAGATTTGGCTAGAACATTGGTAATAAAACGTTGAAAAGATTAATAAATATTTATATTAAATTATCTTATAAAATTATTGCAATGAAATATATTGAATTTATTTATTTATTATTTATTTATTATTAATTTAAAATTAATTCACAATAAAACAATTTTTTAAATGAAATAGTCATCTTTTAACAATGTAATATTTTTAACTATTCATCAAAAATGAAAAAAATCAGAAAATTACCAAAATTTCACCCTAAAATTATACTAATATTCTTAATTCAAAATTGAAAAAAAAAATTTCAAATTAAAATTCATAAATTTCATAATTTCGTTAATATATTCAAAATTACTTTTTAAATGGCTAGTATGAAAGTTCATGGTGCACTTGAACTTGAGGTTTCATGAATTACAAACTATTGAATTATTTAAAATGAAGTGTATTGTGTAAGATTGGAGTTTTATATAGATAATCCAATTTCCTCACTATAATAAAATATCATATAAAAAGGAAGGATAAAAATTACTGGGGTTCATTGGTAGGTTGCTTATTGAATATGGATTTCCCCCATCAGGGACTCCAGAATAGCTTCATTAAATTTCACTAACTGTTTCCCAATGACAACGAAGGTTTAATTTTATTCTTCATTTTGAATATCAACAACAATAAAAGAATAATTTTCATTAATATTGTATGGTATAAACCAATGGGAATGAAGATCACATGGATAATATGTAATCCTTGAATTGAAAATAAGGACTCTCACCCCAATGTTTATGTGATGATGAAGGATGATGTGGTCTGGGGTAGCCTTGGTTCACTCATTATATAGATGTGTATTCACATATGATTATATTATATTTCACTACACTCAAGAAACTAGAACATCCTTTGAGAACCTATACCATTAATATTAGAAATTCATTATTAAATTGCCAATTAAGAACAATGATCTATCTCAAATGGAAAGTGAAAACACTTCCCAAAAAGAAGACAATAAGGTCAAAGAATCCAACGTTTTTCTTTTTGGTTGAACCATTTTTTTTGATAACTTTTTACGTCTCCATTCAACACATAGTATTTTCATTGGTTTTTGGGTGATATGTAATAGGAAGTAGTTGCCCGATAATATACATATGTAACATTTATTACACTATTCTATTGAAAAAATGATATCCTTTGTCAATAATTATTAACATATGTAATTGAAACCTAATACATATTTTGGTTCAAAAAATTTCAAATCTGTCGTTGAATCATTAGATATTCTAGCATGTCCCTATACCCATTTTAATTTGTAATCATCTTCCAAGATAATTTAGAAGTTTTCAAATTAATAGTGAAATGGTTCTATAAATTCAACGACCCAAACAACTAAAAATATTTACTATTTTAATGAATGTTTTTATGTTTTGGATACATTCCCCATTAATTTATTATGTGGCCATCCTCTACAAAAACATTGATCATAAATAAATAATATTGGTTAAAAATAGATCAAATTTTAGGTATTTATAGGTAGTCCATTGGGTAAAAAAATGTTCCCCAAGAAGAAATAGAATGTAAGAACCTATGAACATACCAAAACTCACTATTTAAAAAACAAAACATTATAACATGATAACTAAATATGAAACATAGTGTGGGGTCATACCATATTTACCAATGGGACTCATGTTTTATATTATTTGAATTTTTTTTGTAATCATTAGGAATAAAAATTTCATCCAAATACTTTTCAATTTCAGAATACCAAGGAATGTCATCTCACACTAGGTAAAATTGATCATCAAAAAACATAATATCTTTGGGAATATAGGTTGTTGAGTCAATGACCATGTATGGATGGATCCTACTAATATGTTCATTGAAAACATGCTATTCTCCCTTTGATCTAGAATTACTACATTAATATCATAATATAGGATCATCCAATAAATGATATGTGGTTTGGCTTCTGGTTTGTCAAGGAGATGTCATAGAAATACAGGGCCTATGAACACAATGAATTTTTACCCTAAAAGGTATGGACTAAATTTTTCCAAGTTAAAAAAATGTATATGAATAAATTTTCAATTATGCTATATTTTTCTTGGGGAGGGTCCAATATGTGGGAGGAATAGGTTGTGACATATGGTGATTAGTCAACACATTGTGATTTGAATTAACCAAATGCATAGTTACAGGCATCAAACAAGAGATCAAACGGTAAATCCCAACAATTTTTTTGGATTACTTTGGTTGGTGTGAGGCTATATTTTAATTTTATTAAAATATTCATCAGAATACTTATAAAAATCCTTTTTCGTTTTGGAGTAATTGATAGAAGGGGTGAAATTTTACTAATGTTAGGAATGAAATGATTGTAAAATCTCACATGACCGAAGAAAATCCTCACATCGCCCACTTTTCTGGGAAACGATATAGATGAAATGATAACCAATTTTAATTTATCTAATTGTATACCATCCCTCAAAATGGCATGTCTATGTTCTATACATTTTTATAACATGAAATATAATTTCCAATAATTTAATACAAGATCATATCCAATAAATCAACATAGGGCAGAACCAATACTACTCATATATTTAGCAATATAGTATTCATATATATTTAAATAATCCATAAATAGAACAATGCAATTCTCTAGGTAATACATAAGTATATTAACCATATGTTACAGGAAATTACATAGAGTGTTACAAAGACTAAATTTAATACTCTTATATGAAAACGTACTAAAGGACAGATAATGGTTTTCTTTTTTAGATACTTAAGGGAAATATGTATATGAATGTATCCATAATACCCATTACTAAATAAATAGTGGGTCTTCCATGAATCTATCTCTATAATATAGATAATGTACATTAATGGGAAATAGTCTATTTTATTGTATTGGTTTAGTTTTAAATAGTCTATATATACACACGAAATAATTTTCACATGGGTTGGAAGCAATGCATTGTGTTCATTCTTAGTTATAGTATGATCATTTTTTTGTAAACTACCTACACTGAACTGACCCATTGGCTTCCATAGTTGGGGTAATTGATTCCAACAACCAATAATATGGATACCCTATTTTTAGAAACATCTAATAGATTTCTTTTTAGTCGATGTTGTTACTACCATACTATTTTAGGCTCATTATATAGCAATATATGATGCATTCAAATTTATGGGCTAATACTGGGGATGCCCACATGATTGCATCCCAGTGGTTGATTATACACCATCAAAATGTAATGTAGTATTAATTCATTATCCATGGAGAGTTAACTTGTGATGATGATGTGAATGTTATTTCTATTCACATGACATAAATATTTCAAATTATAGGTAGTGGTTTAAGACCCATTTCAATAGGATACTAAATTGATGGGAGTGAATGTGAATGTAAGAGACCACAAATCTCATCTAACTGTAATATAGTTACATCCTTATATGGGAAATATACTTTTTCATGCATTGAGGTATCATTGATGGTCATGAGAGCCTTAATCCTCATGAAATCATCAATTAACAAACATGAATGACTTTTTTCTAAACGGGTACAATACAAAAAGCATGACGCATTATCTATCATGTCGATCAATGATGAAAACATGAAAATGGGATCAAGGTAATTAAAAAACGTTTTATCAAGGGAAGTTAATACATCAGTATAATTTTGGGGATGTGTGGAATTTTCATCTGAGGCGTTCATCAAGGCCTTAGGGATGTTGAAGTGGACAATTTCATCACATCATTCCATTAATAATTTTCTATTTTGGACATTATTTATGGTTCTGGTAGATTTAATGAATACTAATCCCAGTATAATTGGGGCATGTTAATTCATCCTATCATCTTATATTTAATGCTCGTTAAAATATATAATAAAACCTAAAATAGACACCCACATAAAAAAATATTCTAACACCCAAGTCGGGTGTGCCGTAATCTGTTCTTCTAGTTGAACAAAATTTTATTTGGAATTAATTTTCAAAACCTGGAATGTAGAGAAAAATAGAGTGAGGAATCACATTTATAGAAGAAACTAAATCCAAAAAATCATTGGAAGATAAATAATAACCTATGTTGAATCTAACATCCTAGAATTAGATGCCACTCAATAGTTCCCTAATACTTATTAGCCACATGGCCTCAAAAGAATATCTCTAATCTCAAATGTCTACTAACTAATAAAGAGGGAATATAGTGTATTAGTGGGAATACTATTCCCCCATTAACATAGTGGAACACAATGATATATAAATTATATTCAATTGAGGAATAAATATAACATTTAAATAAAAGGTATACAATAGAAATAAAATAACAATTCCATACATATCTCATATAAAATTATAAAAATGTAATGTCTCTATAAAACATCCAAAATAGGAAAATAATAGAACAATATAGTAATGTACATTAATTACAAGAACTAAAAATGTTCCATCTCTTGATAGAATTTTGAGCATCATCATGGACCTGTTCCCCATATGATTCTAAGCATAGAACAATATCTCGAATTGACCCATGGCACTGGCCGTAGTCTATACCTACATTCATAAATTTTCTCTATATACCCTAGGATGGTCCAAAATGGGTGTGAGATAAAATACATGTCAGTGACCACCCAATGATATATACAATTATAGGCTCAGTAATATAATAATCTAAATATTTTGAATGTATGATGGTAAAAAATAAGAATGTAATGTTCCCATGGATGATCTGTGACAAGAAAGTGATACACTATAGCAATACATGGACCCATGAAAAAAATGTTTTAGATCCTATAACAATGAATGTACAATAATTAGAACTAACCAACACTACCTCACCACACATCAAGACATATCATGTCAACCATGACCTTTCTTTATAATTAGATATGTCATCACATCCATGATTATAATATATAGCCACGTATATAAAAATACTCCAAGGTTGTTCTATATAATCAATTTGTCCGACCATGAATGGAAGGATATATGGGGTAAAAGACCAGCCCTTCATTGTAATGTCCAATAAGCATCTCAGTGGAAACTCGGTTAGGTTTGAGATGAGGTTAAGGGAGTATTTACTCTTACCATGTCCATTGAGATCCCAAAAAAACATGATCCAAGGTGTATTAAGTCCCAATGAATCCCAAAAAAATCAAGACCCAATGAGAAATATCCATCCAATAAATCAACTACACTATCAAGATCAAAGAAGTACCATACAATTCCCTTAAATTGAATCAAGTCCATTTTTATACAAATCAAGGCAACCACATAAATTTCATAAACATCTCATTTCATTCATTAATAAATTTCACTACTATTTCACACCATGATTATACCAACTCATTATCCGAAATTGAAATTCATGGAATCCAATGACTCTAGGATCTCATTCAACCAATTCAAATTAATCCATTTAGTAATTTAAATAATTATACATGTCATCACATGGAGAAATAAATGGAATACATATCTAAAGAATGAAATTGAAATCAATTGAAATAATTATTAAATTCCTCTAACCTAGAAATCCCAAATCATTCCCCATGGGAGGTATATCCATTACTGATGGAAAATGGGGGGAACCCCATCGGTGGCCTCAGATAGATTAAAATCCACCAACAAATCTCATGTTTACCCAAGGAATAACTTGATATACCCCAATTCATTAAATTAAATTTCTCGATTTAAAATTTGTCATCTCCAAAAGGTACAGAGGGTTGTATTATGGAATCTAGCTTAATAAATATCAAAACTATATTGTAAATTAATAGACCACACACCACATCTTGGTAATATAGTGGAAATCCTGTATGAACTCATGATTCAACTCAGATTAGAATAAAATTGAATAAGGGAAGATGAACCTGAAATAATGGAAAATTTTCTTTCACATAAATATTGAATATGATGCCATAAATAATGAGGAACAACACAAAATCATTCAAGAACCTAACAATGTTAGTCTAAAAATATATTTATTTCTCAAATCCTGGATCAGATGTAGGAATAGGATTATAGTCTAAAAACCTACCTTCTAAGGATATTATAGTAGCCAATGACTGCCAATAGATTATGAATAGAAATTAAAGTTTATTTAATATATTTTATTTGATAAATTTTGTTAATTTCTAAAAAATACATCATTGTAATGTCTTAATTTCATGGTTAGACAATTAATGAACCTACCACTTGTCCATGGTTTTAGAAAATGGGAACCCAACATAGTTTTCTAGCACTGTTTGACAGTCCATGCAGAAATTGTGTCTCAACCACTATTTAAAATCTGATGAAATGTTTTTATGGTCAGGTGACCTAATATGCATGGGTTTTATAATAGTGTTACCTATAGGTTCTAATTTTTCTTCCTCACACTATGGGAATTAACTTCAAGGCCTAGCCTACATGGTTTCTACTAACCATTGACCATAAAAGTTTCTCCCAAGAGCTGTGTTCTGGTCTACGAACAAGCCCCAGACACACCCGAATCATTCATGATGAAATTGGGTTTTCAAATTATTCCATTGATAGATATTTGATTTAAATAAAATGGATCTGTACCTCATAATAAAATCGAATTCTTAAAATTTCCCCAATTAAATGAATATGTTCTCAATTTTTCCTCTAAAGGGTTGCCAAGATTTGTTTGATAAGAACTCTATCCAGTAAGAACAGTCCTCAGAATTTTACTCCCATGTCTTGTCTTGTACACGTCTATGATTCTACAACATACGTACTAGAGGAACCAACATACCACATGTAATAATTATGCTCCAGTCAATGATAGTAATTAGATTCTTCTCAAAGAACATATCAACTGGTTACTCATCCTCATTAGGATGATATGAATGAGATGATTCTTAGTGATAACATAATAGCTGAGATATAAGGAAGGAATCATTAATAGATCAATACCAATGAGGTTACTGATAATTATTGGCCACTGACCCTGCTCTACCCAAAATCTCAAAAAGCACGAAATATCACCATGAAAGCTTACACTTTCTCTCAATCTACCAATGTACCAGCCTCGATAACAAATTTAAAAATGATTAAATCACCTTCGTTGAACTCTAGAAGTTATCAATAGAAATAAGAATATGTATTCTATTGATATTATTCAGTATCCATATACATCTTAATTAGGTCGACCTAGTTAGTAGTCTCCTACATGAGATGTGGTCCCAGTAAATCTGTCTCGCCTTTCTCTAACCATCATGGGGGAGATCTGTATGTCCTACCATATAATTCCTCACAAAATTACATTTTTATAGTCACCAGATATATATTTATCTTGGGAAACTAATCCATGGTAATATTCCTCTCCCATGTGCCCCCAAAATTGAGGGCATATGCTCACATAATGCCTCAAAGCATTGATATCATATCTTATGAATGGTCATCAGTATGAGGGTGATATTCTATTCTAAAAACCACTTGGGTTCCAGGATAATTCTATAAAACATGATATAAATATATGTATATAAGGCATTTCTATATGAAATGATAATATATGGTACCCCATGAAGAAATACTATCTCATGGATGTAAAACCGTTAATGATCTTCCAAAATGATGATCTCCTAGATTGGTAAAAATCGGAATCCTTCATGAGAATGTCAATAATAACCCATAGGTCATCACCACCTTGAGTCATACATGGATATAATATCATGAAAAATAATTAAATTTTATCCCATTTCAACTTGGTAAAAGATAAATTATGTAAGAATATGGTTGGACACTTATGTTTCGCCTTTAACTAATGACTGACAAAACACCTCTTAGTGATACCAGTTATCCCACTTTTCATACATAGACACTAGAATGGATTGGGAAATTTACAATGTAACTATGTAATAATAGGGTAAATTACCATAGATAAGGCATGAATCTCTGACATTAGATCTTCATGTTTGTCTAGTTCAACGCAAACAAAACCATGTACATGAATAATCTAATTTTTTCTATGGTCCAATGAGGAGGAGGGTCCACACCCACCACAATATTTCATAAGACTAGGACATAATAATTTGATAACATCCTCATCCTTATTCTATCTAGTAGGGTTAAGATCACAACTAAAGATGAAATTAAAGTCTTCCCATAATTGTTGTTCACCTCTAGGTGTTTTTTAGAGAGAAAATACATGAGTTGACACTCGCTAATGGCCCCTTCAAATACCTATACAATATTCCTCCTTCCCAATGTATCAACCACTACATTTCATTTTCCAAGAATGTATGGAATATCAGATTCTTAATACTATAGGTACTCATCACACATTCACTACCTAATATTCACATAATGTTTTTTAAATATGTGCTTGGAGATTTTGTGGTGCGTGTACACCTAAAAATGATCTCCCAGTATGAAGTGACTCTAAAAGTGAAACCATGTATGAATGTAGATATCAAAAGATCATCCATCAAGTATTTCCTCACATGTGGCATCAATAGTTATGAACAGTACACATTGAATCAATCCACCTACATTAGCATTTCCTAGTGCTGGATACCGAGTGCATCATAATACATAGTGTACATCATACCTTACTCTGGTAGTATCAGGACCGGTGTAGACGTCAATCTATCGTTCAGCTCCTAAAAGGCAATCCTGTAGTTTCCATTCTATATAATCTTCAATACCTTCTTTGTTATTCCCATATAAAAAACTACTATGCATGATAGGAAATTTATTAACCACCTGCAATATCAAGTTATCCCTAAGAAACTCTCTATTGTAAATATGTTCTTGGGATGATTCCAAAAAACTGTAATTATTTCCTTCCCTAGGTCAATTGATACATTTTTTTCTTAGATAATGTGACTCGTGAAGTGATTATTGTCCATTCTGAAGTGGTTCATTATGAACATAACATATAACTAATTCTCTCCCAGTGTATCTAGAACAATCTCCTGGTTTATGGAATGGTCATGTAGATTATGTAAATACACCAATATATCATCAATAATAACCACCACAAATATATAAAGATAATGATAGAATACTATTTTCATTAATTCCATGAAAACTACTAACCCATTTTTGACACTGAATGACATAAAAAAACTCTTATATAAACCAAACCTACTCCAAATGGATATATGATGTATTATTTTTGGTCTAACACATACATGGTGATATATGGACCAAAAAATCAATTTTCAAGACCCCTATAGCACCTCAAAGATAATCAAAATGTTTATCTATCCATGGAAAATGAAATTAATTATTATCTAACATATGGTTCAATTTTAGATTTTCCATGCTTATCATAAGGGTACCATCCATCTTTTTTGAAAAAAAGTACTGGTGAAACCCATCGAGATGTATTGGGTTTAATAAGACCGTTTTCCCCCAAATCTCGTAGCTACCTCATGATCTTTTGTAGATCATTAATATCCATAATTTAAGGAGGAATTGATACAGATGTAGATCCTAGAGGAAACTTGATAGAGAACTCTATATCTCTCTTGGGAGGTCAACTAGAAATTTAATTGGGGAAAACCTCCCTAAAAATATCAACCAATGGATGAAAGGTCACTTGAAAATCTCCCCAATCAACCAAATACAATCTAGTTATATTGGATATCATCCCTCCCAACCAATGATGTTTTGTTCCAAATCATCTCACTCGTACTTCCCATTTATCCATGTGGTATTTAATTGAACCCTCTAGTGACGTGATAGTCACACTATGTAAATATTAGTCAGCATAATAACTATAACATACTAGCCATTCCATATCAATTATTATTTCAATCTATGTAATCATGAGAATAATAAGATTACAGATGAAGTGAAACCCATGAACTTCTTATAATAACTCCCCACACTAGTATATATTATCTGTTATAATTCCCAATACGGTGTCTAGAATCACAACACTCTCCGAAGAAAGTATAATTTGCCAATGATTTTCACCATAGGTGTATAAAAGAAACTATGTGATGAACCTATATACAAATGTGTAAATGAAATAGTAGAGGCTACTAAGATCATACCTCTCACTATAGATAGTCTGACACTCAAATATGTGTGGTTAGGTTGAATAAAATTGATTTGAATAGATCCATGCCCATGTGACCCAACCTCACTACCTGAAATAGGATCAGTATGACATTCTAGAGTAACTTGTGACTTTAGAGACCTAGAAAATTATCTTCATAATTCATGGAAGATATTTAATTGATATTATAATGATATTCCCTATTAGTAAAAATCATAAACATACCCTCCCAAAAACCTGAGTACAAAACCTAGGTAAATGAGACATAATAAAGGGTGATATCAGATGTAGAGTAATGTTATATATAAGAGGTATAAAAATATAATCATATGAATGAATAAAACCAGCATAAGGGTTCAAGATCACAAATATAAAATTCAACATTATAATACAACCAATCATTCATCCTAATCATAATTCAATTCATGAAATATTATTATGTCATAAAATATATTCCAGTAGAGTGATAACCCTCATTAATCAATCATGAATCATATTATATTGTCAAAAAATTATGGAACCATCATAAATATATAAAATAATTTCCTATGTCACGCTTAACTACCAAGACCATCAACATAGTGCATCTAAGATCATCATTTGTTTCCCATCGTGCATTATGTTGCATGGGTTTCTCATATTAGATCATGATGCACCTATTTACCAAAGTGGAATAGGAACTACTTATTTCTAATAGTGGATCACGTTCAAGGGCTTGTTTCCCATCATTACACCATGAGATATAAATATTTATAAATTCATTGGTTGGAGATATTGGACCCACTGATAACATAATGAAAATCATACATATGTGTTTCAGATGGTCATAAAAAATTTATCATATCAGAACCCATGAAAATAAATAGTTTTCATAAATTAATTCATCTTATCATAACCCTTGTGAATGAAATAGGTTAAATATAAATATCTTCAAAATCATAAAAAACTGTCTAGAGAAAGAATAATAATATTACCCTTTGATCATATACCCAATAACGATACAGTAACATCATAGGATTTCATCATAGATGGAAAATTATTTTGAAAGATAAATACTGTCGAATTGTTCATTAGGAAGACAACATTGCATTAAAAAATACTAAAAACCAAAAAAAATTAAAATTATTTTCATTGAAAATATACTTTTAATATTATAAATATGTACATAAAAAAGATAAAATATTTCTAGAGTAAAATAACCTTTCTTTGTTGAGAAACACTCTTTCAAAATGGTTGATATTCAGTTTTTTACTTTGAAATCTTTTATTTAAAATATATGAAGCTAACGTATATAATGGAAAAAATATTCATTGAAAATATATTTTAAATCATATAAGGAATGATTAAAATATCTACTTAGTTATGGAAGTGGGAGATATTATCTATGTCATGATTTTTAAAATAATGATTTCTTTCACAATTTTGGTAGAATCCAAATGATCATTGTTTGAAAATGATGTTACTGTTATACTCAATTTTTATGAAAAAAATTAAAACATGGAATAAAATTATTTTTCTATCGTTTTGGAAGTTGATAAAATTTTTTTTTAATATTTTCTAGAAAACATGGTTTTGGAATAATACATATTTTCGATCAAGGAGATAAGTAATTTTTATTTTCATAGAAAAACTTATTTTGATATATAGTCTACATATAGAGTGTAAAATGTTAAGAAAATGTATATTCACATGAAATAAATATGGGATAGAATATTTAATGAGTTCATTGAGAGATATATCATAATAATTCATCATTGGATACATAATCATATACAATCCAGATAAACAATGGGATTATAACATAAAACTATTACAACTTTTGTAACATTCAATTATAATCCCCATGAAGTGTTAATAGTGTATTAATCATAATATATCATGAAAATTTATAAATTAATTATATTAAATGTATATTATACTATATATACACCTCATAAATGATGTTAGGTTAATAACATTCTATATGTCTCAAAGAAAGAAAATGGAGAAAAATCCATTATTGCTTTAGCAATCATTTGAGCCCAAATACATAATAAATAATGACATCAAATGAATCATTGAAACTAATTTAAAAAATGGTATTCATGAAATAACATGTAAAATGGATAGTATATACAACACCTAAAAATATTAGTGGTGAAGTTTTATATTGATCCTATTAATAAAAATGATATTATAAATCCCATACCAAAAAGTCTCGACTTCTTTTACACATATTCAGAAATATTTTATGATAAATATTTTTTTATTATAAATAAAATAAAAAACCACACACACATAGAGAGATATATACATATAATACCATATATCATTTATTTATGTCCTTTTGTTTCTAGTTTACTAAAAGTTCCATTTTGATGTCATGTTTCCGGTAAGAGTGACTTGTTTTTCTTATATATTTTTATTTTTTATTTTTATCTTATTACATAGATCATGGTTAAATAATATCTAGAATAATAATCAGGAAATAATACTCATATTTATTCATCAATTAAACTTTTAATACCAATTGAGAATTATTCAATTGGGAAATGATATACCTTACAATCAATGAGATAATAGGTAATGTGTATTCATGAGTATCATTTCTATATTTATGTGAAAATTAATGAATGGAGGTATGTAATACATGATATTTCAATCGTGATAATAATATAATTAATAATAGTTTATTTATTTAATTATACATATCCATATCAATAATGTTGTTTAGTGATTAAATTAAGGAGTAATATCACTTGACGAAGGCGGTAGTCGACACATATGAGAACATTATTATTATAACTGCATGTTCAGTCCCAAACTATTAATTTTATAGTTTATGGTGTTTGAGATGTTACAGAGAAATAACGATTTTTTCATGTAGTTTTTAGTGGATTTTAGGGATGCATTAGTGCTGCAATAAGAAATTCATATCATGTCACGTTTTTATGGAATAAAATGATGGTTCATGATTTTTTAAGCCATCCAGTTCCGGGATTTTTTTTGGATAAGGGTATCCAATGAAATAAGTACATTTCATGTATGAGGAATTAATTATGTGAAATAAATAAAGTATTAGGTGATTCTTTTTTGGTGAAATGGGGAATTTTTTTGTATCCTGTGGATTACACAACATGTAATGTTTATGGTTAATGAATATAACATGATTACACATATTAATTATATTTCCCAAATGAATATTTTTTATTTGGATGTTTATTATATATCTCTTATTATATATTATCTCTAATCTCTTTTAGAGGATCTCCTATCCCCCTTCCACCTGCTTAAATCTATTGGTTTCAGTGGTTATTTATTGAAAATCCACAATGAGTGGTTTCCCTTTACCCATTGATTTTCCCTTTTAATTTTCATGGGGATTAAATATATTTATGTTGTTTTGGTGTGGGTATTATTGGGTCAATTTTTGAACGTATTTTTATGTGGTGTATGCTTATACACCACAAGGGATAAATAATTTTTAATTGAAATTTATGAAGGAAAAGAGAAATGATTCACATGTTTTTATAAATATTTTATTATTAAGTTAAATTGATTCAACAGACATGAATTCCATGATTAGTGTTTTTTCAATTGGGGGAATTTTTTTCCCTTCATGACACATATTTTAGTAACAAAGTTTTTTTTTATTCTGATATCTTGCTAAAATGAAATTTTTCTATCCACTTATATATGTCTAAATAATGTTTTTCTCATGGAATAATTCTTTTTTTATTACACCTCTAAAATAATTTGAAATGTGATAAAATTTCCATTTTTAATTCAGTAAAAATTTCATGGATGTGTTATTATGGGTTTCCATTATTTTGGAGAATAAATTTGTTTTTTAATGTTGTGTGGGTTTAATGGTTGAGATGTGTTCATCTTCTTTGGGTAGAAATGAGTTTTACAATGAGATTAGGTTTTGATGATTTAGATGTGTCCATGCTTTTGGGTAGGTGATCAAGTAGTTGTTAAACTATTCTTTTAGGCAGTTAGGTGGTGGTTGTTTGATTGTTCTTGTGATGTAGGGAGGTGGTGGTTTTTTGGGATATTCATTTTTGGTGGTTAGATGATTATTTTATTCTATAATTTTGTGGTGGTGAGGTAATGGTGAGATAGAGAATGTGTAATTATTTTTCCTTTGGGTTTCATAATGCATGAATACCAAAAAGTGATGGAAATTTTTTTTAACAATGATTTTAGAGAATGGGGTTTTGTTTGGTTAATGTGATGGAAATTATTAATGATGAAATAAATGTTGGAATGTGTTGGTAAATATGTCTAATTATAAAAAATTAAATGATTGGAAATGATAATGGAAATTATTTTAAAATATGAAATATGGCTTTTAGAATATGATGTTTTATAAATTTAGAGGTTGAAACAAACATTATGATTTTGTGAGGTGGTTTGATGTTTCTTGTTATCCAAATAGATGGGGTTTTTCGGGGAATATTTTTATACTAACATATTCTGGATGATTTCAATAATAACACCACCCACATCGAGAACCATGTGTCAAAACCTATATATTTACATGAGGGGGATGGGTGTGTTTTTCCGACATCATAGGGATAGAGATGGATGGATGGATTCCCTCTATCCCACGCATTGTCTTATATGAGATTATATATACAAGCTATGATGGAAGGATTCCTTTTACTACATTGGGTGATGACACATGTGTTTTTATGAGATATATCATGTGATGGTTTTGTAATGTAGTGTTTTTAGATGAGATGTGATATGACCATGTTGTGGGATGGTCTACTAGTTTCATTGGTCTGGTTGTGATGTGACAATGTTTTGATGTGGCTTATCGTAGGTGTTTTTCATGGTAGGTGGGAATGTGGATAATTTCCATCATATTCAGGATACCCTACGACTCAGGTTATGGTTTTTATGTGATGGCACAGTTGTCTGTAGTCATAATGGAATGTGACTATGAATTGGGGACGTGGCCTAGGTGACTTCTAGAATGATGTGATGGGATCATTTTACAGGAATGTTCTAAACATATTTCAGTAGTTATTGGAGTTCTAGGATGTATGATGTTGTGGTGCGAGTGGATAAAATCTATTCAAATGTGGCATGGGATATCAAATTATCAATATTATAGTTATTAATTAATTATATTAATATTAAATTATTTCCTATGGATTCCTTTGTGAGGGTTGGATTCAAAGATGATCTTTTTAGGTTCTTTTAATTATTATATTTTTTCACAGGTTTAAAATTTACATTCATTTAAATCATCATGAAAGACTTTGTGTTTCCTTTTGAGTATACTTGTATTCTGATCCAATGTATATATAATGATATTTAGGTTTTATGTAGGATAATGTTTATCCAACTAAACATTACTATCTTAGATCATTTTGTCGTTTTTGTGCAACTGCATCAACAATAATTTTGGCTATTTTACTTTTAATTATTTTTATCTGAATACGTTCGATTTACACATTCATTATAAGATGTTTTTGGGTTATTTTGGTATTATGTTTTGGATTTTCTCAGGGATGATTCATCTTATCTTTGAATCCTATTTTTTAGATGTCAATGCATACTACATCAAGAATATTTAAAAAATATGGTTCTAGTCTCCAACTTAGGGCCTACAGGATGTAGGACTCATGGGTCATTATATAACTCCCCTTGTTTTCATATCTCTGGAGGAAAGGGATCATGAAAGAGTGGTATCATAGATGATGGATTATATATACGATGATGTCTAGAGTATGAAACAGTGAGTATTGTATGGTTTGTTATGGTAGTAGTTCAATTTGACATTGTTACATCACATAATCCATGATGATTGGCCAGGACATGGGATTTTTGGGCCCCATTTGTTCAAATGAAAGAACTGAGAGCTTTATAAATAACAAGTGAGGTTGACCTTTTTTCAAGGGATAGGCACAGAAGAGGTATATGTATCATGAGGACTTATTTTATTATTTCAATTGAGTTTATTTATGAAGGATAATGTGGATAAATTAAAAAAAATTAATTCAAACAAAATTATAAACATTCAAGCATTGTATATTCTTGATTTCATTTCAGATATAGCACCTTTGCATATTCATTGAGATGTTCAATTAGTATAGGTTCTATTGAATGATTTTTTTATCATCTAATGGTTGATCAGGTACGGAGGATGATACATCGAAGATGCTGTTTGATGCTTCTCAACCATTGGATTTAGGAAAGTACGTGGTCATCATTATAAATATAGAGATATATAGTTGGGTGGTAGAGATTGATATGGCCCTCATTTTGGTCTAGTCCATAGTGGGATACAATGTCCCTTTTTCGGTCTACTAGATTTGAGGAGATGCACATTAATATAGGATGTCGTATCTCAGTAAAACAAAGGTGTCAAATATGTAAATGGATGACTTTCAAGAATGTGTTATGGGAATTGTATCATAAAATTACGATAAGATTAGTAATTAGGTATCTAATTATTTCACTTCAACCTTGGAGTTTCTTAAATAAGTATTTATGAATTAATATCATCAATATTATTCTCCTTGACCGTGATATTTTTCTACAAGATGACTAATGTGAGAGACATCTTTAGGAAGCACTTCATTGTTATATTCATTATGCAGTTACACCTTTTACATTTCCAACATATCAAATGGTTCAAAAGAAGGAATTTGTGAATGATTGGATGTACTCATGAAGAGGTTTTTTGTGATATGGTAACCAATATGGCTCCACAAGGAGAATATTTACCAATGGAATATCTCATATTCCATGTTATTCAGGGATTTCACTTGTTGGGAGTTTACCTTAGTAGTTTCTATTTCATTATTATAGGGATATTGGTTTCCATTAATTTTCTAGAGATATTAGTAATGTGTGTCTTGGTTACAAGGTATGCAAATTTCCCTATAGCTAGTCGCCAATGGTTCCCTGATTTAATTTTAGTGGATATTGATTAGTTCATCCCTAGTTTTATTTGTAGTTTCCAGTGAGGCCATTTCATTAGCAAGGGTAGCAGACATAAGCTCTTCCAAGGGGAGATGTACTTGGAAACAGTAACTATATGATGATCATTGTGTTTAGGGGCCCCTATTTGAGAGTAATTTTGGATATTCTCATTAGTAGAGTTGTATGGGATATATGTGTGGTCAATTTCTTTCAGTGAAGGTAGTTTCACCATTGGGGAAATGATCATCACATGTATGATTTGATTTTTTAGTACCCTCATTGTGCTTTATTTTAATTTCAGATTGACAATCCTTTTTACCAGCTCATGTTTGTTCTCTAATAGTAGATGTATAGTGGTGTTCCATGCCCCTAGTGTGGACTACTAGAGTTAGAAGCCACACCATCATGTCTACATTATTTTAGAGTGTAGACTAATGATGGGTCCACATCAATCCATTGGGGATATTTTATTACTATATTTTAATCCATATAATGTTATCCTCAACATGAACTAGTTGTATTCAATGGATGATACTATCTACTTCTTCTTGAGTAGGATAATATTTCCAAATATAGATATCAAAAGTGTGTTTTTGTTGGCGAGTTGGGTTTTCATGTGTGTAGTTAGTGTGTGGAGATAATTCATTGTCTGTTGATTTTATTTTAAGTAGAGATTGTGCATTCTTGGATAGTGAAGGTTCCTACGGATATTCGGTAGTTTTTTGATTTTTTTTATAAAGATATTTTGACCCTTTCCACTCGATGTTATATTGAGTTTATGATCGGCTTAATGCCTCCTGATTCCACTATTTCAATGGATCATAATCATATAAAACCTTCCATGTTGTGATAATTGAATACTCAGATAGATAATCTAATGAAAAGCGATTTATCTTTCCTTGTTTTTCACAATGTGGTGTTCCAATTTAATTTTTCAAGAAGTCGAATGGTAGTATGAGGTAGTGTATAGACTAATTGAGGTTGAATAATGTAACAATCAAGAACCATTGTAGTTTTATAAGGATAGAAAATATCTTATTCCATATTAGATAGTTTGTTGGTTTAATAATATTGATCTATAGTTAAGAGATCATAAGTTGTGGGTGAAGGATGTTAATATCCTGGAGACTGCCTTCAGATGTAGTCATGGTCACATCATGTTTATAGTCAAGTGATTTAGTGTTACAAATGCACAAACCATGTTCAATAGGATTATAAATTCTGGGTTTAATGAGTTACTTCACTGGTTCAACAACATATTCATTGATGGGATCCTTATCTAGTGGAACATAGAGTAGGAGTTGACTTCCAAAAAATAAGATGCAATGGTGGATGATCGTAGAGGTTTCTTGTTTCCAAGGATAGTGTAGTCTTATTTGATGAGGGAGGTGGAGGATTCTATATTGGGAGACACAGAGGTATAGGTGATGAATTCTAATGTTACATATGGTTGTGCAATGGAGGTATGGTCATGTGATGGTTTGAACAAGATGTTTTTTCATGGGATGAATTTTGTTTCAGTGGTGATCCTAGAGGGAATCTTTCTAGAGTTTCATGTCATACCATTGGATGTAAACCCAAATGTATCTATGTTGTATCTTGTTTATATGATATTGTTTGGTGTCCCAATATTAAATTAGTGATGTAAGAGTTTGTGGATTGTTTTTTTCAAAAGGTAAAGGTTATGCACCATGTTCCTAGAGGTTTTTTATAGCCTTTGGATGTCAATGATTGAAAATGGGAAACCATCATATTAGATTTCACAACAAGGTTACCATTATCTCAGTAACTTTGTGATGCAATCTTGGTAATCATGGATCAGTTGATAAAATTGGTCAATTTCTTTTCAATCAATGAGTTAGGAATAATGGATGCTTTATCCAAGGGGTTTTTGGATGAGGTGGTGTAGTTTCATGGATTTATGTTGTCTATTGAAATATAATAGGAATCAAATTTATCCTCATGAGTATCGATGAGATTATATAGTTCTTTTGAAACTAAGTTACAACACAACAATACATTCCACCCTCATATAGATGTGAATATGGAGTAGAGCATCTATAAGATAGATGATATGTTTTCGAAGTCATGATCTTCGGTGGATCATGAGAATGTCACTTTCCTATGACCATGATTGCATACTGAAGTGCACTGTGTTGCATTTGTTGTCAATGAGACATGTTGTTGTCTTAAGAATGAATGTATGTCAAGAATTGTCAAGATGTGAATGCCAAAGGTTGTGATGGTGTTGGTGGTGAAGGAGAATGGCTATGGTACTAAGATGCATGTCACTTAGGAGATTCACTAAGTGGTATTGGAAATTGTGGTTGAAACATTCTCCATGAATATCAGACGATTGTTGAACTGATCTTTAAGTTCAAAGAACTTGTATCCTGATGATACAATGTCACAACATTGATTGAAGACCATGCATTGTTTTCACAATGCATGAGGAGTTGAAAGGAGTTCCATCCACAACTACTAAGTGGATGATGTGCATTAATGAAGTCCATGCACTATCACTTAGTGCATGTGAATGTGAAGAAGATCCAATTGATCTCTGATTTGATCAATGAAGCACTTTGAAGAATTTAAGTGATTCAGGAGTTCGGTTGAAGAAGAAGAACCTTCAAGAATTCACTCCTAAGTAATGAATATATGTTGAGGAGATTGGAAGAATTATTATGAAGAAGAAATGAAGAAATGGGAGAAATGGAGAAGAATAATTTGAAGTGGCATTTGGCTTGGAAGAACTTGGGTTTGCATTTATACATTGGGAGAACTTTGTTTTCAACAAAGAGTTTATTCTGTCCTTTGCCAAAAATTAGGCCAGCCAAGGCCAGCCCACGGGTTCAACCCCAAGGCACTTGTGGTCCTAAGGCGCCACGCCCATGGTGGATCCCATGGTGCAAGAACAAGGCGGAAGGGGGCCGTGTGTAAGCCCCCGAGGACACGCGGTGGTGAAACCCGCGCGCCCGAGGTGCATAGTGGGCGCTAGGAGCGCGCCCGCAGGGAGCAGAGTGGGCGCAGAGCGCTCCCGCAGGGAGAACACGGTGCGGGGCGGCACAGTGGAGGGAGAAGATTCAATCGAGGGGTTGAGGCGGTGCTAGGGTGATAAAGCGCGAGAAAAACGCTGGCCGTTTCAATGTGGGACGGAAAATTTCGCCAAGAATCTGATCCTGGCCGTCCGACTCATCGCGCGGACGATCTAAGCCGCACATCTGATCCCGCGCGAGATCTTCAGATCCAGGCCGTCCAAAGTCTTCTGATCGCCCTATCCAACGGCCGGAGAGTTCGTCCTCTTCCTCGAGCTTCCCTGAAGCCACCCGCGTGCCTCCGTCGAACCAGGAGCAACCCGAGCACCGATTTCGAGCTCCGGGCCACCATTTTCGAAGCCGAAGGCTCCGTTGAGCTCGTCTGGACCTACTGAACCAATCCATGCTTAAAAATACACATGCATGCCAGTAATGAAGATATTCGTGTTCGGTCGAGGCAAGAGAATCGTCCGAGGCTATGAATGGTTCGTGTTTTGCATGGGATGGCCAAAACAGAGGCCATGCATTCGTTCGAAAATGCATGCACGTAGAGAAAAATAAAAAGAGAAGTACCCGCGTGAAATAAAAAGAAAAACAAGATTCACAGAATCTTGAAAACCCGAAAAACTCGAGGATTTGAGTTGTATCTCTATGCGGATGAACCACCTCTGCCTCGCCTATAAAAGAAGAGCCCAAGGCTCCAAAGAAGCTTGCTGAAACTCTGTTGAAAATCCGGAGTCCCGTGAGTGCACCTTGTGCCTCGCGAAGCCGAAGCCCCGCACAAATACCACTTGCGCGGCTGAAGTTCCAGAGCCACCCGAGGCTCTGAAGGAGGTCCCTGCCCGCGTACTCGCAGGACAAAAGGAGCCCTCTCTGCCCGCACCCTTACGCGGCAGGAGGTAGACCCCGCGGGTGTTGCACTTGCACGCCCCGCGGCAGGAGGGGCTTGCGCGCCCTACGGCTTGGTGCCTTGCACCCAAGTCTTACGCGGTCCTTGAGGCCCGTGACACCTTGTGCGGCTGCCCCTTTCACCAAGGCCTTGTGTGTGTGCTAAGTGAACAAGAAGACCACAACTAAACCTAAGTTAGTGTGTGCCAAAGAAAGAAGAGGTCGTAGCCAAGTTGTGTGTGCAAAGTGAAAATACACCCTAAGGGCATTTATTGTGTGCAAGAAGAGGAAGGTCACTACAAGTGTATGCTAAGTGAAGAATTTGTGTGTGCAATTTAAAGAAGTGGCCGAAACTATGTGTATGCTCTAAGTGGAGTGAACACACATTGAAGAAGTAAGAAGTTGACCCACACTAAAGTATAATACACTTTTAAGTGTGTAAACAAATTGGATAAAGTGTGTAAAGTTCAAGGAAAGTGTGTGATTGAAGTGATTACACCCATTGTGGGTCTACTGCACCAAGAAGAGGAAAGGAAGAATGCATGCTTGCATTCATGCACGTGCACACGTGAACAAAGCCAAAAATCAGTGGTGTGCATTTGAGTTGTCCAAGACCAGGAGGTTCTTGAAGAATTGAGAAGGCCATGATATCAGTGCATGAGGATGAAGAGCTGCCATGAACTCAGTGCATGAAGTTATTTTGAACTGAGACTGGACTAGACTGAAGTTAAAGACATCATTTGTCTGAGTATTCAGTAGTTAGAGAGAAGTCAGGTCATCCTTAGAAGAAGGAGATAAATCCTGAGCAAGATGAGAAGACCTGATCATCACATGTGATCAGAGGTACAGAGCAAGGCCAGCAGCTTTTATCCCTGGATGCTGAGGATACTTGAAGAAGCTTAAAGAGAAGAAGAGCTACTCGTGTGACTCGAGGAGCCAAGAGAAGACCCTGTGGGAGTCAGGGAGAAGAAGTCTTCAGTGGGATTCTGGAGCAGGCCAGTGGGACTCTGGTAACACTGTGGGACGCAGTATAAAGACCCTCCTGTGGGACTCAGGACAGATACAGTGGGACTCTGTATCGACCATTGTAATTTTAACAGGTTATAATGGAGAATCCATGCTGGGAGAGCATGGCAAGGATGTAGGCCTTTGGTGTCGAACCTTGTAAATCCTTGTGTCCAGTGCCTTTACATTTACTGCATCATTCGTGGAAAGGTGATAGATACAAGAAGAGTGGATCGAGGCTTTAACCAGCCATAGAGGTTTAATTGATTAAGAATCAATTAGTAAAAAGTTTTAAAGGATCACTGATTCACCCCCTCCCCCTCTCAGTGATTCACACTGATCTGGGCACTTCAATTGGTATCATAGGGAGGTTACCTCTAAAAGATCCAAGGGAGTCTTTATGAAGTGCAGATTTGAGGAAATGAGTGACCAGCCTCAAATGGAGATATCTGCCAAGACTCAGAAAAATAAAAAGAAGAAACAGGCCAAGAAGATGAAGAAAGCCTGTCCTAGCTGTGATGAAGTTGAAACAATGAATGATCTTCAGAGTGCACTCAAATATCTTCAGAAGACAGTTCCCATGGAAGTGGAAAAGTGTATAGCTACAGGCATCCATGATCTTCATGAAGAAAAATCACAGTTAGAAGAAGAAGCCAATGCTATGGAAGATCATCTGGCTAAAAGGGTTGGCATAACCAACACTCTCAGAAAGCTGGTAAATGCCAAAGATGAAACAGTATCTCTTTGCAATGAAAGATATGAAGATACTTGTGAAGAATTGCAAAGTAGCCTTTATGAGAAAGAATTCTTTAAAGTAATAATCAAAGATGTTTACCATGCACTGGAGAAGAGGCATAGAGTATCAATGGTTGTTAAAGATGCTCAACTTGAAGACAAAGTAAAAAGGGTGAAGGAGCTTGACAACTCATTGCTTGAAATCAAGAAGGTGCATGAAGACCAGTTAGAACAGCTGAAAGAAAATTGGGAAGGAAGGCTAAGAACTGTTGAGGATGAGAAGAACTCCCTTAACGTGAAATGCTTAGAACTAGAGGTGATATTGAAAAATCTGCAATCACCCAAAGCTGAAGCCTCCCAGTCAGCTGAAAGAAGAAATGTTGCTACTCAAGTGAGCTTTGAAAAGGATGATTCTAAAAGAAAGACATCCTATAATAAAAGGGCAACAACTTCTAAAAAGAAGGTACCATCCATCCCATCTTGTACTTATGTTTCTAATTGTGTTTCCACAAAAAGTGCAGGATGGAAGAATAATTCCAAACAAGTATGGATGAAGACAATGAAGAAAGAAAGCTCTCCTGAAGCAGCACAACAATTCAAGACAAGTACCCTAAAATCAGAAGGACTGAAGAAGTCAAGATTTGTGGGTCAATGTTGGTGTTGTAATAAGTATGGGCACTGTGCAAAGGATTGTTGGTACAATCCACTAAATGTCAAAGCACAAAGGAAGCTCATGCCAAGGGGGAGCAAGCCAGAAGGAAATAAGCAACATCCACAGGTCCAGAGACATCTGTTTACTGCAAATAGATTTGGATTACTTGACAACATCTGGGATGGTTGCAAAAGTGGTCAACAATTTGATACATGTCAATCTCCGAATGTATCCAAAGCTGGAAAGAAGAGAAGATCACAGAACCTGGCTAAGAGAGATTCCTTGGGAGGCAAGAAGAATGTAGAAAATTCTCCCAAGAAGTGTTTTAGAAATGAAGAGAAGACCTTGGAGTCTAAATCCAAGAAGGGTGATGCATCCAGAAGGACCACCAAGAAAACATGCTTCTACTGTGGAAAGAAAGGACACATCATGGACCTTTGTAAAGAAGCCATGAAACTAAATAGAAGTATACTGAACTCCAAAAGAAAATCAATCCAGAAGAAGAAGGGATTGATTGAAAATAAGTTGCCTAAGAGAGGTAGCTTAGCAGCATCCAAAGAACCATGTGAAACTTCCAGACTTGGGGCCACTCTTCCAAATGATTTACTTGTCATATGGCCACATCAGTTGCAACTTTCCAGAGAACTACAAAGAGTTGAAGATGAAGCTCTGGCAATTGCTAAAGCAAAATGGAAGAAGAAGGTTTCACATGAAATGTTTTGAGAACCACACCAGCACAATCATCAATGAAGATCAAATGTGCAAGTGTGAAGACTAGTGAAAATGGGACATCTCGGTTGAGAGAATCTTCTCAACCTTGTTGTTCACATTAATGAACCTAGGAGGTTCCATCTTATTCCCTTATACTCTTGGTATATACATGTGCTAACATTGCAGGGAATTGAAGATGATGATCATTCTCAACTGGAGGATGGTTTGGACAGAATGGAGTGCACCCCTTGAGGGGGAGACAATCTGAAGAAGATGGGATTCTGAGATTAATACCATCTTGAGAATAATGAAGGTATTCCAATCATACTTTCATCCCTTGTTTCTTAATTGAGTTTATCTTGTCAATTAAGGGGGAGTATGGATTGAAGACAAATGGATGAAAGGGGGAGCTATATCATTGCAATGAACTTTCTAATGAGTTTTGTGAAGTATGTGCAGGATTTAGCAATTCATTGTTATATCTGAAAAAATTTCAAACCCCTAAGCATGATCTCACATGTGTAGAGAATTATGGACAGCTTTGAATTCCTTGGTTACATCACTCTTGTTTTCTACACCGGGTTAGCCCAAGTAGACTTAGAGTTGATTTACTAAAGGTTCTTTGCTAAAGAGAACATGTGACATCATCCCTCTCTCAGTGTTTTTCAAGAAAATACTTTTCAAAGGGAGGAAGATATTTTTGAAAGTGAACCACACCACACCTTTGCATTTGATTGCCAATAAGGGGGAGAAAATATTGGCACACATATTGACTCATTCATATGTGCTAAAGGAGTGTATTGACAACAAATACAAAGGGGGAGATTGAAGTGCACTGTGTTGCATTTGTTGTAAATGAGACATGTTGTTGTCTTAAGAATGAATGTTTGTCAAGAATTGTCAAGATGTGAATGCCAAAGGTTGTGATGGTGTTGGTGGTGAAGGAGAATGGCCATGGTACTAAGATGCATGTCACTTAGGAGATTCACTAAGTGGTATTGGAAATTGTGGTTGAAACATTCTCCATGAATATCAGACGATTGTTGAACTGATCTTTAAGTTCAAAGAACTTGTATCCTGATGATACAATGTCACAACATTGATTGAAGACCATGCATTGTTTTCACAATGCATGAGGAGTTGAAAGGAGTTCCATCCACAACTACTAAGTGGATGATGTGCATTAATGAAGTCCATGCAGTATCACTTAGTGCATGTGAATGTGAAGAAGATCCAATTGATCTATGATTTGATCAATGAAGCACTTTGAAGAATTTAAGTGATTCAGTAGTTCGATTGAAGAAGAAGAACCTTCAAGAATTCACTCCTAAGTAATGAATATATGTTGAGGAGATTGGAAGAATTCTTATGAAGAAGAAATGAAGAAATGGGAGAAATGGAGAAGAATAATTTGAAGTGGCATTTGGCTTGGAAGAACTTGGGTTGGCATTTATACATTGGGAGAACTTTGTTTTCAACAAAGAGTTTATTCTGTCCTTTGCCAAAAATTCGGCCAGCCAAGGCCAGCCCACGGGTTCAACCCCAAGGCACTTGTGGGCCTAAGGCGCCACGCCCATGGGGGATCCCATGGTGCAAGCACAAGGCGGCAGGGGGCCGTGTGTAATCCCCCGAGGACACGCGGTGGTGAAACCTGCGCGCCCGAGGTGCATAGTGGGCGCTAGGAGCGCGCCCGCAGGGAGCAGAGTGGGCGCAGAGCGCGCCCGCAGAGAGAACACGGTGCGGGGCGGCACCGTGGAGGGAGAAGATTCAATCGAGGGGTTGAGGCGGCGCTAGGGTGATAAAGCGCGAGAAAAACTCTGGCCGTTACGATGTGGGACGGAAAATTTTGCCCAGGATCTGATCCTGGCCGTCCGACTCATCGCACGGACGATCTAAGCCGCACATCTGATCCCGCGCGAGATCTTCAGATCCAGGCCATCCAAAGTCTTCTGATCGCCCGATCCAATGGCCGGAGAGTTCGTCCTCTTCCTCGAGCTTCCCCGAAGCCACCCGCGTGCCTCCGTCGAACCAGGAGCAACCCGAGCACCGATTTCGAGCTCCGGGCCACCATTTTCGAAGCCGAAGGCTCCATTGAGCTCGTGTGGACTTACTGAACCGATCCATGCTTAAAAATACACATGCATGCCAGTAATGAAGATATTCGTGTTTGGCCGAGGCAAGAGAATCTGCCGAGGCTATGAATGGTTCGTGTTTTGCATGGGATGGCCAAAACAGAGGCCATGCATTCGTTCGAAAATGCATGCACGTAGAGAAAAATAAAAAGAGAAGTACCAGCGTGAAATAAAAAGAAAAACAAGATTCACAGAATCTTGAAAACCCGAAAAACTCGGGGATTTGAGTTGTATCTCTACGCGGATGAACCGCCTCTGCCTCGCCTATAAAAGAAGAGCCCAAGGCTCCAAAGAAGCTTGTTGAAACTCTGTTGAAAATCCGGAGTCCCGTGAGTGCACCTTGTGCCTCGCGAAGCCGAAGCCCCGCGCAAATACCACTTGCGCGGCTGAAGTTCCAGAGCCACCCGAGGCTCTGAAGGAGGTCCCTGCCCGCGTACTCGCGCGGCAGAAGGAGCCCTCTCTGCCCGCACCCTTGCGCGACAGGAGGTAGACCCCGCGGGTGTTGCACTTGCACGCCCCGCGGCAGGAGGGGCTTGCGCGCCCTGCGGCTTGGTGCCTTGCACCCAAGGCTTACGCGGTCCTTGAGGCCCGTGACACCTTGTGCGGCTGCCCCTTGCACCAAGGCCTTGTGTGTGTGCTAAGTGAACAAGAAGACCACAACTAAACCTAAGTTAGTGTGTGCCAAAGAAAGAAGAGGTCGTAGCCAAGTTGTGTGTGCAAAGTGCAAATACACCCTACGGGCATTTATTGTGTGCAAGAAGAGGAAGGTCACTACAAGTGTATGCTAAGTGAAGAATTTGTGTGTGCAAATTAAAGAAGTGGCTGAACCTATGTGTATGCTCTAAGTGGAGTGAACACACATTGAAGAAGTAAGAAGTTGACCCACACTAAAGTATAATACACTTTTAAGTGTGTAAACAAATTGGATAAAGTGTGTAAAGTTCAAGGAAGGTGTGTGCTTGAAGTGATTACACCCTTTGTGGGTCTACTGCACCAAGAAGAGGAAAGGAAGAGTGCATGCTTGCATGCATGCACGTGCACACGTGAACAAAGTCAAAAATAAGTGGTGTGCATTTGAGTTGTCCAAGACCAGGAGGTTCTTGAAGAATTGAGAAGGCCATGCTATCAGTGCATGAGGATGAAGAGCTGCCATGCACTCAGTGCATGAAGTTGTTTTGAACTAAGACTGGACCAGACTGAAGTTAAAGACATCATTTGTCTGAGTATTCAGTAGTTAGAGAGAAGTCAGGTCATCCTTAGAAGAAGGAGATAAATCCTGAGCAAGATGAGAAGACCTGATCATCACAAGTGATCAGAGGTACAGAGCAAGGCCAGCAGCTTTTATCCCAGGCTGCTGAGGATACTTGAAGAAGCTTAAAGAGAAGAAGAGCTACTCGTGTGACTCGAGGAGCCAAGAGAAGACCCTGTCGGACTCAGGGAGAAGAAGTCTTCAGTGGGATTCTGGAGCAGGCCAGTGGGACTCTGGTAACACTGTGGGACGCAGTATAAAGACCCTCCTGTGGGACTCAGGAGAGATACAGTGGGACTCTGTATCGACCATTGTAATTTTAACAGGTTATAATGGAGAATCCATGTTGGGAGAGCATGGCAAGGATGTAGGCCTTTGGTGCCGAACCTTGTAAATCCTTGTGTCCAGTGCCTTTACATTTACTGCATCATTCGTGGAAAGGTGAGAGATACAAGAAGAGTGGATCGAGGCTTTAACCAGCCATAGAGGTTTAATTGATTAAGAATCAATTAGTAAAAAGTTTTAAAGGATCACTGATTCACCCCCTCCCCCTCTCAGTGATTCACACTGATCTGGGCACTTCACATACAACAACTACTTAACTGTTATATTATAATTGTCATATTTGATGATTTCTATATGTTACTATGTGGTTCTATGTTGTGTGGTATAGAGGATGGGTATGTAACAATTCGTGGACCCTATGATGTGTAGTCCAGGAAAGATAATGTTAATCATTTATAGGAGAGGTTGAATGCATCGTAAAAGTGGTTGAATTATTATTCGTATCATTGGAGGTGGTACTTGTATTTTGATGTTTTGGACCATGTATTCATGAAGTCCTACCCATGATGTGTGCAGTAGAGGTTTGGAAGAGAGAATAATAATTTCCCCATGTTATTTTTGGGATTTTAAGTTGTTGGGGAATTTTGGAAAGGTGGTGTGTCAGTTTTCATTTCATCCACAACTAGAGAGGATACACGATGTCTTCCATAGCTCTTAGCTTTATCTGTATCTTCATGAAAACTCACATGACATTGACTATAGAGAAATTGATATCGATGATTATAATAAATTCATAGAGATTATAGAAGATATATAGGATCACTAAGATAAGGTGTGATGTGGAATGATCATTCACATTATTGATATGTTGTGGAGGAATGGTGGCCTTGAGGGCTGTACATGGGATGAACTGATGTAAATTAATATATAGTAATCATAAAAAAATTTAATTTCTTTTTTTATGATTTTATTTTGATGTGATTTATGGACCATTTGGTTTAATGATGTTTTCCCCCCCTTTTGTGATGTTTCTGTGTGATGTGTGATAATGTTCTGTCATATAAAAAGGCGAGGAAATGATACCTATTTGAGTCGCATTATAATACAATAAAATTAAAACCATAAGGGTGAGTTAGTTATGGTCAGGGTGGATAGTATCTTAACATGGAGGACAAAAATATATGATTCATATATTTAGGATGTTCTAGATTATTGGTTGTTAGGGTCGATGGTTTGGGCTATGTAGAGGTTATATGGTTGTGTTGATGTGTTAGTTTGATGGTGAGTATGTGTGAGATATTTTTTATCCATTTGGTTTAATATTTTTGTCTGGTTGTAGTATTTTAGGTAACATAAGTTCCTTGAGAGGTATCTTGTGTGTGGGTTTTTCAAAAACCGTTCCATCTTAGATTGGTTTTATATTGTTGAGGAGAAGAATCATTTGAGAGGTATCTGATTTTCCAGACCATACCTTCCTAGCTAGTTTCCTTTATAGTTTTGGATATTTGATATTTTTCAAGTCAGGGCTTGAGAATGTTTTGGAAGTTTCCATGGAAGGCTAGGTATTCATGAGTGATACAACTAGAAATTCATGTTGTGTAATTTTTAAATTATGTGAACTGATGATTCAATGTTTCTGTAGTGAGTTATTTTGTGTATTATACAATGTTAATTAGTATTCCATGAAATGAGTAAATTCACTATAAAGGGAATTTATAGTTTGTAATAAATAATGGTCATGGGGAATCATTTTCATAGAATGATTGAATTTTCATTGAACCTTTTGATTAGAAACAATGTACAGTTTACATGAAATGAAAATAGAGGGATTCAATGTTTTATGTTTATTTGCTAGAAAATTATTTTCATTTTTTCTCTTATTACTTGTCTATCATTCCAGATGATCACTATAAATTTCAGTAGAATACTCTCTCCCCCTATATCCCACATCAATTTATTAGTTATTATCATTATTGGTTTGTGATCCAATGTGACTACATTCTCTTTTCCCTTGGGGTTTCTCTTATTATTTTTTTGGGATTCTCTACAATGATGTTAATTTTACTGAATTCAATTTTTCTATGATTTTTTGGAGATTTTATATTTTGAATATTTATATAATGATTAATGTGTGTGGTTATTGTTTTCAATAATTTATCCGTTTCCCTTTGGTGTGTAGAATGTTGGAAAAACTTCATTGAGTTACACAATCCAACATTTATTTGAATTATGTACCATGTAAAAGGGGTTTACACTATATAATAATTGACTTAAGTTTTTTTTGGATTTATAAAAGATAAATAATTGGATAATTTTAATATAAGGGAAAAAAGAGAACGATTCAAATGTTTTTATAGCATTTTTATTATTTTGTTATTTTATTTTTATGGGATTTAATTCACCGTAGAAAATTATGGTTATTATGGGATTTGTATGGGATAGATTAAATATTTTGTGACTGTTGTTTTTGTTGTGATTGTTGACATATCAACCTAAAATATAAATTTGATAAAAACTTATATTTGGCTACAGAAATGGATTCCAAAGTATTATGTCTTGTGTTATGAAACCCCTAAAAATGTAAATTTTATAAAAACTCCCTCTGTTATATAAATATAATTGTCCTTGGTGTGTTGTGATGTGTGGTAATTCTTGTGTGGAATAAATATGTCATTACGAGGTGTTGTGCTGCAGATGGTTAAGATGTGGTTAGGTATGTGGGTGGGGATGTGTGTTTGAAAAGTGATGTGGGGATGATGTGTGAGATTTCATCATGACATTGGGATGGTGAGGTGGTTCTTGTTTGGCTATGCTTTTGGGGTGGTGAGATGGTCTTTGTGTGACCATACTTTTTTTGTGGGGAGGCTGTGGGTTTTTTCTATGATTTTTGGGTGGTGACGTGATAATTGTTTTTTCATTCTTTTGGGGAATCTCGGTTATAGTATGATGGGGATAATTGGATAGTTTTGATATGTGGTTTATTTATTATTGAATTCAGAGTTATGATTGATTATAATATAATAAATAATAAAATTGATGGGGTTTGGTTTGGTAAATGGGATGGTAATGAATGAAGAAAAAATAATTGATGGGATGTGTGGAAAATTATTTTTTAAGCTTAATACTTATACTAATGGGTTGGATAATGGAAATTGGTTTGAAATTTGAAATGTTGATTGTGTATTGTGGTGTGTGATGATACATATTTATTGTTGAATGAAAAAGTGATAACGATGTGATTTGGTTAGTCATTAGTTGTGATCCACATGTTGGTATGTGGTGTGGATATTTGAATTTACATCCATATTCCTTTCGATTTTAATACACACCGCACCAATGTCGAGTACTATATATAAAGACCAATATATTCCCATAAGTGGATGTGTTCCCCCAACATTGTAGTGATGAGGATAGAAGGATGGATACATGATCTTCCCCTATCTCTATTATGTTCCATTATATATAAAAATTATATGATGGAAAACGTTTTATTAGCACACTAATAAAAAACCACGGTGTTTTCCAGTATGTTGTGATGTTATTTTGATTTGTGGTAGTATCATAGGTGATTTTGGGTGATATGTGATATAACCATATTATAAAGTAGTGGACATGGTGTCTTCATGTGAGATACGATGTGATTGTGCAATGGGGACACAAATAGTGGTGGTATTTCATGGTAGGAGGAGGTAATGATGTTTATGTCCATTGTGTTTATGATAACCTACTACTATGGTAATGGTGGTGATATGATGAGTCATGTGTCAACAGGCATTACGTGATGTAACCATGCTATGTGGTAATGGAACTAGTGTCTACGAGCATGATTTAATGGTATAGTTCTATGGGCCGATGGAAAATGTTATTTGGATGAGATGGGAGATATATGATGAATTGTGCTTGGGTGTGATAGGGTAAAATCAGTGGAAAAGTAGTATTTTGTACCCTTTCATTGATATTATTCTTTTTCTATTATCATAAATGGCTTGTACAATTTAGAGAATGTGTCTTGGAGATGTTGGGATGGATAGTTTTACTATTTAGGTGCATTTTGTTCTACGATTTCCTCATCTGTGAATAAGTATTCTTATTTCAAAAGACAATGAGAGACTTTTTTTCCTACTTAGTATACTCATGTGTTCGACCTATGTTCATAGAATTATTTATGGTTTCAAGGGGGACTTTGTGGACTATTATTGACATTAAAATATCATATCATTGAAAAGTTATTTTTTAATTTATTATCTTTACATTTGGGTTCAATACATATGGATACATCTATCTATACAATTTCTATTTATAAATACATTGTATGATTGATTTGGATCTGTTATGTATATTTCCATAGAGTTTCATGTGGATTATTGATCTTATATCTCAATTATATTTTATTATAGTGGATAATATATCCCACATCATTGGATTTTTTATCATCGGTACTCGTTTCCGACTCGAAGAAAACCTTTTCCAAGACGTCGGGGTCATTATCTCTCTCCCCTCATTATGGTATCTCTGGAAAGAGGGGTTTAGGATATACATCATATTTTTGTGAGTGATAAGGTAAAATAGAAAATTTTATATTACAATTTAATAATGATAAATATTCCATCAATATCAGTATTATTTCCATTGTATCACACATATTTATCCCAACTATATTCTAGGTATAACATTAAATAAAAATGTCTAACATCGCATCATGAGGCGGTAGTACACCATATACATGGGTGAAGTAATCACATAACCTAGTTAATTTAAATAAATAAAAATGTATATATGATATAACCTAACCCCACAAGATTACACGACTAGCTTCTTTTTAAATAATTTAATATATTATGTTGTACGTAACATCGAGTTCGAGCACATCATAACCTCTCAAACTATCCATTTAAAGTGATGTTATGAAAATAATTTACAAAATTATGAAATTTATAAATATTATTTTTAAAAATATAAAACTATTTATAGATTGTAATATTAATATTATCTTAGGGGGAATATTTACAATTTTTATGAAAATTATCAATTATTGATGAATAGTAAAAATACATTATTATTGTTAAAACCCATATATTTCATTTGAATAATTATTTCTATGTAAATTGATTATAATGTAAAAATAGATAAATACAACATATATTAATCCAATATATTTCATTGTAATTTTTTTATAATATATTTAGATAGAAAAATGTATCTAATATTTGAATGTCTCTTTTACCTGCCTTCAGCCACCTTTATTGGATTTGTATTAAAAATAATTTTACAGCATTTGTGAATTTAATTTCAGAAAATTGATATACATGGTTGTAATCATTATAAAAATTGTGGTGTTATAGTATCAAAATAACTTTTTGGGAACAATAAATTTTAACTTTAATTTACCATTATTAAAAGTAAATAACATAATTAAAGGTAAAAATAATATAATCAAAATTTAATATTACCACCACACTTGTAATAAAAAATTTGGATAATTACTTTTCTCCCAAAATAATCCAAGGATTAAAACAATAATCATTTAATGCCACTACTTTAATATTAGTACATTTATTATATTTTATTTAATGAAGACTTAAAATGACATAATAAAATTTTAATTACAATATAATTTTTATTATTATGTAATATAACGGATACGGTTGACTATAAATATTATATTGTAATATAAAATTACTATAGATATCAAATAAATATAATTATAATTTTTATGGATTAAACAATTACCATTAATGATGTCCCAATAGTGAAATAGAAATTTTTTAATTAACCAAAACACCAAATCCATGATATTATAAATATTAAAATAAATACAATTTAAATTTATTATTTATATAAAAGAATTTTATTAATAAAAAATAAATTTTATTGACATATTAAAATAATTTTTTTTTAAATTATCAGGATGTTATTTTTTAAAAAAAAAATGAAAATATTGAATATAAAAAAATTAGAATAAATGATACTTTAAAATAAATTAAATTTATTAAATGTTATAAAATTCATAAAAATATAATTTCTTCCAACTAATTAGGATATTTATAAATATATAATAAATTATCCTATTGAGATTATTTTTGTATCTTTGAGTAATTATTTACCCTTTTGTAAAAAGACCAAGTAGACATGAGAATGTCAAATTGTATAACAAAAGGTTAAACACAAATGATATAGTTACTTTTGTGACATAAAATTATCTAAAAATAATTAGATGAGATGATTAAGGACAATAACAATATTATACTACAATTATCTCAATTTTAAGCTCTTGTATATAGAAAATAAATTTACAATAAAAAAATTGTTTTCGAGTTTCCAAAAGTTCCCCTCCTCTCTATTATAAAAATGACCCATCCTTCCCATTTTTTATCCCCTCTAAAATAATTTTTATATTACAATGCCAAACCAATTATCTTTCCAACATACCTCACATCACCCCAGAAGTTATACATTGGCTAGAATGCAATCTTAGGGAGTCTGTTTGTTAAAATCAAAAGGAGATTCTCAATAGTGAGGTAATTATATTACAAATTCCATTAAATTTATTTCATTCTTATACATCCTCCATCTATGTTGGTTACATACTAATGTGATATCTATAGTATAATATATAAAATGATATTTTATTTTTATTCTCATAAAACCATATTCCTCTTTATATCCTTCCGTCAAATAGAAATATCACAATGCGCGTGTATATATGGTTTACCGTCTCCACATCATGGTGTAATTTATTATTCAAAAATGCAATATTTAGATTGTTATAATGATAAAAATTTTGGATAAAAATAATAAATATAACATTATAATGATGTATTATTATTAATATACCTTTTAATTACATTCATTTTAATAGTAAAGGGAATGATATTATCACTTATGCATATGTACGACCTTCCGTATCCACGATGCAGTGAGATTCATTCTCTAAGTTAACCATTAAAGAAATATTATAAAATATATAAGTTGATTAAAATTATTAATTAGTAAACTATAAAATTATTTTTATGAATAAAATACATCACATACCTAACAAACATGACTTACACACCAAAACATGCATAGTAAAATGAAGTAGTTTACACCTAATACAATGTTACAAGTAAGGTATTATTAACAAATTGATATAAGAGGATAATATATGATATCATAAATTTTGATATGGTTATTTTTATGGTATAATCTAATAGAATACATTAACTGTTGTACATAAGGTTAAAGCACCATTGACTCAAGTATAGTACAATTTAGTTTTTAATTTCACAATCTCATTAATATCTGATGTTGTTTTTACATAAGTATCTACTAGGAAATATTTATCATCCATGTCAATGTTTTTTAAAATATATTTCGTAATATTATCATAAAACTATTAAATAAATTTTAACCTTGTTTTACCTTTTAAAATTTCTTTTGATAATAATCTCTCCATAATTTTCTAAAGAAGGTACATTTTGTCCCTTTTCGACAAATTAAGAAGAGAACATACATTATCTTATACAGTGCGAAAGGGTATTTTACACCATTATAAGGGCTTAACATTTTATTCATACCTAATAAGATTACATGTTTATTTTCAAAATAAATGTTTTTATTAAAATTTCCTTTCTGTTAAATAAATTCAATGTTAAAAATGGATATTTCTCTCCAAGAGATTTAATGAATTTATAATATATTTTTTCATATATGTTAAATAATTTATTAGATTTTATGATTAATTGAGGATAATTAATTATAAATACATATTTCATATTTTATTGAATAGATTATGATATATGTGATAGAGGATTGAGAAATTTGATGCCATTTATTTTTATGGTTAATTTATTTAAATTTCATATGGTAGTTTTAATAAAAATAACTATATAATGTTTTACCTATTCATAAGAGGAATGTATTGAAATTAGTAAGTGGCACGAGGGGACCTCTATAGACCCTCGATGTAATGGCATGTCTCAGGATACAAACTAGTGTCTTGGAATTTTGATTCGATGGTATGGTTATGTATAGTCTTGGCATGAGGCCTTGACAGTATGGTTAAGATGTATGACCTTAGGGATTTCCCCAATAAAATATTAATTAATTATATTACATATAATTATTCTACAAGTAGAACAACCTTGTTAATGTTTAAATGGAATTATTTTATTTATTAATTATATATTATGGGGAATATTTTTTTTAAAAGGACTGTGTTTCAATTTTATATCTTTCCTTAAAAGAATATTCTTATTTATGATAACTTATTTTATATAGTTCATCCTTACTAAGCATCTGAGATCACCATTTTCTTATGTTTATTTTCACCATGATGAGAAGACTTATATTATGACAGACATGTATGGATAGTCTAAGGGGTATAATTTTTTCCAATAGGATAATATTTTGTTTTTCATTTTATGATGTAATGTAAAACCAATGTTTGTTTCTATTTTTCCTATATCTACTAAACTAATCGGTTCATCAAGATTTTATTTCTTATGATCATTACAGTGTCAAAAAGTAAAGCACTAACTATGGGAAACTAGAGTCTCGGTATTATAATTGGTATTAGTGGAATTTTAGTAAATACAGTGGAAACTATATTTATAAAATAATGTAACAGGGGGACACTACCCCTATGATAGACCACAAAGATAAATATATAAAATCATAATGTAATTATGGTAATTTATATATTATGTGGGTATTCATAGAAAATACATCCCTACTTAGATACAACAAAATGACATGGTTCTGGAATGGATGTATATATGATTAATAACATCGACAAGGGGTTCCATCCTTCACTCGAGGTAACCTGGTACCCGATAATGGGCCTTAATGGGAACCTGGTTTGACCATCCCATGAGATATACTAAGTATAAATTACTTTTTCATTACAAAATAATATGAAGGATTTACATGTAAAATTTTCTACAATGAACCGATTTTTATGATTATTAATTATATATGAATATTTTTTCTAATTTATATTAATCATCGTACTATATTTGAATTGTTCATAATAATTCATAACCTAATCTATTGTATTACATTTTATATAATTGACAACTTGTGGAAGGAATTGAATGTGTATCAATCCATGTAATCCAAGTAGTTATTTACCTCATATTTATGATAATGATAGTGGTGATTATGATAAAATTAGTATTAGATAAATTTTATCTATAATGCGATAGCTGACTAATTTTATGAACAATAACCCTACCCATGTAGGGAACTATAATCCACAATTTGAAGGATCGGTGTTAGACCTATACAAGAGTCATGATTCTTGAGCACTACATGGGAATAAAAAAATATAATTTTACTAGAATAGTGGATAAGTCCTTTAGGGAAAATATTTTATGTCTTTTTTGAGTAACAAAAGACAAAATGTTTTTATGTCATTATATCTTATATCAAGAGATTCAAATAAATTATGGCCATTAATTAATCTCTTAATTAGGGATGAATTGTAATGAAATATGGAATATTGGAAATGTAAAGAACTCCTCCAATAGAAATAATTTCATTATGACCTATGAGTCGGTAGGGATAAGAAATTTCTGAGTCTGAGGTAAATGGAGGCTGAAAATGTGGAATTTATGAAGATAACATCACATGGTTATGAAGGTATACTAAAGAGTAAATATTTTACCAATAGAGAAAGATTCATAAATTCATTGACAGGTTAAATCGATTCCCCAATCAGTAATACATTCAAAATCATTCTCATCTTATGGAGACATAGTCTTATGTTCTAAAATGAAAATTTTTTATTCTATATGTATTTTTAAATTAATGAAAAGAACGAGAAGAAGCGGTTTTTTTTTCAACACTCTAAAAAGGATAAAAGATAATGAAGGGAAATTTTTTCTCTCTACCCTGCAGTATTCGTGTGAAGAAACACCCCAGTACATTCCTAAAGGTGATTAGAGTTTATTAAATTTGTGGAGAAAGGGACTACAAAGAGCTTGATAGAAAGGGAATAAATTACTCAACCAATGTTAAATGAGGCAATTTTAAAGAGTTGGGAAATTATGAAAATTATTTTCCCATTCGTCAAGGAAAATTTACACTTAAAATTAAATGGAGAAATAGCAAGATTTTTATATCACAACTATTGATATTGAAGTTCCTAATGATTTGGTCACAGGTACATTAATAATTTTCTCAAATTTATCTAATGATTTTTTTAATTTAGTATCCGCATAATAATTTACATCTTCTTAGTTTTCATAAAAAAATTTGATATTTTTAATTCACATTAACATGGGATTTTTTAGTCAAAACCCCTCAGGTAACACTCATTACAACAATTATTTATCAATAAGTTCTATTATAGAATATAAATATAATTTATTAGTAAAATTTATAATCATACATATGGTATAACATGATATTATACATAGTTTGTACATAAAATAAAAATATGATGTAAAATATTATTGGATGAAAAAAAGTTTCAGTTTGCACATAATATGTAAAACCCGTTATCCTTAGAGAAGGATCATCATAACTATAGTCTTCTGAAAATCCATTTCCAGTTGATTTATTAATGATATTATTTGAGAGGAATAGTAAATAACATCTAGATTTTATGAATGGAATATTAAAAATGGGGATGTATCTATTGTAATGGAATACATTGATGTTTCTTCATGAAGATCTCCCCAGAAACCATTGGGAGAAAGATGATGATTTTGTAATTGATTTAATTTATGGTGTATTACTATTCTAAAATACTCCATATAGAATGGATATAATATAATTAGTAGAGTTGAAGAAACAAATGGAGGAGTTGAGTAATAAAGGATTTATTTTCTCCTGTGTTTCACCATGGGGAGCTAGTGTTTTTTTTATTTAGAAAGATGGATCAATGAGGATGTGCTTTGAATATAGAGAAATCAATGCTATTATAAAAAATAACAAGTATCCTCTCCTACTAATTGAAGAGTGTTTTTATAAAATTTATTGAGATCAATATTTTTTTCAAAATTGAGATTAATTATGGATATCATGAATTGTGTGTAAAGATGTAATATATTCTAAATACATCATTCCAAACTAGTTTCAGACATTAGAATTTTACAATAATGTAGTTTGAACTAACTATTACACCCTCTGTTTTCATGGATATAAAGAACTGTGTGTTCAAATAAAATATTGATGATTTTTTCATATTATTTATTAATGATATATTGTTATACTACAAAAGCTATGAATACTAAAGAACCAGTTTTAGATTTTTCTGTAGACTCTTTGATGAAATGAGCCATATGGTAAGTTTAGTTAGTGTGAATTTTGGCAAAAAGTAATTTAGTTTCATGGATATATTGTCTATATAGAGGGAATATCTATTGATCTTACAAATAAAAATACTATCCATTAATGTACAACACTACCAATTATTACTGAGGTCCACAATTATATTGGTTTAGCTGGTTACTATCAGTATTTCATATAAACTATTTTTTAGTAGGAAACCCCATTAACAAAGAGAACATGTAATGGGTTAAAATTCATTAGGAAAAAAGAGTGTGATGAAAGGTTTAAGGAATTGAAGATAATATTATTCAATGATACTATATTGCATTATCATATTGGAATGATGCGATTAGGTTTTATAGTGATGCATTAAGGAAATGACTTAATTGTGTTAGTATGGAATATTATATGGTTATTTCACATGCATAAACACAATTAATGTTTTTTAAACCAAATTACCCATCATATGATCATGATTTAGTTGAAATAATATTTTCTATGATGATATTGATACAATATATAAATGGTAAAATATCTAAGATATATAATGATCACAAGAGGTTGAAATATATTTTATTATATACATAACTAAACATGAGAAAAAGGAAATGGCATCAGATACTCAAAAATTATGACATCACAATACACTACCCCCCAAGGTAGGAAAATAAGGTTTTATATGCTTCATGTAGGAAAAACCATGGAGTTCTAAATAATATGATATTTTGAATGGAATCTATGTTCATGGATCTAGTAAATATCGAAATGGGAATTATCATGGAATGTAAAAAATCAAAAAAATTTCAAACGGTTTCCAAACCATATTTACTGTATATTTTTAAAATTCCGCAAACTGATGATGAGGAGTTTCAAAAATATATTAATTCTGTGATTGAAGTGAGATTGATTGAATTCTTATATAAAGAAGAAAATTTGAAATTTAGGGAGTGGATGTCTGTTCTCGATATAAATAATATGAAAAATAGAATAATTGGCTGATTATCATATCTCTAATTTGTCTATACACTCCGGTGGCACTATGATTTATAACGTTTTTAAAGATAATTTTTGGTGGGACAACATGAAGATGTTGATTGCTTATTATGTTTCAAGATACATGGATTTTCAACAAGATAAATCTTGAATAAAACATAATAAAGAGCCATGTAACCTCATACTATGCCTTTGTATAAATGGGATGATATTACAATGGAAATTTTCATGGGTCTAACAAAGGCTCCCTAAAAATTATTTGATATAGGTTATTGTAAACCATATTACAAAATAATCACATTTTATTACAATAACAGTATATATTCATCTTGGATGTTCAACCAGACTATATATTAATGATGTTTTAGGACATCATGACAGACCCCTATCGATTTTGCAAACCCTGATCCTCATTTTATAATAATATTCTAGAAAAGTATTTAGAAGTCCTTAGATATTAATCTTTGTTTGATCACTCCCTATAACACTCAAAATGATAGACAATCAGAATGGACCATCCAATCTTTAAACTACAAGTAGATTTATTTCTCACCTAACATTCAAGGTTTGATTGATCAATATTTACCACTAGTAGAATTTTCCTATAGAAATATCTTCCATTCAAGTATTCAAATGGAACCATATAAAGCATTATATGGAAATATATTTCATAAAAAAACATGACAAGATGATGTTAGTGAATAAGGACTTATAGTCCCATAAAATATAGAGCAAACAATTGAAAATGTTGATGATTATTCAACCCATATCAAAACATCTCATTATATGAAAAAGAGTAATGCTGAATACCGAGTAAAGGATAAGGAATTTTAAGTAGGAGATCACTTTTTCTTGAAGTTTCCTCCACGGAAGGGTGATATATGATTTTTTAATAAGGTTAAATTAAATCCCAATTACATTATATCATTCAAATTTATATAATGGATTGGAGATATAGATTAATATTTTGAATTTCCACCAAGCCACTCTAATGTTTATGATGTGCTCCATATATAATTTTAATAGAAAAACCATGCTCAACCCAAAAAACGTACTCACCAATGAAGAAAAAATAATAGGATCACAATCTATCTAATTTTCATTATCCCATAACGTTTCCTGATAATAGAGAACAAGTTTTTCTAAATTGGATGACTCATCTGCAAAATGTTCTTTAGAGAAACCATTAAATTGAAGAGGTTACATGGGAAATTATAGAACTTATGATGAAAAAATACACAAATATTTTTTTGAAGTGAGATTATAGAAATTTCATGGTGAATGTTTTTTTATAGAGGGAATAATGTTCCATCTAGAGCGTCCATAATATGATTCTTTTTAAATAATTTTACTGATTTTGTTTGCACACAACACCAAATTTTAGTGCACCATTACCTATGAAACTTTCCATTTAAAAATTTATTACGAATAATATTTTAAAAATTATGATATTTATTAATTTTTTTCGAAATATTTGACAATTTTTACTTTTAATATCATAAATATATTTGGGTGATTTTTTTTTGTATTTTTATAAAGTGTTTCAATTTTTGATTAATTTTGAAAAATACTGCGTTGCATTTAGAAAACCAATTTTTTCATTCAAATAAGTATTCCTCTATAAATTGATTATGTATTTACTATTTATAAATAATATACTTATTAATAAAAAATAATTAGAATAATTTTATAATATAATTAAATATAAAGATTTATTGAACTTTTGAAAGTCTCTTTTACTCACGTTCTAGCCACATCTACGTGATTTTCATTAAATATAATTTTACCACTTCTATTAATTTAATTTCAAAAAAATGACATGAATGGTTGAAATCAAAATGAAAAATATTCTCTAATAGGATCCAAATTATTTTTGGAGAATTGTATATTTTGGATTTTATTTACCACTGTTAATGGTGAATAGGGTAATTAATGGTAAAAATAATAATATAATAATATAATTTTACCCTAACACTTGTCATAATTTAATTGGATAAGATTTATTGACCAATGTATTGACATGGTAGAAAATATGATCCTTTTTATACCACTTGTGATCGATTAAGATAGTTATTATATTATATTTAATGAATAGATAAAAATGTCACATTTAAATTTTAATAACTATATCATTTTTAATATTATGTTATATATGATATATGGTCAACTATAAATTTTATTTAGAAATATAAAATAAATATGTACATAATTTTATTATATTTATAATATTTATATATAAAATAATAATTGTTAATGATGAACCAATAGTGTAAGAAACATTATTTTATTAATAGAAATAGAAAATAAATGGTATAAAAAATATTAAAATAAATATAATTTTACATCACTTTATATATCCACTGATTTTATAGAAAAAATAAACATTTTAATGGAATATTGGAATTATTGGTTTGAATTTATTTTTTTTTATATTTTTGGACATAAAAATATTGAATAGTATAAAAATTCACATAAATGATACTTTATAATAAATAACTATTTACTAAATGTTATAAAATTCAAAAAAATACTAGGATATATCAAATAAATAGGATAGTTTTTTATATTTTATAAATAATCCATTTGGGTTTTTTTAAAATTTTATATTAACTTTATTAACCCTATTATATAAACAGACAAGTATACATAATTAGAGTTAAACTATTTAAAAAAGGGTTAAACCCACATGATATGGTTACTTTTTATCATAATCACGTATAAAATTAAATGGATTGGTGGATTTATATTGATAATAATATTAGACACAAAATAACCCAATGTGGATCTATTTTAAACTAAAAATAAATTTATAATAAATTAATAGTTTGGTGTTTGCAAAAGATCCCCTCTCCTCTATTATAATTAGGAACATCTTAATCTATTCTATTCACCCCTCGATATCAATTTGGTTAAGACAAACTCTTCCCTAATATCCTAAAAACATCCATAAATTCATCCTATAAGTCATACATTAGAAATAAATCCATCATACGGAGTGTTTTTGTGTAAATCAGAAGGAGACACTCAATGAAGAGGTAATTGTTTTTCAAATTCCTTTCAATTTATATTCTTCGCCTACATCCTTATCAAATTTTTTATCCATAATATTGTAATATATAAATTATCACATAAATTCTAGGATATTATTATAATTATGATACAACCATAAACCTATTTTTATCCATCATATGAATAATAATATAACCATGAATGTGTATATACATCTTACCGCCTCAACGGTGTGCTGTAATTCATTAATAAATACTAATTTATTTGGATATGTATAATGAAGAGTATAATGTATATAATAAATTAATATAACATGATAATTATAATTTATAATTAATATATCATCCTATTAAATACTATGTATCTATTAAAGGGAATTTTACCTTCACTAATGCGTTTTCACAACCTAACATCTACACAACACAATGTGATTCATTCTCTACATTAACATTAAAGAATGATAATAAAAATTATATGATGATTCCAAATAATAATTATATACATTATATCCTTATTTATAGGAATAAAATATATCCTATTCATAATAACATGACTTAGAATACAAAACATGCATATGAAAAAGAAGCAGTTATCACCGGAAGCAATGGTACTACTGAAATATTATTAACAAAAAATTATAGGAGGATCATATATCATATTGTAAAAATGGATATGGTTATGGTATATCTTAATAACATAATTGAACAATTTTAAAAGATGTTAACACAACCTCTACAGGTATGTGTTAATATCCCAATCTCATTTTTATTCGAGGATGTTTATACATATGTATCTAATGGGACATCATTATCATCAGTGTCTGTATGACATAAAATATATTTAGAAAACTATTTACAATTATTACATTTATATTTTCCCATGTCTTAATATTAAAAAAAAAATTAAATGTAATATTTCAGTAATTTTTTGGATGAGGTACTTTATGAACCATTTCGAAAAAATTAAGAAAATTGTTTTTTAACATATATGACATGACTGTCTATTTTTTTCTATTATGATGCCATACCATTTTAAAGCATACCTTAAAATCATAAAATTTTATATTCATAAAAAAAATTTATTTTATAATTGAACGAATTTTAATTTATTTCAATATAGAAAAGGGATATTACATTGAAAGAGTTTTTTTGAATTTAATATATTGATATCTTCAATGTTAATAGAATGTATTGGATTTTATGCTTATTTCAGTTTGAATTTTTTGAAATACTATATTCAATATTGTGTTAATGAATTTTGGATATCCTTTACCTTAGATTGGAAATTTTTGATACCATTCTTGGGTTTTGGTTAAAGTTTTATCACATCATAGGCTTGTTTTAATACTAATGTTTAGGATATGTTTTAACATTTTCAAAAGATAAATTCATTGGACTTAGTAAGTGATGGGTGGTGCACGCTATAGCCCCTTGATGCATATTTAGGTCTCATTAGATAAAACATTGTCTTTGAGTGAGGCTTTGATTGTATGGGTTGTTATGTTTTGTTTAATAAGCCTTTATAGTACGGTTAAGATGTATGACATATTTAATTTCAACATTATGATATTTGTAATTTATACTACATCGGATTATTTGACTAGTAGAATATTAATGTTTAAGTTTAAATGAAATTATTTGATTTATCATTTCATTATTATGATGATAGTTATGTTTAATATCCTTTTATATCAATTTTATATATTTCCTTAACAGTTTATGCTTATTTATGAATGCTTATATTATATTGTTCATCCTTACTGAGCATCTGAGATCATCATTTTCATATGATTCATTTTCCCCTAGGATGTGATGAAGTATACTATGACTGACCAAGAGGTGATGTCTGAGATATATAAGGGTTTTCAAATAATAAAATATGTTATTTTAAATTTCGTTATGTAAATTATAAACTATGATTATATATAGATTTTCCTAGGCTACTAAATAGATCAGTCTATTTGGATTTGATTTCTTATGATCATGCAAATGTAATAAAAAATGTACTGAATCTAGGTAACTATGGTTGTGGAATTAAATAGAATAACTCTTTAGGTATAATAATGTTATAAATATTACATATATAAATTCTATCCAAAATCATGTCCATCCATGAGAGGTGGTAATGAAAAAATAAAGGACATTAATTCATATAGTGGTAGTCCGCCAATGACATGAATAATGATTTTGTATCTTATTTGGTGGAAGTGGATATGGTTTTACTTCATGAAATTACCATAAACATATTTCATTATATTGAATTTGGTTATTCTTTATACGATCATTATTTAATAATAATTTATAGATGAGGAAAAAATGAAATAAAATTTCTTTTTGGAGAATGTTACCTCTTCTTCAGGTAACACCCTTAGGTTTGAAAAAAAATCAATCCAAGGATTTCATAAGACATTAAATAATGATTCTAAAATTATAGGATGAACTTTTGGATATGATATGGTGTGAACATATTTCATTAACAGTTTGAATAAGATACTAAAAAATAAAGTCTTTTATAAATAATGAAGTGAGACATTTTTTGTAAATACCCAAAAGTATTTCATATAGGGAGGTCACTCTCACCACATATGCATCAAAAATTGATAAAAATGGATGTTAGGGATGATATTGTATGTAATCAGCCCACATTATAAAAAAGAAATGTTTTAATATTTTATTCTATATCCATTATGTTTCTCTAACTTATATCATTTTAATTTTTAATAGGGAAAATATGTTTTTAACCTAGGTAATTTAACATTTAAACCTAGAATAAAAATCCCATTATTAGATAATTTATACCATATTATTATAAATATAAAATAAAAAATATTAACTAAAATTCCTTTTATTGTTGAATGTTAATTTTATCCCGAGGGAATATAACACACAAAAACCCATTATAACCATAATCATGGAAATTAATTTTTAACTATCTTTAGTAATCATTATGGTAAAAAATTTATAACTAAATTGTTATAAAATATAAAAAATTATTTTTAAAATTTATTAATTGAGTTTAAAATTTTCCAATAACTTATGTGAAAATTTTTAATTTAAAATTAACCCCATATACAAGATGGGAATTCTGTTTTCTGAAAGGAAAATTTTTAAATATTTGCAATGTTTTCATATACAATTTCAGTAGGAAAATTATTCCAGTGAATTAAATGACATATAAATTTTGTTATTTATGATATTTTTCATTAAAAACCTTCACATATAATATATCATATATATAATGTAATCATGAAGGCAATTTTAAATTAAAATTCATTATTTTCACAAGTAATTAGAAAATTATATTTTACATTAAATTATCAAAAATTCATCCTATTATAATTTTGATATTATAATTTGAATAAATATTTTTATTTTATGAAATATATTTTCAAAAAGATTAAAATTTAATTTAACTATTTATCAATAAAATAAATTAAGAAGAATCTTTTTTGATAAAATAATATGCTCAAAACATGTAATGATTCTATTGAGAAATTTAGGTAATTTTATATCAAATTGTTTTCTTTATATAAAATAATTATAAATAATATTTAAAATTTAGTTATTCCTATATATTAAAATATTTTATCACATAGATAATAATGGAAATTTTTTGTAAAAATATAATATTGATTTCTACTCTAGGTTTGCCAAAAACCAGTGTTTCTTTTAAGGCTAGCTAAATATTTTATTGCATGTAATGAAAGATGAACATTGTGTTACATATATTGCTAGAAAAACACATTGTTTAATGTAACATAATATTATATTTATATTATGTGTAACATAAAATAAATTAAGTTTTAATTTGATTTTAATAAAATACATGATAGAATCTTGAATTGGTCTATTCTATTCCCTTAAAATTAATTTCTCCCTAGAAAATCATAACATTGGTACAATTAACTGAGGATACATATAAATGATTAAATAACCATGTTCCCACTAATCATACACTATTTTTTGTGTTTAAAAATAAATTTTTATATAAGTGGTATTGTTTTGAATAATTTTCATTATTCGACCGGGAATCCTTACCAGTTGTTCTTCATATGAAATATTGTGTTCTAGTGGTATGATATATGAGTTTTTCACATGTTATGGAACAAGAATGTACTTATTATTAAGAGATATATGGAACACATTATGATCTTGAGAGTGGTTCATTGGTAGATATATATATGAAATTATATGTTCTAATTATGATCATGTATTTAAATGGTACTTATTTACATAGGTCTTAGTTATCCCTAATTTTATCCATGGACTAATTGTTATATATACCTTCTTGAAAACATTATATTGTATATCATGTAATAAATTATAATCATAACATTTCTATTATATTTTTCTACCATTAAATGTTTCTCATTAGATTTAACATTCTCTTCATTCTAATCATCTTGCTTAGGGTCTAATTGCATTATTTATTTAAATTCAGTCAAGTATTGTGGATTTATATGAAGTTGTCAATAAATGGATTTATAAGGATCCAAATTAATTCTCAATATAAATGACTAATTGTAATGCAACTAATCTTGAGGAAGGAATTGATCCCAACATCCTTTGATATTTATTGAATATGTTCTTAGCATATCTTATAGGGTTTTAATTATTTGATGAAATTGAATATCTCTCTCAGGAAGATACATAGAGATGAAATTAAACATTGAATAAATATCTTTCTGAATAATTTGTTAAAAATTCAAGGTAATTTTTTTTGATATAATATAATTTTATTTTGTACTCCATGTTTCCATATCAATACCTTAATGATTATTTATAGAGGTGGATCTAATGATAAATCCTCTCTAATAGAAATGAATTGTGATGAATTTGCAAGGTGATCAGTTAAAACACATAATTGACTCAACATAAAGGATATGATAAACCTTGAACGATACTATAATATTTAATAATATTTATACAAAGTGTAAATTCATTTAACCTCAAATAAAATTATAATTATAATATATATAGAACCAATGGGTTTAATTTTAATAAATGTATCCCAAAATATCCTAAATATTTGTAGACAAACATATCATAAAACCAAAAAAGGGGTGTCAATGAATTGTAACTTAAAATAAATCATTAAATCATAATCCCATTATGGTATTCATAACTATTTTATTAGTCTTACATAGACACATATACACTTTTAAACTTTAATTCAACCATTATTTTTATATTAACTTCTATATTTTACAAAATCACTTTTATCGAACGTGTTTTTATCATTGTACTTATAGAATATAAAATTATATTTAATTATTATAGAATCCATAGAGAGGGAGATAAGAACAAGAACATTGACAAAATGATGAACAAATATATTTTCATTGTCATCATTTATATGAAAAAAACATAAATTTCCCACATAAGGAGGGTTAGATAAGTAGTCCCTCTTTATCATGATTCACTTCATCAATTTTTATTTTACCTGCTTTCCATTTATCCTTTATATTTGGAGGTTGTTGTAGGGTATTATCCTTAATATCCCTTGTCTTGAGGAATTGATTCACATAATGCCAAAACACTTTACACATGAATAACACATGTTTGTATGTTGAATTAGTTGTCATCCACATTTCATCCATTTAATTTACCAGACCATTAATCACATTAAATCATTCACAGGATTTTTGAGTCATATCCCCACAATTAAATAATCACCCTATTAAATTCGAGAAATTCACTTTGGTATTGTTCCCTGTTTTCCCATTAAAAGGGATAGAATATCTTCCCACCTAGTTATTTAATTTATTTTTTATGAGGCATGATATTATTGTTCTTATAAAATCAATAAGAATAACGGGAATCACTAATTTCCATTTATAACTGTAGTTCACATCAATTGAATTATTTTTAGTTACTAAATTCCCTAATTGATAATGCATTTTAATGACATGGTTTTATGCAGAAAAATAATCAATCTACATTACATTCAGGTTTGATGATAATACCTAAAGTATATATCAATTTTTTTATAAAATTAATCTCATAGGTAACAAAAAAATTGTAATCCTTTATATTAATCACAATGAACAAATTCTCTCTCCAATTATGTTGAATAAGAGTAATTTACATATTAAAAAATAAGCTATTGATCATTTCCCATTCTACAGAGTAAATTTAATAAGTTAATCATGTATCCTTAATGGGAGTCCACAATTGATCCATTTATCTTTCCAAATGTTATAAAATCGCAATGAATTCTTATTTTCTCTAATGCTATAGATTATACAATATATTTTTAGTGGAATTTATCCATTTTTAATGTCTACTAGATAAGTGGACTGTCTAAATGAAGGAGGACGATTCCTCATAAATATCTCAAAACAATTGTTCCTTCTATATCTCATTTGGATATCCATTTTGATTCATATCATTATAAATCAATATAAGTATAAAAATATGATTTCTTTTTTACACCTCAGATAACATTTCGTTTCTCAAGAAGACAATCAAATAATCTTCTATAGCACTCATGATTATCCCAGTTTTTTTGAATTCCATACATTGCCTAATAAATTCACATTGTGGGAATGAGTAATCATTGTGGTGAACCACATAATCTTTAATAAATAACATAAATGGTGTCTACATCATGACACTTTCTTTAAAATTTATAACATCTTATCATTAATCTAGTCCATTTATGGTAATTAACTATTTAAATCATTCATGATGGTTTAACAATGGTTTTTTAATTTCCAAATAATATCCCTTGGGAGTTCCAAACCTGATGTTTATTAATGCCCACTATTATTCATCAATCAACGATCGATCCCAAACCAATGCTTTTTTGTTATAATTATTACTCATAAGAACCTCTGTACATGACACAAACTGATTAGTAGTATCCAAATAAAAAAATAATTGATTGTAAAAAAAAATTCTATATCCTTTTACAAATATTATTGGTATGTTTCCAACACTTTGACTCATCATATTAAATACCATTTGATTAATGACAATATATATGTATAAATATCCATAGGGATCTCTAAAATGTATTCTCATGTTCTTTTTTAATTTTTAACTAAATGTTACATTAGATATAAATTATAGAAGTCCATGAATTTCATTATTGGATATTACATCTCGGTAAATGATTATTCAAAACATTACATTAACATATATGTGAGTAACATAATAGATTAATTCATTTGAAAACATAGAGTATAATATTAGTCATTCTTTGAAAATATACAATATTTTAAATTTATATATTTTCCTTTAGAAATATTTATAAATATAACCTACCTAAAACATTTAATCATAACCTAAGGAATGGAAACATAATAAATGGTGAGTGGATATCTTTAGTATAGCATAAAATAAAAACTATCAATCTATGTTCATATTAAATATTAGGAGAAGAAAAATATTATGTGGTCATGAACATTACTTACAAATTACACAAAAAACCACTCATTCATTATAATAATTTTCCATTGAAAAATGTTTTAATTCTAGAAAATATAGCTTAATAGAATTTGAACCATCAAAAATGAATCATAAACCATTAGATCATGTCATAAAATTGTAGCACCATCATATATGTAGAAAACCATTTCATTTTTCAAGGTTTACAACCATGGAATTAAATATATTTCAATAGGACTCATTACCTATTTCAAATAGTGGATATTGGAATACCAGTATGTGATAATGGATTAGGATATAACATTTTCCCAAACTGGATCAAGAGAGACATATTTCTTTTATTGGGTCATGTTCATTGACCAGTTGACCATCATTATCCCATGATATATAATTCACTACCCAATTCATTTTAAGAATATTTCTGTCCCACTTTTCACCAAATTAAATTCATATATATGTTTCCCAAATGGTCGAAAAACATTAACTATATTAGAACAAAATAAATGAAATGGGTTTCATAAAACATTTCATCAAAATATAACTCATGGGAATGAAATGTGATACATACAAATATATTAATCATAAAATAATCATAAATATAATTAACATTAATGGAAATTTTATATCACATCCCTTGTAATGAAAAAGTAACATCAAAAGATTTTATCATAGATAGAAAATTATTATAAATAAAAAATCAAAAAGAATATTTATTCAAGAACACTATATTTTTATAAAAATTACTAAAAATATAAAATGATTTTTCAAAATACATTACATCAAATATATAAATTTTATCATAAAAGTGAATCTATAAAAATAAATTAATTAATTTCATTATGGTAATAGTATTTACTCAATGGAAACACATTTTAAAAAAAATTAAATCACTATTTTACTTTAAAATTATTTTTTTAAAACATAAATTTTTCATAATTTAATGGAAAATGATTATTTTAAAATAAATATGAAAATATTTGATGAAATTTTGTAATAAATTAAAAATCATTATTGCAAGAAATAATATTCATATTGGGTATGTTAAAAATAATCATTATTTTCTAGTTTCTAGTAAAATCCATACAAAATATCATTAGACAATGACACGAATATTACATTACTTTTCAAAAATGTAAAAATGTGTAAATATTTATTTATTAAATATTTTTTTATTAGTGTAATTGTTTTGAGAATATTTTTTGAAAACATGGTTTTGGAAGAAAGCATATTTCTATATGAAAGGTGAAATAATGAATATTTGTATTTAGAAAAAAATATTTTGATATATTGAGTAAATAAAGTGAGAATTTTTTTGGGAAATCATGTATCCTCATGAAATAAGTCTAGTATAATAAAATTATGGAGTTTATCGAGAGATAGATTGGAATATTTTATCATTATAATAACAATCCTAAAAATTCCTAATAAATAATAAGATTAAAACATTAAATCATAATCCCCAAGAAGAATAAAATTATATTATACATAAGGTATCATGAAATTAAATAAATCAATGATATTACAAGTAGAAGGTTATATAAACATGTCTCGGAAAATAATATAGGTGTATAACATGAGACAATTCTAGAAGAAGAAAAGCTATAAAAAATCCATTACTGCCTATGTAATCTTTTGAATTATAATCCAAAATATATAATAACATAAAATTAATTATTAAATATCCATAAAATATTTGGATTCATTAAATAACATGTCAAAACTAAAATATATAAACTATAAAAATTAAATGTGTGGGAAACATTTATATATCTCCCATAAATAAAAGTGAGACTAGAAAATCCACACCTTAAGTCTCAACATTTTTGTACGCATTAAAACTGAATTTATAATAATTATATGTTTATTAATAATTTAATACATAATAATAATTATATATATCCGACTATATATGATTGAATTATGTCTTTTTGTAACCAATTTATTTATTGTTCAATGTTAAAGATTCGTTTTAAGTAAGATCTACTTATTTGTCATATATGTTTTGTTTTGTTATTTTTAGTATTCTAACATTTATTTTTACTATATAATCTATATATTAATTATCAAGACATACAAATCATATTTATAATTCAATTATACTGTTAATACTAATCATGAAATATTGTTTTTATAAATTATGTATATTATGATCGTAGAGACGGTAGGTCGTACGTATGCATGAGTAATGTTTCAATTTTTCAATGATCAATGTGGAAAGGATGTAAATAATATATTCAATTTATATAATGATAATAACGTCAATAAAATCATATTTTTTATTTATATAAAATTTTCAATATCATATATGTTGTGTAGTAATAAAAAGATAATGTCACATAACCTTATGAAGGTGGTAGTCTACATGTTCAAGAACTATGTTACTATATTTTAGTGTGTGAAAATGTAAGAAATATAATGATGAAATATATTCTAATATTGATATATATATATTTAAAAAATATTATAATTATTTAATTTACATCGAATTTATATATCCTTATTTTCTTACCTATATAATATTAGTGAAAAACGAATCACAACATTTAATTAGGCGGTAGTATTCTTTAAATACAAGAAATGTGGTCATATCCCCTACGGAATTGATGTTAAAACAGTATATGTTATATAATTAATCCATATTTATGATTATTTTATAAATATAATATGTAAATGTTAGATTTATCATCATTCCAACCATGATAGATGTTAATGAAAAAAGTAAAGACATCCGTTCACGAGGCAGTACTCCTCTATACACACGAATGATGATTTCATGACACATTTTATCAAAGTGGAGAAGGATTTTAGTAAAAATAATAGCATAAAAACATCTAATTATAATTTAGACAATTTTTATGTTATATGATAATGGGTTAATAATAGTTTAAGGATGTGTGGAAATTAATAAAATAATAGCGCTTGTTGGAGAACACTACCACTTCTCTAGGTTACCTCATTAAACATTATCCAAAAAACATCACTGGTTGGATATAGTTATAATATAAGTCTTATGGGATGAGTGGGTTGAATTTTGGAAGTTAATATTTTTTGATTGGTCATTCTAGAAAGGGTTGGGAGGTTTGAATAATAGATAATAGGCGTGTCATTTAATAATTGATGAATATCGACGTGTTTATAAACACCCAAATGAATTCGATATTGGGAGGACACATTAACATATTGTTCCCAGAAAATTAATAAATAATATAATGGTGGTGTTATATTTTCAATACAATCATTCTTCTTAATAAAAAAAAAATTAAACATGCTACTTAATAACCCGAATGTTTTACTCACTTTTACCATTTTAATATTCACTACTATAACTTTTTTTTGAAACAAGTTAATTTATCATTTTACCCAAAAATAAAAATGACATGTTATATAATTTTAACCAAATTAATATAATTATAAAATAAAAATAATTAAATATATTTTTCTTTGGGTATTTGTTGTCAATTTTCACAAAAGTTCATGTAACACGAAGTACCCCATTTTTAAATTAATCATGAAAATTAATATTCAACTACTATCTCTAAGATTTATAGTAAACATTATGATAAATATGTTATAAAAAATAAATTATTTTGAAAAATATATATATAAATATTATTTCAAAATACATTAAATATATTTATAAAATTTTTATTAAAAATTAATCTAAAAGAAACAAAAGGAATGTGTGTTTCCAATAAAAAAAATTTCAATGGTTTACAAAGGTTTTATATCAAAATTATTTAATAAAATTATTCAAATAATAAAAATGTTATTTATATATTTAATATAACTTTTTTATTTTAAAAATAATTTAAAACATAATTTCACTTTTTTAACATTGAGTTTTTTAATAGTAAAAAATTATTAATATTATTTAAAATTAATTTATACAAATTTATTCCATTTATTTTATGTATAGGTCATAACGGAATTTTTAAAAAATAATAAGACAATTTTATTCATCATTGATCATTAAAAATCTATATTTCATGTATTGAAAGAGAAAAATGGTGTCTTATATAATGAAACATAAAGATGGCATGGTATACAATGAAAGATAAAGATGGTATTATATATAACATAATACAAACTCATTATTGTTTGTATCATAATATTAACTCAATATTCCTTTTAATGAAAAATAAATAAAATATTAAATTTATTTGATTTTTTTGCACAAAATCCCAGGGTGTTATAGAACATATATCCCTTATTTTATTATTCTAGTCTGGAATTGTGGACCAACATTAATGATTTATGTTTAGTGTTATATGAGTTTCTTTTTTGGGACTATTTCTTATAATGGAAATGGATACATGGTGAGATTTATATTATGAATCTATATAGATCATATCACACGATTGATTTATCATCTCATGTTTCATTCATTGCAGGGATCACTAAGAATTATGATATATATTTAGATTTATGGTATCAGTTTTTTAATCTTACTTTTATGGTCCCCAAGTTATTTATTAGGGCTAGTGGGGAGTTCTCTGGAGACTAGGCTTGTTGTGGGTTATTCATGTGGCATGTGTTATGGAAACAACATAGGAATATTATTGGTCTATATTTTCTAAAAACTACGACTATATTATCTTTTAACATATTTTGTTTCCCATTATTCTAGATGAATAAATAAGTTAAATTCTCTTAGGTTACTATGATCTATTGACCAATATTGTTTTATATATTTTGATGAGATAATTTATATTATTTGTGATATGGTTCCCTAGTGTTTGATTTATTAGTATTATATTTTATTAGTTAAATAAATTTAAAATATATTGATATTTAAAAAGGTTAAATTTCAATGTGATTTTAAAATTTTTATTAAAACATTTATATGAAGAAATTATCCATAGGCCTTGAAAACATTTTAATGTGATATTGATTCATTTAAAAAATTTAAAATAAAATAATTAAAATAGATATGGTTGTGATGTCTGGTTTTTTATAGTCATTTTTGAAAAAACTATATTATTATTATATTTTAATATATGGTGGATAAAATTTACTTTATTGGTAATTGCACCAACTCTGTAGTAGAATCCCACAAGGCTTTATTTTTTTCACACCATACATACACCATTATGTTCATGTTTCTTTCATTGATTCTACTAGGATTCATGGAATTTTTCCTCTTTTTATAAATGAATGGTTCCATTTTATTGTCATCATGGGAACTTGAGAGTGAACAATGGTCACCTAGAGGGTAATGATAATAATATAGTATTAGATTTATGTATTTTTAAAATTTGGGATGATCTTGTATTTGTGAGTTTCATTATATATTAATTCTATATTATATGAGGTTGTATCTTTTCGATTCATTCAATACCCTACATACACATATTGGATGTTTCATTAATTCAAGATTTATGTTATGGTTTGTGGTTTTAATTCCTTGACATGCTTATTAATATCTGATAGTAAAATGTTTTCCATTTTAATGCTTTGATACTAAAGGATTAGTTTTTTTGCATAAGGAAATTGGGAACAAGATTTTGGTCTTGTTATAGATCAGTTTAACATCATGTAAAAGGGGGGCCCCTATAGGATAATGAAAATATGTTATTAGAGGATCATATTTAAATATACGGTTTTTCTAGGTAGTATGGAGACTATGATCACTATTGGGACATAGATGGACGGTGTGGGGGTAGATCACGAAAAATATTATTTTCACTAAACCTAAATATTCCATAGGTTTTTTTGATTAATGTTATGATTTTAAATTATTTTTTGAGTATATTTTAATCATTTATATATGTTTTTATGATTTTTTAGTATTTATTATCTGTGTTTATGATTTCAAGGGTTGTTTTTAGTTATACATGTTGAATTGGTAATCCAACTACTAATACATGCATAGGATACTCATCTGGTAAACCATTAAGAGACAACAAAATATGGTTCTATTGACATTAAAAATCCCTCTACAAAATTGAAACCTAATTTACCGTAAAATGTGGAAAAAATAGGCAATATTATTTCTCTTTTGTAGGTATTTCATCCCAATATAGATTCTAAAATGATCTCAATAGAGTGTTTCAATAGTCTGATGTTAATGATGGTAGTTTTTTAGGAATTAATTTTATTGAGAGTACTTTGGTTGGTATTTATGATTAGATATCATGTTTCATCTATTAATGTTGAATATTTTGTTTAAATAATTTGGTATGTATTTGTGTTTATTTATTTTGTTTGAAATGAGGATAATTTATTTTTTGTGGGTGAAAATGATGTATTAGTTTAATAATCATATTTTTTGAAAGATTGAATTTGTTAAAAATGTTTTTTATAATGTTTCTAAGTGTTTTTCAAGAAGTAGAAAAATTAACAAAATATTTGTAATTTCTTTTGTTTAAAATGGTTTTCATCCTCAATTTATTTTTAATTTATTTTTTTGTTCTGATATTATTGAAATACGGAAAATATTTTTAAAATACATTTAGGAATAATTTTATTATGAGAATTAATTTCATGTAATGTTTTATTTTAATGATAAAAAATTCCGAATATATTTTATATTTGAGTATTGAGTCTTTTAAAAAAATTAATCAAGATGCGATATTTTAAATATTGTCTTCCTAATGGTTGTGGGAATTAGATAATGAGATATTTTATTTTTTCCTAGATTTTCATTTAGATGAATATTTGTTTAGGTGTATGATTTGGTATGTTTTTATGGAAATATTGATATATAATATTTTTTATGAACCTTAATTTATTGTGGTTTTTATATTTTGAAATAATTATATGCCTCCTAGATAGGCCTTGATGAAGAATAATGATCATTCAGTTTTGGGATCCTAAATTTCATGTAATTTCCTTTCCAATATGACCAATTCTGCCTAAAATATTAGTAGAATAGATTATTTGGGAATTAATTTTATTATTAATGAATTCATATATTACTGTCCTTCTCTCGCTATAGTGATCCATGTTTTGATGTGGTAATGGATTGTGTAATAAGAAAATGTGTATTCACTTCATGAGTTTATATTGGGTTGGACACATGGTTATAATGTCCAATTGGTTCTTTTTATGGGGATGGTGGGATTTTATTTAGTTATTGATAATTTTTGGAGACTTCATTTTGGGTGATTATCAATTATATTTGGAATATTACCTTTTTGTGAATGGTAATGAATTATAGATCATTATTTTTGTCTTGTTCCATTAATTTTATTTTATTTGGATTTATTGTTATTTATAGATGTTACTACTACAAAATTGGACATTAAAATAACTAAAAAATCCTTTATCAATACTAGAGAAACACTAACTACTAGAGAAAGATTAAAATAACATGTCTTGTTTTTTTAAATATGTTATGAAAAAGAAACACTTATCCACACTTTCTGAATAACTAATAATTAGAAATATATAGATTCTTATGGAAGTGTGGATAAAAGACTATTTATCAATGTTTACGAAATATTTAATAAAGGACCATTTATCAGTGCTTATAAAGGACTATATTTTAAATTATTATAAAATCACTGATAATGGATCCCTTTATGGATTCTTTTAGATGCGATGATAAAGGTGAATACTGCAGTGTGTTGATTTAACACACTACCCCACCAATGTAATGTGCTATAATTGAACATAATAGAACAATAAACACTATAAAATAATAAAAATAATGTGTGAATACATAATTTTAATGAATAGAAAACAATCTAGGCTTGTTTGTTTGGTTTTCATCAGGTGATTCTTGTTTTAATCAAAAATGTTACTTTTATACTAAAAAACACACATTTAGTCATAATAGTCACACCATGCATTAGATTTAGGTGAGGCTGATTTTTACACATCTCAATTGTATTATTGAAATGTTCTTAGAATATCAAAAAATTATGACTGAAAGTACTCAGTTTTGAGTACGTCCTTTTCTTTTTTACTAAAAAGTTATTTTAATCATGAAACACACACATTTACTCATATCAGTCATATTCTATTTCATTTTGAGGTGATATAAATTTCTACATGTTACAAATGGCTTAATAATAATTGTCAAAATAGTGAAAACAATCTAAGCACGTTTTGTCAGTTTTTAGTGAGTGACAATTTTAGAAATAAAATATTAATGTTAAACTGATAACATATACATTGAGTCATCCCGGACCCATCGTGTATTGGATTGTGGTGAAGATGATTCCTACACATAAAAAATGAGATAAGGATCAATTTTCTAAATAATCAATTAAATATGAATGTGTATATACATTTTTAATTATATAACTTGTCTTTTTTTCTAAAATTTCATTTTAAACTAGATACATGCACACTTACTCATTCGGATCACATCACATATCATTTTGAAGTGGGATTGATTCCAACACATCAAAAATGACTAGAAAATAAATTTCAAAAATTATCATGAATATATGAGTGTGTTTTCTTAGTTTTTCGTGAGTGACAATTTTTAAACTGAACAGTCAATTGTAAACTAATAATGGACATAATGTGTCATACCGAGGAAACCATGTGTCCGATTTAATTGAGGATAATTCCAATACATCAGAGACAAATTATATATTTATATCATATAATATCAAAACAATATTACTGTGTTTTCTCATTTCTGAGGTGGTCATTGGTCCCTTTTTTAAATTCATGTCTTTTATAAATAAAAAGACGCACTTGGAGTCATACGGGACACACCATGCGTCAGATTGTGGTATACTCTATTCTTAGTCAACATAAATGACATATATATTGTTTTTTAATAGCATAAAAAACTGAATTTTTTCCCCTGTTGTCAGTACATCACTTGGTTTTTTACTATAACATAATTTTAAACTAGAAATATGCACTTTGACCTATACGGATCACATAATGTATCTGTTTAACATGAATATAATTCCAACACATCACAATGGTCTAATAAATAGATGTCATAAATTGACAAGAAAATATAAGGCAATTTGATTTATCTTATTGAGTGACATTTTTTTAACTAAACTATCGATTTTAAACAAATAATGGACACACTGATTCATATAGGTCACACAGTACAACGAATTCAGGTTCAGCTGATTCCTACAAATATGAATTGTATTTTTGAATGTTTCTATATATTATAAAAAAAATTGTAACCTAATTTCATAATTTTGAGTACTTCAGTTGTTTGTTTTAATAAAAGTAAGTTCATTTTTATTTAAATGATGTATTTGGAGCGATATCAGTGGAAAAATGTGTCAGCTGATGTTTAGATGATCCCTACACGTCCTAATTTCTAAAAAAAATCTTCGTACAATGTTACCATTCTTCTATGGATTTTATACATCAAACATCCAACACTACATTTTGATATGATGTTCATAGCCAAATACATTTCTCATTGGTGAATGTCAGAATATTAAAGGAATTCAACAATAATAAAGGGTAATTTGAAAATAATATCAAATCTATATGTAGTGTTGGATGTTTGGAAAAAATGATATGAAAGTAGAAACGGTGGAAACATTGGATGAATGAATCATTTTATACCATTTGAGGCTTGTTGCAAATAGTTGAAGGAAAAATATGTCTTCCAAAATGACATGTGAAAAAACAAATTAATTATTAGATATAAATGATAAATTAATTTACATACAAATAGTTGGTAAAATAATGAGAATATTAATAAAATATGTAGTTAGGTTTAACCTTTTTCGAATGGTTTCATTCATTCGTGATACATTTTCTTATGTTAATTATCTCAGTTAAAGGCCTGAACTAAATAAACCACATTTAAAGGAAAAAAAACTGATTGAGTATCAATAAAATGAAATATGATAAAAAAACGAAAAAAATAATTAAATGGATAATGATTTTAAATTTCAAACAATGATTACCATAGGGATATACTAATGTAAAGACATGAATAAAGATAACCAGAACAATTAGATATCACCTTATAATCTATAAACAATTGAGGAGGATTTAGATAATTAATACAAAATGTTCCATTTAATCCTATGAATTCATTCAATGGTGAATGAATTAGAAAACATTCTTTTTCATTAGCTCATATCTCAAGAATTTATCATTTCATTTTGTTATTTGAGACACATCTTCCATATCTTGTGGTTATACACCTATGTTGAATGTAATACACCATGTAGTAGTCATACTGGGATGAAAAATGTTTATATTTATAAAAGAAAAATAAATTATATGGGGGATGATTATAAAGGAAAAAATTCACTAATAACTATTGGGGAGATGATGTTGAAGAGGATGACAATTTTACATCATCATATTCTCTAAAAGTGGGAATGTCTACCTTTTGTGATAATTAAACCATTAGTAGTAGTTATGAACATAAAGCAGTCATTTACACCAAATCCTACCAGAGTGAATCTACTCACAACATTAGAAGAAATAGAGTGAAGGTAGGTAACAAAATGGAGAGGGTTGAAATGAAAGAATCCGAATACGCAACTGTTGTGTTTCACAACCTATGGGTCTTGGGTCATAACAATATAACATTAACTGGCGAGTGTATATTAATAAAATTAATTTATTTGACCTGACATAGAGGTAGTGTTAATGAGGAATTACTTTCTTTTTTATCATTGAATTTATCCACAATGATCCAAATACAACAATAATAGAATAATTAGATGAGGAATTTTTTAATGTCTATTTCGATAAAACTTGTTTGTTTTATTGGTTATATTTTATTAATAAAAATGATATGGTTGTATATGATTGGAAAAAGAGTCTGATGGATGTGTGTACTTCATTTTTGCATACCTCAATAAATAGTAAACCTGAATGGGGTTCATGCCTTCCACCATTAAAAAGTATAAAACTGAGGTCACTCCTCACTCGATACAATGAAAAATAAATTAAATCATCCTAAATATTATATAAATAGGTTATATATATGCATAATATTAGTAACATTATTTCAATATAATTATATCTATATTATTAATGTTTATCATATTTAAATTTATTTAATAATAAAAAATATTAATTGATACATATATATAATACTATTTTTTTAATAAAACTATTAATAATTTTAAATTATATTAAGTATACATAATTATAATTATAGTTAATTTTGTATAAATTTAAATTATTTAAATTTTGTAATGAATAATTAATTTGAAAATAATTCTATATAGATTCCCAATTTTATTATTTTTAACGTAACACAAGTTTATAAATTTTTTTGGTTATCAGTGAATAAATATCATTACTATTAATTAAATGTATATATATACCTAAAATGATGAATACCTAAAAAAAGTTCAAATATATTGATTTTGATAAGTTTCATTCTATTTTTTTTAAAATTAATATTGAAACCAAAGGATTCTAGGAAGACCATCTATTTTGTATTAATCAATCACTATGATTTTAGGTAGTTCCATAAAAACATTCATAATTTAATAAAACAACACAATTTTGAGTAATGTGTGTAACCCATATACATGAATGTCACAATATAGTAAAATAAATACAATTGAACACTAATTTTTAAAAAAGAGATCCATTGAAAATAAATATATATGGTATCACCCTTAGAATTATTTCATTTAAATTAAAACAAAAAAATTCTGAAAAAAAAAATCTTAAAGAAAAACCATTATATCAGAATATTAAAATAGAATTTTAATCAATAAATTACATTTCATGATTTTCATAAAATCATCTTCTATTGCTACTTCACCTAATCATATCACTAAAAATTAGTTTGATAACTAAATTCTCTCATACGTTTAATGTCTTTATATCTAAAACCTCCACAATATATATGGTGGAATTAATATTTATTTAATTGGATTATCCCTAGAATATTGTTGAATCACTAATATATATGTTTTAGGTTAGTCTCGAAACTCCCAACGGTTCCGTAGCCGACGATACTTGGACCTTCTTTCCAAAGGTAGTCGCTTGCTGGGCGATTTAGACAACGACACTTAAGAACTGACACTGGTCGAGGGGATAGGAAGTGAGGCTCATCGCACCATTTTGGGGAGAAATTATTGCCTGTTTCGGGACTCTCTTATAGATTTAATATGTATTCATATGTTCGCGAATATTTGGTTTATACCCAGCATAGTATCCACAGATTACACCTGGTTAAAAATGGTCAGGTGGACTCAGGGGTTCAGAATTATTTATGTCCAAGGTTTACCATCCCTCATTGGATTAATGACCCCAAGGAATCTGGACTCATTGACGCAGAACTTGGAGTGGTGCGGTGAACCGATGTGAAGATAGTCGGATCGACCAGTCGTTGGGATTAAATATCAGGGAGGATTCCTACGTACCATGCCTGGGAAACAGGGATAAAAGTCCACATAGTTCGAATTGATTGTCGGAGAGCCGACGTGAATGTGGACCGGGGGGGTACGACCATGATTGGGCTTGAACCTCATTGATTCTTCCTACGTACCATGGCTTAACATGGATCAAAGTTCTCGTAGTTTTCAATGGATTGGGCTAACACTATGAGGAGGCCCATAAAAGAATATCAATGCCAATGCTTACTCTGTGCCCATGTGAGTCATGCTCAGTGTGTGAAACAAGAGGCAGCAAGGACCAGACGATCACATCATCAAAGGTGCATCCGTGGGAAGTGGAGTGGGCCTAATGCATAGGGTGGCCGATAAGGTCGTGGATGTCTCAGAGATGGATGCCCATGGGGACAAAGCATAGTGGGAGAGGGAAAAAGGTGCTCCTATGCCCGTACCTCTCTTGTTCATAGGGGAAGTACTGAAGTTCATGGGGGATTCCTCTAATGGGTATTTTACTACCCCTTTAAGAAGGGAGAAGTGCCCCGACCCCAACAAGTGGAGGGGCAGAAAGGGGGATCCTGAGCTCAGACTCCACATTATCGTGGGAATGTGAACCCCAGAATGCTTCGTAAATCCACTCAAGGGTCGGAGAAACCCCTTCACCCTTGTATATCATGGGTATGTGAACTCAACACTCCTGAAGGTATCATCATACGGGTTTGGTGGCTCTAGTGGAGGCCTCAGCTTGGGGCCAATGATTAGGCGAATGAGGGAGTCACGGAGGATCAGTATGGATTGGAAGGATTTTATCTGGCTCGGGGAATGGGAACCCCGTATGATTTGGCAGGCCACACGGGTATATGATGAGTGGCGCCCTTTGCATATGGAGGTGCTACGTGGCTTGGAAAGCCATCCACGAACCATGGTGGTCTGCAAACTGATGGGCATCCCGCAAACCAGGGTGGTTCGTAGAACCGTGAGCATCCCTTGAACAAAGGTGGTTTGCGGGTTTGTGATCGATCCACGTACCAGGGTGGTTTGCGGGGGGTTCCATGTGAGTAGCGGCGGCCAAGGGCAGTTCTTCTCGGGGGTTCGTCGGTCAGGGATTTGCCCGTGTAGGAGGATACTACGCGGTGAAATGGATTGGAAAAGGGGCATAAACTCCCTAGTCCGCGGGGAGTGCATCCACGGAGGTCCCATGGTTCACAGTTTTCTTTTCATTGTTATTTTAAGTTTGTGGATCACCCTGTTATTGTTCATTTTTGGTTCCTTATTAATTCTATTCCAGGTTCATATCTGTTCTGGTTTGTGAACTTTAACTTCACTATTTTCGAAATCCCATTCTCCTTCCTTCGAAATCCTTCCACCTGGATATGATCGATCTCCTCCAAATATCCTCTTCTCATCCCCTATATCTTTTTTATAGAGTGGGGAAAAAGATGTATCTATGATATTGCGTCACCTTTTGCAGAGGTCCACGACTGAAAACCCAATTCTCGGATGACCCTGTCAATCCACAACTTGTCCGGGGCATCGATCACATCTCCCCCACGAACCAAACGAGCTTGGTGAGTGCTTCATGGACACGGAGGGCTCCGCCTCCATTCCGCGAATGATAGCGGATACAGACAGGGACGGTTCAGGTGGTCCGCGGCTGGGGCGGTTCATGACGGTGGACTTGTTTGGTGCCTATCCTACTTCTCGCCTGCGGAGGATCTCTGCCTCCATTCCGTGAACGACAGCAGTCCACTGAGTGGGTGCCTCACGGAACCAGCCACGTGGCTTCATAATTTGGGCCGATCTATGGATCAATTCGGCTTTATGCATCCTTTCAATTTTCTCCATTCATCCCTCAAATTCATTGGGGGAATTGGGTAGGATTTCCTTTTCTTATTTTTCAGGACCATAGAAATGCCCCCATCAGAATAGGGTCCGATCGGAAAGAAGAGGAGGCCATTCTGATTCATAGTGGTCCCGAAACATGGATGGATTGCGGTAGAGGTGTGGACCCAGTAGGGGAATACGACTATAAATACTAGGGTACCTTCCTTTGTCTTTCTTCGGATTCGTCACAAAACCAGTGCCCTCTCACTTTTATATCTCTTTGTGCTGATTCCTTTGCGAAACACATCGTCTGCGAACAAGCTACTATTTTCGCGAACCATTCCTCCTTCACGGTCGCCTTCACATGTGGACCAATCTCCAACCACAAACTAATAATTTTAATTAATTAAAAAGTATGTCACTATGGGACGTCGAGGAATTCACTTCGCGGTTTCGATGCTTCGCAGACTGAGGTCCTGCATACTTTAAAAAATTTCTAAGTCCTCTAATCTTAATTATTTAAATCTTGGATTAGGAAACCATGGAACAACATGGTTTTTGGTTTTCTGGCCAATGAATCACGGGTCGTAATACCGCGAACACCTTCCACATAGGGTTGGTTCACAAGATGTCGTCATCGTGAACCACTTTATGAGGCCTTCTCACGAAGGCTTCTCGATTCCATTTCCATGAAAATAATATTTTTATCCATATTTTATTACTCCAGACTAACCATTTGCCTGGTTTCATCATAATGCAGGGAGAAAACATGGTTCTTCCCCACAATGCACCAAGGCTTGCCGTAGAGCCTCTCCCAATTGGCGATCAACGCCTGAAGGATGTGGACGGTTCTGTTAAGGATAGAATCTGCCACCCCATACTGTGCTCCTTCCATGCCGATCTTCTATCAGAGTCAAAATGGGAGTACCCCTTTTCCAACAGCCTTCCTACCTACGGGTTCAGTTTACTATCAGATAGGTCGATTCCGGTTCCATCCCATGACAACAGACCTAGAGCATGGATATTTACAGCCAATATCCCTCGATTTATGATATCCACCAAAGGTCAGCCTGCTTCAAAGGACACAAATGTCGGATCTGTGTTGAATCACCTTCCTGTGTCCCTGATAGGGGAACAACGTTAGCTGGAAGGGGAAATTCCTTGTTACCGGAGCATTGACCGCAATGCCATGGTAAAAGACCAGAATGGATGGTCAGCGAACTGAGACCTCTGGCCCAGAGGGGCATTTAAGTCATTGGATTAGGGGTGTCCCTACTGGGATTGCCAAATATGTGCAATGTTTGAGGCAGAGTTTTGAGCCATAGTCTTATATGAAGCTACCTCGGTGTCCCAAACCTATACCCATCGACCACAAGCACTTTTCAAGAAACTTATGAGCCGTTGGAGTCTATACACCAACACATTTCACCTGGTCCATGGTGAAGTGGGTATTAGTCTTTGGGACACCTTTCAGAACTCTGGGGTCCCCATCGTTGGGGGTAAGCATGATGAATTCATGCCTCCTTCTTCTATGTGGGACAACGAAGAGCGGACTCCCCCCTGGTGAAGCAGCTTATTGACTAGGCCCAGAAGAATTCAAAGGATGCATCTCAAAAAACATCTTGTCCCATATCATGAATGGGTCATGGCCTTTGCTAGATATAGAATGTATGTGACTCTCCCACGCAGACCCATGACCTTCCCTACGTTGGAGTCCCAAAAACAGAGGGGCAGCTATTGGCTGATCCTGGAAAAAAGCCAGTTCAATGACTGGGGAAAGGAGCTTGTTCCGAATGTCGATCGGTTGCTTCGTCTGGCGGTGTTCCTAGCCATGTTCTTGAGTGGATGGCTACTACTCGTACGCGAGGCTGGTGGCATGCGAGTCTCCACTTTCGTCATGGTATCACATCTATCTACTGGCAATGTCATCAACTTGGTCGTTCCAGTACTGGCCAGGATGTATAGGTTGCTTAGCAATATTACCGATGGGAGTTGGCCAAACATGGTAGCTAGTGCTTTTCAAATACTATAGGGGGGGTTTTGGGAGCGCATATCAAGAACTACTACACATTCATCAACCCTCTTTAGATTTCGAGTACCAGATTCCAGCCGTACTTGCAACTGACCAGCAAGGATATGCCTGAAGAGTGGACGACCCAAGAGAAGGGTGGTCAACAGATGGTTCAGAATATGCGTCGGTTGTCAATCCAGATCTCGAGTTATGATCATTTCATTTTCCATCCATATCCCTTCCTAGCCGTTTCAATTAAGAATACTATATTAAAGGAGTTTAGTAAGAGGGGCTACCACTTTTCTCTCTGAGAGGGAATTTTGGTGGCATGTATTAGTGGGGAACTGATCTATGAGGGGTACACGCCTTGCGATTCGGATGCCAATCTGGCTGCATCCAGGCACTATGTCCTCCCTCTCTCAATGGAGCCCTCGAGAACTATCATTTAATGGTGTCCATGCAATTGTGGTTAATGTTTACCTGTGAAGATACCGGTTGTGAGGTTATGACTCCCTCACTTACAGACTCCATGCCCTTTTTATCCAAGAGTTACGCTGACTCCTGGGTGCAATCCTACCCGAATGGCTAGCTAAGGTTGTGGGTGCCTACCATCTCAAGTCTTAATCCATCGAAGGGAAAGAGGAAGCGATAGGGGGATGATGCTTCAACCAGGCCGAGCAATGTACTTTTCCACCCTTCGGGTCCAATGCTTCTGGGGAAGGTTTTAATGGCTAGATTTGTATCCTCTCATGCCCTCGATGCCACATGGAGAGGTTTGGTTATCCCTACTGATGATACCTTCCTTACGGCCTAGGGCCAATGGGACGAATTCAAAATCTAGTAATCCTTTCGGAGCCAGAACCCCGGTTCTCTGTGGTAATATCTACAAGAATCAGAGGTGGATTTTGAAGGGCTGGGTTACATTTCAGCTCCAATTGATATTCATTATGATGCGGAACCGGAGAGGGTTGATCGGTATCTCTGGGACCTCGAGGCCTACATCCACGCATGTCGGGGCTATGCAGTATTGACTCATCGAGTCCAGGAAATGCTGCAGCTGGTGACTGACGAGGAGGAGGAAGAGAGTGATCACTCATCAGGGTGCGGCGATCTTGGTTGTACCCCCACAAAGGCTGAGGTAAGGGATCTTCCCCCTCTTCTTGTGAGGTCCCACCCACTGGTATCTTCAGATAGCTCCAAGGCGGCGGTGTGATCCAGAAAATAGACTTGGCCATTGACGCCCCCAACAGTGCCTGCTGCTTTCAGACCTTCCAAGGTTGATCCCTCCGGGATAGCTATTCCCATTGCAGCTGCATTCCTGGATGCATAGAGGATTTGGGATAATATGAGGGTCAGTGGCTCAGATGAAGAGGTTTGGGTGTTGCTCCAAACAGGCCATCTCAAGCTTCTAGCTATTGGGACGATCTTTACTCCACCCAACTTGCTGCTGGAAGAGGATATGGATGAAATAGTGACCTCACTGAAGGAAATGGACACCTACGTTCATTCACTCTAGAACCAGCTTTATGGTTCTACCCTAGTGTCTATGATGATAAGAAATCATGAATCGTCGGATCTTGAAGAAGAGGTCATTCTGTTTGTCTATTACAGTCTTCCGTCCTTTACTACAAATGTTCTAAAGTTCCCTCCCTTTATGCAGGGTGCCCGAGGATTGCAAGGGGGTAGTTCTTTCCCCGTAGTATAATCCCCATGGTACTGCAACAAGAGAACACGCGTTTTCGGCTATGGGGATCATTGAGGAGGGATCTCCTAGCACAGATGAGCTCATGGAAGCGACCATTGCGGACCCAGCCAGGGTCTTTCCTCCTCCAACTCCTCCCAGCATTCTGAGTTAGGAATTGTCCCCTAGGCATATCCATAGACAGAAACAGGAATCTCGATTATCAGAACGACTAAACCAGGGGACATAGGGTAACTATGACTTCCTGTTTCCTCGATTTCCCACTCATATATTCTGACTCTGGCAGTTATTAACTGTCTTGGAATATAGTGTAGGTCCACTCAGAGGCTCGTTCCTGGCTACACCAGAAGTCATAACTTTTTCCCCCTTATCTTTGGAGGGATCACCTATAGCCACATCTGGGAGTGACGAGATGGTGGGCCCTGCTAGGGGGGCTGGTGATATAGAAGTTTTATTCCTGCCTTCATCAATTAGAGATATATCAGAGGAGGAATAGCTAGACTTCGAGACTCCTGTGGATCAAACAACCCCTTCAATTTGGGGGGGGGGAATGGGGAACCCGTAATTACTAAGGGGTCTCCAGATCTAACGGGGCTATCCGGCTCATACCCAACTGATTTTGTGGTGATAGAGCAAGAGCCCACCACCAGACCAGTCGTTAGAAACCCAGAGTAGGACATTATTTTATTTAGAGGGGGAGTGATTTCCCCGGGCTTAATCTCCGTAGCTAATCATTTGGTGACAGCTTTGGGATCCACTGTCCTTGGGCATGGCCTTAGGTCTTGGACACCTCTAGGGGTTCCCGAAACTCCCTTTCCTCTCGAAGATGCAGCTTCTTCTTCGGGTGGTCGCGGCGACGGAGAGCATGTGGATACCGACGCCTTGATGATTAAGGGTAAGTTTTTCAACAACTTGCCACAGACTCCTTTCCTCTTATCCTTTCTTAATATGGATACCTATAGGTATTGTCGACTCCTAGGCTCTAAGACCACGACCATTGGTGTTGACGATGGTGCCATCAGATCCGATCATGCCTGTAACAACAATAGTTGGGGGCGAAGTTACTATGGCGCCAGAGTTTGTGGGTGAAGCCGCATCAGGTCCCTCCTTTGTGACGTTCATCCCTGAATTCATATAATCATCTGAAAGCGACTCTGATCCTGATAAAAAAGTCATTTACAGTCTTCGACTTGTTCACCAAAGGGCTTGGGATAGAATTTTGGAATCTGATTTCTTAGACGCCCTTGGATGTGATGCCGATCAAATTACCATAGTTGTGCAATCTATTTATGCTATTGGTATTTGATAGCTTCGACTACCATGGTATTTATGACATACTCAAACATGTTGTTGCTGATCGGGAAAGACTGGGTGGTTTCGAATCTCTCATTTCTTCTACTCAATCAGATTCCTACCTATCTGCAACCTAGAAGATTTGCCGAACAGAGGTTCATGATCATGCTGGGGTAGTTGCGAGGCTCTAAAAAGAAGTCACTGAGCAGCGTTCTTACGTGGAGGTGCTAAGGAATGATATACAGTGGCTGAAATTGGTAGAGGCTAATGTCGCCACCATAATTGAAGATGGGGAGCAGTGAAAGGAGGAGGAGATGAGGGTGAGCTCAAAGGAGGCCCAGGAGGCGGTAGCGTTGTGGGCTGGTGTAGAAGCTAAGACAACCTTACTGCGAGGTCTCCATCAAACAATCAATGATTCTCATCAGTTCCTAATACAACATTGTGAATCCAATGAAAACCTCCTGTACTGACCTTTCATGCAAGAGGAGGCTCCGGATTGTGGATTCCCTTCTTACCATCTTTGTTATAGAACAATGAAATGTTTTACTTAACACTCTGGCTATCCCCTCCTATAGAAATAGTTATTTGGCATGATTACTATATATGTTATATCATCTAACATGGAATATCAAGGGTTTAGGTCAATAAGAAAAAGAAAACGAGCTCTATCTTTTTCCTAGATCATCATATCCAGTGAGCATAGTTTGACTATTTATCGGGTTTTGTAGAAAACCCACAAAAACATTTTGTATGTTTTTTTAACACCCTAATTTTTCCTAGGCCCATGTAATTTGGACCCAGCGGGCCTGGCCCGACTTTTTCTTAGGTCTCCCTTTTGAGGTTTTCGGCCTAACAGGCTTTGTGCCTATTTTTGTGGGTGGTTTAAAGTCCCATCATCAAGACTGTCATTATTGATGTTTTAGGTCGAACAACATTGACTAAGTATGGTGGGGAGAGGGCCCCAAAGAGGTATGGTTGATTAAATATGTCTCCATGTCCTTCAGACGCATGTGGAGGGAGCATGTTTAGATTTGAACGACATGTAGGGCATGTCTCAAGGCATGGGAGTTGTATCGACGTGCAGAAGTGGGAAGAGCATCGCCTAAAGAAATCATGCCATTGGTAGACATGACAGAGGCAATAAATATGCAGAGCTTTTGAGGGTAGGGTATTCATAGTCATGAAAATGTGTCCTTATGTCAATGACTCTCCATTTCTGATGGCCATAGGACTTCATGGAAGTCTGGTTTAGGGAAACCACCAGGGGTGGCTTGGAGAATTACGAAAACCATCAGGGGTGTCTTGGAATGGATATGTGATGTATGAAAGGTTTTTAAAGAATCTATATCAATCATGACTGTGGAAGAAAGGTTTTTGTCCTATGAATTTGTCTATCATAAGGGAAGGTTGGTGCTTGGAGTAGTTTAACGTGATGCAGCTGGGACTTTATCTAGAATGGAACGGCTTCTCCCGGTCCTAGGTAATATCGTCAGAGACGTTCCACCATATTCAAGCAGGGTTGTGAAATAGGATGGTAAACTGTATATCAAAGGGTTTCTGAATCTCGGTTTCAACATAGGGGCTCAGGGGCTAATTGGCGTACATAGAGAAGAATTGCATGAGGAAATCATGCCTTTGGTAGATGGGCCAGGGGCTATCAATATGTCAAGCTACAGAGGGCATGATATGCATAGTCCTGCAAATGTTTTGTTGGGTCAATGATTGTATTATCTCAATAGACGAGCAACTTCGGGGAAGTAGAGATTTGGGACCACCACGGGTGGCTTATGAGAATTCGGATTTTTCTGAGTATAGAGTATGGTTTATGAGGAGAGGGCACCTGGATACGGGAGAAGCGTCTAGGCTAAATATCCAGAGAATGGGTGAAGTCATTCCTTGTCATGCTGGTGTGATACGGTGGTTCGTGCAGGTTTGACCCATGCACTGAGGGATAGAGAAAAACCTCCATTCCTTACTGAACCCATGATAGGTTTTACCGTGTAGTTTAATATCACGCAGTAAGGACAACTTCTGTGCTTTTTAACGTCATATAGTATGGACGGGGAGCATTTTTAAAGGGTGTTGTGCAGTTTTATGTCATGTTGTGTGGACGGGGATTGTTTCTAGATTCAGTATAGTTTAACGTCATGCAGTAAGGACGAGGGGTATTTTTAAACTAGTGAAAACAGTTGTGGTTAGAGGAACATCCATGGATGCTTAATGCTCAGTCTTTGCATCTTTAATCCAAGTGGCCAAGATTCTCAGTACAGTTTAACGTCATGCGGTAAGGACGTAGTTGAAAAGGATTCTCTTGATTATGATATAACTGGGCTCGATCATCTCGCCATGTCCAAGACATGGAGCGGGGTCGATTGGGGTAAATCATGGTTCTAGGGATTCTTGGATCATGAGAAATGATATGGGGGCCTTAAGGATGGTAAGCGTACGGGGCTAGGAAGAGTGTTGCCTGTGGAAATAATTCCTTTGGTATATGGGCCAAGGGCTATCAATATGTAGAGCCACTGAGGGCATGGTATGCATAGTCATTCAATGGTGTCCATGGGTTGAAAACATTCCACATATGATGGCCATTAATGGTTATGAGGATCCGCAATTATCAAGGCCACGATGTCTATCATTTGGAAAGAAAATGCTGAGGCACGTCAGGCATACTCGGTCGTGGTTGTTGTTGATGCTTAGAGAGCTCCCTGCGCTGATTTATTTTCTATGTGGTGGTTTACCTTTACCCTATGCAGTTTAACATCATGTGATAAGGAAGAAATACTCCTAGTATAGCGGCCATAGAGCTCGGACCACTAGGTGACTATTGCAATAGCCACTCGAAGGATAACTAAGTTAACAAGCTCTGATATACTCTGAACAGGGTGAGAGATTATTGTTGTAAACTGCAACTCTGAGGTTTACCGGATCAGAAGATGGGGTGTGGGGGCTCTGAGTCCAGTAAGCGTACGTAGTTAGGAAAAGTTTTTCCCAAGGAAATATTTCCTTTGGTATATGGGCCATGGGCTATCAATATGTAGAGCCACAGAGGGCATGGTATGAATAGTCATGCAAAGGTGTCCTCGTGTTGATAACATTCCACTTTCGATGTCCATGAATGATTATGAAAACTCGTGATTTCTCACATTACAGAGTTCAGCATATGGGGATAATGGTGTCTGAGCATACAAGAAACATCGTCATGACAATTATCTGTTGAGTGAAAGTAGCCTAGTACTGGCTTTATATACATAGATACTAGTCATCATGTGAACCACGGGAGGATACATAGGCTAACCTGGTAGGGAAACCCTGGTGACATTTGGATGTGAAAAGGGGACAATCTTGTAAACCACTACGCCATAAATTTCTGGATCAGTAGGTATGGTATGGGGGCTCTGAGGCCGGTAAGAATACAGAGCTAGGTAGAGTGTCGCCTGTGGAAATATTGCCTTTGGTAGATGGGCTAGTAGCTATCAATATGCAGGGCCGTTGAGGGAATGGCCTACATAGTTCTGAAAAGCTGTCCATGGGTCGACGACTTTCCACTTCCGGTGGCCATGAATGGTTATGAAGATCCATAATTATCCGGGCCGTGGAGTCTGATATATGGGGTGGATGCATCTAAATGCACAAGGAGTATTCCCCCCTAACTTTTCCATACTTTTTACGTGATTTGCGATGGAATCCGTGCAGTTTAACGTCATGTTGTGTGGACATGGTCCGTGCGGTTTAACGTCATGCGGTGAGGATGAGAAAAAAAATACACCCCATGCAGGTCTGGTCCGTACATGGGGGAGAAGGGAATTTTTTTTCATTATCCATGTAGTTTAACGTCGTTCTGTAAAGACACAAAAATTCACCCCGTGCAGGTCTAGTCCGTACATGGGGTGGAAAGTGAACATTTTTAAATGTCATTATCCATGCAATTTAATGTCGTGCGGTAAGGATGTAAAAATACACCCTGTATAGGTCTGGTCTGTACACGAGGGAAGGGGACATTGTTGACTTTTATTTTATTTCATTTGGGAGTGTCTGGGCTAGGATTGGGGATCTTGACATCGCTAAGTATCCTACGAAGGAAGAAATCAAGCCGTACATAGTTCTCTACTATGTACACCCTATACAGGTCTGGTCTATACACGAGGGAAGGGGGCATTTTTTTAACTCTTATTTGAGGGGTGGCTGGGCCAGGATTGGGAACCCTAGAGTCGCTACCTGTCCTTTGAGGGAATTAATCAAGCCGTGCGTAGTTCTTTGAAATCCATTCAGTTTAACTTCATATGGAAAGGGCGAGAAAATACACCCCTTGTAGGTCTGGTCCATACATCGGGGGAGGGAGCATTCTTATTATTCCTTCTTGTTTTTTTCTTATCCATATAGTTTATCGTCGTGTGGTAAGGACGGGGGGTGGGGGGTACACCCCATGCAGGTTTGGTCCATACATGGGGGAAGATAGGACATTTTTTACTTTAATTCAGAGGTGTTTGGGCCATGACGGGGAACCCTGGATTCACTACGTATCCTGCGAGGGAAGGAATGAAGCTATATGTAGTTCTCTACAATTCATGTAGCTTAACGTCATGCGCTAAGGACGAAGGATACACCCCATGCAGGTGTAGTCCATACATGGGGGAAAGGAATTTTTAAAACTTCTTAGGGATGGCTCGACTAGGATTGGGGACCCTGGCATCGCTACATATCCTGCGAGGGCAGGAATCAAGCTGTACATAGTTCTCTAAAATCTGTGCAGTTTTAATGTCATGCGGTAACAATGACTCCTATGCAGTTTAAAATCAAGTTGTAAGGACGTAAAATACACCCCATGTGGGTCTATTATGCACACGGGGGAAAGGTCAATTTCTAGAGTATCTTGTCAGTGCATTTTAACGTCATGCAGTGAGGACGACATAATCTTATTATAAGGTCATAGAGTTTGGACCGTTGGGTGCATAACAGTTTAAAATCATGTAGCTCGGATGATTCCCACTCTTTTTTTCTTATCCATGCAATTTATCATCGTACAGTAAGGATGAGGGGTATTATTAGATTCCATGTAGTTTAACATCATGTGGTAAGGACGGATTCCATGCAGTTTAATGTCATGCGGTATGGACGTCTTCCGTGTAGTTTTATGTCATGTGGTAAGGACATGGGGTATTATTAGATTCCGTGTAGTTTAACGTCATGTGGTATGGACGTCCTCCTTGCAGTTTAACATCATGTTGTAAGGACGTCTTCTGTGCAGTTTAATTTCATGTTGTAAGGACGTCTTCTGTGAAGTTTAACATTATCCGGTAAAAACGTCTTCCGTGCAGTTTAACGTCATGCGGTAAGGACGTGGGGTATTGGTTTATTATGAAAAATACATCTTCATTAATCTCGCATTGGTAGGAGCCATGGTGAATTTCCAATCCATGTAGATCAGGGCTTATGTTTCGTTGAAGTAGGCCTTGTGTATAACGTATGGTCCCTCCCACTTTTGCTCTATCTTTGGAGGTTTCCTTCATGGTATCATTGGGGTCCGGAGAACCAACACCAATTATCCTTCCAAGAATGACTGAAGATGGACCTATTTATTGAAGGCTCGGGCAATCTGGTTCTTGTATACTTCCAAAAGGGGAAAAGTGTGCAGCCGCTTCTCATATAGCTGTTCCAATCCACCTACCCACTATTCTAATTGCTCATTGTCGGATAATTGACCACAGATGGCAACATGGAGTGAGGGAAGTTGGAGTTAAATGGGTAGGACCGCCTCTGTGCCATATACTAATGAGTACGGGGTAGCCATAGTAGTGGTGCAGATTGTGGTTCGATAATCCTACAATGCATGGGGGAGTTTTTTCAACCATGACTTCTTGTTCTTGTCCAATATTTTATGTAGAATGTTGGATATGGTTTTGTTGAAATCCTCTATCTGCCCGTTGGATGCTGCCTGGTAGCGGGATTAGTGGTTAGCCTCGATACCATATTCTTGGTATTGTTTCTCAAATTCAGTAGAGCAAAAGTTTGAGTCGTTATCCGTAAGTTTGGTATGAGGGACACCAAATCTGGTGATGATATTGGTTTTCACAAAGATGACAATGCTTCATGCCCCAACTTCTATAAGTGGTACAACTTCCGCCCCTTTGGAAAATAATTCGGTTGTCATGAGGATATACATCAGTTGTTTGGTTGTGGCCGGAGGATATGGTCCCAAGACATTAATTCCCCGATAGAAAATGGCCAGGAGTACTTGAACTAATAAAGTAACTCCGGGGGTTGGTATATGAAGTTGGCATGAATTCGGCATGAGTGGAATTTTGGGGTAAAGCATTCCCAATCTCGTGCCACTGTGGGCCAATAGTACCCAATCCTCTGAACTTGATGGGAATGCTTGGTCCCTAGATGATGTGCTCTACATACTCTGGCATGTACTTCAGTCAGGATGGCAGCTGTTTCCCTTCTATTAATGCATCTGAGGAGGACTCAATTGAGGGCTCATTTGTAGAGGACCTCCTGTTGACCCGCACCGCCATATAGTAAAAAGTTGATTTCCCTTCTTCGTATTTGCTCTCATTCAGCCTTGCCCGATGGAAGTTCTCCCTTTTGATGGTAGTTTGCAATGGGGGTCATCTAACTGGTGGTGGGAGCATAATGTTCAAGGAATGGACTGATTTTGTGGATCTCCTCCATCATGGTCTGAAAAAACGGCAAGACCATTCAGCGCTAAGCAATACAGATTAATGTTTCATCCCGATCTGGGTCAGCCAGGGCTATTGCCTCTTTGGATAATGCATTGTCCTGGGCATTATGAGATTGGGGAATATAGGTTAATGTTTGTTCTGTAGAGAATTCCTCCATTAACTCTCGGAAATGGTCAAACAAAGGAATCATCACCTCCTTTTTGAAAGCATAGTCATCATTGACTTGCTTGATGACCAGTTCCAAGTCACCTTTAACCTTAATGTGCTGTAATTTTGCATGGATTGTGAGCTATAGGCCTACAATGGGGGCTTGATATTCCAGTTCATTGTTCGTACATCCTTCATAAAGGAGAAAGGAATATGGAAATAATACCATTTCCGGGGACATTAGTATTATCCCCAAGCCCACCTTGTTAAATTTGGGGTCTTCCATCCTCTTCCTGGTTGGGCTTCGGGATCCGCCATCGAAGTACATTTCCCATTTTGAGAACTCCTCTAGAACCGTGAAGATGTCTTCATCCGGTAGCTCGATGTTCAGTGTGGTAGTCCTTGTTGAGGGGTCCTCTACCAGAAAATATGCTAATGCTTGGCCTTGGATGGCCTTCTAAGGCATAAAACTGATGTCAAACGTTTGCAGGATGACTTCCCATCGAGATAGGAACCCATTCAGCATCAGGCGGCTGAGGATTTACATTAGCGGGTTATTAGGAGAGACCAAGTGGACTTCATGATGTTGTAGATAATGTCACAACTTTTGAACTGTGAAGACCAAGGCCAAACAACTATTCTCGATGTTTGAGTATCGAGTGTCAGCACCTATCATCTTTCGGATGAGGTAACAGAGACTGTTTTCACTACTGGTGTCATTCTTTTTCATGAGGAAGGCTCCCAGTGACCGGTCAAGGGCCGTCACATATAGGATGAGATTTCTTCCTTCGACTGGGGGCATGAGCACCAGTGGGATTAAAAGGTACCTCTTTAGGGTGTCAAATGCCTCTTGTCAGTTATATGTCCATTGGTACGTGACTCCCTTCTTCATTAACCTGTTAAAGGGAAAACCTTTTCCTGTCAGGTTGGATATGAATCGCCTGATATAGGCTAAGTGCCCTTGGAATTCTCTTTACATAGTGAGGTTGTGGGGAGGTGGAAGGCCGTGAATAGCCTTTGTCTTTTGAGGGTCAACTTCGATGCCTCGATGGAGTACGACGAATATAAGGTATTTCCCTGAGGTAACCCCAAAGGCACACTTCATGAGGTTCATCTTCAAACTATGTTGTTGAAGTTTGTTGAAGATGGTCTCATGTTCTGACAAGAGATCTGAAAGCTGTCTTGATTTGACCACCAAGTCATCTACATAACATTTGATGAATTTCCCAAAAATGGCTTGAAAATACGATGCATGGCACCTTGATATATTGCACCAGCATTCTTAAGACCAAAGGGCATGACCTTCTAATAGAATATTCCTTGAGGGGCCCTGATGGCATTAGCTTCTTTGTCTTCTCAGGCCATCCTGATTTGATTATACCCATAATAGCCATCCATGAAGGATAGGTCCTCATACCCAGCCGTTGCATCGATTAGTAATTCGATGATCGGGACCAGGAAGTCAGCTTTCGGGAAATGCTTATTGAGATCTCTAAAATCGATGCAGATGTGGACTTGCTCATTCTATTTCTTGACAGGGACGATGTTGGCCAACCATATGGGGTACTGGACCACCCAAATGAAGCCTTCTTTAATGAGCTTATCGACTTCAGCCTCTATTTTGGTGGAATGTGAGGGATGTGTCCTTCTGGTGGCCTGTTTATAGCCCTAGTGGTCTTTTGGAAGACCCAGGTGACGCTTCGCCACTTTGGGATCGTGTCCCGTCATTTCTTTGTAATTACAGGAAAAATCATCATGATTTTGCTTTAGTAAAGAGGTATATACCTCGTGCTCCTCAGGGGAAATGGCTGCACTAATGAGAGTAGGCCTCAGATCATCCTCAGTACCTAGGTTTATTTCCATGAGTCTGTCCACCGTGGTGGAGATACCCTCCTCAAATGCAGGGGGTGCATCCCTGAGGCCTTCCCCCTCCTCCACTCCTAGATCCTCTTCTTCTTGATCTGACGGGGGGAGAGTTTTCAGCATAGGATCTCGGGGGTTTGAGGGTGAAGCATCATGGGATCCCCGCTCAAGTATACGTCCCCAGATTGTGGGTCGGATGACGTTAACACATTGTCACTCTTAGCCGTTGTGGCTGAAGTCATGATGATAGATGAGTGTGTGTCTGAACTTGATCCCTTGCTCTCAATATGGTTTATGGGAAATACATAGTCTCTGCCAAGCTGCCTAAGGGGGACATTAGGAACCACTTCCAAACCATTTGGAGCGGGGATCCAGTCAACACCATCAGCCAAAGGCTTATTCCTCTTTTTCTCATAGAACCTGGCGTCAATGTAGTGTGACTCAGAGAGCTTGAAAGGGTCCTTGTCAGCGGTAAATGTCCCGCATTTCTTATATGACGCTATATTTAATACACTGTTGTTAGGATGAAATAACATCTACGTGCTTATGGAGCCATGACCTTCCCATTAGGGAATTGAATATTGTGTTCTACCGGATAACTATGAATTCCGAGTAAGCCCTGAGGGTGCCATAATGGGTCTTTATCTTAATTTGTCCTGTTGGCCTCTGCTCGCACTTGTCATAACCCAACAAAGTGGTCACTGAGGGGATTAGGTCACCCTCATTTTAGCCCAACTTATGGAGTGTCCATAGGGAAAGGAGGTTAACTACAGAACCATTTTCAATGTAGACATTGCGGATCTCAACCTCATATAGAATGCCAGACACATATAATGGCTTGATATTTCATTTCATGAAGGAATTTTCATCCTGATCGGTGAATGAAATCACCACGTTGCATTCTGTTGGGCCAGTCTTCGTCCGGAAAATTTCAGCGGCAGCTACCTCAGTGTGAAACTCCTAAGGGCTGAGCAAGGCTTCAATAAGTGCCTCCCTGAGGTCAGATGATAAACCCATGGCCTCTAGGATGGAAATATTGGATGGTATTAACGCCATCTTCAAAAGGATGTCGTAATTTTGCTCCAATGGCCGACACTTCTCCATTGGTGGGAGAGTTCTAGCAAGCAGCTTGGGGGCTGGAGTGCGTGACGAGGAGGGACCGATTCTGGGGTCATGTGTCGACGATGTTCCCCCATTCTGGGGACTCAACCTGACCAGTCTATTTGTGCGCACTAGGCGGCTAGACGCTTGTTCCACCTCTAATGGGTATTGCAGAATAATGAGGCCTGGCTGGCCGCTTGTGGAGTTGGGGCGATATTCTTTCTCTTGTTGAGTCTGGTGAAGATCCCAATCATGGGTTTCTATGATATTGATGGCTTGGGACGAGGTCCAACCGTAGGGTTGGTTTTGGCCACGACTGCACCTCCCTTGGTATCCCATGCCTCTGCAATTTCCCATCAAGGCTCCTCGTGTCAGAAAATTGGGCTCATAATTGTACCCTTCATCAGGGGATGATTCAATGAGATGGATGACATTGACAGAACCAATGTTTGGCTCCTCATCTGCTGACAGGTCAATCTAGTTGGTTTTCCCTGATGGTGTCGTTTGGTGGGTCGGGGCCCATGGTGCCAAATTCGTGAGCAAGACATCTGACAACATTGGGGCTAAATTTGGCCTTGTCTCAGACTGCTCCTCTTGCACATGTCTCCTCCATTTTTGATTATGCCTGGATGACTGGCTCATGGATGGTTGTGAGTCTGATACTGTCGGTTTTGCTGCATCAGGGGATATTGGTGGCAACACTGGCTGTCGTAGCTGAACTCTGACTATGCCTTGGGCTCGGTTGATAGTCTTTTGAGTCATCCAGTTATCAAATTTTGGCCCATTTTTTCAAGTGACTTCCTTCCACCCTCCCCTTTTTTGAATTCAATGGTATAAATATACATCACATGTGTTGAGGGTGGTCCCAGCTCGATCTGCCCAGAGTCTACCATCCTTTGCAGGAGGTCCTTGAAGATGAAGAATTCCTGAATATTATGTCCAAACATTCGATGATAGGGACCGTAATCTGGCCTATCATCATGGCCGAATGCTTTGGGTTTCTCATCTCTTAGAGGTGGAGCATGTTGAAATTCATGGCGGCAATGAAATATCCATAGACTTGGTCCTCTTGGAATGAGTATGCTTTATGTCTTCCTTCCTAAAACTAATTCCACTTGTCCCCTTTCACATCGTCCCACCTAGGCGGAGGAGGTTGTTTATATATTGGGGGCCCTTGACGGTTTGGTGGAGGCCTGAGCGGTGGATTAGTCACTTGTGCTGGCTTGAGCATGAAATAGGACGCTTCATCTCTGGCTGCTCACTTTGTGGGAGCTTGCGAGGCTATTTGGGACTTCAAATTGGTCCACTATAGGGAGTTCTCAATTCTCTTGGCAATGGACGAGAGATGGTGGAAGCCAGTGGTGCACTCCACTGGTATGAGCGGTGTTCTCAACGCATCCTGAATATTATCGATGCATATGGCGAGAAGCTCATCTTGAGGCATTGGCCTGTTCAAAGAGTAGGTCAGACCATTCCATCTACCGATAAAATATGAGACCCTCTCATTCTCCATCTGATTTCATTTCATTAGGTCGCTGGACGTTGTCTTAGGCAACGTTGAGCTGAAGTAAAACAAGAACTTCTACTGAAGGACTTCCTAGAATTTTATTGAATGGGCCGGTAGACTTGTATACCAGCGTATAAAGAATCTGAGTTTCACATCTTCTTTTTGTTCCCGAGCCCCCATCATAATGTTGCAATTGGATACATAGTGCATCAAATGCTATTTCGGGTCTCCTGATCCATTGAAGAAAGGGAATACAGGGCTTCCAGAATTGGGTTTAGGGGGTGTGTTGCCCACCCAATCTAGTTAGGGCTTCTGCTCTGGCTGTATCAGAGCGTACTGACCTTCCATTTCCTCCAATCAAGTAGTTAGTGCCTCAATGGTGCTGGTGAGTCCCTAGTTTACAACATGTTGGGCCCGGTCTTGGGTGGGTGTAGCCCGAGGGATCTCTTCAGGATCTTTCTTGGTTGGCACCTGGGGTGCATGTGCTGTTTGTGACACCTTTGGAGGGTTCAAGCATACTCGCTCTGGTTGCTTCCTGAGTGGAGAGAAGTCGTGGTATTCATCCGGATCCACATTTATGTAGTTGGATAGGTCGGTCGCCTCATTGGGTGGGGTAATCCTTGGTCCTTGAGGTGCACTTACTGGGAGTGCAAGATGTGGATGCTCTTGGGACCACTTTCAATAAGACGGTTCCTCTGGAGTAGCGCGGCATTAAGGTCCCTCAATTCTTTCATTTCCTCTTCCTGTCGAGCGAACCTCTCTTTGAGCGTGAGTGGCTCGTTTTTGTCGAGAGGAGGGGACATATTAAGGCTAACTAGTCTTTTGTTCTTATCCTTGTTAGAAGCTCATAGGGTAATCAGAGGAAGGATAGAGGATGGGGCTACCATGTTTTAAGCAGTCCTCTGGTTCCGGGTGTGCACACCTGGTGCTTCATTATGGGTTGCAGCCTGACTGGAACCATCGTATCCCGATAAATCCCGATTTTCATCATCATTAGTGTCACACGTGGGGTTAAACTCGATGACTTTGATAGATATATATCATGGGGCGGGGAAGATGTCATCTTCTAAATAGGAAGGGGATCTCCCGCGTCTTTTACTGGCCTTCCCTTTCATGTGCTAGTATTGCCTTCAGAATTCATGATGAAGGGTGACGCGGAGAATTCTTTGATGCGCTCTTATGGTAAGCCTCCCTCTTGGAGGGGATGTTGATTCAAATGATGGGATATGATGGCACCTCCTCTTCTGACTGTACTCCCTAGATGAGATAATACTGACTCTCGTGGGGGAGCTTGTTTTTTGGGGGTGTAATAATTCCCTTAGCCCTAAGGGCTGGTGTTTGCTCCATTCCCAGGACGTTGGGTCTCTTCTCATTTTTGTTGGTCATACGGGGGAATTTGTTGTTAAAAATTCCCCCAACCCTATATGCTGGGGATGACCCTGGATTGCGGCATTGGCTACGACTCTTGATACATGCCTGATCTTGTGTTCCCCCATTATGGGGTGAACTGGGGTTGTTGCCGAGTTCTTCTGGGATTCAATCCCTTCTGGGGAGGCAGACAAAGATTGTTGATTGGCCTCTCTTAGGAGAGAGGCCTGTTGTATTCTCACTGTGGCCTGACTCTAGAGTTCTTGAATGACTTTTTCCCTTCCAGACGGATGCTTTTGGGACTTACTAAAGGACTTACTCTGCTGGGTGTGTTGCCTTTCACGAAAAGGGAGACCATTCGATTATCGTCTTGACGTGAAGATGTCACAGGACCCCATGCCAAACGGGTTCTTCTGGGCAGGGAGTGGAGTGAAATGCAATGCTCCATGTTCCCCCATCCTCTGATATGGACTCCCATCAGAGCATCACTGATGAGGAAGTATAGCTGGTGCAGTGGACAGAGGTGGGCTATTTCCATGTTTGCTTTGCACCTCTCGGGTCATTTTTTCCACATCGAAGGGAGAGATCGAGGTCGATGTGACACAGGAGGTCTCTTATTGCCTTGACGTGGTCTACATTCCTATCATAGAGAAGGAAGCTTTATTTCAGGCAGTGAAGGGTTGTCCATATATTGTAGTGGATTTCATGCACACATTCTTCTAAAAACTATCTGGGTATGTCTAATTGAGAGGCGGTCTTGGGCTAAATCACAACTGGTATATCATCCCTAGCCAGTCGTTTCCTCAGGTGCAACATGTTGGCATACTCCTCCGCAAGTGACTCCTCTACCCAGTCAGCCCATCTAAGACGTCCACCAATAGTGCGGTCGGAGGCAGTGGGACTAGTTGGTGATGAATCATCATGTGGGCGATTATGAGGTGGTCTATAAGATGAACGTGGCCCCAGAACGTCTCTCGATTGATGAATGATGTTGTTGACGATTAGCTGGGAATTTGACATGCTTGATCCCATCCTTCTGAGTGCCTTGGAATATGAGGGATTTGTTGTGCTTGATTCGGCAGGGGGAGGACCTTCCTATCGTCATTATATGTCATGGTGGGGTGGGCCTTCGTAATGATGGTCGTAATGGTGAGGACTATCATTACTGCTTGATGCCTCACTGCATAAAAGACTTTTTCATTGCATACCCTTGGGAGGACCTCCAAGGCGTTTCACATCATGGGGAGGACCTACTGGCTACATATCATTGTTACAGGGAGGGACTTCGCAACAACCACCATCATGGTGAGGATGACCATGATGGTTTGAAGTTCAATGGTTATCCTGGGGTTGACCATCAAGACACACTACGACAAGGGGAGGACCTTCTTGTTTCTTGGGGCCACTGCGAGGAGGACCTTTGCAATGGCGGTTATGGTGTAATGGACTACCATCACAGCTTCTAAAATAGAGAGGACTACCATTACAGCTGCTGCAGTGAGAATATCTGTAGGTTAAACCCTAGGGAGGGTATAACGACCCATAATTTACAAACATTGTTATTAATTCAAAATTGAAGCCCACTTATTACAACATATAACAAAACCATCAAAGGACCATATTGGTATATTGTCTTTAGAAACTGGGAAACATAACCAAATGGTTCATAAATCATCTACTATGTCGCCCTTTTATTTAATCATATCTAGAGTCTTTTTTGGCATATCTTACTTAATACCCTTCTTCCTGACCTGGGGAAAAGAAAACATACAAAAGGGTGATCTCGAATGCTCAGTAATGGTAAAAAAAATAAATTTCAATAACATCATATTCGTAAGAACCTATCATTTTGGAAATCTTAACCTACAAAAGAGATCATAATTTAATAACATGGGATAAATCATAGTAGTGAAATGTAATACCAATAATCATAACATGAAACTTTTTGGAATTCACACATAATCATAGAGAATTATTTCTTAGTAGTCAAGACTCATTTCCATGACTATCTTAGCACACAAATTCCATTTTTGAACCGAGTTCACTCCTCTTTTCAGTCATGTATCACTGAACCTGATTAACCTTCCATTCCATCCATTTCTATCTAATGAGATATAAATCTTTACCCAATGCATTGGAGGGAGATATAGGTCCCACCCATCTCATAATGATACCATTATTATGTGTTCCACAAGATCCTAAATCATAAATCATAGCATAACCCAAGTAATAAAGATGGGATTTTAAAACATCATGCCATCATAACATAATCCATATAAGATAAAATGAAATCATAAAAATAATTACATCATAACATAATCAAATCAATGTAACAATAGTGATAGAAACAGAACCCTATATTATCTTAGATTGAAAATAATTTTGATACACACATGAACTTTATTCTTTATGAAAATATTTTTTCAACATCAAAAACATTTTTCCTTTCAGAGCATGTCAAAAAATTTAATCTAAAAGAAGTTGATTAAAAATAAACTTGAAAACTTATAAATGAAGCTTCATGGAAATAATGTTCTAAAAATCCATTCATGATGTATAAGTTAAATAAAAACATTGTTCTCGTACTTTGGTAGGAAAAGTCAAAGAAGTACCTCATACTAAAAAATGTCAAAAGATTCCTTTCATATCATTTACTAAATTCTCACCGAAGGGAAAAATTTGATTTAAACAATTGTATGAGGATAGAAATAGTATTACTATTGAGGAAACATGGATGTGGATAATAAATATTCCCCAGTAAATTCTGAAGTATAAACAATCTCGGAAAAAATGAGATTGCGAGATTTTCCATTACCTTAGGTCCAATTTGTTAGTACGTGTCCAAACATCCTGTATAATTATTTAAATTATGTTATTGAATTATTCCAGAATTGTGTTCATTGTTATGATATCATATTTGGTCATATTCATAGCTTTGTATTAGTATCATTTCATTGCTACTTGTTATTCGAGTGTTTAATGCTATTTGTTTTTATGTGTGTTTTGTCGAATAAATTCTTATTATTTTTTTAGGTTATAGATACCTAATTTCCAAAATGGTATTAATGTAATATATATCATATTTATTAATTCAATAAATTTATATAATCATTATGTATTGAAGATCATGTAGAACGAGTCGCATCACATCGTGGAGATGGTAGGCCGCACGTACGCACGAGCGATGATATCGTTCCCATGATCGTGGAATTTTATTGAAGTGTATGTATACGATTTCAGAATCAATATAACTTTACAATAATCATATATAGTTATTATTTACATCATTATACCAATCCAAGTATGGTGGTGGTGGAAAACAGATTACACCACGGCGTGGAGACGGTATTCAGTACGTACGCAAGCGCGGTGATTTCATTTTCCGTAGGAAAGATAGAAGTGGAAAAAGGGTTGTTTCGTATTTATAGTAACATATCAGTATATTAGTGAGACTGATGTTATTATTACATATTGAAAAAACTAAAGAATACGAAGTATAAGAAGAAATAATGTTGAAAGAATCGGTAACAGACATTACATCTTCTTTGTATCGCCTCTTCTTATCCTCTTCTTAGGGCACTAAAGATGGTCTTTGAAGAAGACTAGGACCTCTATGATGTTTCTAGAGATGTGGATAAGGGAAATTAGTAGGGTTTGGCCGAGCTTGAAGGCTCAATGTGGTGTGAGGGGGATAGGGAGGAGGTTCCCTTTTATATGGGAAAAGAGGGTCACATTAGGAAAAACATAAAATATTATTTTATAATAAAGTCATATTCGGTTTTTAATAGCTCCAATTTAATTTATTTCTAAGATATGGTGGGTATTGTTTTAAATACTCTAAAAAAATTTATTTTATTCAAGTTTAGGTTACTATTTTAACCTTATCATTTATATTTAACTATAAGTTAAGTAATTTAACTTTTACCTTGTCTTCTTGTTTTATTACACTATATGGTTAATAAAAATACTATAACAAGAAAAACGAACCCCAATTGGTTCATTATTAATATATTTAACCTTATCTAAGTCATTTTTCCGAGACTTATATTTTTAGGAATAAAATAACAATTAATAATATAATATTTGTTTTAAAATCTATATTATGTCAATTTGGACACTATTTTGTAATTGATTTTTGTGAAATTTATAACAGAATTATTAGTTCGAACAAAGTTAATTAAAAAAATACTAATATGTCATATTAACTCATGAAATTAGTTTAATTCATAAAAAGTATAAAATTACATTTGTTTGGGTATTTATAATATCAATTATGTTAATATTTCCTCAATAAGTTAATTACTGCATCAACATTGTGTCATTACTAAATTAAATTATTTCATGTCTAAAAATTATGGATAAAATACCATTATGTAGGAAATAATTTTATCTTTCTAATTAATATTTATAGTCAAATTTATCTTATTTATATCCCTATATTAAAAATGTTGTAGCTATTAAACGTTGATTTTATCTATTTTAACTATTCTTTAAATAAAATAATATTAAATGTCCTAATCTAATCCAAGTGGACACAAATGGTCATATTTTATTCCTAAGGTAGTTTTTGGTCGAATTAAACTTATCCAATATAAATAAAACATGTGTTAAGGTAATAATAATACTATTTTTACCCTTAATTACCCTATTTACTTTTAATCGTGGTAAATAAAAGAAAAAAGATACTATTCACAAAAAAAATTATTTTTATCTTATTGAACAACATTTTACTCCTTCATATTAACCGTGTCTCTCAGATTTTTGAAATTCCACTCACAGAAGCAGTAAAATTATTTTTTATATAGATTTTCAAACTCTCTTAGGAGGTGGGTAAAAGACGGTGAAAAGTACAATAAAATTTTTAAATATCTAAAATTATTATAAAATGGCTCCAATTAATAAATTTGGACTTATATATGTATTATGTATCAATTTTGACCTAAAAATTATAAATAAAATAAATAATTATTTAAATAAATGGTGGGTTTTTAAATAGTAAACCAGTGTTTTCACTATTCATCAAAAATTGAATGTTTTAAAAAAAATACGAAAAATTCTCCCTAGGATAATTTCGATGTTACGAATCCAAAAATGAAGTCCATTTTGAACGATAAAATTTATAATATTTCAAAAAGTGTGTATGACTATTCATAACGGCTAGTTATAATAATATGTTAATAGCATATCGTTGTTTAATGAGACTCAGTATTGCGTACAATGCAAGCTATCGAGGAAGGTTGTGATTGCGTGTAAAGCAAGCCAAGATAGTGTTGTGTGTAGTGATAGATTTATTTGATGATGTATATAACATGAAAACTAAATATTTATCATAAAAATATCGGGTGTTACATTCTACCCCCCATAAAATGAATATCGCCCTCGAAATTCATCACTTTGTAACAAACAGATGAGGATACCTCTCCCTCATCATATCCTTAAGCTCCCATGTAACTTATTCTAATTGGTGGTTCCTTCATAAAACTTTTACCAAGAGAGTGGTCTTGTTCCGTATGACTTTTTTTCTATGATCTATAATTTATATTAGCTGTTCTTCATAAGAAATATCCTGCCCTAATGGTACAACTTCTGAGTTGAGTACATGTGAATGATCGGGTATGTACTTTCTCAGGAGAGATACCTGGAACACATCGTGAACTTGAGAGAGATTTGGTGGATGTGCAAATAGGTAAGCTACCATCCCAACACAATCCAGTATTTTGAATGGACCGATATACCTAGGGATCAGCTTTCCCTTCATTCCAAATCTCATTACTCTCTTCCAAAGAGATATTCATAGTAACACTATTTCACCAACTTCAAACTCTAGGTATTTTCTTCGGTTATTGGCATAACTGTTTTGTCAACTCTGAGATTCTCTTATATATTTTAGAATAGATCAGACCTTTTCTACCATCTCATCAACAAGATCTTACCCTAATATCTTTCTTTTCCCAACTTCATCCCGGCAAGTTGGTGTCTGAAATTTCTTTCCATAGAGAGCTTCATAAGGAGCCATCTGAATACTGTAGTGAAAGCTATTATTATAAGAAAAATCCACCAAAGGTAGGTGTTGATCCCATCCACCATTGAAATCCCTAGAGCAAGCTCTTAACTTATCTTCTAGAGTTTGAATTTTCCTATCAGACTGATTGTCTATCTAAGGATAATAAGTAGTGCTGAAACTCAACTCTGTATCTAGATTATGTTGAAGACTTCGACAAAACATTTAGTTAAACCTTGGATCCTGATTAGATATAATGGAAAGTGGTACTCTATGAAATCTTACCACTTCCTTTAAATAGATCCTTGCAAGATGATCCAGAGAGAAATCCTCTCTAATAACAAGGATGTGTTCTAACATCGTAAGACGGTCAACTATGACCCAGATAGCATTATTTCCATTGGATGTTTTAGGAAGGCCGGTGAAAATTTTCAAAGTGATATTTTCCCATTTCTATTCGAATGTGGGCAATGTTTGTAACATGCCCTTAGACTTCTGTCTCTCAGCTTTAAGTTGCTGACAAAAAAAGAATCAAGAGACATATTCAGCAACATATTTTTTCATTCCATCCCACCAGAAGTACTCTTTCAGGTCTCTATACATCTTCGTGCTTCCATGATGAATAGAGAATAAAGAACTATGAGCCTCATCCAGCAGCTCCATATTTAATTCTGGGATGGGAGGAACACAAACCCTATTCTTGAACCTTATTATCCCATCACAATCAAGGTTGAATTCAAGAATATTTGTCACGTTCTTTTGTAACTCTACAACTTTTTTTGTGCCTCTTTAATCTTAAAATATATAGATGGTTGAACATTCATTTGAGAAAGATATGATTTTCCCCATTCCATTATAACTACATGATCCATCCTTTGTAGATCCATAAATATTGGATCTTTTGTGATCCTCATCATGGATAGGCTAGCATGGTCTTGTCGACTTAATGCATATGCCACCTTGTTTGCTTTCCCAGGGTGATAATTAATTGAGCAATCGTAATCCTCAATCAGCTCCAACCATCTTCTTTGGCACATATTCATCTGCTTTTTTTGTGAAAATATAATTTAAACTTTTATGATCAGTATAAATATCATACCTTTCACCATAAAGATAATGCCTCCAAATCATTAATGCAAAGATTACAGTAGCTAATTAAAAATCATGAGTTGGGTAATTCTGATCTGGTATTTTCAACTGTCATGAGGCATAATCTATCACTATATCATTTTGCATTAGAACACACCCCAATCCCTTCTTGGATGCATCACTATTGATCACAAACCTTTCTCCACTACAAGGTAGTGTGAGCACATGTGCACTGAATAACCTTCTTTTTAACTCCTTGAAATTCTCTTCACACTCCTCTGTCCAATTGAACATAACTCCTTTTCGAGTCAACCTGCTGAGTGGATTAGAAAATTGTGAAAAATCATTCACAAAACGTTGATAATATCCAACCAAACCAAGAAAACTTATGATCTCAGTTATTGTTGTTGGTCTTGACCATCTTTTGATAACCCTTGTTTTTGCGGGATCCATAGATATCCCCTCTTTTGAGATTATGTGACCCAAAAATGAAAATTTTTGAAGCCAAAATAAACACTTGGTAAATTTGGGATAAAGCTTCCCCTTTCTCAGGGTCTTTAATACAAATCTCAAGTGATCTTCATGTTCTTCCTTTCTCATTGAATAGACAAGAATATCATATATAAGGACTACCACAAACTAATCAAGATATTCTATAAAGAATCTATTCATTAGATCCATGAAGATAGCATGGGCATTGGTAATACCAAATGGCATCACTATAAATTCATAGTGTCCATACCTTGTACGGAATGTCGTCTTTTGTATATCCTCCCTTTTGACCCTTACGTGATGATACCCGGAATGAAGATCAATCATGGAAAAGTATTGAGCTCAACGTATTTGTTCAAATTAGTCATCAATGCATGGGAGAGGTTATTTTTTCTTGATAGTGTTCTTATTAAGTCCTCGATAATCAATGTAGAGTCTCATTGATCCATTTTTCTTCTTAAAAAACAGAACAGGTTCTCCCCAAGGTGATGCACTAGGACATTTTAATCCCTTATTAATATTCTCTTAGAGTTGCTTTTTCAATTCATTCAACTCAATTGGGGACATTATATAAGGTTTCATTGAAATAGGTAAAGCACGCGGTACAAGTAGTATTGAAAACACAACATCATGATTTGGTGGAAGACCAGGAAATTCCTCCGGAAAGACATCATAAAACTCTCGTAAAATGGGAATATTCTTAATTGTGAGTTTCTTTCGAACCATTTTCGATAAATAACCATAATTTAGTGGAATCAAGACCCATAGGATGGATGGAATTTCCAATGGAATATTATGTTCATCCTTGCATCGATAGAGGATCATAGATTGATCTAGAATATAAAATGTGACTTCCCTTATTTTGTAATTCATATGATCTCTATATAAAGAAAGCCAATCCTTGAATATAATCACATAAAATTACACTATATAAAGGATCACATGATTTGTAGGAAGCACTTTCCCACAAACTTCAATTGTAGAAGAATTGTAAACTTTTGATGCGACTATTGTGCCATTAGGGGTTGTCACAGCTGACTCAATATCTAACTGCTGAGGTAATACAACGATACCCTTAGAAAATTCTTCTGAAATAAAACAGTGGGTGGATACAGAATCACATGAAACCATTGCTACATTAGAGTGGATGGCATGTGTACCTTTCACCACTTCGTTATCGTACTCCACATCGCTGATTGAAATTGTATGTGAATTTCCTTTGTTTTTGTCCTTAAGAGTTTTTTGATGTCGTTCCTCATCAAAAACACTTGGATTAAGGCATTCATTGGCAAAATTCCCCATTTACGTGCTCTTGTAACATTGAAATTTAGGTGGTGCACTCTGTGTAGCCTTTTCTTTGTTCGCACCACTAGACATCTTTTTCCCATCATTGCGGCATTCAAATTCTTGATGACCTTATTTTACAAATTTGAAACATTTACTTGTCTCTTTAAGACAACCCCCTCCATGTTTCTTTCCACGCATTGTGCATAATTGAAAACTCGTCTTTTTTTTAGTGTGGTCTTTATATTTCCCTTTGAATTCAATTTTCCTCTTCTTATCAAACCCATATGACTGATGGGTTACTCAAATCTCCATCTCTGCATTGAGAGCACCTCAAATGATTTTATCGTAGATATTCAAGTCCCTTATGGCTAATGCCATTCAATGACTTGGTTTTAAGACACTAATGAATCGATCGATATTACTCTCAGGTTCGATAATAATCCCAGAAGCATACCTTGCAAGTCTTATAAGATTTTCTTCAATGGTACCAACAAATTCATCATCCTTTTGCTATAGTTCAAGAAACTCCTTCTCCATCTTTGTTCGAAGAATATGGGGGAAGTACATATTGAAAAATAAGTTATTGAACTCGTTCCATTCCATGGACTCAACTGCATCCGTTTTCCTCATATTCTTAATAAGATTCCACCATTGATCAGCTTCACCATCCAAACGATATACTGCTATGATTACTTTATCATGTTCAGAACATTGAAGAACTGAAAATATATTTTCAGTGGTACTGATCCATTGTTCAACCACTAATGGATCAGTAGACCCACTGAATGAAGGTGTACGCTGCCTCATGAAGGATTAAACATAATGTCACACCTCCATTTTCCATTTGGAAGTCCTACATGATTCATATATTAAGAAAGTTGTGTGAGCATGTCTATAGGATTTTTCATTCCAACTCCCATAACATTTGGTTGCTCAGAGGGAAATCATTTCATTTCCCGCTGAATTTCGCATTAAAACGGTTCCTTTGGGTTCCATCCATTGACTAGAACCAAGAATAATAGTGTGAGAAACACTAATTATAAAAGGAAAACCACATAATAAAGAATATAATTTCACACATAACGTCTTATCATAGGTTTTTCATGGACACTTCTAAAACACTAATATTGTGTTCTATACTTAGATATATTCTTAGGGTTCATACTAAGGCTTTCATATCCGAGTTTCTAAAGGCTGACTATACCTTCCCTCTAATACCGACTATAACTATCTGGAATTACTTCCAGTGGACTATAATTGATACCTATCAGGGCACATTGTGGGAAGCTACTTCCCCTAGGCATGACATACCACCATCCTCAGTGGAAGCCATTTTCTCATGAAGCACTTTGGCGAAGAGCCATGCTTCGTCCAACGCTCAAATGTGAGATTTCCCAAGGATCAGATACATTCCTACCTTCTTTGCCTCTAATACCAACTATAACGAAACATACCTAACAAATACTGTTATTACTTCAAAATTGAAGCACACTTATTTCAACATAAAACAAAACCATGAAAGGACCGTATAGGTATAATGTCTTTAGAAACTGGGAAACATAAACAACTGGTTCTTAAATCATCTACACTATCTATCTTTTATTTTATCATATCTAGAGTCCCTTTTGGCATATCTTACTTAATACCCTTCTTCCTGACCTGGGGAAAATAAAACATACAGAAGGGTGAGCTCAAAATCTCCGTAAGGGTAAACAAAAGAAATATCGATCACATCATATTTATAAGAACATAACATTTTGTAAATATTTTCCTGCAAAAGCGATCATAATTTCATAACATGGGATAAATCATAGTAGTGAAATGTAATCCCAATATTCAAAAAAGTACCTCATACTAATAAACGACAAAAGATTCATTTCATATCTTTTACTAAAAAATCACCGAAGAGTAAAATTGTATTTAAGAAAATCTATGAGGATAGAAATAATATTACATACTGAGGAAACATGGATGTGGATGATAAATATTCCCCATTAAATTCTGAAGTCTAAACAATCTCAGATAAAAATGAGATTGCGAGATTTTCCCTTACCTTAGGTCTGATTTTCTTTGTACGTGTCCAAACCTCATGTATAATTATTTAAATAATGTTATTTACTTATTCCAGAATCATATTCATTGTTATGATATCATAGATGGTCATATTCTTAGCTTTGTATTGGTAGTATTTCATTGTAACTCGTTATTCGGGTGTTTATTGCTTTTTGTTCTTAAGCGTGTTTTGTCGAATAAATTCTTATTCTTTTTTTAGGTTGTAGATAACTCATTTCAAGAAGGTTATTATTGTAATATATATCATATTTATTCATTCAATTAATTTATATAATCATTATGCATTGAAGATCATGTATAATGTGTCGCATCACATCGTGGAGATGGTATGCCGTACATACGCACGAGAGATAATATCATTCCCATGATCGTGGAATTATATTGAAGTGTATGTAAACTATTTCAGAATCAATATCAATTTAAAATAATCATATATAGTTATTATATACAACATTATACCCATCCAAGTAAGGTGGTGGTGGAAAACAGATTACACCATGGCGTGGAAACGGTATTCCGTACGTACGCACGTGCGGTGATTTCGTTTTCCATAGGATGGATATAAGGTGAAATATGGTTGTTTCATATTTATAAAAACATATCAGTATATGAGTGATACAGATGTTATTACTTTATAATGAAACAACTAATGAATATGATGTAAAAGAATAAATAAAGATGAAAGAATCGGTCACGGACATTACCTCTTCTTTGAAGCGCCTCTTTTTATCCTCCTCTTAGGGCAATAAATATGGTCTTTCAAGTCGAACAGGACCTATAGGATATTTCTAGGTAAGTGGAAAATATAAAATGGCAGGGTTTGGCCGATCATGAGGGCTCAACGTGGTGTAAGGAGGAGAGGGAGGAGGTTCCCTTTTATAAGGGAGGAGAGGGGCACTTTAGAAAAAACATAAAATATTATATTATAATAAAGTCATATTCAGTTTTTAGTAGGTCCAAATTTATTAATTTAGAATCTAATGTGGGGATGGGTAGAAATCATCTCAACCAATATATTTTAGACATGTTTAGGTTACTATTTTACCCTTATCATTTAGAGTTAACTCTAAGTTAAATAATTTAACTTTTACCATGTCTTCTTGTTTTCTTAAACTATATGCTTAATAAACTTCAGATAACCAGCCAAACGAACCCGAAGTGGTTCATTATTAGTATATTTAAACTTATCTAAGTCATTTGGCCGATCCTTATATTTTTATGAATAAAATAACAATTAATAATATAATATTTGTTTTAAAAACTATTTTATGTCAATTTTGACACTATTTGGTAATTGATTTTTGTGAAAATCATAACAGAATTATTATTTCTGAAAATGTAAATTAAATAAATACTATTATATCATATTAACCTATAAAATTAGTTTAATTCTTAAAAAGTCTGAAATTACGTTTATTTGGGTGTTTATATTATCAATTATGTTAATATTTCCTTAATGAATTAATTACTACATCATCATTGTGTCATAAATAAATTAAATTATTTAAATTATAAAAATTATAGATAAAATACCATTATGTATGAAATAATTTTATCATTCAACTTAATATTTATAGTATAATTTATCTTCTTTATAACCCTAAATTAAAATTTTTTAGCTATTAAACATTGACATTAACTATTTTAACTCATCTTTAAATAAAATAATATTAAATGTCCTAATCTAATCCAAGTGGACCTAGGTGGTCATATTTTATTCATAAGGTTGTTTTTGATCGAATTATACTTATTATATATAATTAGTACATGTGTTAGGGTAATAATAATACCATTTTTACCCTTAATTACCCTATTTACTTATAACAGTGGTAAATAAAAGTAAAAAGCTACTATTCACCAAAAATTATTTTTATCTTTTTGAACCACATTATACTACTTCTTATTAACAATGTCTCTCGGATTTTCAAAATTCCACTCATAGATGCGGGAAAATTATGTTTTATTTAGATTTTCAAACTCTCCTAGTAGGTGGGTAAAAGACGGTGAAAAGTTCAATAAATTTTTAATATATATAAAATTATTATAAAATGACTCCGATTAATTACTTTAGACTTATATAGGTATTATGTATCAATTTTAACCTAAAATAAATTTAAATAAAATAAATAATTATTTAAATAAATAGTACGGTTTAAAATAATAACCTAGTGTTTTCACTATTCATCAGAAATTGAATGTTTTCAGAAAAATACCAAAAATTCACCCTAGGCTAATTTTGATATTCCGAATCCAAAAATAAAGTCCATTTTGAAAGGAAAAATGTAAAAAATTTCAAAAAATGGGTATTACTATACATAATGACTAGTTATAATAATATTTTAATAGCATATCGTCGTTTAGTGAGACTCGATATTACGTACAAGGCAAGCTATCGAGGAAGCTCATGATTACTTGTAAATCAAACCAAGATAGTTTTGTCTATATTAAAAGATTGAATGTAATAAGGCTTAAGGGAATATTTTTGTTGGATCTAGGTAATGTGGGTCATGGAAGAGTTTGTGACAAGGTGCATTGTGTGTCAGTAGGTGAGGGATGATCACTGTGTTCTTGAAGGTCTATATCTCCCATTAGATGTTATCGAGTTTACGTGGGATGAAATCTCGATGGATTTATTCAAAATATTGCCCTCGAATTAGAGAGAATTTGATGTTATTTTGGTAGTAGTTGATTAGTTGAAAAATTTTATCTCACTTCATAGTGATCTATTTGTCGAGTGCAGTTGATTTAACGCCCAGACCTCTTTTACCCAGAGTCGGTGCATTATTTTGTAACATTGGCACGATAACAAAAGATCATGTCTCGAAAGACTGATTAGTTTAGTATCATTTGAAACACTAGACACGTTCATAATTGTTACATTACATCATAATGTAAAAAACTACAATAACAACATCTCCATAGTCTGCACTCATATCCTCTTCTGACTGTCCCTGCAGGTCATTCATAAAATACTTTTTCACATCCTAGAAAATATTAAAACATTGAAAGGGGTGAGCTCAGATGCTCAGTAAGGATAACAATATTGCAGAATCTTTCATAAATAAAAATTAACATTTAAGGCAATTTATATCTAAAACAAAAGCCTTTTTAAACTTTACCATCATCATAATATGGCAAAAATAAAATTAAATAATGCCATTTACTTACTCACATGGATATTATACTAGTCGAATAATCACACGAAATATCAATAACCACTTTCATAATGATGTAATGCATAATGCCAGGCTATCATAACAACGTTGCCAAGGCCACATTCCATGACTACAAATAATATTTTTTCAAGGCCTCGTGATAAGACACTAGTTTGTCTCAAGAGACCTATAGATGCATAGAGGAGCTATAGTGGGCTCCACCCGTCACTTATAAAGTCCAATGCATTCCTCATATGAACAGGTTTAAACATATCATAAACCATAACATAATTGCATCACATAAAACATGCATAAATGAAACATATTATTTCCATAATTCAATCAAAAGATATAAATACAACACATTGATATAATAAAAACTTTATCAAAACCATTTTTAATACCAAAATAAAAGAAAAGTAAAACATGGTATTTATTTTTCTTTTAAAAAAAGTTATGGCTTATATAGGAATCCGAAACTCAAATAATAGTCACGGTGGCTGAGAAGTCGTTGTCGTCGTATACGTAAGAAAAAACATTCCTTTTTTTGTTTAGTAAAAACGTTTCGTATAAAAAGATTCCTTTTTAATAAAATTAAAAGTCAAAGGGGGTTTATACACCATATAAATGAAAGTTGTGTATAAAACCAAATATGCCTCAATGAAAGGAGATTGAGACGAAGTCCTTACAATGATCTTTTAAAATAAAATAGATCTATTATGTGTATTTACTATATGTACAAATAAACAAATTACAAATACAGGATAGGACATAATAATATCATGACAAAATTTGAATGTAGGAGATTAACCCAAAGAATGGAAATTGGGTTAAGAAATTCCCTTACCTCGTGTCCGACTTGACTCAACAGCTCTTTAACCTCCTGAATAATAAACTAGAGTTAATCTCTACCTGCTTAAGAACCTTTTTCAAGTTCATTATTCCTTTTATATCACTTATTACCATGTTATGAACATTATGTAATTATTTAAGTTAATAACGGTCGTTTTGTCGATCTTAGGTACTTGAGTCAAAAATAAACTTCTTATAATTACACTTTGTTCATGTGGTAAAATATCCATTATATCCATAATTATATTCATGATTTATATATCATATACATCATATATATCCAGTATATACATTCATTTATAATATTACATAACATTTAGAGGTAAGAAATGGAATGCATGGTTCATGGAGACGGTAAGCCATACGTACGTATGAACGCTACTTTCATTTCTATTTCATATTTAATGGAATGAAATTATAATTATATAAAAGTATAGTATAAATACAGTATAATATAATGTATAATACCATTTACTACATCCTTTATACATCCCACATATGGCATTAACGATTCAAATCACTTTGAGGGGGCGGTAGTCTGAACTTCCTAAAATGAAATTGTCGCATTTACCCATAATGAAAATCATAAAGGTATGCCATAAATGAAAAATATAGAATAATAAGGAAAACATAAACCTAATATATATCATATATATAAATAGTTTCATCATAATGGCCACCATTAGAGGTTTTAAAAGAATATTGAACAATCATCGTTTCGTGAGGCAGTATTTCCCCAGCCACAAAACTAGTATGTTCTTTAACCATTAGACGGAGGTGTGTGTAAGTGTAAATCAAATAAATATCATAAAAACATCCTATTATATTGTAGATACTGGTCTTGTTACAAAAGAATGTAATAAAAAGATTTTAAGGTGTTGGAGAAGCAAAATAAAACAAAAGAACATAAGAGAATACATTACCTTAAAATAAGATAACTCCTTTTGATTTGAGCCAAAGGAATCCTTGGGATGACTTTTTCCCAAAGTGAGGCTTCTAGAAGTAATATAGGAATGTTGATAATGTATTTGGGCCGAGGATGGCCAAGAAAAAAAGGTTTTGAATGTGTGAGTAAAGTGGTAGTGGTGGGGGCCTTTTATAAGAGGAGAGGAGGGGCACTCTTGGAAAGTCATGAAATTTTACATTATTATATAATGAGTTCCAGATTTTGAAGGTCCCAAACTTATATATTTCTAGGATAAGGTGATTATGGTTCAAAATATACTCATCCAATAGTTGTTTGAAAAGTGTAAGTCTTATATTTTACATTGTCATTATATTTTATTTAAATCGTTAATTAATGAGGTAATCACTGCATCATCATGGTGGAATAAATAATTTAATTTATTTAATGTCTAAAAATTATAAAAAAATTATAATGATGTAGGAAATCGTTTTAGATTGATAATAATTATTTATAGTCAAAAATATGAGTTGTATAACCCCATTTAAATTTTTTAAGTAAAACAACTCATGTTTGTGACATTTTTATTTTAACATTAAATAAAAAGTTTTTAATGTCATTTTCCTACCAATGTGGCTCCATGGGGACCCCAAGTTGACCCGTGGATTTTCATGGTCGGCCATAACTCATCCAATAGTGGTAGGACAAGTGTAAAGGTATTTTCATATTTTTATAATATCATTTTTACCTTAAATTTCACTAATGACCTTTAATCACGATTTATTAAACTTAAAAGTTACTATTCACAAAAATATTATTTTAGTCCCATTGGACAACATTTTACTTACTAATGACAACCATGTATGTCGGATTTTTTAAAATCAAATCACAGAAGTTGTAATGATTCATTTAAACGAAAAATTAGTTTTTTAACTACCACTTAGTGGTTTCACTATTCATCAAAAATTGATGTTTTTCAGAACAATACCAAAATTTTACCCTAAGATATAATTGATATTCCAAATTCAAAAATGATTTCTATTTTAAAAAATTCTAAACATATAAGTTGCATTAATTAATTTTATAACTAATCCCTGCTGTCACAACAAATAGCGTGTTTTTAAGAAACAATATATATCAAAATATTGAAAATTTTTTATGCCCAATTTCAATGTGAAATTAATTAAAATGAACACCATTGGATGAAATGTTAAAAATATATTCTAATTATACTTTAAGACCACTCAATAGTATAATTTATCACTATAAATTATTTTTATTAAAAAAGTTGTTTTTAAGTATTTTTCACTATTCATAAAACATTTGAAGTTCTCTGAAAAATACCAAAAATTCAACATAGGCTAATTTCAATATTCCGAATCTAAATATGAAGTCAATTTTGAAATATAAAATATATATAATTTCAAAAAGTGGGTATTACTATTCATAATGTCTATTTTGATTGGTCGCGGTGTGTTAGAATCTCGAACTTGTGTTCAATGCAAGCTATTGCATTATTGAAAGAGAAGAGTATCGTGGAAGCTCGGGGTGTTACATTCTCCCCTCCTTAAAAAAATTGAACCCTCACAATATGAAATTTTTCTTTGAAAATAAAAGGTTGAAAATAGAAAATACCTTTGTGGAAAACCCACATTAGAATTTGGGTTAATTAAAATATAACATTAAAAGAAAGAAAGAGAAGTAAAAAGGTCACCACAAATAGCAAATACTAAGATTATTTGAAAACATGGATATGGAGGAATATCAAACAATCAAGGTCTAATGGAGAGTTTTATAAAACACGATTAGGAGAAAGTTACCTACAAGAAAATCACAAACTTGTGATTAGTTAGACGACAACTGATTCCCCAGTAGGAAAAGTTAACCAACAACATTTTTGTTTTAATTTACCTTTCATAATGTTCAAGAAATTATTTATGAGATTTACTAAGAACATAAGGAAATATACTTACTTATCATGTAGACATTCATTCCTTACTAAATTTTTACCACAAACCCATCTTCCACTCCATAAGGTAATAGAACTCAAAAATATTCTATTTATCCTAACCGTATTGGGATCCAAAAACTAATATATAATTCCTCTATCAGAACTAAAAAACTACATTCTACACTCCAGGGACTTCATATAGTCCATTGGTAGGTGATAAATCCCAATATCACAATGGTTGTGGGTTCGATTCCCACAGCTTTGTCCGACGCGATGGATTGTCACACGATTTGCGTGTTGTCCTTTTAAGAAATATCCATAAATAACCATAACAATAGTATCCAATGTAAAATATGATCCACTCCAACCTTTATATTTATCCAAAATAACTCTATCCGGAATTTCTCTAAAAGGTCTCTAAATTCCAAAATCAAGTGTATCATCAGATTCCCTAAACAAAGTAATGTTTCTCATATTGTCACATACTAAAAATATGATTACCTTCATCATATTAAAACCTTAATAAAAACAACAAGTACTGCAATAATATCCTTCTATATGTCACATTATTCTTATAACTAGAATATAATCCTTGAGCCCAAAAGCACCAATACATTAATTATTCTACTTCAACTGTAGTAACAACATAAGATTTTCCTTGATCCCTTGACCTTTTCTGAGGTAAGTTTCCCTGAAGCTTAGGACATTCATTTGCATAATTCCCCATTTCCCTAAAATTGTTTCATTCAACATTGATAGCCTCTTTCTTTCCCTTGCAATCACGAGCCTGGTGACCTTCTTCTCAACATTTATAACAAACTCCCATTCCATTTAGGCAAGTACCAGGGTGATTCTTCCAAAAATTATTGCATAATGGAAAAACCTTTTTCCCTTTTTCCTTTTATCTATCTCTTGTTCCACCGTTCTCGTCTTCTCTTGCTTTACTTTGTTGTTATAAGACTTAGAGAATTAGTTTTCTGTCTTGATAGCACACGAGACTATATCTTCATATGTTAAGAATGGTTGTGATACTAAAGATCTATAGAGAAATGGTTTTAAACCATCAATGAAACGATCAATCTTACTTCTTGAGTTATGTATATAATCTACAGCATGTCGTCCTAACCTTGTAAAGTTGGCCTCATACTTTGCAACATTCCCATCCTCCTTTTGTCTCAAACTCAGAAATTTCATTTCCATATCTGCTCGATGGTCATAAGGAAAGTATTTTTCTATGAAAAGCTCTTTGAACTCCCTCCATTCCATATTAGATACTTCTTCATCTTCTTTCGTGTTTTGAATCAATGACCACCATTGATCAACATCTCTAGTGAGGCGGTAAACTGCCATGATAACCTTTTCCCTTTCACTACTCTCCATGGCATGGAATATTTTCACTAAAGACTTTATCCATTGCTCAGCTAATATTGGATTTGTACCCACATTAAATGTTGGTGGTTGCTGCCTCATGAAGTGGTCTAACATCGATCCGCCACATTGCAGATCAGGGTGCTCCATATGATTAAGGTTATTATTCATAACCTGAGTGAGTTGTCCTAGTATAGTGATAAACTGATCAGTACCAGTTGTATCAATAGCTCCATTATAATTATCTTGAGGAGGAGGGAAATACCTACATGGAGTGCTTCCATTGATACGATTTCCATTCCTCCCACTAGGCACCATTTCTAAACAATGGCATAAACTACATTAGTTTATGAATCAAAATACATAATTCCATACATGTAAAACACTTAACATAAATTGAACTATAATAAAAAAATGTTTTCTTTGAGGATGTATATACTCATAAACCCTTCATAATGTTTTGTAAGAAATGAGAATTATCCTGAGCATATCCCCCGGGAGTGTCATAACCAAGAGTGCAGTAAGGCCCGTTGTCGTGTAAAGTTCCCGTTCGAGTCTAGCTCAAAGCGGTGTTTTCGGGTTTTACCCCTAGGTACAACTGTTTCAGAGGTGCCTCTACTTGCTCGTATCCAGACAGGGATGTATTTCTCAGAAAACTCAAAAAATGTCTATAATACCAATATTCTAGGAAGACATTCTATACTAATCCTCAAAGTCTATCTTTGAGATATGTGTTCTAATCAGAGTTTATCTAAATCCAGCTTCCAAAGTTAATACAAAACTGCCTCTGATACCAACTGTAACGCCCCGACCCTAGTAACCCAGAGTCGGTGCATTATTGCGTAACATTGGCATGATCACAAAAGATCAAGTCTCGAAAGACCGATTAGTTTAGTAGCCTTGGAAATACTAGAAACATTCATAAATGTTACATTAAATCATAAAGTGAAAAACTAAAATAAAAAAGTCTCCATAGTCCACAGTCATATCCTATTCTGACTATCCCTGTAGGTCATTCATAAAATACTTCTTCACATCCTGGAAAATATTAAAACACTGAAAGGGGTGAGCTCAGATGCTCAGTAAGGATAACAATATTGCAGAAGCTTTCATAAATAAACATTATAATTTAAGGAAATGTATAACTAAAACAAAAGCCTTTTTAAACTTGAACTTCAACATAATATGGAAAAAATAAAATTAAATAATTCAATTTACTTACTGACATGGATATTCTACTAGTCGAATAATCACAGGCAATATCAATAACCACTTTCATAAGGATAGAATGCATAATGCCAGACTATCATAACCATGTAGCCAAAGCCTCGTGCCAAGACTACAAATAAGTTTTTGTTAAGGCCTCGTGCCAAGACACTAGTTTGTCTCATGAGACCTACCGATGCATCAAGGAGCTATAACGGGCTCCACCCGTCACTTATTAAGTCCAATGCATTCCCCATATGAACAGGTTTAAACATATCATAAACCATAACATAATTGTATAACATAAAACATGCATAAATGAAACATAATATTTCCATAATTCAATCAAAAGATATCAATAAAACACATTTATATATTAAAAACATTATCAAAACCATATTTAATAGCAAAAGAAAAGTAAAGTAAAACATGGTATTTATTTTTCATTTAAAAAATGTTATGGATTATAGAGGAAGCCGAAACTCAAATAATAGTCATGGCGGTGGAAAGTCGTTGTAATCGTCTATGTAATAAAAAACATTCATTTTTTTGTTTAGTAAAAATGCATCGTATAAAAATATTCCTTTTGAATAAAAGTAAAATTCAAAGGGGTTTATACACCATATAAATGAAAGTTGTGTATAAAACCAAACATGCCTCAATGAAAGGAGATTGAGACGAAGTCCTTACAAAGATCCTTTTTAAAATAAAATAGATCTATTATGTGTATTTACTATAAGTACACATAAAGAAAGTACAAATACATGATTGGACATAATAATATCATGACATAATTTGAAAGAAGGAGATTAACCCAAAGAATGGAAATTGGGTTAAGAAATTCCCTTACCTCGGGTCCGAATTGACTCGACCGCTCTTTAACCTACTGAATAATAAAATAGAGTTAATCTCTGCCTACTTAAGAAACTTTTTCAAGTTCACTATTCCTTTTATATCACTTATTACCATGTTATGAAAATTATGTAATTATTTAAGTTAATAATGGTCGTTTTGTCGATCTTAGGTACTTGAGCCAGAAATAAACATCTTATAATTACACTATGTTCATGTGGTAAAATATCCATTATATCCATAATTATATTTATGATTTAGATATCATATACATCATATATATCTAGTATATACATTCATTTATAATATTACATAACGTTTAGAGGTATGAAATGAAATGCACCGTTCCTGGAGACGGTAAGCCGTACGTACGCATGAACGCTACTTTCATTTTTATTTCATATTTAAGGGAATGAAAGTATTATTATATAAAGGTATACCATAATTCCAGTATAATATAATGTATAATACCATTTACTACATCCTTTATACATCCCACATATGGCATTATCAATTCAAATTACATTGAGGGGGCGGTAGTCCGCAGTTTCTAAAATGAAATCATCACATTTACCCATAATGGAAATCATAATGGTATTACATAAATAAAAAAGAAATAATCATAAGGAAAACATAAAAATAATATATATAATATATATAAATAGTTTCATCATAATGGACACCATTAGAGGTGTTAAAAGAATATTGAATAATCATCGTTTCGTGAGGTAGTATTTCGCCATCCACAGAAACAGTATGTTCATTAACCATTAGACGGAGGTGTGTGTAAGTTTAAATCAAATAAATATCATAAAAAAATCATACTATATTGTAGATACTTTTGTTCTTAGAAAATAAAGTAATAAAGAGATTTTAAGGGGTTGGAGATGAAAAATAAAAGAAAAGAACATAAGAGAATACATTACCTTAAAATCGGATAACACTTTTTGATTTGAGCCAAAGGCTTCTTGGGAAGACTTTTTCCAAAAGTGAGTCTTCTAGAAGTAATATAGGATAGTTTAGAGAGTACTGGGGAAGAGTATGGACAAGCCAAAAGGCTTCTAAGGTGTGATTAAAGTGGTAGTGGTGGGGGCCTTTTATAAGAGAGGAAGAGGGGCACTCTTGGAATGTCATGAAATGTTACTTTATTATATAATGAGTTTCGGATTTTAAAGGTCCCACTCTTATATATTTTGAGGATAAGGTGATAATTTTTCTAAATATACTCATAGGATAGGTTTTTGAATAGTGTATGTCTATGATTTTACATTATCTTCTTATTTTATTTAAATCGTTAATTAATGAGGTAATCGTTGCATCATCATTGTATCATAAATAATTTTATTTATTTAATGTATAGAAATTATAAAAAAATTATCATGATGTAGGAAATAGTTTTATATTTCTAATTAATATTTATAATAAAAAATATGACTTGGATAACCCCATTTAAAAATTGTTTTAGTAAAACAACTCATGTTTGTGACATTTTTATTTTAACATTAAATAAAAAGTTTTTAATGTCATTTTCCTAGCAAAGTGGCTCCATGGGGTCCCCAATTTTACCCATGGATATTATGGATCGGCCATGACTTATAAAATATGGTTAGGATAAGTGTAAATGTATTTTCATATTTTTATAATATCATTTTTACCTTAAATTTCACAAATTAACTTTAATCGCGATTAATTAAACTTAAAAGTTACTATTCACCAAAAAATTATTTTAATCCCATTGAAAAACATTTTACTTCCTAATGAAAACCATGTATGATGGATTTTTTAAAATCAAATGACAGAAGTGGTAATGATTCATATAAACGAAAAATCAGTTTTTTAACAACCACTTAGTGGTTTCACTATTCATCAAAAATTGAAGTTTTTCATAACAATGACAAAATTTCACCCTAATCTATATTGATATTACGAATTCAAAAATGATGCCTATTTCAAAAAATTACAAAAATATAAGTTGAATTAATTAATTTTTTAACTAATTCCCACTGTCACAACAAATAGCGTGTTTTTAAGAAATAATATATATCAAAAGATTGACAATTGTTTATGTCCAATTTCAAAGTGAAATTAATTATAATGAACACCATTGGATAAAATGGTAAAAATATATTCTAATTATACTTTAAACTCACTCAATAGTATACTTTATAACTATAAATTATTTTGATTTAAAAAGTTGTTTTTAAGTATTTTTCACTATTTATAAAACATTGGATGTTCGTAGAAAAATACCAAAAATACAACATAGGCTAATTTCAATATTCCGAATCCAAAAATGATGTCCATTTTGAAATATAAAATATATATAATTTCAAAAAGTGGGTATTACTATTCATAATGGCTATTTTGATTGGTCGGGGTGTGTTAGAATGTCGAACTTGTGTACAATGCAAGCTATTACATTATAGAAAGAGAAGCATATCATGGAAGCTCGTGGTGTTATAGTTGAAGCCTTAGAACAGATGTATTTGGATGAGGTGTTGTGATTAGATTTTATTCCGAGATCCATTGTCTCAGATCGGGACATAGATTTTTTTTCACAAGTTTGGAAGGGATTAAGGAATTCCTTTGGCACTATGTTATGCCTCAGTACTGCTTTATAACTTAAAATGGGTGGACAAACAAAGAGGACAATCCAAACATCGGAGGACATGTTACATGCATGTGTTCTAGACATTAGTGGGTCTGGGATGTGTCATTTTCCCATATTAGTGTTTTATTATAGTAATAAAATTCACTTTTCCATTGGTATGGATCCATTCGAAGCTCCATATCGGAGGCAATGTCGTCCACCCTTATGCTATACGGATGTAGGGGAGGTAGTTATTCTTGGTAAAAATGTGGTGAATAGTATGACAAGGATGTTGTATCTCGACCGTGAGAGTATGAAGGTAGTACAAGACATAAAAAATTCATATACCGATCAAAGGGGAGGCCTTTATTGTTCGAGGATGGGGACCATGTATTCTTGAAGGATTTTCATTGACGTGGGTAGTTGAGGATTAGAAGAGAGAGAATGATTTCTCCTTAGTTCATCAGACATTTAGATGCGTTGGTATGAGTTTGTATGGTTTAATATCAGTTGGTATTTTCACTGTGGTTAGAGATGATTCATGAAATCATCCATATCTCTCAAATCCATCAATATCTGCACAATGAATCACATATCATTCTGTGCAGAGAGATGGAAATCTAGGATCATGCAACATTCATGTAATGACTAGTAAGGATCAGTGATTATGAGGAGATGGTGCTTCGGGGATGTACCATTCTGTTAGCTTCTATGTTATGGAATCATGGTGGCCTTGAGGGGAGTAAATAAGAGCGAGAGTCACATATTCATTCCCAGTACCTAGAGATTTTTTATTTTTTCTCTTATATTTTTCTTTTATGATTTCTTATTATGTAATGAATGACTCATTTCATACTAGATGAGTTTTTTCATGGTTATCTGAATGTGTCAGAAAATTCCTAACTGTGGAGAGGGGAGAACCTGATCCATAATCAAGATGCATTAATGCATATGTGATTGAACCTCTTTAGGTGAGTCAATGCCACCCAAAGAGGAATTTATCATGACATGGATGAAGTATCTCCCAAATCCATATATATAGACAGTGTGAGCTTTGTTGTTTTTATGGGTGTTTGGAGAATTAGCAGTTAGTTAGCTATTATTGGATTTCGATATTTTCTATGTAGTTTTTGAAAAAATTAGGTTGGTTTTCCCTTAAGAGGCATCATATATTTTGGTTAATAAGTCACAACTTTTTCTATGATTTATTTTAAATTATTGTGGAAAATAATTTGTTGAGAGGTATCTGATTTAGTGACCCGAATTTCCATATGACCTTCCTTTGTGAAAATTCTATTCTTTTGGTGTTCCAGGGGGTTGTAGTGTTTTTTTTTGGGAGTTTTCAAAAAATCTGGTTTCACCAAAAGGGTGGAACCTTTGAGGTTTCAATATAACGGTGGAACACAAAAATATTGGCATTATATCAGTGTCAATGTGATTGTGGCACACTAAAACAGTGGCACCATAACGGTGATAACTAGAATGGTGAAACCCTAATAGTGGAACCGTTATGGTGGAACAAAAAAATGGTGGTGCACCAAACAATTTCTCACCTTTTTTCATGTTTCCAAATTTCCATGTTTCACCAAAATTTTCTACTTTCTCCCCTATTAGGTTTTATTTGAGGTAAAATGAGATTAAAGACTTATTTGGGAATTTTTAATGGAATTTTGAATTATGTTATATATATTTAATATCTTAATGCTCTAGTGACATTGACATATGAAACCCACATGATATGGAACCCAATCACATGTTAATGTCATTTGAATTGTTATACCTTTAATATAGGATCTAGCTCTTCAATAATGGGATCATCCCTTCCAAGGGTGTTTTCAATCCCTCTTAGACCACCTATAGCCTTTCATTTCCATGAAGTCAAATGTTGTATAATAAACATTATTTGAGCTTTTAATTTATTCTTTCCTTAGAGTTTTACTTCTTCTCACACGACCCTCTATTTTGGCACAAAGAGGAGTTTTGGTCTCCTCTTGTTTTAGGCAGGGATTCATGTACCTCTCTTTATTTGTGTTTCAGGAGAATTGGGTGTTGTAATGTTTCTTCATTAAGAATGGATGAATCCTTTTCCTTAATAATTAATAAATTAGGGGATATTGATAAGTTGATAAAAATATAACAGAGGTCAATTAAATAATGGTAGGGAAGAGGTGATGTTACGTATAATGTTTTAAATATTATCCATGAACCTTATATTGAATTGTATGGGTTTTATGGCCATCTTAAAATCGTCAACACTGGAGGTCATCACTTGCTTATTGGTGGTTTTCTGTATTTTTTGTGATTCTTTAAAAAATGGATGACACATGAAATCTACATAATCACTCATTTTTTGTTAAATAAACTAATACTCTTGGATTTACCATGTTCTATGATCACACCGATTATATAATTTGTAATTATACAACCCCTATAGCTAAATCTAAATATGTGGGGCTTAATGGTGTGGAAGTGTGCTTATTTGGGTTGTTTTTTTCTTCTTGGGGGTTGTGTGAAGTTGTTTTTGGAAACATTTTTATGGTTTTGGGGGTGGGATAATGGAATTACCTTGTGTTTTGGGGATGGTCTATTTGTGTAGCTGAGGTACTATTTCATGGAGTTTTATTGTGGGCTTCTTTATATGTGATCGTATAGGATATGTGACTGAATCTCAGTTGGATAGATTGATTGATTGTGGAATGGATGGAATTGTTTTACAGTTGTAATAATTTTGGGATGCGGTTTGAAAGTGGGTCTATAAGACTAGTTTGTGTCGTGACATCATGTTTATGAGTTTTTTGGGTGTGGTGTTGTTGTGCAGCTGGGCTGCCGATACTAGTTTTGAGAGGATGATTGAACACGACCACATTGAAGAATAACTGTTATTAGTGGTTGAATGGTTGTCTAGGATAAGGGGGATGTGTAGTTGGACTACATGTTGGTTTTTATCTAAATATTTTTTGAATGAGTGTTAAATTGGATTTCCTTACCTTATCCCCTAATATTCTGTTTTCTGTGGTACTGTGTATTAGACTTTAGCCCACTAAAAATTGAAGTATAAGTTTTGATTGGCAGTTTCCCCATGTAGTACTGGAATAAATTAAAGTGAACACCTAAACTAATGAATGGAATGTGGTTCAATGAAAAATGGGATGGTGTTATTCTCTAGTTGAGTAATATTTTGGGGTTGTGAATATAGTGTTAACAACAATATATTTTAGTGTGGAATTGTTATTTGTAGTGAAACCCATAGGTTTGTATGAGTGTCTACATACCAATATTAATAAAATTCAGATCATTGTAATTTATATACTAACCCCACCCTTATTGAGAACCTTGTGATGGACACCACATTTCCCTTTAGAGGGTGATTTCTCAACATCCTCGTTAGGAGGATGGATAAATGGTTATAGACATTCTCCCTCAAACCCGTTTTCAGGTTCTTATAACATGAGATTATCTGGGAAAGCTGTAATGGTTTGGGGTTTACCATAGTCCAAGATACATAGGGAAGGTTTTATTGTGGATGAGGGGTCCAAGAGTTTTAGGTCTAAGAATATTTTCCATGGTGTCATCGGGATGTGGCCCATGTCTCTATGGGTGAGAGGCGTAGTTGTCATGGATCAGGTGTCTATAGGTGGGATGTGTGGTGTGCTCATGGCCCATTTGCCTAATGGTAGGATTTTTGTATGGTTTGAGGCCAATGTGTGTGGGGGATGGTTGTGGCAGTGGGACAACATTTTTAAAGAGTGGTAGGGTCAAGACGTTATCCATAAGAATGAGTAGATAACCAGTGGGAAAGAGTTGTGGGGTATCTATATGATTATATGCATATACTAAAACATTACTTGACTTGCATTATTTGGTGAGAGTTCCTCTGTTAGATTGGGCTGGTTAGTAATTTTTGGTAGGTTTATTAAGGTTCTATTATTCTCTCACATTGGAATTAGTGTGTTCCCCCACTTGTGCATGAGTGGATTTAGTTTTTCTACTGATTATACATGTATGCTCTCTCTATGATATATAACTGTTCTTAGGTTCTCGAAAGGATTTTTAAGCTTGTGCTCATATTCACTTGCTTGAGAATTGGCTTAGTTGTTGTAATTATTCTCAATCTCTTTCATTAGTACTTTATTTGGTGCTTTGTCTTTACTTTTGTCACATTTTACATGTAAATCATGCATAGGTTGGATTTTGGTTTCTATTATATCAATGTTTGGTGTCGTTTGAGATTTTTACAATCTTTTATCTTGATCCTATTTTTATTAAAAATGGTAATGCCATCCATTTTTTGGGGGATTCTATCCCATTTTTGCTAGATGCCACTCCGAATCCTTTTAATGGTGAGACTTTGGGGTATCTATCTCTCCATCATGTTGAATAATTATGGGCGGGACAATTTGTAATCCCTTCATTATTCTTAAATAAGGCGGGTCTTGATAGAAGGTAACTATAAATTATCATTAAATGATATTAATTATATAATTAATAACATATTTTTTAATTAAATAAACTTATATATATCATCATTGTAATGTGGTTACGGAAATAGAATAATTCCTTCTCTTTAAGGATAGGTACTCTACATATCCACGAACGACGTTATGCCATCATCAGTGTGTAAAATAATAAAGATAAAACTATATATTATATTTATATAACTATAATTATGTCATGAATATTATAAATATTTAATTTTATCATATATATTAAATAATATTTCCCTTATTACATTCATTGTAACACATTAGTGAAAAATGTTTCACGTCACTTCATGAAGTTGTAATCTGTTGTACCCATGAATGATATTATCATATCACGTATGGTAAGAAATATAATATGAATTATATTTTATAATGAATATATAAGTATAATTATGTTATAAATAACATATATCATATAAAAATAGTATGTCTATCAAAATATCCAACCATGATAGGTGGTAGTAGATAAATGAATGACATCGTTACGTGAGGTGGTAGTCTAACATACACAAAAATGATGAATTCATAACCAATTTAAATATAGTGTGTCTAGTTTTAAGAAATAACATTAACATAAAACCATATAAATTTATTTGTAATACTGATGTTTCAATTTAATCATGGGATAATATGAATTTAAGGTGGTGCATAAACAAATAAAATAAAAATTAATTTTGATGTACGTTACCTCTTCTTCCGGGAATTTATTTTGGTTTTATGAAAATAAATTCCTTTGGATGGATTTATACAAAAATATTGGATTATAGGATGATAGGAGGGAATAATAAATGTTATTTTGATTGATATTCCAGGAGTCAAATTTATTTATACATGTGATGATAGGAAAATAATTGGATGCGTTTTTTAGGGAGGTGAGTGGAAAACATGTAAATTTTAGAAAGAGGGTATTCGGCCCACAATTTTTTCTATGTCATTTTGCTCTAATAAAATAATAAAATGAAACAAGTTGGTAAAATATCTATATGTGTCCATAAATTGCTTTATTTACAAGTTTATACATCATTTATCTCTTTATGATTAATGTTTAGTCACTTGGTAATTCAGATTTTTACCTTAATAACAATCATTAATGTTGATTGTTTTTACTAATCACTTGTGTCAAAAAATAATTTGATTATATTAGAAATAATAGTTTTTTTAAATATAAATATTAAATCCATTTTTAAAAATTCAATTCATAGATGTGGAAAAATATAATTTAATATTATTCATATAGTAGTAGCGATACATCGAGTTTTTATGAATAATATTTTTTAACCAAAAGATGATTCAATATTGAATAAATGGATAAATATTATCATTATATAAAACTAAAATAATATATCATGTTACATATTCATTGAATTTAATTTAATCCATTCTCCATTAGGGATTATTTTTTTAAATTAAAAAGGTGGAACACTGTGTATTTTATAAATGTATTTAGAAAAACATGTCTTTAAACAAACATACAAAATTATATTACTTATAAATTAAAATTTTGATTCAAAAGTTACTAAATGTGATAAAGAACTCAAATTAATAATTGAGAAATTTCAAAAAAATATTCAATTTTTTAGATAAATAATTTATTAAAAATAAATTAAAATTTTTAAAAAAATCGATATTTTCACTATTCACTAAAAAATCAAGGATTATTGAGAGATAAAAAATCATTCGAAAATATAAATTTTAATGTTTTGATTTAAAAAATTATGTTGATTTATTAAAACTAAAATTGTAAAATTATAAATTTAATCATAAAAACCCATATCAAAAAAGTCATTACTTAAATTATATTCATTCTAATTAAAAATTACTTTGTATTTTAATAAGTACTATTACAATAAAATTTATATTAATAAATATAAAAATGATTTATTATACCATTAATTATGTTTTTTAATCATTGAAACATTAGGAAATTATTTCCTCATAATTTTATTCTCTTATTAAACAAGTAGTCATATCTTTCCCACATAGAATTTTAAAATTACCATGTTGTCTATTCAACCATATTGTTTTTCCATAAAAAATATTCTCATTGAATTAACATATTCTTCAACAATTTATACCTTTGGTTATGAACATTAAATAATTGTTCCTCATACAAAATTGTCTCTTCCATCTAAACTAATTCACGTATTATAACATGATATGAATCCAGAACATATTTTTATTAACATTGAAATATGAAATAACCTATGTAATAGAATTAAACACCATAGTAATTGAAACTAGATAATAAAATGATCTAATATTCTATAGGATTTAATATGGTCCAATGAACTTTTTACACAGCTTCCACATCATAAAGAAACACATCACACCTTTCCTTGGATAAATTTTTAGGAATACATGATCCCCTAACTCAAAATAATGATATTTAATTTGGATACAGATAGATGCTTTAATCATGTTCAAATAATACCGAATGTGTCACTAAATAATGTCACATTTCATCAAAATATCTACCAAATATAGTCCCATAAGCAACATTTCTCTAAAATCATACAATAATGGTGGCGTGTGACATGGGGTTCTATATAATTCTTAAAAAAATTTAACCTAGATGACTGATTAAAAAATGATATTATATTAAAACTAAAACATAGAAATATGTTCATAACAATTTCTCTGTAAGTATATTGATAATTAAAAAAGAATATATTACATTATAATAATCATCCACTAAAACTATCCATATTATTTAGAATGAAAATAATACATGAAATTAAATATAGTACCCAAAAAAATTATTGTATAATCATAATATTTAATTTTAACCTGGGATCATGGACGAATAAAACGGAGAGTCGTACTCCAAATAACCTGACTATATCATTTTGATAAAAAAAATAAATACGATAGAAAGAAATCGTAACTTTAATGGGATATAAATGTGCATATTTAGTAAATCAATAAAAACACAAATGATATTTTTACATTGAGAAATCTTTGGAAATCCTACCATGAAATATATTGATCTATTCTCCCATTTTTACTCATATACAGGGAATTTTTGAATCATAACCTAGGGAATTTTATTTCTTTAGTAAATTTCTAATATTTAAAATATTTAATGATAAATTCAGAAATATATCTTTACATTAAATACATGTAATAATACTTCATAAGGTCTCTATACATTGTACTACTACCTAGATGAATAGAATAATGAGAACTATGAGAATAAGTCCAAAACTCATTCATCAACTGAAAATAATAATGCACACATAATCTTTTTCCAAATAATTAAACCCATTTTTCATAAATATTAAAAAAATTTAAATTACCCTAAAAACGGTATTCTAGTTTTACCTAGTAATAATGACCCCATTCAGATTTCTCGTAAATATTTCTGAAAATAACGACTACTTTAAAATTTGGAAAAATTAGAGGATGTAACCACATTGATAACTTCTATGAAATAATTAAATAAATCATTAATCAGAGTGTCCCCTTCCAAATGTAACATAGTAAACGTATCATTACCTCTTTGACTCAAATCATCAAAAATCTTTTTGGATTTCCTAAGGTAGTAATAATTCATGAAATCATAATACATGATTCATTCACTCCATCTTCTCAATCACATATTGAATTCAATATAATTGAATATATAAATCCATATTTTTTGAGAAGTTTATATTTTACACTTTACTCCATAATAATGATTCCTCTAAAATTTTCAATCAAAATTTTCATTACCTAATTACATATCATTGTAGGGTAATTTAACTATTGACGTTTATATTGTTGTTAATCAAAAGAAATTACCTAATAATTCTTTATTAAGAGAAAACCAATTACTTCCATCAGAAATTTATTCTCCCTGAAAAATTCACAATTTTTACAAGGGGGTACCAAAAGAGAAGAATTTACTAATCTTATTATCAGTTATATAAAACAATCATTAAAATATTTTTTCTATATGAAAATAATCCATTTTTAGTTAACATTGTTACTAGGATATACAAACAAGATTTATTTTCTATAATCCACCATTAATAACTAGCTAGTACATGAAAATTATGAATCAAGTTGAATGTTTTGGGGCATGTCCATTATTCTAAAAAAAATCTAGGAGGGTCAACAATTATTCCATATTTATAATAAATATGTACACATACTCAAATTTCATGCTTACAAATTTCAAACATTCTCATTATCCTCCATATTTTCTTCACTTTTTGGGTTTTCCAAATAACCTGTATGTTTCTCTAAGGTCCCTCTTAAATTTTTGAATTTACCAAAATTACATCAATAAAAACAATCATAAAATTATTCAAGAACTCATGAAATTCTATATTCATTAGATCCATGAATGAAGAAGGATCATTAGATAACCTAAATGACAATACTAAAAATTAATAATTTTGATATATAGTCCAAAACATTGTATTTAGAGTGTCTGATTCCTCCACATTCAATTGATAGTAACCCAACCTCTGGTGATACATTTAAAAATAATGTTCTCCTAGGATATGATCAAAAAAATCATCAGTATGATTCAAATGATACTTATTCAAAACAATGATTTTATTAAAGGATATTAAATAACTTTATATTTTAATTATAACATATTTATTTTTCATAAAAAACTAGAGAAAACATTGCAAAGTGCTTTGTCTAATTATATCTTTATCTAATAGCTCCAAAAATGTATTTTTCAATTCAAAAATTAACAATTAAGACATTCAATATAGGGTTTTAAAATAGACCTAGAAATAATTATTATGTCAATAGTAAACTCAACCTCTCATTATAACACCCAAATAATTTTATTAGATATATTTTTTATTTATTTTGTTTCATTGATGTCTGGTTTTGGAGAATACTCCAAGAGAACATTTCGCTACATGAAACACCAAAAATCATGCGGTATAATTAATAGTATTCTATGCATGTGTCTTAAAAAATGTCATGTTTTATTGATAGCTTTGATTTCATGTAAGACCATGTTTTACCAAAAAATAAACATATTATTATAATATTATTATTTAATATAAAAAGATATAACATAGTTTTTGAATTGTCGGTTATGAATAGTATTAACTAAATTATTGAAATATATTTTTTATAAGATGAATTCATTGTTTACCAATAAATTTTAATAAAATATATATATTAATTTATTATTAACTAAATACTTATTTATAATCACAATGTAATTTTTTTAATCAAATTAAATTAATTACATGTTTTAAATTTTATTATTGAAATATATATGTTATATATTAAATATTTTTTATATTCATTAAATATAATTTATTTGACTGTGATTAGTACTAACCAAATTTTATGCATAAAAACCTATATTTCTTTAAAGGGTAATTTTTCATCCATTTAATAGAAACAACACATTAATTCTAATTATTAACATTTCATATATTTTATATGAAAAAATAAACATCATAGTTTAATAAGAAATATAATAATTTCCTTTTTGTGTTTGTTGTGTTTTGTTGTTATGTTTCTTTTTTGATGAATTGAAAAAAATACTAAATTTTAATTTAAAACAACATTGTTCATATATATAATTTATTCTGATGAAATATATATTTAATTAGTTTAAGAGAATAATAAAATCAAATTTGTATCCATTAATCTTATATTGGTCATTTCCATCAATCTTATATTGAATTTTAATATAATAATTATTCAATAGTTTCTATATTTTATCGTTAATAAACTGTTTTTTTCGACCAATCAAAGAGTTTAATTTAAAATTAATAACTCTAACATATCTGTTTTGAATATTGAAAAACAGAAACAATATTAGGGAAAAAGGGTCCAAATTATTTAAATAGGTTTATTTCATTTTTGTGAAATCTGAATATTAACATTAGTAATTTATTATCAACATGGTAAAAGGAATATCATATAATTAATAGTAAAAAATAATGGTTTAAATATAAAATTTGACATGAAAATATATACTATTCTTATTGGATGACTAGTCCTCGACTACATCAATCATTGGGAAAACATTATACCATTTTTAAGCCATAAGGATGATGGTAAGACTTTTATTTCAATATTTATAAATAATATTAAAGATGCAATAGTCGTATTTTTATTACTATATAATTTGTAATATTGAGTTATATAAAAGATAGATCTGTATTTAGTTAGTCAGTTTATAGAAAAAATATATTAATAGTTTAGGATATTTTATAATAATTTTTATGAAATAAATAATTACCTTACAAACTTATATAATGATAATGTTGTTCTTATACAAGAAAAAGAAAAATAAACTAAATTATTTTAATTAAAATTATAAGAACTAATAAATAACCCAAAAATGTGGGTGAATATTTTTGGTTATTTAAATATCATCTACAGTGGTCCATGGCATAAATAAATTACAATTTTGATCTACATATATATGAATAAGAACCTTAAATTAATTTAATCCAATGGAAGCCATTCTTTTCACACTGTAGGATTTTAATTAATATACTATATTAATGTATGGTATTCCAAAAGATTGTTCGGAATATTAATAGGAATTTGAAATAATATAAATTTATACTATTCATATAAATAAATTTATATTTTTTTAGGGAACAAATAATTTCCTTAATGGCTTTATCAAGGATGATGTCGTAATTATTAAATTAATGAATAAATCAAATTGATGATATTAAAAATATTAAATTCAATACCATTTTAGTTAATTAATTAATCCAATTTATTTTATATATTACCTTTATCTAATAGTTATTTAATTAAATATTGTTTTAGACGTTATCTTGATAAAATTATATTTTTCAAAATCTAGGGAATGAATAGTGACCTAATGTACCCAATAGATATTTTGTCAAAACAATATTTTGTTAAATTATTTAAAAATAATTAGATATTTTAATAAAATAAATTATTATTATATATTCTAAAATGTTCTATATTGTTAAATTTTAGTCTAATTTACATCAAATAATTAATATTTTCACTATTTCAATATGAATAATATACTATCTTAGTTAAAAATAAAAACTATTAACTAAGCATTAATTACATTGATAAGGTTTAGAATAAAAAAGTTAAAATTTATTGGTTCATCATATTAAATAAATAATCTATCTAATCTTAAAATATACGACTTTTATGTTTTATTTGTAATGAAATTGAATTTACTATAAATTAAAATATAAATAAATTTCAAAGGTTCCCCCATCTGAATATTAAAATCGATGCTCCTCCCACACATCATCACATTACAATGTGACTTCATGAACAAACATACACTATTATTTTACATTATAAACATCCCTATACACAGTATATAGTTTATTGTATTCAATAAAATAAAACTATTGTGTCTATAAGAGGAGATTTTGAGGGATGTAGTTGAAGAATATGTATTCTTCTTTATCAACTATCTCGAGATCAATTCTTCTTCTACATCAACATTATATTTTTTCATTATAATGTAATAAATAAAATATCAAATATCTTATAATATGTTATTATAATTATTGAAAACTCATATTACACCTATATTCCATCCTAGGAAAAATGATATCACCATGCGAGCATACGTATGGCCTACCGTCTCCACCTATGGTGTAATATATTCTTGTCACCAATTTAAATGGATGAGTATAATGATGTAAATAATAATTAAATATTATTATTATTACATGATATTGATTTTTTAACAAAATAAATACTATAAAATTCCATAATTTTTCATAATTAGTGGAATGATATAGTCACTTCGGCGAACGTACGACCGACCATATCCACAACATGATGAGATTCCTCATCCACATTAACCATTGCAATAAAGATTATAAAAAATGTATATGATGAATAAATATGAAATACATGATATATTAATAATAATTTAATAATATATATACATATATTTCATTTATATATTTCCGTTATGTACGATAATAAAATGAAAACATTGTTCATGCGTACATACGGCCCACCATCCCCTTGAACAGTGTATTCCATCCCATATATGTATCTTTTATATGTATAATTGTAAACAAAATATATATGATATATAAATATTTTTTTAAATTGTTGACATTTTTATGTTAGGATATTAATAATTGGATCATGAATTATTTTTCAAAACACATTTGATTAAGAAAGCAGTTATTACCAGAAACTATCTATAAACATGGAGTAGTCAATGAACAAGTAATAAAAAGTAAAAAATGAATCATATATGACATCATGAATATTATTATTATTATAGTATATGTAAATATCTTTTTTTAGACCACTATATTAGAGATTTTTACATGTATAGAGGGAATGAGACATAATGTAAGGGTTAATTAAACCATCTCATCATTATTGTAATTGTTTATACATAAGTTTATATAGGGAAATATTTATCACCCATGTTAATGTTTAATAAAAATATATATCCAAAATAGCATTACTAATAATCAAATATTATTGAAATAAATTTTAATCCTTGTATAAAATATTAATACACTATTTGAACAGAATATATTTTTCCTTCTAATGAAGTACTTTTGGACTTTTCCAGAATATTCATGAGATGTTTTTTTTCATAACATATAATGAATGAATGAATTTTTATAGGTTCTTGATTCCATAATTGCTTGAATATTACATTATAATATTAAATGTTTGTTTTCAACGAATGTTTTTTCTTTTAAAATTCCACGGCGTCTTAAGAGATGTAAAATATTTTGAAGAAGAAAATATATTTTACTCATTAATTGATTTCAAATGGTCTCTCAAATTTATTTTCGATCTATGATGAAATTATTTAATGATACTTTTCTTTTAATGGGGATATTATTTAATTTTACCATTCATATTATTTATATGATTTTTTTATGTTTTTAATGGAATGATATTTATTAAAACCATTTTTTGGGGTTCTATTATGATTACATGATGTTTTTGAAACCCATTTAACTCCATGCGATTTGATATGATAAATGATTTGTGTTTATGTGTAACACATTGTATTATTTCTTTATGATATAGGTTTAACTTTTATATCACTCCAATGAATTCAGAAAATATTTATATCTCATGAAATAGATATAAAGGATGTTCTATGCTAAGATATTAATTGGAGTGCACCATTCATTCCATGATAGTCAATGGAGTGAACCACAATGACCTGATAAATTACATCAAAACTAGAGAAATTTATCCAATAATCACTTCAGTCCTTACCCTTGATTTCTGACAAGTGAGTTATGTTATAATGGAGGAATTTTAAAATATTTTTTACACAAGAAATATATCCAATAATCCTTAGATTAAAGATAATAAAATTTTTAAAAAAGGATGTCTGGTAATTATTCTAGAGAATATACAATTATATAAGTAGAATGTTTTTAATTGGATTATAAAGAGAAAATTTAGGATATATGGTTGATCAATGTTGAACATTTTTTGAGAGATTTATTATCATTCATTCTAATGATCATACTTTTCAAAATTCTGGTGTGTTACAAGGTTATAAATTACAGAAAGTATATGTTAATATTCATATGTACTTGTAGCGATAAAATTATTATCATTATATATGAGTATCTAATCATATTTGACTACTTCTTTCTCACATATTTTTGAGTAAAGATATATATATGGATGTATAATTCTATTTATGATATGATTACACTTTAGTAATGATAAATTTATATTCATTTAACAGAATAAGAAATGAATTTGATGTCGATAAAGGAACAAAAAAGTAAATTGATGTTATAAATTCATGAAAGTGCATAATTACATGATTATTATGAAAATTTAGGAAAATGATCTTGAAATAAAATGTAATCCCAATAAATTGATTTTTTTTTCTAAACCGAGGGCCTTTTATATTATCATATATTTATGGATTTGGGTCATTCAATTTTCCAATGATAATTCATTCATTTTTTATTGATTATCTCAATCACTCCCAATAAATATTTATTTTTTTTCATCTAATTCAACAATTTTATTTCCAACTTCGTTCTATTATGTGGAAACATAGTAATATGTTACCTTGTTTAAGTGTAATTTTTGCAACATTCCTTTTTTAAATTAATATATAGTATTCTGTTTTATGACGTGGGTTTCTATTAAATGAACAATCAAGTACTAATCGTTTAATAAAAAAGTTGACTTTTGTGGGTAAAATTCACTTTAATGGGGTATAATGAAACACAATGACATTTTGATGAGATATATTTTCTTAATAATTTGAAATTATTGATGCCTTGTTGTATAAAATAAAGAAAATTAAGATTATGTCACATGAAATACTAACTTATATTATGGAATACACAACACTATTATTGGATTTTGTAACAAACAATCTCTAGTTCCTTCTATACCTTTCGATTCACGCAAGACCGAGTTTTACAAAACAATAGTATATTATAAAAATATTATTATTTTATACAATAAGATATAGCATAACCATAATATTAGTGGTTATGAATAGTACTAAATAAATTATGAAATCATAGAGTTTATAAGTCTAATTTATTGGTTACTAAATAATTAGAAATTGAAATATATTCTTATTTAATGTAAATGAATTATAATTATTCTTATAATCCCGATGTAATTTTTTATTGATAAATTAAATTAATTAAAATTAGAAAATAATTATAATGGAATATAAATTCTATATATTAAATCATATATATTTTATATTAATGAAATTGATTTTATAGGAGTATGACAAAGACTAACAATATTTTATGAATAAAAAACCTATATTTTTTAAAATATATATATTTACGGACATTTATTGGACACCCAATTCTAATTAAAATTTTTAAACTATTTTATATTATGATTGAAAATTTTAAAATATTTTTTAAATGGGAATATTGAAATTAAATTTTCATTTTATGTATTTACATGATAAGAATAATTTTTTGATGATTAATAAAAAATAATAAATTTTAATTTGAAGAAAATTTTATTCATCAAAATAATTTACAATAAAGAATAATATTATTTATTGGTTTTAAAGTATAATTAGAGAATTATTTTGCCATTATATCTAATATAATTCATTTTAATCAATTTTAAATTAAATATAGATATAAAAACATTTCAATCATTTTCATGTTTTAATGTCAATAACCAATTTTCTCACCATGCCAATGGAAAAAAATTTAACTTAGATACTGTAACTTATGTGTTCTGAATTACATTAAATGGAATACATATTTTGAATTATAGGGTACAAATTATTTAAATAGTTTAATTTCATTTTTGGATTTTATTAATAGTAAATTTAATAATTTTTTATTAACATTGTAAAAGGAAAATCACGTAAATAATGGTAAAAAATAAAATTATAAGTTTTTAAAAATTACCCTAACACTTTTACTATTTTCCTTGTATGTGTTTTTTTGACCAAAATCATCTTTGGGAAGAAATTATAACATTTAAATTATCCACATTAATTATAAAATTGTTTTATTTGTCTAGTATTTTTATTTTTATTTTTAAGAAACAAATAATTAACATAATGGATTATACAACTATGGTGCAGTGCTTGTAAAAAAAGAATACAAATAATAAAAAGGATTTTAATTTATATTTTAAGAACTCTTTAATGATAGAAAAACAAAGATAAACTTGATTTTCTATTCATATATAATCAAATAGTTTCCCAGGGTAAAATTAATTTCTATTTAGAGATACACAGATACAGATAAGACCTGAATAATAATTTATTTAAAATGATGCCATGTTGTTCATACTAAAGGTTTTTAAGTGATATACTATTTTAATATATGGTTTTCAAGAATTTTTTTTCAAAAATAATTATTAATCATAAATATAATAAATTTTTATTATTGTTTATTTATTTATAACTTTTTGGAGAAAAATAAATACCATAATGGCTTTTACAACGATGACATAGTAATTATTAAATTGATGAATTAATTGAATTAAAGATATTAAAAATAAAAAAATAAATATCATTTGAGTCAATTAATGTAACCAAACATTTTATACTTTAACTTTACCTCATATGGATATAATTAAATATATTTTTTGAAGTTAACTTGTTATATTGATATTTATAAAAATCATGGGAGTGAATAATGTCAAAATTGATAGTATTGATATTTAATCCAAATAATGCTTCTTTTACATGTATAAAAATTATAAAAAAAAATTAAAAATAAAATATTTAGATAATATAGAATAAATTGTTCTCCATTTTTCATTTATTGTCCAATTTAAATAAAATATTAAAAATTTACAGTCGCTTAATAATGTAATTTTTATTACCTTAATTAAATTGAAAAATGTTTAGACATGAGCTAATTAAATGATATAGTTTATATTGATACCAAAAACTATCTAAAATATATTGGTGGATTAAATTAAAATTATATATCATATTATATTATAATATATTACATTTTTGTGGTATTTAGGAATGAAATTGAATATATTATAAATTAATATTTTATAAAATTTCTAAGGTCCCCACATCAATTATAATAGGGTACACCTAAACACATTTCAAAATTATCACAAGCCCTTAATCATAGTCAAAACCCACCAATTTCCATAATAAAAATCCCTATCCACAATAGAGAGGCTCAGGTATTCTCTAATGACCAACTATACTGTAACTAAGGGAAGATCTAGAGGGATCTCGCCGAACAAGAGGCAATCTTCTTTACAAACTAAATCTAGATCATTTCATCTTGTACACCAAATTCCTATATTGTTTAACCTATAATGTAAACCCTACTGTGTCAAATATATTATGATATGTTATTACAATTATGGAACAACCATTTCCACCATCTATCCATCCTATGGATAACACAATCACCGCGTGAGCACACATACAACCAACCATCTCTACACCATGGTGTAATATGTTTTTCCCGCCACATTACATTGACGAGTTTATTTATTGAAATAATAATTATTTATGATAATTATAACATGATATTTATTTTGGAATAATATATACAATATCCTGTTCTTTAATTTATTGTAGTTTTAAGATTTATATCGTCACTTATGCGTACGTACATCAAACTGTTTCAGTGGCATGATGAGAACCATCTTCCACAAAAACAATTCCTATAATGATTATTAAAAATTTAAATATTTAATAAATATTAACTATATGACCTAATTATACTAATTTAATAATTATATTCATATACATCATTTTCATTATTCCATTAAGTTAGATAAGAAAACGAGAACAAAGTTTATGTGTACATATTGATTATTGTTAATATGAATAGTGTATTCAATTTCATATATCTATATGTTATATATATTTGTATACTAAATATATATGATATCTAAGTCGTGTTTTTAATTACTGAAGTATTTAGATCATGATCTATGTAATAGGATCAAGAATAATAAGTCAAAACATGTATGATAAATAAAGAGGCTATTACCTGAAACATTGCATTAACATGGAATTGTTAATAAATTGGTAATATAAATATAAAAACAAATCATATATGATATAATAAATTTTATCATAATTCTATAATAAGTTAATAATAAATTCAAAATTACAATACATGAGTTTCAAACATGTATATAGGAAAGTAGACATAATGTAAGATTTTATTCCACAAGCACATTATTATCAAGATTGTTTATACATACGTATTTGATAAAAAATATTTATCAGATAAGTCTATGTTTATTTTAAATTTATTAAAATTGATCCTACTATTCATATTAAATTTTTTAAATTCATTTTTACCCTTATATTGATTTTTATTAAATGGTTTGAATTCAATATTTTTATTGTCTAAATAACGAGGTTCTTTTTTACTTATCTTATTAAATTATTAGAAGATTATTTTTAAACATACACATAATCAGTGCATTTTTAAAATTTTATGATGCCTCAAAACCTTCAAATTCCCCATTAAATCAGTAAAGGTTATTTTTAATAAAAAAAATATGGATTGAAATTGAATGACATTTTAAGAAACGGTTTCAAAAAATAAAATATATTTCCCCCAACAATTATTTTAAAGAGATATATAAAAATTATATTCTATATAATATAAAATTATTTGATGGTTCTTATGTTTTAATAGGTATGTTCATCAATGTTACAATTCTTATTAATTCTATTAAATTTCTATTTTTTGATGGAATGATATTTATAGAACTCATTTCATTTCTTATTGGTTATGTTATGATTACGTGATGTTTATGAAACCCATATCATTCACTTGGTTTAGATATTATAAAGTCTTTATGACCTTCAACAACACATTGGTATTTTTAAATATGAGATGGGTGAAACCTATATCTCTCTTCAACACATATGTTAGAGATTTATATCTAATGAGATAGACAAAAAAGACTTTGTCTGCCAAGATGGTTATTTGAGTGATCCTTGAAAACTAAGTTGGTTGATGGAGTAAACCTTTACTACTAAGATGGTTATTGGAGTGACCCATTACTACCATGTTTGTATAGGTAGTAAAAAAATAATACTAATACTTATTGGAAATGATTCCTTGACTACTAAGAAAATAATTTTATATAATTATGAGTCTATCACGAATTTCCTAACTTATTCATATGTTATGATTTCATGGATTATGTTATATAATCCCTTATGATTTAGGTATTATAAACATCCAATATTTATGAAATGACTCATATTTATGATAATTGACACACATAGTATGATCATATATTTTCATGATCCCATTTTTATACCCCTATGATCATGATTTAGATTACATGTCTATCTTGTTTACCCTAACTAGGAATTCATGATCAAATATTTTCTTATGTTTTCTTTTTAAATGGTTTTAGTAAAATGATATAGTTAGATGATATAATGGGAAATATATTTATAATTTTTTTAAAGATCTATCCCCAAACAAAAATATTGTGACACTTGTTTAAAATGACATTAAACTATGAATGTATTTGTACATGTGTTTATGTCATGTATTAAGTATTCCACAAAAGTGATTTTGTGATTCTTCTGGTCAGGTTTGGGACACTATACTCAATAAAAAATAACACTTGGAAAATTATCCATAAAAATACTTATTTTCATTTAATATTGGGATAACACTAAATTGAACAATTTATTTATTTAAAATAATATGAGATACATTACATTCACTACCTCATCAATTCAATTTATCAGCTTCATAGAAAGTAATAAATGTAATAAAATCATATAATGAAACATTATTTGCAATACAATATCTATTACCATGATAAAAAATCCAATCATTAAAAAGATTTATATCAAACTATATTATTCACAGTTCAATAATATATGAAGGGATGGCCATCCCATTGATAATTACAATATTTTCATACACCTCGAGTTTTGTTTTAATAATTCTATGTCGTGTTTACACCAAAAGATACAGTTTAATTTTGTTAGGTGATATTTATAATTTATAGGAAAATATCTCAGAAATTAAATAATGTGAACAACTAGAGTCAAATAGTGTATTGGAATAATTCTATTAAAGAATTAACATACCTATCACAACATTATTTTATAGAAAAACATCATCTATAGTGGTAGAAAATAACCTCAATACACCCTTATATTTTTCATCATGAAGTTTTATGTCTTATGCAACTAACTAAAAACACACATTATCAAAATGAATCATCTCATTGACACACAAACATCTTACCATTTGATGGCTATTGGTTGCCCGATTCATTGATTCCTTGGTATTCTTTTCTTTTCATTTGGGGTTCATGTTGGGAATCATTCCACATCAGTTTCACATCCCTAACCTCATAGTAGATTTTACAGGGCTCTTTTTACCATGCATACTACAAGTTGAGATCATCAATTTATAACATGCATATTTTATTGATTCCTGCTTCCCCATAAACTTACAAACCATTGACGTCTTATTTTCATCATCACGAGGAAGAAATGTTTTTGAAATCCACATCTCAACATTTTCTCCATAATGAACAAAATTCCAATATCCTGTGTATTATCAAGCATGAAAATCACTTTTTGGAATTCGTTTAAATCACAAGAAAAAACATTTAATATTTCTATCAGTGTTAAGAATAAAATCAATCAGATACCTAGAAATTCATTTGATGATTTCCTCATATTATGCTACTAAATCATCAGATTTATTCCTCAATTTTAGGAATTGTATTTCTTTCATGATTTGAACATCCATAAAAATTATTATATAAGAAAAGTATCCATGAATGTTTCCAATATATGGACTGAATATCTTATTCCTCTATAGTGTTATTAATCAAATACAACCATCGACCAATATCAATTTCAATATGTTAATAAAAATGGTAACCTTTTGATGATTTAAACATTACATGATCTAAACTATCATTTCCCCAGCATTGATCCATCATTCACCTACCAAAGGGTTAGATGATCCAATGATTTATTGGTGATGTTGAATCATGATTTTTTTTTACAAAATATATATTCTTTCATTTTAGATCAAGTTCCTTTGTCGAATTTATAGCACCACCTTTTATCATATGAGTCAACTAAGACATCACTACAACAAACTATTATATTATGATTCTAAACATATAAGGATTTGTATTGGGATGGATATCATCTTCTTGGTTCCTTCCTTCTAAAACTTCCTAATTTAATTAATGGATATCCATATTGAACAGACATAGTTTGGATGAATGAAATGGAAATATTCGAATTTTATATGTATTTTACATAACCCTAAGGTATAATATTTCAATGGAATGTTATTAATAATTACCTAACATCAAATGTTAACTTAATAGACCATTAATACAAACTATAAGGCCTTATAATTAAATATTACATTATATTTAGTTTATGTCAATAATTATACATTATTTCACTTTGAGAATCTTTTTAAAGATTAAATAATTAGTGAATAATGCCACAAATCACACATAACAAAAAATATATAATTTATAATCTTCCAATTAATATCCATTTTGTCTTTAATTTTGAAATTATAAAGTAAAGGATGACCTCTTTTTATGAAAACTCTTCATGACATTAAACATGAAATTTTCTAGTCCCATGACCATAATGATATTCATTAAAATAACATTAATTTTTTTTGATAATGTAAAATATATATATAAGGGATAAAAAATTTGAATTGTTAGTACAGTCAAAAAAATTCAAAAAAAATGAAAAACACTTTCTAAAACCCATAAAATTTTACATATGGAGGGAAACATCATTCTTTTAAAATGATAATATATCTTACATTATGAAACCAATTTACTTCCATGAAAAATAATTTGTAGGAATATAAAAATCATGAAGGTACCTTGGGACTTCATCTTATAGAACCCTTATATTACCCTCATTGAACCCTTACATAATGGCATAACCATACAACCAACATCTAATATAATTTTTAGGAGAATAAAATCATTACCCAATTCATTAATGTCCTATATAGGTGATCTTAAATTTTAAGATACAAGGGTAGCACTCAGTGATATATTAGTAGATCGATAATTTATAAGTTCCAAGAACAAAAACATGAATTAAAAATCTCATCAATTGAAAATATGTTTTAAAATCATATGAAAATCACATTATGATATTAAAATTTAATTTTCATTTCAAATCCAATTTTTTTTTAAAAAATACAATTTTCTTTAGAAGTTTTTCTATTAAAAAATAAAAAATGGTAATCATGGTTTTTCATTTGTGAAATAATATAAGTTTTTAAAATAAGTTATAATTGTAATAATAGTCATGATAGTAGGAAAATTCTCTTTCACTATTCCATTGAAAATAAAATAAAATAATTATTTTTTAAACTATTTAAATAAATTAAATGTGTGATAATATAAAATTTACCAAAAAGTCACATACTTATAAAATTTATCAAATATAATTTTATAAATTTTGGACATGTGATATAAGGATAGATTAAAGGAAAACCATTAAAATGATTTTTTTAATGAAATTAAAATTATTACTTGATAAATATTTGAATCGTAAAACCCATTAAATAATGAAATTAGAACAACAATAAATATAATTAGAGTAAATATAATATTTATATACAATTTAAAAGGTGATATATATGTGTTGTATAATATAATTAAGGTTCATAACATTAATTATTTCTTCAACGAATTGAAATTGAGACGAAGTCCTTCAATATTATTCCAATTCATCATGTGAGGCTTTATCATCATGAATAATAAAAATATATTAATTATTTAATTTACTGAGACAGTTTGAAAATTTTATGATCACTTTTATTTCACTTTATAAAATTTTATATAAAATTACATAATATATTAAGTTTATGTTAGGTGTTTTGTCCATAATAAGCTTATGGGTCAAAACTTACTTTGGTAGGTCAACAATGGTCAAAGGGGACATTATTTTAAAAAATAAAGAATAAAGATCAGGAAATAAATATAGTATATATAAGAAAAAAAAATTTCAACAAATCAAGAATTATGGGAATGAAAAATGAACCAATGATACTATCCATGTGAGGTAGGCCATACACATTACTAATTAATATTTATATTTTTCAAATGATCATTATGGAAAGAGGGTAAGAAAGATTTATTTTTACATAATGTTAATTTTATCATTAATAACATATTATTTTATTATTTATATTTATATAAGCAAACCATTAATGTGGTGTTCAGATAAAAAATCATTTCTCTTTAATTAAGTGGTAGTCCACACGCCCCCAAACAATGTTGTCAATTTTTCAGTGTGTGCAATGGAAAGAAGAAAATTACAAATTATATTACCTGAAATGTAATTATAGCATGAATATCATAATTATTTAATTTATGTTAAATATTATAATTATATTAATTCCTATTACCTTCAATGTAACATGTGACTTGAAAATACATCACATAGCTTTGTGAGGCGTTAGTCAATATTACAAACGAGTAATTTTATGATATCCCATACTACAAGAAATGATGAAATATTATGTATATGATATAATGAATGAATATTAATAATAATTTTTTTATTATCAAAAATATTATATATATATATATATATATTTTAAATCATTATTCCAAACCATGAGTGGTGGTAATGGAAGACATAACGACATCATTTTGTGAGGGACTAGTCTATCACACACACGAATGTTGATTTCAAAACCATATTATTTGAGTGATTTGTAGAAGGTCATAACATTATCATAAATAAACATAAGTCTATTTTAGAAAATTATGTGTTATATAATCATTTTATAAAAGGAATTTAATGGAGTGGATAGATAAATAAAATCAAAACACATGTTGATAAACGTTACCTCTTCTTTAGGTAACTCTTATATTTTAAAACAACTGAATTATATTGTTAGACTTGTGCCCAAATTAAGTATTATTGGATTATATTAGAGAATATTATAAGTTTTTTCATGAATTTTCTAATACCAAGGTCTTGAGAGGTGTGAATATAGGAGGAGACAGTGAGGAATTTTATAAGGGGGTGAGTGGAAAATTTTAAATTATTAAAAGAAGGAATTCAAACAATAATTCTCCATTAATAGTGGATAAATTAATTCCCAAAAAATAATAATACATAGTATAATTTACAATTATAGACATACAATTTTTTTTTTGTATTTATAATTGTAATTTCACTACTAATTTTAAATGTTTAGACACATGGTAATTCCCATTTTTACCATAATCATGGTGATTAATTTTAATTATTCTCAATAATCACATTTATCAAAAATAAATTTTAACATATTAGTGATTATAAATTACACTTATTTAAATTATTCAATCAACTATTTAAAATTCAATTCATATAAGTAGAAAATTTAATATCATATAATTCTCACAATCAATGTGAGACAATGAGTATAACGACCCATACTCTACATACATTGTTATTACATCAAAATTGAAGGACACCTATTACAACATATAACAAAACCATTAAAGGACCGTATAGGTATCATGTCTTTAGAAACTAGAAAGCATAAACAACTGGTTCATAAAACATCTACTCTGCCTCCCATTTATTTCATCATATCTAGAGTCCCTTTTTGGCATATTCTACTTAATAATCTTCTTCCTGACCTGGGGAAATAAAACATACAAAAGGGTGAGGTCAAATGCTCCGTATGGGTAAACAAAAGAAATATCAATCACATCATATACATAAGCACATATCTTTTGGAAATCTTAACCTGCAAAAGAGATCATAATTTCATAACATGGGATAAGTCATAATAGTGAAATGTAATCCCAATAATCCTAACATAAAATATGAAACATTGTGGCATACACAAATAATCATAGAGAATCATTTATTATTAGTCAAGACTCATTGCCAAAACTATATTATTGGACAAAGTCCATTTTTAAACCGAGTTCACTCCTTGTTTAAGTCCTGTTTCACTGAACCAGAAAAACCTACCATTCCATCCATGTCTATATCATGAGATATAAAATCATTACGCAATGCATTGGAGGTAGATATAGGTCCCACCCATCTCATAATGATACCATTCTTATGTGTTCCACAAATTCATAAATCATACATCATTGTCTAACCCATGTAATAAAAATGGGATTATTAAACAACATGACATCATAAAACAATTCATATAAGATAATGGAATTCATAAAAATAATTTCATCACAACATAATAAAATCAATGTAATAATAGGGATATAAATAGAACCCTATATTATCTTAGATGGAAAATAATTTTGATAAAACACTTGAACTCCATTCTTGAGGAAAATATCCTTTCTACTTAAAAAACACTTTTCCTTTCTTAACATGTCATAAAATTCTAAAATAAAATAAGTTGATTAAAAATAAACTTTAAAACTTGTAAATGAATCTTCTTGGAAATAATGTTTTAAAAATCCATTCATGCCGTATAATTTTTAAAAAAGACATTCTTCTTGTACTTTTGTCGAAAAAGTAAAAAAGTACCTCATATGAAAAACAACAAAATATTCCATTCATATCTTTTACTAAAAACTCACCTAAGGGTAAAATTTGATTTATAAAATTGTTGGTGGATGGAAATAATATTACATATTGAGGAAACATTGATGTGGATGACAAAATACACCCTAGTAAATACCAAAGTATAAACAATCTCGGACATAAATGAGATTGTGATATTTCCCTTACCTTAGGTCCGATAAGCATTTTACGTGTCTGAACCTCCTGTATAATGATTTAAATAATGTTATTAACTTATTCCAGAATCATACATATTTTTATGATATCATATATGGTTATATTTTTAGCTTCTTAGTAGTAATATTTCATTGCTACTTGTTATTCGGGTGTTTATAACTTTTTGTTCTTACGCGTGTTTTGTCGAATAAATTATTATTCTTCTATTTAGGTTATAGATACCTCATTTCCAGAATCATATTCATTCTTTCAATTCATTTATATAATCATTATGAAATAAAGATCATGTAGAAGGAGTCGCATCACCTCGTGGAGACGGTATTCCGTATGTACATACGAGTGATGATATCATTCCTATGCTCGTGGAATTGTATTAGAGTGTATGTATACTATTTAAGAATCAGTATCACTTTCTAATAGTCATATATAGTCATTATTTACACCATTATACCCATCCAACTAAGGTGGTGGTGGAAAATAGATTACACCATGGCGTAGAGACGGTATTCCGTACATACGCACGCGCGGTGATTTCTTTTTTCCATTGGACAGATAGATGGTGAAATAGGGTTGTTTCATACTTATAATAACATATAAGTATATGAGTGATACATATGTTATTACTTCATAATGAAACAACTAAATAAGAATAAGTGGACGAAGAAAAAATATGAAAGAATCGGTAACGGACATTACCTCTTCATTGAAGTGCTTCTTTGAGACCTCATTTTAGGGCACTAAAATAGGTATTTGAAGAAGACCAGAACCTCTAGGATGTTTCTAGGGAAGTGGAGAGAAGAAATTGGCAGGGGATGGCCGATATTAAAGGCTCAATGTGGTGTGAGGAAGAGGGGGAGGATGTGCCCTTTTATAAGGGAGGAGAGGGGCTCCTTTGGAAAAACCAAAAATATTAGTTTATTATAAAGTCAATTTCGGTTTTAAATAGCTCCAAATTAATTTATTTAGAAGCTAAGGTGGGTATGGGTAGAAATAATCTTATCCAATAGAATTTAGACAAGTTTAAGTTCCTATTTTAACATTATCATTTAGATTTAACATTAAGTTAAATAATTTTACTTTTAAAGTGTCTTCTTGTGTTCTTATACTATAAGGTTAATAAACTTACTATAAGAAGACAAACGGACCCCAAGATGTTTATTATTAATATATATAACCTTATCTTAGTCACTTTTCCGAACCTTATATTTTTAGGAATAAAATAACAATTACTAATATAACATTTTTTTAAAAAACTATTTTATGTCAATTTTGACACTATTTAGTAATTAATTTTTGTGAGAATAATAACAGATTGATTAGTTATAAATAAGTAAATTAAACCAATAATAACATGTCATATTAATCTATAAAATTAGTTGAATTCATAAAAAGTTTCGTATTATATTTTTTTGGGTATGTATAATATCAATTATTCTAATTTTTCACTATTATGGTAAATACTGCATCATCAATGTGTCATATATAAATTAATTTATTTAAGGTCTAAAAATTATAAATAAAATAAAATTAGGTAAGAACACTCTTTATCTTTCTAATTAATATTTATAGTCGAATTTATCTTATGTATATCCCTATATTAAAAATGTTTTACTTATTAAACATTGATTTTAACTATTTTAACCCTTCTTTAAATAAATTAAAAATAAATGTCATAATCTATTCCATGTGGGCCCAAATGGTCATATTTTATTCCTAAGGTTGTCTTTGGTCTAATTACACTTTTCCAATAGAATTAAGACATGTTTTAGGATAATAATAATATCATTTATACCCTTAATTACCCTATTTACTTTTAACAGTGGTAAAAAAAGTAAAAAGTTACAATTCACTAAAAATTATTTTCATCTCATGGAACCACATTTCAATTACTGACATCAACCGTGTCTCTTATATTTTTTAAATTCCACTCACAGAAGTGGTAAAATTATGTTTTATGAAAAATTCAATTTTTTTAACTACCACTTAGTGGTTTCACTATTCATCAAAAATTGAAAGTTTTCAGAAAAATACCAAAATTTCACCCTAGGCTAATTTCGATATTCCAAATCCAAAAATGAAGTCAATTTTGAATAATAAAATTTATAAAATTTCAAAAAGTTGTTATTACTATTCATAACGGCTAGTTTTAATAATATTTTAATAGCATATCATTGTTTAGTGAAACTCGGTATTGCGTACGACACAAGCTATCGAGGAAGGTCGCGATATCGTGTAAAGAAAGCCAACCAAGTGTTGTGCATAGAAAACGATTCCTTTGATGATTTATATAACATAAAAGTCTCGGGTGTTACATTCTACCCCCCTTAAAATGAATTTCTCCCTCGAAATTCGTCACTTTGTAACAAACAGATGAGGATATCTCTCCCTCATCATATCCTCAAGCTCCCATGTAGCTTCTTCTAATTGGTGGTTCCACTATAAAACGTTCACCAATCGAGTGGTCTTGCTTCATAGGACTTTTTCTCTACGATCCAGAATCTCTATCTATTGTTCTTCATAAGAAAGATCTTGGTCTAGCGGTACAACTTCTATGCTGAGTACATGTGAAGGATCAGGTATGTAATTTCTCAGTAGAGATACATGGAACACATCGTGAACTTGAGAGATATTCGATGGAAGCACCAATCGTTAATCTACCTTCCCAACACGATCTAGTATTATGAAAGGACCGATATATCTAGGGCTCAACTTCCCATTCTTTCTAAATCTCATAACCCTCTTCTAGGGAGATATTCGTTAAAACACTTTATCACCCACTTCAAAATCTAGGTCTTTTCTTCGGTTGTCAGCATAACTTTTCTATCGACTATGAGCTACTCTTATGTGTTGTTGAATAGATCTGACCTTTTCTGACATTTCATCAATGAGATTGGGTCCTAATAGCTTTCTTTCCCCAACTTCATCCAAGCAAGTTGGAGTCCTGCATTTCTTTCCATAGAGTGCTTCATAAGGAGCAATCTGAATACTAGAGTGAAAGCTATTATTATAATAAAATTCTACAAAATGTAGGTGTTGATCCTATCGACATTTGAAATCCATAGAGCAAGATCTCAACATATCTTCTAGAGTTTTAATATTTCTCTCAGACTGACCGTCTGTCTGAGGATGATAAGCAGTGCAGAATCTCAACTCTGTATCCAGAGTATGCTGACGACTACACCAGAACTTCGAGGTAAATCTTGGATCCCGATCAGATATAATAGAATGTGGTACTCCATGAAATCTTACCACTTCCTTTACATATATCCTGGAAAGCTGATACAGAGAAAAATCCACTCTAATAGCAATGAAGTGTGCAGACTTGGTAAGATGATCAACTATGACCCAGATAGCATTATTTCCTTTGGATGTTTTAGGAAGTCCTGTGAAAAAATCGATAGTGATGTTTTCCCATTTCCATTTGGGTATGGGTAATGGTTGTAACATCCTCTTAGACATCTGTCTCTCAACATTAACTTGTTGACAAACCAAGCATCGAGAGACATATTCAGCAACATCTCTTTTCATTCCATCCCACCAGAAGTACTCTTTCAGGTCCCTATACATCTCCGTGCTTCCAGGATGAATAGAGAATGAAGAACTATGATCCTCATCCAGCAGCTCCTTCTTTAATACCGGTATGGGAGGAAGACAAACCCGATTCCTGAAATTTATTATCCTATCACAATCAAGGTTGAATTCAGGAACATTTCTCACCTTCTTTTGTAACTCGACATCTTCTTTCTGTGCCTCTTTAATCTTCACATGTATAGATGGTTGAACATTCATTTGAGAAAGATACGATTTTCCCCTTTCATTATAATTCCAAGATCTATCCTTTGTAAATCCATAAATATTGGATCTTTTGTGATCCTCATCATGGATAAACTAGCTTGGTCTTGTCGACTTAATGCATCTTCCACCTTGTTTTCTTTCCCAGGGTGGTAATGGATTGAGCAGTCATAATTCTTAATCAGCTCCAACCGTCTTCTTTGACGCATATTCAGCTCCTTTTGTGTGAAAATATACTTTAAACTTTTATGATCAGTATAAATGCCACACCTTTCTACATAAAGATAATGCCTCCAAATATTTAATGAAAAGATTACCGCAGCTAACTCCAAATCATGAGTTGGGTAATTTTTCTCATGTATTTTCAACTGTCGTGAGGCATATGGTATCACCATATCATTTTGCATAAGAACACACCCCAATCCCTTCTTGGATGCATCACTGTAGATCACAAAACTTTCTCTACTAGAAGGCAGTGTGAGCACAGGTGCACTGGATAAAATTCTTTTCAACTCCTTGAAATTCTCTTCACATTCCTCCGTCCAAACTAACATAACTCCTTTCTGAGTCAAATTGTTGAGTGGATTAGATAATCGGGAAAAATCTTTCACAAAACGTCGATAATATCCAGCCAAACCAAGAAAACATTGGATATCGGTTACTGTTGTTAGTCTCGACCATCTTTCTATAAACTCGGTTTTTTCTGGATCCACAGATATCCCCTCTTTTGAGATTATGTGACCCAAAAATTCAAATTTTTGAAGCCAAAATTCACCCTTGGTAAATTTGGCATAAAGATTCTCCTTTCTTAGGGTCTTCAATATAATTCTCAAGTGATCTTCATGTTCTTCTTTGCTCTTTGAATAGACAAGAATATCGTTTCTAAATACTACCACAAATTTATCAAGATAGTCTCTAAAGACTCTTTTCATCAGATCCATGAAGATAGAACGTGCATTAGTAAGACAAAATGGCATCACAATAAATTCATAGTGTCCATACCTTGTACGGAAAGCCGTCTTTGGTATATCCCCCCTTTTGACCCTTAATTGATGATACCCTGAATGAAGATCAATCATGGAAAAGTATTGAGCTCCGTGTAGTTGGTCAAATAGGTCATCAATTCCTGGGAGAGGATATTTGTTCTTGATAGTTATATTATTAATTTCTCAATAATCAATGCAGTGTCTTGTTGATCCATCTTTCTTCTTATCAAGCAGAACAGGTGCTCCCCAAGGTGATGCACTAGGGCTTATGAACCCCTTATCAAGATTCTCTTGGAGTTTCTTCTTCAATTCCTGCAACTCTATTGGGGCCATTCTATAAGGTGTCTTTAAAATGGGCAAAGCACCCGGTACGAGTTCTATTGAAAACTCAACTTCACGATTCAGTGGAAGACCCGGTAATTCCCCTGGAAAGACATCATCAAACTCCCATACAATGGGCTGATTCTTAATCGTGAGTTTCTCACCAACCATTTGAGATAAATAACCATCATTTAGTGGAATCAATACCCATAAAATGGAAGACATTTCCACTGGAAGGTTATGTTCATCCTTACATCGATAGACGATCATAGATTGATCTATAATATGAAATGTGACTTCCCTTCATTAGAAATTGATATGAGCTCCATGTAGAGAAAGCCAATCCATGCCAAGAATCTCATCAAATTCCACTATAGGAAGGATCACAAGATTTGCAGGAAGCACTTTCCCACAAACTTCAATCGGAGAATAATTATAAACCTTTGATGCGACTGTTGTGCCATTAGGTGTTGTCACAGCTAAATCAACATCTTATTGTTGAGGTAATACGGTTATACCCTTAGAAAATTCTTCAGAAATAAAGGAGTGGGTGGATCCAGAATCAAATAAAACATTTGCTACATTAGAGTGGATGGTAAGTGTACATTTCACCACATCGTTATCATACTCGACTTCGCCGATAGAAATTGCATGTTACTTTCTTTTTTCTTTAGCCTTAAGAGTTTGTTGAAATCGACCATCATCATCAACCCATGGATTAAAGCATTTAATGGCATAATGTTACATCTCCTTGCACTTGAATCATTGAAGTGTAGTAGGTTCATTCGGTGTATCCCTTCTTTTGTTTGCATCATTAGACATCTTCTTTCCATCATCGCAGCATTCAAATGCCCGATGACCTTCCTTTCCACATTTGAAACATTTACGTTCCCCGTTAAGACAACTCCCTCCATGTTTCTTTGCACACTTTGAGCATAAGGGAAATCTCATCATCTTTTCAGTGTGCTCTTTAGATTTTCCTTTGAATTCCATTTTCCTCTTCTTATCAAATCCATATGACTGATGGGTTACTCCAATCTCCATCTCAACTTTGAGAGCACATCGAACGATTTCCTCGTAGCTATTGAAGTCCCTTATGGCTAAGGCCCTTCGATGACTTGGTTTTAAGCCACTAAAGAATTGATCGATCTTACTCTCAAGTTGGATAAAAATACCAGAAGCGTACATTGCAAGTCTTGTAATATTTTCTTCATAGGTACCAACAGATTCATCATCCTTTTGCTTCAGTTCAAGAAACTCTTTCTCCATCTTTGTTTGGAGAATATAAGGGAAATACTTATTTAAAAATAAGTTCTTGAACTCGTCCCATTCCATGGACTCAATTTCATCCCTTTGCCTCGTATTCTTAATAAGATTCCACCATTGATCAGCATCACCTTCCAAATGATACACTGCTAAGATGACTTTATCATGATCAAACATTGAAAAACTGAAAATATCTTTTCAGTAGTACTAATCCATTGTTCAGCAACTAATGGATCCATAGACCCACTGAAAGAAGGTAGACGATGCCTCATGAAGGATTCCACAGAATGTTGCTCCCTCCTTTGCTCGTTTGGAAGTCATGCATGATTCATAGCTTTAGAAAGTTGTGTGAGCATGGCTACAAGATTATGCATTATAGCTCCCATAATGTTTGGTTGCTCAGGGGGACAATCATTGCATTGCCCGTCACATTCCGCATTAACACAGTTCTTTTGGGTTCCATCCATTGATTAAAATGAAGAAGAATAGTGTGAGAAACAGTAATTATAATAGGAACACCACATAATCAAGAATAAAATTTCACACTTAAGGTCTTGTCCTAGGATATTCATGACCATTTCTAAAACACTAAGATTGTGTTCTATGCTTAGACTTATCCTTAGGGTTCTTACTAAGGCTTTCACATCCAAGTTTCCAAAGGTTGACTATACCTTTCCTCTAATACCAACTATAATGACCCATACTTTACATACATTGTTATTACATCAAAATTGAACCACAATTATTACAACATATAACCAAACCATGAAAGGACCGTATAGGTATAATGTCTTTAGAAACTGGAAAGCATAAACAACTAGTTCATAAAGCATCTACTTTGACTCCCATTTATTTCATCGTATCTAGAGTCACCTTTTGGCATATTCTACTTAATAACCTTCTTCCTGACATGGGGAAATAAGACATACAAAATGGTGAGCTCAAATTCTCCGTAAGGGTAAACAATAGAAGTATCAATCACATCATATACATAAGCACATACCTTTTGGAAATCTTAACCTGAAAAAGAGATCATAATTTCATAACATGGGATAAGTCATAGTAGTGAAATGTGATCCCAATAATCATAACATAAAACATGAAACTTTGTGGAATACACACATAATCATATAGAATCATTTCTTATTAGTCAAGACTCTTTTCCAAGACTATCTTAGTGGACAAAGTCCATCTCTGAACCGAGTTCAATCCTCATTTCAGTCCTGTTTCACTGAACCGGTATGACCTACCATCCCATCCATGTCTATCTCATGAGATATAAAATCTTTACCCAGTGAATTTTACGGAGATATAGGTCCCGCCAATCTCATAATGATACCATTCTTATGTGTGCCACAAATTCATAAATCATACATCATTTCATAGCCCAGGTAATAAAAATGGGATTCTTAAACAACCTGACATCATAAAAAAAATTATATAAGATAAAGGAATTCATAAAAATAATTCCATCACAACATAATAAAATCAATGTAATAATATGGATATAAACAGAACCCTATATTATCTTATTTGGAAAATAATTTTGATAAAACACTTGAACTCCATTCTTGAGGAAAAAAATCCTTTATACTTCAAAAATAATTTTCCTTTCTTAACATGTTATACAATTCTAAACTAAAAGAAGTTGATTAAAAATAAACCTTAAAACTTTTAAAGGAATCTTCTTGGAAATAATGTTTTAAAAATCCACTCATGCCGTATAAGTTTTTAAAAAACATTCTTCTCGTACTTTTGTCGGAAAAGTCAAAAAGTACCTCATATAAAAAATGACCAAAGATTCCTTTCATATCTCTTACTAAGAACTCACTGAAGAGTAAAATTTGATTTAAAAAATTGTAGGTGGATGGAAATAATATTACATATTGAGGAAACATGGATGTGGATGATAAAATACACCCCAGTAAATACCGAAGTATAAACAATCTCGGATAAAAATGAGATTGTGATATTTCCCTTACTTTAGGTCAGATATGCTTTGTACGTGTCTGAACATCCTGTATAATGATTTAAATAATGTTATTGACTTATTCCAGAATCATACCTATTTTTATGATATCATATATGGTCATATTCTTATATTCTTAGTAGTAATATTTCCTTGCTACTTGTTATTCGGGTGTTTATAAATTTTTGTTCTTATGCGTGTTTTGTCGAATAAATTCGTATTCTACTCTTTAGGTTATAGATAACTCATTTCCAAAATCATATTCATTCATTCAATTCATTTATATAATCATTATGAAATAAAGATCATGTAGAACGAGTCGCATCACATCGTGGAGACGGTATTCCGTACATACGCATGAGTGATGATATCGTTTCTATGATCGTGGAATTATATTAGATTGTATGTATACTATTTCAGAATCAGTATGAATTTATAATAGTCATATATAGTCATTTTTTACACCATTATACCCATCGAACTATGGTGGTGGTGGAAAATAGATTCACCACGGCGTGGAGACGGTATTCCGTACGTACGCACGCGCGATGATTTCTTTTTCCGTAGGATGGATAGATGGTGAAATAGGGTTGTTTCATACTTATAATAATATATCATTATATGAGTGATACTGATGTTATTACTTCATAATGAAACAACTAAAGAAGAATAAGGGGAAGAAGAAATAAAGATGAATGAATAGGTAACGGACGTTACCTCTTCTTTGAAGTGCTTATTTGAGACCTCCTTTTAGGGAACTAAAATAGGTCTTTGAATAAGACCAGAACCTCTAGGATGTTTTTAGGGAAGTTTAGAGAAGAAATTGGCAGGGTTTGGCCGAGCTTGAAGGCTCAAAGTGGTGTGAGGAAGAGGGGGAGGAGGTCCCCTTTTATAAGGGAGGAGAGGGGCTCCTTTGGAAAAACTAAAAATATTATTTTATTATAAAGTCAAGGTCGGTTTCAAATATCTCCAAATTGATTTATTTCGAAGATAAGGTGGGTATGGGTCGTGATCCTCTTATCCAATAGAATTTATACAAGTTTAGGTTCCTATTGTAACCTTATCATTTAGATTTATCATTAAGTTAAATAATTTTACTTTTACTGTGTCTTCTTGTGTTCTTATAATATAATGTTAATAAAATTACTATAAGCAGAAAAACGAACCCCAAGTTGTTTATTATTAATATATATAACCTTATCTATGTCATTTGGTTGAACCATATATTTTTAGGAATAAAATAACAATTACTAATATAATATTTGTTTTAAAACCTATTTTATGTCAATTTTGACACTATTTAGTAATTAATTTTTGTGAAAATCATAATAGAATGATTAGTTCGAAAAAAATTAATTAAACCAATACTAACATGTCGTATTAATTTATAAAATTAGTGTAATTCATAAAAAGTCTCAAATTATATTTATTTGGTTATTTATAATATCAATTATTCTAATTTTTTACTATTATGGTAATTACGTTATCATCATTGTGTCACAAATAAATTAATTTATTTAAAGTCTAAAAATTATAAATAAAATCCCATTATGTAGGAAATATTTTTATCCTTATAATTAATATTTATAGTCGAATTTATCTTATGTATAACCCCATATTAAAAATGATTTACTTATTAAACTTTGATTTTAACTATTTTAACCCTTCTTTAAATAAATTAATAACAAACGTCCTAATCTAATCCAAGTGGGCCTAAATGGACATATTTTATTCCTAAGGATGTTTTTGGTCGAATTACACTTGTCCAATAGAATAAGGACATGTGTTAGGGTAATAATAATATCATTTTTACCCTTAATTACCCTATTTACTTTTAACCGTGGTAAAAAAAGTAAAAAGTTACTAGTCACCAAAAATTATTTTCATCTTATTGAACAACATTTTACTTACTGACATCAATCGTGTCTCTCGGATTTTCGAAATTCCACTCACAAAAGTGGTGAAATTATGTTTTATGAAAAATTCTGTTTTTTTAACTACCACTTAGTGGTTTCACTATTGATCAAAAATGGAATGTTTTCAGAAAAATACCAAAATTTTACCCTAGGCTAATTTCGATATTCCGAATCCAAAAATGAAGTCCATTTTGAAAAATAAAATTTATAAAATTTCAAAAAGTGGTTATTACTATTCATAACGGCTAGTTTTAATAATATTTTAATAGCATATCATTGTTTAGTGAAACTCGGTATTGCGTACGACGCAAGCTATCGAGGAAGGTCGCGATTTTGTATAAAGAAAGCCAAACAACTGTTGGGTGTAGATAAATATTCCTTTGATGATTTATATAACATAAATGTCCCGGGTGTTACAATGAGTTTTTAGGAAGTTTATATGTTTAGAAAAATCATGATTCTGGATTAACTCTATGATGAAATATAAGTAATTTATGAACCAAAAATAATATTTACTAAAATATGGTAAATAAATTTTTCTTAAAACATTCCCCATTAGGGTTTATTTTAATAAATTAATGAGTTGAAACATTATGCGTTTTGATAATGTTAAAAGAAAAAATGTCTTTAATCAGAGAAAAACATATATTAAAAAAATATAATTATGACTATAAATTAAAAAAGATGAAAAAATAAAAAAAAATATTAATTTTAATTAAAAAAATATAAAATACAAATTTATAATACTAAATTTATAATTTCATTGAAAATAAATTAAATTAAAAAAATAGTATTTTTAACCTTTCAACAACAAATAAATATTTCTTGAAAAATCCCAAAGAATCACCCAAATAAAATTATGAAAATGCTATTTAAAAAAATATAATCATCTAACAATATTTTGATTTTAAATTTTATAAATTATTATATTAAATAATACATGTTTAGAATATTAATTTATTAAATTATATTCTTTTGGAGGTAAAATTACTTAATACTTCTATAACTATTTTACCCAACTAATTCATATTAAGGTATATATATAAAATATTGTTATATCATTTACTAGGATTTTATATATTATATCACCATTTTATATTTAATATAATTGGCAGAGATACATATATCTTTCTCAATCATCTTAGGGGTTGGGAGAATGAGAGGGGTTGGATTTGCCATTAGTATCGGGCCCGTGTAGCTTTGCATATGATAGCTAGCCGACCATCCCAACTAAGGTGGAGTGATGATATCTTGAAAAGTGGTGGGGAGGAGCAGTTTAAACGTTGCCTTGTCTTGGTGATTCCCTCTCTGAGCTATAGGTCATGTAATTTTCTCTTAGCCTTCAGGAATTGAAGGGTTCCACCTCACCCCTTGAAAGTTGGATTATAAAAATAATAAAAAATGAAGGAAAGAGGGATTGGTAACATTGGATAGTATCTTTTGGAACATATATTGTTCTCATACTCACACATCCACCTCTATCTTATGGTCATATTGAGTTTTATTTCAGAATACTTATAATTTTAACGAATACTTTCATGAGAAGAAAGTGGAATGATGGAGATATTGTAACAACCCTTAATAGTATTATTATAATTTTACTAATAATTTTTAATTTAATTTAATTATTTATGTTTTGGGATTTAGATTTTATATTTTTCTACATTTCCAATTATTTAATTATTTTATCATGATCAATTATGATCTCTAAAAACCATGTTGATGTCCATTAAATGAGATTTCTTAGTCACATTGTTTTTTATAATTGGGATTATTGTGAAGGGTCACCCTTACATAAAGGAACTTTTGATGTATATTAATAATGTGAATAGTTTAGTATTCATGGGAATCACACAGTTTAGTTAAATAGTGAGCATAACCATCCCACAAGGTCTTTCAAGAGCATATGTTCACACAATTTAGAGGGACTATGTTAGAGTGATTTGTAGATTGACAAAGAAAATATATATAATTGGTACACTATTACCCTAACTATCTGGTGACTGTAAATGCAACCTATATTTTATTTTATTTTTAAGTTTATGCACCCCGTTTTTTAATGATTATATCCCCATTTTCCCTCCCTCTAATTATAATCAAACTAAGAGAATTCAATGGGAGTTATTACTCCATCATTTGAAGGTTTACTGTCTCCATTCCATTGTTTTTAATTTATAAAATATATTTAATCTATCTCTTCCACTTGTTTCTCCATCAATAATTATACCTTTCCATTTCATAATTTTTTTACTATTAGGTAAATCATAGGGGCTTCTATGTATGGTTTATGGGTTTTAGGTGGTCTTATATAATGGATTTATTAGTTCTTGAATAGATGTCTATTGTGTATTTTTATATAATTTTCCATAATATGTGAAAAATTATAGCTCAATTTTTATTGAGTTAAGGTTGGTGATTTTTCGAGTTTCCTTCTTTTCCTAATTAGTTCATGTTTGAGATTCCTTTTTTTATTTTTAGTAAATATTTAAATATTTCATTTGAATTGGTATTTTTTATGGTGTAGCATTCATATTAAAAATTTATTAAAGGATGTATCAAATGGATTTTAAATTATAAATGGGTTCATTCATTAAATTTTTTTAAAAAAATTATGGGGTTGAAATGGAATTGGAATTTTAATAGAATTTATCTTGTTTGGTTTAAGAAGTGAGTTAATTAAATGTAGTAAAATGGTCAAATTTTTTATTGACCTTGAAATGATTATGCATTATGTTTAGAATTTTTCATAATGACTTTATAAACTTTTTGATTTAATGAAATGCTGTGAAATTTATTTTTTATTGTTAAATGGATTTAGAACTATGAGTCCACTTTACTAAAATCCTATATAAAACTATATAATGGTCTTCAATTGATATGGGTGTGTGATAAAATCTTACCCCTATTTGATTTTAATTTATATATTTTATGGAATACAAGTCATTCATTATATATCAAGTGATATGAGTTTCATTATTAGGGTTATTTCATATGACTCAATTATAGAACACATCTTATTAATATCATATATTATATCAATGCATATATAGTGATAGGCTTAAAGGTATTCTAAATTTTCATCCATCACTTGTGACCCTTTGTTTTGTGTTGGGGCTAGTGGGGGGTGCTCTCTATTATAGGTTTAAAAATGTAATGCTAGTTTGATTTTATTAAGGATTAAACAGAGGTTAATTATTTGTATGTTTATGCAAATCAAATGGAATGTATTATATCAGGACATAATGTGATTACACTTATTCTATATGAATCAATATAGAAAATTCACTTGTGTTCTCCAATTTTATTAACATCTATCACACAATGTATTCAAATTTTATATTTTAGTGTAGTTGTGAATTGATTATTTGGTTTTCTTAAATCTATTTCATTTTTAATATTATTAAATGTTTTTTATTGTTAATTAAAAATAAATAATTTATTATTATAAATTTAGAATGTGGATTTTATACGTGTCTTATAATAAAATAGGATTTTATAAAAAAAAATTCCAATGTGATTATTTTTATTTATGGGAAAATAAATATTTTTTATATAATAATTGATTTGTTGTATTGTTTTTCAATACAAAATAGTGAAAAACATACATTAATTTTTTTAAACTACAATAGTATATTCTATTTGTTAGGAACTATAGATAATTATTAGTGTATTTATAATGGAATATTTTTCATTCATAGAATATGTTATTTTCTGTATGAAACATTCGAGCTTTCTTCTCACATTCATAGACATTAGCCATCTGGATCTGTGTATTTAGGTCATCAGTTTTTTAATGAGTGGATATAGAGACTATTCGAGTGTCACATTAGGATTTCTGTTAGAATATTTTTTTTTAATAATTTCATTTATATTCTGGATGCTCTTATATCATTGCTGTTATTATTATTATGGTATTATTTTTTCGAATACTATCCTTTTTTCCATGTAATGTTTTGTTAGTTTAGAAATTTAACTCATTTTGTGGAAAAATATTGTTAGTTATTATACTATAATTTACTATATTATTATTATTATCCAAGGTTGAGTTCAATCTCATTTTTTTATACCCTAACACTAACTTCCATCATAGGGAGATTAGGAACAATAATATAGTCATTCGTTCAACTAGTGTTGCCCGATTTATGGTTGGCCTATTATAGATTGTGATAGATCTTTTCCAAAAATGGGTGATGTGCTAACTAATACACTACCTCATTAAAAAATCAAACATCTTATATTACCCACTAATCTTATAGGATAGAAAACTCCCTTAGATAATCCATTACATCCACTAGTAATGTAAAAATATAAAGAACACATTACATTGAACCTAAAATTATATATGTATCATAATACAAACCACATAAGACTATTGGTGACCCCAAGCCGCTATAATATGCTCATGAATCACTACCACCCTCTTAATTAATGTCTACCCATATTTGGACCAATTACTTCCTTCTCTATAACCTCATTATTGCACATATGAGATTTGAAATGACAACAATACAATTCCATAAAAACATCCATTTTAATGAATGTTTAATTTTTATAACCATAGGAAAAATAAACAATATTATATTAATTCAGCAATGATACATTAAAATCCAAACTATAATCATGTAATATATCATCTAATATCTAAAATATCTACCCTGTATAACTACCAATATAAGGATTTATTCTAGTGTTAAGGAATAAAAAAATAAAAAATAAGGATAATGAACTCCTTAGACATGAAATGTAAAATAGTTTTCCTGATTAGAGATAATAGGTAAAATTAGTATATGAAACATCAATATTTATACAACATAGAAAATTTTTAAAACACCATTAAAAATTGATTTAATTATCTCTAATATAAGAGATTTCACTATTATTAAATTTATATTAATCAAATCAACACACTCTCCTTGATCTCATGGTATAACATTGATGGAATCTATATAAATTAAGTCCAATTTACACTCAAGGATATAAAATTGATTAAAAACCCATCATGGAAATGATGTTTTACATTAACAAAATAAAAAAAATCATAAATATATATAGTAATTCCACCAAAAAATCAATTATCCTTGGTCATATGATTAAATATCATTAAATTGGTACATATTGGATGTAGAAGGATGAACTAATAATTTTGAAAAATTCATGCCATGAATAATAATCTCTCGAATAACTAATATAAAATGATCTACCATTAATGCCACAAACGTTTGATGGTAATCAATTTATTATCCCTCAGAAATGTCACTATTAAAGACACAATATTTCATCCCCAATTAATTCATGTTTATAAATAAAGACTCCTCAATCCACTATAAAAAATATGAATACATTTTTTTCAAATATAGTAAATATCTTCCATAAAAAACCTCAACATCAAGTTATATAATTGTATGATACTATATATCTTTTGATGAACCATTTGAATTTTGGGAAAAATATATTATTGGAATCCAAGTCAGTAAATCTGTACCAAAATTCAAATTACATGGGGTATATGGGATCAAAAAGACATAATACTATAAAATCACTATCCATATTCACTAGTATAGACTAGAATATTCTATTGAGATCTTAAAACCCACTATATTATGATTTGTGAAGTCAATAAAACATTCTTTATCAACTTAGTTATACCATAGATTGAATGAATGCACCGCTACTGCTAACACAGTAGCATATATGGAATAATTAAGCTCATGAAGTCACAACTTCATAATCCTACATAAGATCACCACCCTCTTATGAGGTATAGTCTAACCTAATATGAATTGATAAGTATCATAGAAAACATGATAAATGACTCCCTTTTTAGGCTATTAATGTATAAAACTAAAGGATATGGATATTGTTCCACTTTACCTTTATATAGTAAAATGAAACATGATTGTTATCGGTCCATAAAAAAGGATTCCCTTTTCTTATCAAGTGTAATGATATGATTGAAATTAAATAGAAATCAGACATAAACCTCTGATAAAATACCACAATAATGATTAAAATTATGAAATGTAAATCAAAATGTGGTGTCTACTAAATGAACAAACCTAAAAAAATGATGGAATAAAAATTCCCATTAATTTTATTTGAAGAAGGTGACATGAATTTGTTTCCCAATTCATGCCAAAGAAATTTATTAGATCAACGTTTTACAATGAAGTCTCGAGGTGTAATACATTTACACCATCAGAAAGAAAAAGTAGTGATACAAATGAAACATTAAAGTGAGATCAAAAAGTAAAGCATCCAAACTGGGTTTCCTGATCCAAGGAGTTCCCAACACCTACTACATTATTGCGACTATCTTCCCAGATAAACCAGAACCAGAATATAAGTGCAAAATTAGGGTAATCGTCACTATGCAGAAAAAACTACAGTCTTCAATCTGCTTGGAGAAGAGAAAATGATATCTGCAAGCCATTAGAGAACAAACAAAAGAATCTAATAGCCTACCAATCATTCCTATAAGTCAGATAGAATAGGAAATCCAGAACTGGAGAAAAAAAAGGAGAAAGATACTAAAGAAATACAGATTAACCAGGCAGGTTCTCCTCCAAAAACAGATTTAGTCCAAGTCTCCTGGAAATCGAGAACATAGTTCAAGATCATCAATCCCCAAAAGCATAAAATCCATTAGTTTCAAAACATCCTCTAAAGGGGTGAATGAAATCAGCAAGAGACCAGCACCACGATTATGGAAGCAGAGACATAAAAAAACCAGTAGCATGCATTCCCATATAATCCAGATTCAGCCAAAAGCAAGCTACCCCCCTCAAGACCAAGGAAAAGATGAAAATGATCCAGCCTGATTGCTAGCATTAGAAACCCCATCATAATGAATCCACCAACAAGTGGCAACCTTTTACCAGCTATTCAGAAAAAATAAGATTCAGACAAATGAAAACTAACATATAGCAGGGAAAAACTCATATTCCAGAGCAGGAAAATAGCACAACTTGTCCAAACCTTAAGTGTTTCAAAGTAGCTCAGGGCCGCAGCAAAACACTTAGTGCAGAACAAAGCAGCCACAAGAAGGTCCAACCATAAAAGGATCCAACAGAAATGAAGTATCTCTCAAAATCCAAATAAAATGCAGCAATATCAACTCCAGAAAGAAGATTCCAGAAGTCAAACCATTTTCATGAGTAGACGACATAGATCCTCCATCATCCACCAGAGAAGATCATCCAAATTTTAGAGCATGACAAACAAATCCAGAATCTTAGAATTCACAAAAGATTTACCATCCAGCATCAAGATTCTCAAAAAATATAATCAAACAGAACAATGCAGGTCCAGACACACGCCCTCAAGAATTCAGAAATAAAACACTGATAAAACTCTAGATAGTATGAAATAGAGACAATAAAGAAAATCCACAAACAGAATCATACAGAAGATTTTAGATTCATTTTCAGTTTCTCATTGAAAATGAATCTCTTAACTTATAGATATTGGTCAGCATTGATAATCCCCTGTTGTAGCTCCTGATGAGCAATTTCCTGTTGCTTTCCCATATGAGAAATCCACTTTTGAATATCTTCTTCTGTGAAATGCGGTGAGAAATAATATAAGAGAATGCTGGATTCCTCAAATGCTGGTTTTCCAAGATCTTTTTCAAGAGAAACCTTTTTATTGACATCTGTTTACCTAGTAGAGATGGTTCTCTCTACGTGTGAGTTGCCCTTACATCTTCTAGTTTTCTTTTGATTTGGGGTAATGAAACCATCAGCATCTACCATTGATTTTTTTACTTTTTTAGCCATGGATTTCAAAAAGGATTCTTCTAGTTGTCCAGGAATATATTCCTTCTCATCCGATGATCCACAAAAATCAGAGTCATTTATTTGTCCCTTTCTCCTACTTCTTGATTTACATTAACAGATAAAGTAGGATAGTCTTTACTTGCATCATTTGCTGGGTTGACATCAAGATGCATGTTATGATATTCCATGGTAAGTTGGACAGAAACCGTGTCATTTATAGGTTCATGTTGAGTGACCATATTTTCCACATTAGTTTGTTCGGTAGCATCAAGAATAGCCTTGAAAAAATATCCAATTTTATTCTTAGAATTGTGAGAAATAAAAGTAGCAACCATAACCTCCAGACTAGGTACACTAATCTATTCCACCACCTGAATAGGGTCTTTAGATGTACTTGGGATACTAGAAGAGTTATTAATTCTAGAAGGGGTTGAGATCTTGCCATCAACAGTTAGAAGGTTTTGAGAATTAACAGTTTCCTTGGGAGTTTTTTCCACCCATAATGACTTTATCTATTTTGGAGGGGGAGCTTCCTGTTTTCCAAAGTTGTTGGAAACGTGTCTAGTTTTGAAGCATACATTACAGAATTCTGGTAGGTTTTCAAAAACCACATTCTGCACAAAGCCCTTATCACCATTTTGGATCCAGAAGCAGCTCAGAAGGACCTTGGACAGATCAATCTCGGTGTATACCCTTGCAACCGAGGGTCTTGTTAGATTTTCAGTAGCATGATCTTGCTTTATTGGGGTTCCAAAGAGATTAGCAATAGCAAATAAAGCTTTTATTTTAAACAAATGGATCGAAAAATCAGGGAATGAAATCCAGATTGGAGCGATGGGGGATTAAAAACCAGCAAGATAATCGGGCGACCATTTAAGCACTTTCATGTTAGATCTCCCAAATTTCCAAAAACCACATACCCAAAATCTATAATAATCTGAATCTGATGCGAATCGAAAAAGAACATTCCAAGATTTTAAGAACCCAATTTTGAAATCATAGAAACCGATCTTTTCAAGGGTATTTCATAGGAACAGGAGCGAAGGGCGCTTCTTTGAGAATTTACCTATCAAGGAAAAATGTAAATCTGAGGAAAGATTGTTTACCTCCTCCTTTGAGAATGATATGGCGTTTAGACCTCAGTGTCTGTATTTTTTTGGAGGGAAAACCCTTCCTTCCTCAAGTTAGTTGATGAATTGGCACCCACGACAACTTCTGCAAAGGATCTTGCATTGCGGAACCCTCCACTTGGGTTAGTTTCACCATCACCTGCACCAGGCAGTGCCCTAGCTCCTGCTCCCGTCGGCATTCATCTTTCCAACAATTCCCATTATTGATACACCACATTTCAAAAAAATAATAGTCAGTATTCCAAAACAAAATCCCAAAAACCATATGTTAGAGATGATATTTTTAATGGATGTGTAAATCAACATTGGGATGGTCCAAATAACAATCCATTTAATTAGATTTCATATGGATGAAATTAGACAAAACTACATCATAAGTGATTTTAGGTATCAAAAAACATTATATTCATCAGTCCCTTTAAAATAAAAAGGGAATTAATATAAATAAATAGAATAAAATTATCTAAATGTTTACATAATGATACTTGAAATTTTACATTATGATGTCATCATCCTTCACACTCATTTTATGATAATACATTAACATATTGGTCTTATAAAATTATATTAGACATTTCAATATATTAAATGAATCATTATTCTATGATAAGGGACTATGATTCTTGATCATCACATGATTCAATAAATAGATTTATATGGAATATTTCTGGCCACAATAAAACTTCTAGGAAAATAACATATGGGAACTCAATAGTTAAATAATATTATAGATAAAACAATTTGGCATGAAATCATTATTCCTGATCCATCAATCTAGTAACTCATGTAGTCCCATCCCATAAAGATCCATCATTATCAGATATAACTATTCTATCACTCTATCCCGAACTGATATCACATCAGGAAGGTAGTGTGATATCTTATTTAGAAAAAAAATCTATAATATCAATGTGGACTTACTCAATATCCACCACTAACATCTATACCGAACCTAATTTTAATTCTTCCTACTGTGATAGAAGAAATGAATTGCTATGAAAAATCTAATAATCATTTTTAGTAATGTACAACGCATGACCCATTCATATCATATAACACAACTCTCATCTTGAATTTGATGATGAACACACACACATAATAAAAATTATCCATTTTAGTATTGGCAGCATATATATATCTTCAAAAACAATACATCCCTTAATGATTTTGTTTTTCCAAAATTATCACAGAACCATAACACAAAAAAATAATAAAATATTTTAACTATAATAGTCAACACGAGGTGAATTAAAACTCACTCTACCAAGAGTCCCAAGGTATAGAAAATGTTATGTGACATTAGAGAACAAAATTCTGCAAAAAAAAGGTAATCCTATGGTATGTTAGAATTGTATGGTACCTATAAATTCATTGGCTAACCATGATATATAATCTCCCATGGATGAAACTAATTTGGACTAACTCATGTTTCTTTATAGCCATATGGATGACCCTCTATATTGTATAGGTTATCCATATCTCCCTAATGTGGAAACTACCATGGGGATCTCCACTACTAGATCCATATCCCCACATATTTAACAAAATAATTCTTATCCTATGGATGATAAGTCTCTTAGATTACTATAGAGATTACTACACCTTGAATATAATGTCAATACCATGCTAGAAGATGAGGGAAGTATGAAACTCAATAATACAATGAAGATAACTTTTACATGAAAAATTCACTATTGTGGAGCTCTTTATAAAAGGAAATAAACTACCAAATATATATAACCCTGTTGAAAACTTCTATAAATGCCTCCCATCTGATCTGAGACTCAACTCCCCTATCATATAAGATACACTAATACCAGTTCTCAACCTCACATGGTTTCACCAATTCACTCATGATTATAATTTGACTATTAATGAATCTGTAAAATTATATATGAATTATGTATAACTATTATATTAATTGAAAATATAAATTATAAAATAAAATAACATATAGCCAGTTATTGTGCATCCTCAAAACATAACACATTGGAATTCTCATCTAGAAAAAGACATGGGGAACTGTGAACATGTTATGTAAATTTCCTCTAATTATCTTTCTTACAAAGGCTACCGTAGTAGATTGAATACAATTCCTTCATCTTCACCTCCTTCATAATTAATGAATGGAACTCTTCATGAAACTACCTATGGATATAGATTCCCAAATCCTGTAACTCCTCTAACTACTTTTCATATAAATTCAACATTTGGAGTATATACCATCCCATATAACAAGAAGTAAATGGGACCCAGTTGACTATATAATAAAATACTAGGCAAAAATAAATCCTTGACTCATCCAACTCGCATTCCATAATCAAATTTGAGAAATAACACTCATATATCATGAATCACTAAAAATAAAATAGATGTAGTTTCTTAATTTAATAAATGTCATCCCCTATTAAGTAAAATCATTTATGGTTAAAAATATCATCTTATTTCACCTCACAGTTCTTACCCACAAGTAATTTATTACTTATAAACATCTCTACAATAATGACGTAAAATCATAATCTTGAAAACCTAGAATATATTAATGATAGTTTAATTATATTACTTTTTATTTACATATAATCAAACTAATTAAAACCCAAGAAAAAAAATAATTATGAATTTATGTATCTGAATAATCTATAAGAATATTTTTATCACCTTACCATGGGTGTTTATTGAGATTATTCTCCTAAAATTGGTTTATATGGGACCCTGATGTAATATTTTGTCCATGGTATCCTTTTATAAATCAAACAGTATATTCTAATGAAATTTTTTTCCTTCAAAATAAATGAAACCCTCATTAGTCCCCATCTAAAAAATTCATAAACAATTTTATTATTTATTTAATACCACATTGTAAATTCCCTCATGCACTGGGAACCCCTTATAGTAAATCTGTAATTATGTTTATTCTCATAGAATACTCCTTCCGATATGGAAAAATAGTTTTTCACTAGAATAAAGTATATACAACTAAAAATGATTTGAAATACCATCAAATTCCATTGATTATATAATTAAACCTAAAATGTATATAATAAAATATAATAATAACAATATCAAACAAAGAATGTATGTCACCAAAAGAAATAATTCCCAAATATTGATAAACCAAAATTTAAATCATATAATACTGACACCATTAACAAATATAATCTAGATACTATTAATCTCTTGATCTGTAAAATGAATCATATATAGAAATCTTGAAAGAAATTATAAATATATATGACCATATAAGGAAACTTAGTTGGAATCTCATTAAAAAAGATTATAATATTTATAAAAAACACTAAATCCATAGTGAATAAAAAATATGAACCAACACACAGAAATTCAAGATCAATAATCAATAAACAATAATCAATTTTCATTCACCTGATATCACATACACATAAAATAAAATAATATCAAAATAATATATATCAATAAGGATTCCCAAAATAACATCCCAATTATTTTGATGATCAAAATTCTAACTAAAAACATTATATTCATTAATTCCTTCTATATATCCACATAAGATCACCTCGTAACATATCTATATTGAAAAATATTGATAATTATACCTACTAAACACAGAAAACTTCATTCAACGTATTGTAACAAGATATTGAATCATCATAACTACATATATCGTCATCACCACATTTGTTATCGAGATCTGGTAATACATCAGCCTCGTTATATCTTCATATAATGCATGAACCCAACCAAGCATCACATTATCTATCACCTAAGCACTCATCACGTCACATTCAGTATAACCAAACACCCACATAGACGACGCATCATAAAAAAATATCGTCACAAAATTACTATTCATAATATAATGAGTTGGGAATAGAGCAAGTTATCCATCTCTTTCATTACAAAATTTTATTTTGGTGAAAACACTCAAAACCAAACCATGTAGATATTGGTAATGTTATTTAACTATATTGTTAGAGAATAAGAAATATCGTGAAAAACGAAAATATTATATATCCACAAAGAATCCCATAATAAGTGTTAAATGTAAAATAATATCCCCAATACCCATTAAATTTATCATACTTCCACTAACACAATTATAATCCACTCCCAATTCTATAGTGAAATCTGTGACAAGAAATTATTATGTTATTTAACACTAACCCTTATTATATTCAATATTACCGACCATATTGCCTTTATTTCTATCACATTATAGTAATCATTGTAAATATGATGAAATACACATATTCCCCCAATTATTGACACATGAAATACTTAAAACCCCCCAAAGTCAATAGAAACCACACTATCAAAATTGTATTTTTACAGTGTTATTGCTTATTTCTGACATCTAGAACATTACCCAAATAGAAACTATTGAATATTTATAATGACACCAACAACATAACTGAACACAAGAAAACACAAATACCTAATATAACATAAAATAAACAATACAAATCCATGATAAATGAAGTAAAAATAAATATAATAAAACAACGTCAATCCTAGTCAATGAAAAATTAATAAATAACCATTTAATTATGATTATTTATTTAATTAATCATGTCAAAAATAATAATTAATAAAAAATTTAAAGATTTCCATGAAACCATTTCATTACTATCATTAACTTATTATGGATTAATTATATGTTATTCCATAATTTCAACTATATAGAACTATAACTATGTATAGTGGACACATTAATACATATTCATTAAAATAATTTAAAATATGTATTATCCTAAATAACATGTGATCTAAATATTACCCCATTAAATTTTATTATTCCAACTATTATCATTCATATGTTCATTCACATTTTATCCCTAATAAAAACATGTTAATTTTAGTTATTTAAATCCACATAAATTAATGCATATGTTTCAAATATCTAATTCATTCAGTGATTCAATAATTTTTTTGAAGTAGTTAGGAGAAGATAATTGATCCCAAAACATCTAATGAAAACCTCAAAACCATGACCAAATAATAATATCTAAAAAAGTGATCCCATACTAATAAAACCATCACAAAATGACTTCTATAACCTCAAAAAAATTATGATATGTATGGAGCGGAAAGAATATTATTTAAAATTACAATGGATCATTTAGTGGTAGATATCATGAACTTCAAGGTCAATGAGAATCCATGGATGCTCAATCAGCATCGATGATACATATTTAACCATTCTTAGTTTGGTAAAAAAATTGATGAAATATATGTAAATTATATTAGGAAACAAAATTTATACTAAAACTATGACTGTAAATAATTTTGACATGAATGGTCATGGTAACACTAAATTAAGGATTTAGAAAATTATCCTATAAATATATTATTGACATCCCCATTATCTTACCCCTTGATTATCAATTTTAAAAAAATAATTAAATACATATATCTAATCAAGATAGGGGAATAACTAAGGTGAATATTTGATTGTACTTGATTATTTGGAAAACACGACACTATCCTGAATAAAGCCACAAATATATAAGATCCCCTTATTTAAATGACTCTCTAAATATAAATATAATTAAATCCAGCAATAAGGTATTCATTCCAAAACTAAATTTTCCATACAGTAGTGGAAAATCACATGATATTAAAAACACATATGAAGACCCTTAATGACATGAACAAAACCTATGACACCACATTAGAAAAATATTTTATGTTAAACTCAATATCTCTCACACCATTGTGCATAATAATACCATTGTGTTATATTTTTTAATTATAATAATGACTTTGGATCTGCTAGAAAAAACCAACACAATTTAATGTTCCAACATTATATTCTTATATCCCACTCATTAAGCAACCCACATTTTTAGACCACAATTTACCCCTTATAGAAGAACTATAATCGTTATAATTATCACACATCCAACAACATTCTTTGAATGACTCTAAATCCATAAAAATTTACTGTAAATTTTTAAGGATCTGATTTATTAAATTTTTAAAATACCTTATTTAATAAATCATTGTTAAAGATAACTATCATGTTTTTACTAATATATGTGTTCCAAATTTTATTCAATTTATAGGATGAATTAATTTAACCATGCATATATAATAATCAACCTCATAAGAGAATTGGATTTTACATTGATTTTATTGAATAGGATGGGGAGTTGGATGATTTTTTCATAGACTATATGGTCATGGTTTATAAAGAATAGCAAGGATTTCTATTTTTTTAAAATTTTGAGTTTAAAACATAATTTTTTTATTAATAAATATAGTTTTGAATATAAAAATTTAATAATATAATAAAAAAATTAAACCACATTGCAATATATGACTAGAATTTAAATTTTTTTATTCTTCCATGATGAATATGTTATTTAATAATTCATGTAGTAAGTGAAGACAATCCATACAATTATCTGTTATATAATATGATTAACTAGGAGTATAAATTTAAATTATTTTAATATCAATTTAACATAATCTATATATATTGAATAAAATTTCATCACAGTAGTGTTGATTATTTATAAATGGTAGATATGAGAAAAAATGGCAGTGAAGAAGAAAAACATGTAATATATTTTAATTTAATTGGTCGTTCTCATAATGATCTCATTTGTGATGAAGTTGTTAGAAATAAATAAGAATAAAATCTTTAAAAATTTGATAGTAGATAATGGGAATATATTTGGATTGGTATTTGAGTGTAAACCAATGGATATATATTGTTTGTAGTCATGGGGGAGAGGTCCTCCTATTAAAAAATGAGTGACATTTCATTAGAATCCCGAGTTAGGGGTTGGGAAATCATTAAATCATATAGATGTATGTTTTCTAGGTGATGAAATATATTTTTTTGATTTCAAAATTTACTCCAACATATTAAATTGAACTTTTATATTGTTGAAATATAAATATAAATTATTTTAAATTCATTTATAGACATTTTAAACATTTTATATCTTTTTTCTTGATTTTTGTATGTATTGTGGATAACATCCCTTAACTGAATTATATTTTATGTTTAAAAATTATAAATAAATAAAATAAAATAATAAATATAATTTCGATGTGATTTATTTTTAGAATTAGAACACATAATTAAAAAAACTATTTTTTTAGGAAAATATAATTTCGAAACATTAAGTAAATATTTTTACATTGTATGCATAAAAAATAAATAGAAAAATGTTAATTTATTTTTTTCCATACGAAATATAAATATTCATTAAATCTATATTTAATATAAATAACCATAATTAATTATTAAATATATCTACCACTCATAGAGAAATATTTCATTGAAAATTTTATCATTTAAAAATTATACAGTTTGAATAATTATTCAACAATTCACTAAGTTGTATCAATATATTCTTTTGAAAGTTAAAATTATAAATTTATAAATTTAAATTTTTTAAATCCCTTTTAAATTTAATTTACTTATAATATGGTACTATATAAAAATATAAATAATAATTCAAATTTTATAAATTCTATTTCATAAAAATTTTATTCACAAAAAAAGTAAATGCTGATATCATTATATCTTCTACATAACAAATCTCATAAGTTCTATTTATAATACATATGTGTGAGGTAATTAATAGTGGATTTTATAGTTGGTAATTTATCCATAATATATGTTATAGTGAATTACATGAGCATGATATCCCCTATATAAAATTTCAATCTTATTGTGCTAATTGGTATTCACCATGAACATGGTCAAAGGGAAAACATAGTGATGTTAATTTATTCTAATGCATAAAAAATATACCTTAAATGGAAGATATCCACTAATTTCTATAATAATATTACTTATTTTCAATTCCATAATGAAATTACTACAACTTATACCAACAATGTTAATAGATATATTTTAATGGTTGCAACACATGATTATTATTATTGGAATCATATATTAAATTCATTTGTAAAATTATTTATACTTTTAATCAATGTTATATCCAATGATTATATATTCAAAATGAATATGATATCTGAGATTCCTACATACCTAATGAGTTTAAATTTTCAGTGACCATTTTTCATTTCTATATATTAATTAAAATTTTTAATTAAATATTTCATCCTAGTAAATTAATTACATCTCAATATTTATATTATATTTTAATATTTTAACCTATCTACATATTTCTAATCAACTATATAATATATAACAATATTTTTGAGTATACATATTTAATATTTTCATGCCACTTTTTAACTTTTAGATCTATTCCTCTTTTATATTTAAAATCTATATTTTGTATTTCAATATCATATATTATAAACATTTTTATTATAAAATAATATTTTATAATTTAAAAACATCGATTCTATTTTCATTACAAAATTGGGAAAAATATTTTACTCAATATATTAATAAAAAATGAAGAGTGTTACATTCCACCCCCTTTAAAAAAGGCCTCCACAATATTTTGTTATATAGATTAATATAAATTTCAATTATTTTTCATCACACCATATTCCGGTTCCCAAGGCACATCCCTAAATTTATGATTTCTCTGTTGAGGATTGATATAATGAGTGATTTTGTTTCATAGTTCTTTTTTCTCTATGATCCATGTTCACCATCCAGTGATCCTCTTATTATATATTTTTATTTTTCCTATATAAATTTTAATTTCTTAAATATTATTGGATTTGATATGTAATTTTTGAAATGAAATAAGGAGAACACACAATGTACTTGAGAGTGTATTGATGGAAGTGGTAGGTAAAATGTAAGAGTCATAAAATGATCAAGAAACTCAAATGGAATGTTATTGGTATGGATAATATTTCACTTATTCAAAAATATTGAAACCCTTTTCCATTGTTATAATAGAATCAATACCTTATAAATACCTCCAAAAAATTAACAAATTTAATTACAATTAGAATGTACATTTTATATAATATTTTTGACAAAGATATATTAGTTAAATAAATATCTGTATATAATTAGTCTTATATATTATATTTTGGTATATATTCTAATATAAATTTTTATAGTGTTCTATTTAGAATCGTGAGAGGAAAAAAACTTTATATGGGAAATGATTTAGAATTTATAGATGACCCGAACAACATTTGAAATATATCAATAATTATCATAATATTTATTTAAAATTTTGAAATTTATCTATTTAATTATGATTATATTGTAGATAAAAAGCAACGATATAATTATTCTATATATCCAAAATTTCTTAAATTCGTATTCAAAAAAATGATGTAAAACATGGAGCTTGAACAAGTTCAATTGAATATGGTAATTCATAAAACAATGAAATAACATATATATAAATATTATCTAGATGGATGAGTGAAAAAAATCACTAGTGGATATGAAATGTATCTTGTTTCTAATGAAATCCACCATAACCAAGACTATATTCTATCCTTCAGAATTTTTAGAAAAATCGATGAAAAAATATTTAGTGATTCTATCCTATTTTAATATTGGACAAAGGAAACTTTATTTCATCCAATTATACAATTTTTTATGGAATTGAATTCCTAGTAATGTATTCATTGATATGTTAACTTTCATCCGAAATCATTTTATATAACTACCTTAACATTTTCAATAATATCCCTAAACATAATTGTTCTTCATAGGTGTATAGAAAATGTTGAGTTTATATTTCATCCAATAGATCATTATCATGTTTTAGTATATATAGGATATATATATATATATGTTCCAAATCCTCTAACTCTATATTTTTCAATTTTCAACACTGAAAAATGTCCCACTATCATCTGAAACAAAATTTATTAATTTTTCCTCTATAATCTACACATATATGGATGGTTTAGAAAATCATTATATAAGATAAGATTCCATCCCTTTTGAAAATCTTTCCATGTAAATCCATCATTAAATCAAAAATATTAGGTCTTCGTATATATTTATCATGGATATGAATGCATTTCCATATTACATATATCATCAACAACCATTTTTCCTTCTAATGAAGAAAATTTGTTTTAAATCATAATACATAATTAGAACAATAAATATATTTTAGTACATGTTTTAGTCTATAAATTTTATTATATCCATTATTATCTAGAAATTAGTATATATATCACACATAAAAACATGTAGGTAAATCCTCTACTTTATTTATGAGAAACCTTTATCTTCTAAATCCACAAAATGCAGTGCAAAATTTTTGAAATGGGAAATTAATTGAGCATAAATATAAGACATATCAGTATAATTATTCATTTAAAATTATCCCATTCCCTTCGTATATACATTAATATAATAAATAAATACATATATACTATATTTTATTACAATTTTATGTGAAATATCTAAAAATTTCCATAAATTTATGATGTTCCATTAAAATTCATTTATAATATGAATCTTTATTCCCTTACATTTTAGGTACGTTAGAGGATTCGATCACCCAGATATATTTCTGATAGTGTGTCACTAGTATATACCCTGTCCAAAAAAAACTATGTTCATTTCTCAGAGGTTTAGGTATAGAAAACAATGTAGTCGCCTCTATTAATAAAGTATCCCTAGAAATAAATACATTTTAAATAATATGAAAACTAAAATATAACCTGTAATGATGGTGTTTTGGGTTGTGGGTTATTCCTCCATCGACGATGGTTTATAGGGCTACATCTTGGTCATGGTAGTTTTTAACATCTTCATATTTTACCTCCTCACGCCTCCTGGTATCACTACATCAGCGGTTCACCCAACATAATCTTCTCAGGCCCCATGAGTATCAGATTAAATTCGATTTTCATCAATTTTCGTTGAACTGAATATCTAATTTTGATCAAATTCAAATCTACTTACCAAATTTGATGCTATGTTTCTAAGATCTACTTCATTTTCTAGAGAATCATAGAGGAATGAAGAAACAGCGAATGTAAAGGATTTTTCTCTATGTTAAAGGTGGGAAAAATTTTCTCGAGGTGATGAAGTTCACTACAAATCGGATATTCAATCTATTCGGAACAATTTTGTAGTGGCTATGATTCATGTGGATGTGTCATTTTGTAAAACTCAAAAAAATACTATACTATCTAGTGGTGATGATATTCCTATGTCTAAATTCTATGTTAATAAGATGAAATCGATATTAGGGAAAATGCTAGACGGAGCCTATTAGTTGGCTCTACTCAAGGACTATTGTCCTAGTAAAATTCATTGCAAGGGTCCATCGGCTCACATCGAAACCAAACCATCATCATTTTATGAGTGAATGGTCACTGTAAAAACCTCCTAGAATGCAAATATTAGTTTTCCTAAGGGTTTAATACCTTGGATGCATGATGATTAGTTTCACTAAACCTTGTTTTTGTGGGGATTCTATAATTTCAAATGTGTCTCTCTTGGTATGGGTATTTTTGACTGCTTATTTCGTTCAGATGATTAGAATCTTTGTGCTTTGATTATTGGGACTGTATATTGGAATCCAATGTGGAATCACTTACTCGAATGGTCTTTGGACATCAATTTCACTCTTGCATGGGAGACATTATCTCATATTTGGTTTAGTAATCATGGACTCAATTGGGTCCTTTGGTATCATCATATTTTTTTTATATTTCCATGTAAATTAGGATACATATACTTCTAGATAAGGAGATCGAGTAGTTCTTGTTTGGTCACTTTTATAGGATGTATCTGGTGGTTTACCATAACTCTATTTTTATTGGAAATGTAACCTTATTTACTATTTTATATAACATCCAAATAGATGTTGAGAATGAAAAAACATCTTGTATACAATTAATGTACTTTCATTGTTCACTCTTTAAAGAAATGGAAAAGGAATTTTTCATGTGAGTAATGTGGGATTAAACTTAATCCAAATAATATTAGTTTAAGGATGTCAAATATAAATGATTTAGGTTGGTCAAAGCCCACTATTTATCATAAAGAGCCAGTTTACACTATGGATGATGTGAAAGGAAATATACTGTTAGTGGATGTGTCTCCGGAGAGGGTTCATAGTGTCCCCTAAAATACTCGGGTTGGCATGGTTGAAGAGATTACATCAGTTGAGGACATCTCAACATGGTTTCCAGGATTGGTGACCCATGAACCCCCTTAGGATGAATTCTATAATTACCAACATCATGTTGACTGTCATCATGAAATTCAGAAGCTCTTTCATTAAACTAAATTATATAAAAATAGGGGAATATTTTTGTTGATGAATGAAGGAATATTGTTATCCCTTCTAGGACCTCGAGCAGAGCTATGAAGGACTCTTAAACAGATTCAATCTTATGTTCCAAGGCAATGATGGCTGATAGTGAGGGTTTCACCTATATTCTCTAAAAGAGGATACCCTGGAAGGATTCTTCTCATATTCCTTGTACAATGTCTAGTTGACGGTTTTACAGGGCATCCAGGATGGGGGTTGCATATATACTAAAAAATTTCAATCAGTAAATGGCTAAATCTATGTGGGGGTCCATGGGTGACTCTGATTATAAAAATTATATGTCTTATTATGTTATATAGAACAATTTTATAGCAGATGGGGTAAATTATTAATGATTTACTCTATCATCCATTCTTACAAATCTTTTCATTTTTAATTAATGTTTATAATCTTTGGATCTTTATATACTTGTTCATATGATAACACATATAGTTAAAAAAATACAATTCAGTAATTTGGAATCTTGTTTTCCCTTCCCTATGTACTTCTTCTTCATATCCAAATAGGCATAAAAATACTACTTGGACATTTTTTAATTGAATATAATAAATAATGACAACACAAAATTTATTTAGATAGTATATAGAGAAATATAGTCAAATATATTATGATTTAATTGTATTATAACCATCCAAATGGCCTACATAAGTATTAATTCCATCAATATCATGTGAATACTTCCGCATTGGACATATATATATTTCACTTCACTCTGAATTCATGATATCTAGATCAAAGAAAAAAAATTAAAAAGTACTTATCCCCTTAATGTTGACTGAAAATGTGATTTTAATGGGCAATTTCCACAATTTCATTGTAGTAATTTTCTATGAATATGGTGATAAATGAAAAATTGAATGAATGCATCCTACTTGTTAAAAAATAGTACATGATTACAGCAATGTGAATCAATGGGGAATTTGAAATCCTTATCCTCCCATTCATGAACATTATTCATTAATTTAATCAATTTAATGGGGATGAATATATATGGACTCAATGATATTTGTGTTGAAATATGTTTTAGTAATATTGAAAACATATCATCAAGATTTGAGGGAAGTCTTCAAATCACCATGGGGGAATACATCGACCTTTAAATCTATTATTTTAATATCAACAATGTTATGTTCCTCACCAATAATAAATTCCAAATTTCATTCATTATTGGATATTAAGAAATATATTAATATTCATTTTCAAGGAATTATTTTATTCATCCATGAAATGAAATATTACCATGTGAATATTCTATATATGAAATGAGACAACATTAACACTACAATTTTTACAGGCTCTACATATTGGAAAACATCTATTCAAAATATCATAGAAAAATGTATCTAGGGATGAATGACATTATTTTTAAATTTTATTCTTCCAAAAATCTCAATCAGTGAAAATTTATATACATGGAAGGAAATTTCAAAACCCACATGTTTTTTACAATTATTATAATATCTAATTTTTTATGTTTGTGAATTAATAATCCCAAATGACATGAAATATATGATAAAATGAAAATATTCATATTTATATAAGATTTTTTAATTTATTTAGTGGATAATTATGGTAAAAATATACACTTATTTTACATAATATACTTATATGGTATGAATTATACAGGGCCCCCTAGAACATGTCATTTTCGAGGGTTTTGAGGTTTATTAACTTCATTAACAATTATATTTATACATTTAACTTCATTGTTAAAAAATAAATTAAATATGAACCATTTCATTAGTATGAAATCAGTAGGTGGACCATATTTCACTTTCATTATATTTAACATCACCATCATTTCTCTTTCAAAGTAATGCATTTGTTTAGAATGTCTTCCACACATGAAACAATCTCATTTTTGAGAATATTTCATAGTTTTTTCATTAAACACATTCATAATATAGTTTGTTTAATCAACTTTTGTTATGCATTCATTATTTTATGATACCTCATATTGTATTTTTAAATTTTTATACCCAAAAGCATGAGAATAATTATCCTCTAATTTAAGATTCAACTATGGGATCATCTAAAAAAAATTATTTTATTTATTTAAATACATAATAAATAAATCAACAGAAAGAAATGTATTGTAGAAATAATCAAAAATAAAACTTATTTGTTTAACATTATTTTTAAAGATATTTTCGATATTTTAAAGTCTTAAATTTTTCCTTATAGGTACCAATCAGTTCATAAATCATTTCATTAAGATCAGGAAATTTCATCTCAAATTGGATTTGAAAAGCTGAATGATAATATTTATTAAAAAAAAATTTCATAAACTCTTCACATTCGATAAGGTTATTTTATACATTTACCAAATTTTCTTGGTCAATTTCCATCACCAATTTGATACTCTTATTATAAGATACAACCCATTTTGTATATGTCTCAGGCTTATTTTGAGTACTCATTTTTCATTTTTCAAGAATAAATTTTTTGGGTTTTTAATTTGGAAACATTTATGGTGGAATTTTCAAATTCTGAATACTCAAGGTGTTATTAATTTTTGTAAATCGGTTATGGAAAACTATGTGTCTCTCCCCAGGAAATGATGTGAGCTAATTTGTTGCGATATGAGGTAGGGAATGGTTGGAGAATAGTTTGGCCAAACTGTGTGGCCCCCTTCCAAAATCACAGATCCCAAAATAACAAGGATATGAATGGTTGGAACACTACTTATCAAACCATTTTCTTATTAGGAGAAACCATGAACCTCTTAAGACAATACATGTATTTTAAAAAAAAATTACACCCATAGCTAGTAAATCGTGTACATAGTTATTTAATCCTCCAAAAATTTATTTATAATTATCAAACATCATAGTAATTATACATAAACACCATATATAATCATATAATCAAAATATTATATTTTTCTGGATCCTAGGACGATTCCACGGGTCCTCAAACCCCATTCCTGAAGAATCAAAAAACTGACAGAAGGATCATCACCTCATTAGTATGTAATTTATTCCTAAATTGGTTTTCTATATTTATCATATCTCTTTCCCAAAGAAGATGTTTATGTTTTCCTACATTGGCAATGGATTAGATCTAAGTTATGATAGATCTTATTAAACTAGATCATGATATTATATTTGGTTTTAGATCATTCATTCTATTATGCATTTGATCATTCTACATAAAATTGGGTAATTTCTATTCTGAAAGCATCCATCAATGTCATTAAAGTAGGGAGCCTGATTTTATATTCCAGTTTTTTGGAAAATAGTTGCATTTACATAACTGTTAAATTAATATTTCAATAATTGGAAATAAGAACATTAATTGAATTAACTACATGTCTAATTATTTAATGGAATTATGGAATTGTTGAAAAAATATGAATAAGAAATAGGTAAATACCAATACTATGATATATATTAAATTTTTTTATGAAACTGATATTGAACAATGGGGTGTACCGATATGATCGACATAATGATTATTAAATTATAAAATGGTTGATAAATGTTTGTAAATATGGATATATGTGATGTTTTTATTATTAAGGAGTTTTGGGATAGATAATTCTACTCCAAACACCCATGAATTTCCAAACTAACACTCTAGTCCCCCATTATATTGATTTATTCAATTTTATCACTCATTAGTGGGACATAGACTACGGCTCCATATTTACATAGGGTTCTAGAATACTCCTTTGTTCTCCAATTATTTAAATGATAAATTGTGAATTAATGAATAATTGGAACCCATGATATAATGAGATGTGATATCCATTGGTGGATGGTATATAGTCCAGCACGTGATGATATAGGTATTGTTGGTCGAATTTTATTAATGAATCATTGGATTATGTTTTTAACTAAAGAATCAGTGACTATGAAAATTGTTTACATTATCATTTTTTACATTAATATTTATATAAATGAATACCCAATTAGATCATGGATATTGTTTTAGACACCTTCAGCAGTGTTCTAATACATTTTAATCAAACCTTACTAAGGATATATGATTAGTACTCGAATAGAAATCATTTTTTCTAGACAAGATGAAGTGAAGATACTATATTAAATGGATTAGTCAGGATAACGGATGAGTGAGGGGACCTGGCAGGTTTTCAAGAGCCACTTGGGGATTTTTTAGTTTGCCTTTACATTTATGTTTTCATTTGACACATGAAACATTTATGTAATGACATGTTTAAAGTTTTGGTCCATAATCATTTATCAATGTTTTTAGATTATAATGTGATGTAGTTGTTATTGAATATGGTATTAATCTTGTTATAGTTTATTTTTTTTATATTAAGTATATTTTGAATATTTAATGATCTGAATATACTCTCCTGCCCTTTTTATATTAGACCCTTTCTACTATTCCGCAACATTTACCATATGGAGAGGCACATCTGAGGTCATATAACCAATGAGATAGGGGCCCGGTTTGTGACACCTGGGTCAGGACACTAAACAATTGTATCAAAGGATGATTTCTTATATTGTATTTTAATTACTAATTAGGAATTCTAGACTTGATATTTGGATGAGTCTGGTCTTTTTTTTGAGAATGTTCATAGGGGTAGGTAACCCATGTTCGAGGGAAGCCAAAGTACCTTGGGTGGGATTGATGTTGTTGATGTTTATTGTTACAATTTAATGTAATTTCACCCTGTGTGATCACCATTTTATATGAAGTTATTTATTTATGAGATTTCCATAATGGCCTAGTATGGAATGAGGGTAGTGTAATCATGAATGAGTCTTGGAACATATGATTTTTTGTGACATGCATCATTATTGGCACGCATAGAGAAGATAATTTTGTGAAAAAATTTCAAACTAAATGACATTCCTTGTTGAGTAATAAATTGGTTCATAATATGAAATTAATAACTTTTAATGATGAAAAATTCCATAATTTAAAATGTATAAGTGGTCTCCAAGAGGAAAAACATAAATTATTGTGATTTTTTACCCACTGTCAGCCATTTCCTAGTGAGATATGGTTAAGGGTAGTGTTGATGGCTCGATTTTGACAATGTGGTGGGATTTTTTGGATGCAATATTATGAAATCATATGAATCAAATTTATATGATTTTTTTGACGATGTGATATGTGTCCTATTTTTTTATAATTAAAGATACATGCCTCAATGATAATGATTATCTATAGTATAATATGAGGAAAACGATGGAAATGATCAACAATTTGTGGAACCAGAAGCTCTGATAGTTCCATGTGAAGGATCTAAAGAGAATATATCTGATAAATTCACATGATTTTTTAATTTATGGAAGTTTTAAGTTGGTGGGTTGTGCAGAATATATTTGACAATAACATGGTGTTCCAGTTGTAGCACCACATGAAATTCATTAGAGAGTGTGGACCTCAGGTAGTTGAGTTGTATATTGAATATATATAGATGATCATTGTCAATTTAGTGACTCCAGCTATGAAAAGTGTAATATTGAAAACTTATATTAACCATCTTCAAGAGAAACTATTGTTGCTATTTTAAATTGGGATGTGAATGTAGAAATCATTGGGTTTATGTACATCGAGGTGAAGATATTGGAAAATTTACCCTGTGAGGTTCAAGAAAGGGAGGGCAGATGAGTTTATATGGATGACCAGCGGAGTAAGTCTGGGATGAACTACCCTACCCCTAATATTATTTTGATTTTTTAGTTCTACTGTTGGATGGAGATGATTCAATGTTGTAGAAAGTGTTTCATAATGAAATTATATTCGAGATTAATACCCAGGATAACATATTTCAGTTTTTGCAGTTTTTTGAAGTGGTGACTGACACTCTCATTTCTCGGGTGATAATAATAGAGGATTCTAGCCATATTTTGGTTTTATATTTCAAAGGACTTGAAATTATATATTTTAAGACTATGAAAAATATATATAATAATTTTAACTAGGGGATGATAGACATAGAGAATATGTATAAGGTTCTGTTACCAAGATAATTAACTATATATATTTCCACATGTGTGGTAGGTTGAGAACAATTCTTTGACAGTGTCCTAGAAAAACACTAGAGTGCCATTCCTTTGAACAAATGGGTCGTATGAATTTTTATTACCTCCACCCTTAACTGATCGGTAGTGATAGAGGAACTAGATTGACTCAGAATACGGGAAGGGGTCTTCAATCCAATATTAGATGATTAGTTGGTGTTCTTCTATCCATGGTTTTTTTTGAATTGGATATGGTATATATTGGAATTAGTTCACATATCATCAAAGTGGTAGAGATCAATGGAAATAGAATATGTCATAAGAGAGAAGGATGATATTATTGCATATAGTAAAACCTATAATTTTTTATAGAAAGGATCAAAAACCAATAATCTTATATACTATTCATATTTATTATATGACTTCTAGTTAATTATATGATATATTATCCTATTATTCATTTATATATGAACAACTTGTGAACTATTTGATTTTGGAAATGGAGTTTGTGAGTTGACTAATGATGATCGAAACATCGTTAGGTGTACGGTTCTCAGAAATATTTTTTTTGACAAGGTCTTCTATCAAGGTTGAGGATTATGTTTTTATTTGGGATATTTAAATAATCGACCTAGTAGGGTTTTAATTTATTTTCAAAATAGGCTAGTTAGTATCATAAAAATCTTATAGTAGGTGTAATTTTGGGAGTGTGAACATTGGGTATCAAGAGTGAAATAGTTATGTTCATCATGGAGAGCGCGATGTCCAGAAAGTACATGCAGTGAAAATTCATTGGCAATTGGAGGAGCTCACCAATGTGGTCTAAATTATTTTTTAGGATTATGGGGTGTAAATCATGATATATTTTTACACATAGTGGACTATTTCTATGATGTGTTTCAAAAATAATTTGTAGTCTTGCGCATGGGAGGAATGTTGAGGTTACAAGGGATTAAATCCAGGTTCCAAAACTAGTTTCTAATCCACTTTCTAGAATAGAGAGTATATAGATTTAGGAACATAATAAATAATGATAAGAGTTGATCGATAATGGATTTGAATTTTTTAGTGCCTCACTATGGGGATTTATATATTTTGTTCTAATAAGGATGACCAAACCTTACACTTATGTTTCTATTAACTGAATTTAAATTGAATGAGTCTGAAGATATGGTGTCCTCTTCCTCTTATCAATGATATCTTTTATCAATTGAAATGTTCTTGTTCACTTTGTAATATCAAATTTAGGTATTGGGGTCAATATTATATTGTTAAACCATCAAATATAATATTCAAAATTTTCACAAGTAGGTGTAGCTTATATGAGATTTTTATGATGTTGTTTAGGATGGAGTACACTCTTAATATATTAATATAACTATTGAACTCGATCATGCTCCCATACCTATATTAGTTTTTAGATTTTTTGTATGAACTATTATTATAATCTAAGAATAGTGATGATCCAGCACAACATCTTGACATCTTTCTAGGTACACTGCGAGGGTATCAATTATTTACCAATCAATCAATGTGTCAATTATAAATTGACTAGTTATATTACATTGGACAAATCATCTCTACGGAGGGTGTGTTAGTGGACCCAAAGAATTATTATTTTTTAGATTCTTGGTAGAAACCAAAGATTATTTTTAATTTTTTTAGAAATTTGGGATCAATGGGTTTTTAATAGAGGTACATAAAGGTGTTTTCTAGCATTTAAAGACCCATTAAAGATTGAAAATGAATTTTAATATGGTATAAATTTCTAGGGAATGTTAGAATTACTTCAAAGAGATGAATAAGGTCATGACTACCACACCGATCTTTATCCTACCCGAGTCGGGTTAGGAATATACACGGTTTTTTTATGCATTCGAGATAAAACATGGAGTAGTGTTGATGTAAGGGGGATTATGTTGTTGAATAAAGATCCTGAATTTTGATACCACATAAATATATCTACCCTATATATGACCTTGATTTAGCTTCATTTTATTATACCATGATGTGTTGGAAGAATTGTGTTTTGGGAAAAAATTACCATGTTTACTGACTATGAGAGTTTAATGTACATCATTCAAAAATGTTATCTGAATATTTGGATGAAAATATGGGCTAACAAAATATATTCATATGATTCAGATCTATAATATACTCATTGAACATGAAAAATGTTTCTGACACTTTAGAAGGAATACATGGATTATATATGTTAAGGAATCTAGTTCTATGTGGATGATAATGAATTGTTGACTAAAATGCATATTGTGGTTTGGTTGGGCACAATGTAGGAGAATCTCATATAAATATATGTGAACGCTACACTCTTAATCTGAACCACGGTGAGATTGTATGATGATAATTAGTGTTTGAGATTATGTGCATGCCATGAAGGTGGGGGGAGGCCATTATATTGGACTACAGATAAGTTTGTGATCAAAAATGTTTAGAACAAAGTTTTTGTGCCTATAAAATTATGAGATGAGCTAACGCATGAATTTATAACCTCAATAATGGTAGAGAATCATTGGTTGACAAAAATGAGTTATGACCTATTTCAATAGGATTAGTGGCCTGACATAAAAAATGATTTTAGGATTCATGACTTGTTCCTACACATTTCATTAGGTAAATGCTGGGCATAAATGACTTGGTGGTTTACTACATCAATTTTCTTTTCTACAATAGAAATTGGATGACATAGCCATGAATATTGTGGTGGGTATCATGTTGAAAACATTGTAAAATAATTCAATATGGGTAATTATGGAATGTTTGGAAATCTTTTCCCAATTATTTCTTTTCTGAGAAACATTCAATGTATATTTGTTGGGAGGACATGTGTGTTCTATAGAAAGTTCATGTGCATGGAGTTCTATAGACAATAATTTCAAAGCATAAATCAAGTATTACTGTTCTATTTTTGATATGTAATGACTCACCCATTCTCATTGGCTTGAGAGTACAACGAGTCATTACTAGGCCTTAAGCAATATCCCCAAGATTCAAAGGTTGGATATAAATATTGAAGGGTCTTAAATACAAGTGGGGGATGATATACCCTTTAGGAAATAAAACAATAAACCAACCAACAAGAACCAAACATTCACTATAAGATGTATTAACAGACAAAAGAAAACTCAACAACTTCATGCACTCAAAACCACATCAACGTAATCTACAACGGAAGCATAATCATGTATTAGTTTACATAGCAGATAAACTACCCAAGACTCTCCAAAGCTCTCAAGAATCTATAGTCCAAATGATCCATGCTCCAAAATCTCCAAACAATCCAATATCATGAGGTATTTCTAATCACATTTGAAACATTACCTTTTCCCCTGTCCTTGAAGATAGCATCGTCAAAGGAACCAATGTTCCAAAGTAGGGGTGAGTATAAAACTCAGTAGGTTTTCTCTAATGACTTTCCTACTAACGCCACATGGATTGAAGAGCCAGATACAATTATATAAAATGGTTTATATAAAAAAATTCTCAAAATCATTTTATAACTATATATAATCAAGTTTCCAAAACCATTCATTACTAAAACCATACAAGTGCAATTGAAACCAATTTTTCCAACACGATATTTTTCAAGAAAAATAACCAATCAATCTTTAGAACCATTTCCCAATATCCATATATTGGCATTCCCAACCATTACAATGTCCCATGAGACCAAAAATTCATTCAATGTAATTAAAGTTTCATATTCAGGAGCGGTTTCTAGTGGATCGACCAAGTCCTCATAAGGTAATTGTTTTCTATGTTCCATAAATCCTTTGGCACTGAGCACAAGGTCATATTTCAACCAAGCATCGTATTTGAAATTCCCATGTGTCAATAAACCATTAGCACCGAGCAGAAGTTCATATTTCAACCAAGCCTCGTATATAAAATATGAACACACAAGACATATGCCCAACGATCAAGTCAAAATAAACCATTAAATAAAAAACCTTTATAATGAAAACTAATTCCATCCAAATCATTTCAATGACAAACCCTTCCAACTAAAAACCATTTCAATGAATCATTATTTTTATTAAATATAATTTCTACCGAAAAACCCAATTTTCATCAACCATTTATAAATTCTAGAAAATCCATAATTTAATATCAATATTTTAAAATAATCCCCCTTTTCCAAAACTATTCACCAAGATCACACAATCCCAAAAATACCACAAATCACTACAAATGAATATTTTTCCATGCATTTTGCAATAAATAATCCAATTTTAATCTAAGGAAATCAATTCTATAAATAGGAGTCGATAGTGAATCTACCCACATTGAAGGATTTGGTGAAAATTTTACAACACATGAAGAATGCACAAGGAAGCGGGTCGATTCTCCAAGAGCGGACTTAGATCTCTTATTCTAGAAAGATCATAACAAAACATTGAAATATTTGTCTTCCAAAAACGTATATCTACATACTATTGGTTCATATATGAGAAATAATGGAGATCAAAGAAGTAGATATACATAGATCAAAGAAAACATGACAAATAAGTAATGAATGGTGACAAACCTCAAGAATCAGACCCGAAATCAGCAAGGGAAGGATCTAGAATGACATCAACATACTTGGGGAGGGTTATCCTGCCTTCTAGGTGGCATAATCACTAATTAGGGGTGTTTTGAAGCCAAAAAGAAATAAATAGTGATAAAACAAGTAAGCTCCTAGAAAATAGGATATGGATTTGACCTCTTTCCAAGATTGGACCACACGGTTTGTGCCAAATGTGTATAGATCATGAAACCTTATTTTGGGTCCCAAAACACATTAAAATAACCCCCAAATTCTTCCATCCTTATCCTTTACACCTTTAAATGGAAACATCCCAATTTATGGGAATACCCCACTTTATGGGAACAACCCACTTTATGGAAACACTCCACATTATAGAAACACAACACATTATGGTAACTCTCTATATAATAGAAACTCTCTATTTTATGGAAACATTATATTTTACGGAAACTCTTTATTTTAGGGAAACTCTTTATATTACGGAAACTCTCTATTTTATGGAAACTCTCTAAAAGACATGATAATAAAAAACATGAGGAAAGGGGGTTATTTACCTGAATCTGGGGGTACTACATTCTCACCACCATTGGTATTTCCATCCTCAGAAAGTAAAAATAACTTGTTGGCTAACAAAAGTTCTATCCACTCCTATTTCATTTACTTCTCACATTCCCAAGTCACTTCTTGGATCTGACCATGTTGCCATTAAACCCGTACTAGGATGATACTTTTCCCATGAAAGTCTTCTCTTAACTATCCATGGTCTGAACAAGAATATGTACTAGTGATGCATCCAGTTTTATCTCAACGTGATCCCATATAATCACATGGTCAATATTAGGGTGATACTTTTTCAACTGGGATACATAGAACATATTATGCATCGAACTAAATCATGGTGGTAATGTCCGCTAATATTCCACCTCTCCAACTTATTCCAGTATCTCACAATGGCCAATATATCTAAGGGATAACATTCCCTGCTTCCCAAAATGATGATGTACAAGCCTTGGAGAGATCCTCGTCAAGACATGATCACCCAAAATGAATGATAATGGTCTTAAAAGGTGATCTACATACGATTTCTGATGGCTCTGAATTGTCTCCCTCCTCTTTCTAATCAAATGGATCTTTTTTATTGTTTCCTGGAAAGCGATTGTCCCGACTAGTGATGTTTCAACTGTTTTCACCCAACATAGTGTAGAACAACAAGGATTCCCATACAATGCTTCAAACGGAGCCATGTGTAACAAGGCTTGATAATTGTTATTGTCTAAGAATATCACTAAAGGTATATAATCCTCCCATGAGCAACAAAAATATATTACACAAGCATGTAACATGTTTTCCATTGTTTGTATCTTCCGATCAGATTGCCCATCCATTTGAGGATGACATACAGTGCTCATAGTCAATTGAGTTCCAATGGATTTCTCTAATGATTTCCAGAAACATGATGTGAACCTCATATCCATATTTGATACTATTGACATGGTTACACCATGCCTGTTTACCACTTGTTGGATATTGATTTTTGAAATATCATCCACCGTATGAGTTTCATGAATAGAGATAAAATGTGCAGACTTGGCTTGACGATCCATTGTTACCCAAATGGAATCATGTTTCCAGACCATTTTTGGAAAACCTATAACAAAATCCATTGCTATTTGATCCCATTTCCACAGTGGGATGGGCAGAGATTGTAACATACCAACAGGTCTCGAATGCTCTGCTGCATCCTTCTGACATTTTAAGCACCACGAGATGAACTCGACCACCTTCCTTTTCATGTTACCCCACCAAAACCATGCCATCAATTTCATATACATGTTCTATGTACCTGGATGTAAATCACATCTTTAATGGTGGTAAGCATGAAGGTGTTGTTAATGACAAACCACAGGTACAACCATCCAATCTTCGAAACAAAAAACTAAACCGCCTTCATGTTTTCAGCCATCAATGGTCTCCCCACCATTGAGTTTTGAACATATTACTAGACATTCTAAATCTGATTTTTGTGCCTCATGGATCATTTTTAATAAATCAGGAATAATCGTAGCTGAAATTCAAACTACAACATCACCTTGGTCTTAAAATTCATCATTTAGATCAGCTAAGGCCGATATCAAAACGCAATTCATCTGAAGATTCTTTCACCAAATGAGCATATGAATTTCTACTCAACACATCTGTTTCCAAATTTCCCTTCCTTGGTGCATACATCAAGAAAAATTCAATCATTTTTAGATACTCCATCTATCTTCTTTGCCTTATATTCAAATCTCACAGTGAGAAAATATGTATCATGATTTGGTGATATATAGACACATTAAATTTCTCACCAAAGAGATAATGTATCCGTGTTTTCAAAGAATGGATGACTACAGGTAACTCCAAATCATGTGTTGGATAATTCTTGTCATGCACCATCAACTAACATGAACCATAAGAAACCATTTGATCTCTTTGTAGGAGAACACAACATAACCCTTATCCTGAATCATCAAAATACACCACATACCCCTGTCTAGGTTCTGGCATGATCAAGATAGGTGCATATGTAAGGTGAAATTTTAGTTTTGGGATAGACTTCATACATTCCTTCGTCCATTCGAATGGAGCATTCTTATTTGACAGAGATATCATTGGTGAAGCTTGTCATGAGAAATCACTCTCACATTATTGGTAGTAACTAGTATGAAAAAGAAATATTCGTATATCAAACACATTCTTCTGTGGTTTCCAAGATATAATGGCTTCTATCATTTCAGTATCAACAAAAAAGCCTTTCATAGAAATGACATGGCCAAGGAAGCATACATCCTGTATCCAAAAATCTAACTTTCATACTTTGACATACAAATGATGATCACTAAATATTTGTAACATTATTTCTAGGTGCACCTCATGATCATCCATTGTCTTTGAATATACCAAAATGTCATCCAAAAACACAAAAATAAAAGAATCCAGATATATTTGAAATATTCAATTCATCAATTCCATGAAGACATCTAGTGAATTCATTAGATAGAAAGGCATGACTAAATATTCATAGTGTCCATATCTATGTAAGAAAGATGCCTTTTCAATATCCTCTTTTCAAACATTCAATGGGTGATTTCTTGATCACCAGTCAACCATGGAGAACCACTGAGAACCAATTAATTAATCAAATAGATCATTAATGCATGGAAGTGGATATCTATTCTTTATCATAACTTTGTTAAGATTATGATAATCAACACACAACTAAATAGTTATATCTTCCTTATTCACGATCAAAACCGGTAATTCACATGGAGACGTACTTGGTCGAATGAAACCCTTGCTTTCCAAATCCTCTAATTGCACTTTCAATTCCCATAACTCTGTTGGTTCCATCCAATAATATGGAAGGGAAATATGATTGGTCCCCAGAAGGAGATCAATCATAAACTCCATTTTTATTAGAGTTTGTAACCCAGATATGTTCTTTTGAATGACATATAGAAATTGTTCCACAATAGCTGGAAAACTATTTTCCTCAATCTCATCCATTGATGCCAAATTCAACACATCCAATTGGATTGATATTGTTCCCACCATTGGTTCTAATAATATTTTTTCGCCATTCTTTACAGTCCTCTCTCCTCCAAATAGATGATTGATTCCATCCAAAGTCATGAAACTAACTGTTCTCCTATACTAGTAGATTTGAGCCTTGAATTTTTTCAGTCAATCAATACCCAAGATTACATCATGGACATCCATATCCAACATCAAGAAATCACATTTTATCTGAACTCCCTTAATAGTTATTGCACACTCTCTACACACAAAGGCATGACATTCTCTTTCACCATGAAGAGTTTGATGTTTTAAAATGGATGGCATAGTTTATAGTTTTAAACATTGAATTTAAAAAGTAGAAGAATAAATGAAGGAATGTGATGCACTAGTATTAAAAGAAACATTTACAAAGGTAGAATTAAATATAATCATTCCTCTCATTATAGATGGTTCACTCTGATCATCAAAAATCATCTACTCTACTCCATACAATTGATTCTTCACTATATTGTTCTCCTTGTTTATGTAATGAGGTTGACCACATTGAGGAGTCATGGTATTTATAGAATCACCATGGATAGCTCCACTCTACTAATGAGTCTGATTATGCTATCCTGGTCTAGTCGAGGCATTCGATGCTTGACATAGCTGAGAAGTGTCTCGAACACATGACCATAGAGCACTATGACAAAAGAAATGAAGATGTCCAATCTTTTTACAATTATGACATGCTCTAGGTTGTGCGGTAAAATCATACTTTATGTTGTTAAGCGAAGCACATTGAAAAGAACCTTCTTTGCTCTGGGGTCATGGAGGAAGGTTTACTAATCCAGCTGTCACGTTGTGAATTCCTTTTACACCATGAAAATAGGTGTCTCATTTCCTCTTGTTACATGTAGTTGAGTTCCCATCGTTTCTTGTAGGAATCATCATGCCTCCTAATGTAGATCCCATGATATCACATTCACCCACAACCACTCTGTTCACTATCTCTATATAGTTTTTAAGACAAATTACAACAATCTTTGATTGAATCTCTTGTCGTAGCCCTGATTCGAAGATGTGTGCCTTAAAAGAGGCACTCACATCAACTTCTGGTGAAAAGCGTACTAAGTTCATGAACTTAGTTGCAAACTCGGTGATAGAGAGACTCTCTTGTTTCAGGATGAATAAGTCCATCATTTTCTAGATCTTGAATGTGTGAAGATAGAATTTTTTGTTGAACAATTCCTCAAAATCCTCCCATGTATGTGCTTCATCCAATTTAGCCTGAACCACTAAATCCCCCCACTGGCATGAAAGATCCTTGAGCATATACATCGCTTGTTTGACCATTTTAACTATTGGTGTGCCAATGAAGTCGAAGATACATTTCACCCTATATATCCACACCTCTTCCTTCTAGGGTTCATAATCGTCTAGGAAATTATGTGGATTCTGCTTCATGAACTAGATGGTATGATCCACATGTTGTGGATCATTCCTCTAGTTCCATGTGTCCATTGCTTGAAAATAGTGGACAATACTCTGAACCAACTATTGGTTCACACATGGTTAAGGTTTAACCATATTATCCGTAGCATCTTTGGGTTGGATTCAATGATTCCCACCAGGTTCTATTTTCAAAAATAACAAAAAACTTCATTAATCTCACCCTCTTGCAACTTTTGGTATAGCATTTCAAATTCTTTCACATCAACTATCACAAAATTGTTTTCCAAACCATCTTTTTTACATGTTAAACTATTTTTGAAACCAATTCACTTGTTTTTTAAAATTAAACTATTTTCAAAATATGATAATCATTCACTTTTTCAAAATCATTCACTTGAAACCCAATTTCATACTTTTCAAAAATGATAATTTCTCAAAAATATGTATGCACTCATACTAGGAATTAATTCCTCTACAATGCATGTCATGCTCATCTCATTGGCTAAAACCTTGACAATGAGATTTCAAAATATAAGAAGTGTATCCAAACACATATTTACCCAACTCCCTAGTGTGTTGATGTTCATCATTAAAGTTTTAGCTACATCCTTTAATGCTATATATTTCAAGTTCTGAAAATCCAACTCCATTCTTTGATTCCCACCCAAGGAATACAGAAGATGGGATTTCATCTCCAAAAATATGAACATCTATGACTACTTGAATGGAAAGGACTGAACAAGCTGATACCATTTGTAATGATATTCCAATTCTCATTGGCTTGACAGTTCAACGAGTCATTAATAGGCCTTAAGAAACATCACCAAGATTTCAAAGGCTTGTAATAAATGCAGAAGGGTTTCAAATTCAAGTAGGGTATGATTTACCCTTTATGAAATAAACCAATAAACCAACCTACCATAACCAAGCATTCACTATATGATGCATGAACAAATGAAAGACAACTCAAAAACATCATGCACTCAAAACCACATCAAAGTAAGCAACATCGGATGGATAACCACGTATTAGAATACACAACAGATAAACTACACAAGACTCCCTAAAGACCTCTAGAATCAATGATCCACATGCTACGAGCTTCAAAATCTCCGAATAGCCCAAATTCATGAGGTACTGTTAAACATGTATGAATCCTTACCTTTTCCCATGTTCTAGAAGATAGCATTTTAAAAAGCATCATAGTGCCAATGCAACAGTGAGTATAAAAATTAGTATGTTTTTTTCAATGAATTCCCTATTAAACCCACTAGGAATGAAGATTTATCAATAATTATTAATTTTTCTGCATAAAAAAATTTCTCAAATGATGTTTAAAACTAAATATAAACATGTTTCTAGAACCATTCATTACTAAAACCATACAAGTAAAATTGAAACCTATTTTTTCCAGCAAGATATTTTTCCATAAAAATAACCAAACAATACTTACGAACATTTCCCTATATCTCTATATCGGCATAACCAACCATTACTCAAACCCATGAAAACAACCATGCATGATACGTTATGGCCATTCCATACTCATGAACAGTTTATTGTCGATCTACCAAGTCATCACAAGGTAATTTTTTACCATGTGCCACAAATCTTTTGGCTCTAATAACAAGGTCATATTTCAACTAAGCCTCATATATACAATATGAAAACACAATAGATATGCAAAACAATCATGTCAAAATAATCCTTTCAATAAAAACACCTTTTTATTGATAACTACTTCTATCAAAACCATTTCAATGCCAAATCATTCAACTCCATTCCTTTTCAATGAAACTCTATATTTATTGAAAACCATTTTTATAAATAACACCTTTTTTATCAACTATTTAGAAATTATAGAAAATCCATAATTTAAAATCATAATTTTACGTTAAACCCCCTTTTCAAAACTATTCACTATGATCACACAATTTCACAAAGACTACAAATCATCACAAATGAATATTTTTGCATGAATTTAACAATAAATAATCCAATTTGATTCTATTCCAATCAATTATCGTATGTGGAATATAGTGAGAAGATGCATACCATGAAGGTTGTGATGAAACATTAACAAAAGATGAAGAACACACTAGGAAGCAGGTCGATTCTCCAGGAGCATCCTTAAATCTATTATCCTAGGACGATCACAACTCAACATTGAAATATTTGGCATCCAGAAATGTATATATATCCAATATATGTTCAGATAGAATATTTAATGGAAAAAAAAAGACATAGATATAAGTATATCTAAGAAAACATGACATATACGTAATGAATGGTGATATAAATCAAGAATAGGACTCAAAATCACTTAGGGAAGGCTCCAGAATAAATTAAAATCGTGTGGGGTGTGTTATCTAGTCTTCTAGGGAAGGATATCTCGAATTATGGGGATTATAAAGCCAAAACAAAATAAATAGAATAAAAACGAGTAAGATTTAGGAAAATAGCATCATGATTTTTCCTCTATGAAAGATTCGAACACACGGTTTTTGCCAACCTCATATGGATCATGCAATCTTCCTTTCACTCACAACAAACCTTAATAACTCCCCTAAATTCGTTCATCCTTCAGCATTACCCATTTTTATTAAATCATCCTAATTTATGGAAACACCCCACATAATGTAAACAACCCACTTTATGGAAACACCCCTCTATATAGAAACAATACACTTTATGGAAACACTCTATATTATAGAATCACTATATTTTTTTAAACTCCCTATTTTATGGAAACTCTCTATTTTATAGAAAATCCCTATTTTATGGAAAGTATCTTGTTTATTGAAACACTCACAAAGTAAAACAACTTAAAAAACGTGAGGAAAGAGGGTTATGTACCCGAAACCGACGATACTACATGAATTCCCCAAAATTGAACTTTTCTTGTATTAATATTTATGTTCAAATTTACACACAAAAATAGTTGGTAAATCCAAATATACTATAAATTTATTGTATTTTTTTCACAGGGGTTGATAACTACACAATATTGTGTCATGTGAGAAGAACCTAGATAATTTTTTTCTTTCATTTAAATCAATAGATCAAAAAACTATTCTGGTTAAACTATATGAAGATCATTATTGTAGTCCTTAGAGAACACCTTTATATTGGATGACGGTAGGTGACTCAATGTTATTGGGACAAAGTTTCTTATAAGAGACATCAATGAAAGTCCATCTGGTTCATAAATGGTTGCATACAGCTCAATGTAGGTAGAAGTTGTATGATGATCGCAATTGATCAATGATAATGTTTCTAGTGGGTAATCATGTATTCCATCCAGTTTTTCATTGGTTGGGTCACATTAGGATACAATAGAAGACAAGTTGGCACCCATATTTTTTATAACATTTGAGATCATGGAGAGAATCGTATCTATGGAAATCTGATTGGATCTTCCATAGTGGAATAATGATATGCATGTTGTTTTTAATGTGCTATAGTTTCAGTAGTATCACCCTAAACCTTCCCATTTTATTGATATTGATGTTGTTGAGATTGAAGTCGATGCGTCCTTTGGGGATCATCTGGTTTGTGTTGGGTATCATTGTGAGAAAGTGTTTTAGGGGATGTCCTTTATGATAGTTCATATATAGTGGTAGAATGTCATTTTTTAATTGGAATCACGGTAAAGAGAAAAACATATGCAGTCCCAATGGTCGAACATTTTTACCTTATATTCATAGTGATGATAGGGATTATTGCACAAGGATGAATAGTAATAAGGGGGAGAGATTGTAGGATCTTTACATTTAGGGGGATGTGTCTTGATATTTTTTATGTTCTAGTTTTCTATTTTGTGTATATTTTTGACGGGTTTTCACATACTATTTTTTCAGGTGAAATTGGTTGAATTTAGATTCTTAAGGGGTCTTTCATGATTATCACATATTAATATAAAATTGTTCTACAATCCCTAGAAAATTGTTCTCCCAAATTTGGTGGGACAAGAGGTCAAACACATTTATGACACAGTTTTTTTCATATCGGGAAGCCTCTCTCCCAAATTCTGAACACAAAAATGAGGCTATAATGAAGGCTGGAACATGGATTGGAAAACCATGAAACCCAAAAGTTGAGTCACATAGTTAAGATGAACAATTAGGAAAACCATGAATCATTTCTTAAGAATCAAAGAATACATGTTTTTTATCACCTGCACATTAATTTAAAAGTTCAAAACACCCCTAGTTATTACACACAAATGCCATATTTTATCATAACATAAATTATATCAACTATAGAGGCTTCTGAGTGGATTCTAGACCTCCACTAACCTCTTTATATATTTATTGATGATCTAATTGAAATACGGTCTCCTCGTTGGAATGTTATTTTATCACCATTTGGTTTCTCACCATACCATCCCTCTTTCCTGAAATGGAAGTACACGTTTCTACCCTTGGAGAAGGATTAGAACTAGGTGTTGATTGAAAATGTTTTTTAGATAATGATAATATGTTTTTGTGATATATTATCATTTTATTTTATGGCATTGATTATTATATATCATATTAGAGACTTTGTTTTTTAGTGAACATCCATCAATAACACTAAGGTAGGTGGTCTAACTGTAAATTATCATATACTTGATTATTATTTCATGTATATAATTGTGAAATTAAAATTTCTTTATTTGATAATAACATGTTTAATTGAATTAAATAACGTGTTAACTAATTAATGAAAGTATAGAATTATTGATATAATTTAATTTTGGTAAAAGTGGATATTGTGAATATAAAATTGATTTATTAATGCTTTATGAAATTAATAGTAACCCATTGGTTGTGATGATATGATTAAAATAATGATAACTAAATTTTCAATGGTTAAAAATGGTTTGAAATGTGGAACCATGCGGTGTGATAATTGTGACTATGTTTTGGGAAATCGACTACTGCTCAAAATATCCATGGGGTGATATAATTTTTTTCTATCCCCCAATTATATTTATATAGTGCATGTGATCACTGAGTTGTTTAACAAGGGATACATCTCTAAATTTACATGGTTATCAAGACTAATACCATGTGCCCCCATTTATTATATTTAATATTGCAGATAAATATTTTGAAATCAATGATAGAACGAAATGTGATATCCCTTGGGGGATGGTTCAAACTCTAGAATGAGATGATGTAGGAATTATTAGTTTGGGTGTCATACTTAACCTAGAGTTTCATACACCTATATAAAGAAAACATGAAGGTTAAAACTATTTCCAGTATTATTTTTTATTTACTACTTATAAAAGTTCACAAAAATTAATAAATGGGAATTATCTTAGATTTCTGTAGTGGTGACTACTATGTAGTACTCACAATCAACTTTGGCTACCTTATTGACACATAGATAGAGTTCATGATTTCATTATAGGATAAGGGAAATAGTCTTATGTTAGATAAATGACTTGGGTTGGAGTATGTTATAGGTAAAAAACAAAATTCTAGGACCCTCGTGGGTATTTTTTACCATCTCATTATTTTTTGGATTACATTTTAAAATTGAAACATATAAGGAATGAAATATTTACATCATTGATTCATAAAAATTTATCTATATTTATAGAGTATCATGTGTTGTTGGTATTATTGAATATGGTATTAATCTTATTATTATTCAATATCATTTTTTTGTTTCATTATTTACACAATTGTGGTGGTTTTTTGAAGAGGGTATTGTCTCCCCACATAATTTACCAGGCCCTCACTACTAGTTTGTAGCCTCTATAATATAGGGAGGAATGTTCGAGGTTATTAACCAAGTGGCTCGGGGAACCCATATGTGGCACATGATTCATGGGGTTACAATTTCTGAATAGTTAATTGATAAAAATAAAACTTTATTCTCCAATCATAGTTGATTTATTTTCAAATTTTGTTCCATATCTCAATGAATTATAGATAGAAATTCACATTAATGAATAGTGGTTGTTATCGAATTAAAGAATAAGTACTAATGTTGTATTTCATTAGATCAATTGGAAGACTTATTTGGATAATCATAGTTTTTATAAACAATATTAATAGAAGATATAATGTTTTTATGTTTTTAAAATATAAAATTATTTCTCATGGGATAATAATTACATTGTCTATCACACTCATTTTTCAAAGGAATGCTCTTTGTTATATAAATTCATGAAAACGAAGATTCATAACACATGTTATAAACTATAATATCATAATAAAATACAATATAACAAATAATATTTCTGTGTAAAGTTAAATATACAATTATTTTCTCTGTAAGGCCTTCATTTCCACCAAAAACACTTTTTGGTTATCATAAAAGTATTTTTTTCAACAACTATTTCTTATTGTTTTATCCACATTTTCTCTTTAATATAACACAAAAGACAAAAAACACCTCTCTAGTACCAAATTTGATGAAACAAACATGAAATAGGTACATTTTATAATATTACAATAATTTGTGATGACATATCATAAATTTAACACACTGTACGAACCAAAAGGTTCAGTAGTCTTGGGTATTTTTGAATATTAAAATACTTTTCTCCTAATTACTTAAATAGGATGTTATTCGTATTATACAAGAGTAATCAAACTAAATGACGCATTACATAGTGTATATTGGTCAACCAATAAATTCAAAATATACAGTGTACATGGTCTAGCAACTTGTGTACTTTAAAATATTATATATATGGAAACCACCATTTTACCATAATATAGTGGATTTCAACCAACCAACGATTTCCTATAGTAGTCACATGAGATATAATTATATAAATAAATAATTAAAATGATATATAATATTATTACCTCCCTTAATAAGTTGATAAACTATATATATTTTTCCTAGAAGACATTAATTATAAAATCCATCTTAATTAAAATATAAGAAAGATAAATGTTTATTTTAATATTCAAATAGGAACAATGAATTTTATTGGATGATACCAATAATCTAATAATAAGTAATAATATCATAATATCTCATAGTGGTTTATACACTTATCATTATTCTATATATGAAAGAAATTATTTAATAATGATGAAAACATATGATAAATCATGAAAAACATTTCATTGTAATTTTGATATCAATTTAAATACATAATGATATAAGTAACAATCAAAATTATTTTTAAAAGTGATAAAACCTAGATGAAAATTTATTTTATTGATAGAATTATTTATATAAAATTATTTCATTGATATAAAATATAGTTAAACTTATCATGCAGTGAATTATATAAAATGGTGTGAAAACTAAAAAATAAATTTAATGCAGTTTAAAATGACATTGAATTACACCACATCGATAAATGTTATTTATAATTATATTTTAAAATAAATGGAAGATAATTTTGGAATTTACAGAAAGGGATAAAAATTTACTTTTTAAAAATAATGATTTTAGGTAATAATTAGTTTTGCTGTAGAAGAGAAATAACCACAATTTATAGTGAATGTAATCCTTTTCACTTTCATATTTATATAATGTAAAATATATAAAAAAAGATTAATATGAAAATGAATAGTGATTTCTGCAGTTAGAAATCAATAAATATTATACGTGATTGTGAATGTTCTGGGAATAGATTAATAATACTATAAAAAAATAAATGAGAAAGTGAAAATATCAAAGATATGGGATTGATCTAAAAATACCCTTAAGACTTTTATAAGATAAGAATTAATATCCATTGAAATAGATATCAATAATTTTAATAATAAATAACATATTAGAAATGTTAATTCTTATAAGCTAATATCATGTCTATGTATATAAAACATAAAAACTAAAATTAGATCATAATGAGAATTAAATTTTAGAAAAAGAGAATTTAAGTGATAAAACCTTAAGATAAAGAAAATGATTGAATATAAATATACCAAAAAAGACAGCATGGAAATGAAAATTCATTCCAATAAAAAAATTAATTATGATAATATATATATATATATATATATTTAAGTATAAAATATATACATTAAAATATGTGTATAAATAGAATAATGACTCATTGAATGAAAATTAATACAAAAATAACATACTTCAGATTCTTATATGGCTGAACACCATCTATCACCATGTATTTAAATTAAAGATTATTATAAATATTTATAATAAAAAATGTATATTTATTTAAATTGTAATGATTTTAATATATTTTTAATAATACCTATTTATTATTTATCCATATTGAAAATTAATCATATTATGTTAACAGTTCTATTTTGTCGATGTTTTTTTCTATTAATAGTTATTTCTCATTTATAATTAAACATGAATTAATTAGATTAATAGTCAAATTAATATTGAATATTATTTTTTTTGGTATAATAATTTCCTTGATTTTGTTCACATATTCTACGAAGATGGTTCTTAGATAATGGTTTGAAATTATCATTTTGGTGGACATTAAATCAATAAAATTTATTTTTATTATTAATTAATATACATATAGATATCCCTATAATATAATATAAATTATAACATAAATTAGTCTCAATTTTAACATATTTTAATTATTTATTGTTTCTTAATCATTCTTGAAGTATTTACAATATTATTTTTCATGTTGTTAGTGAAACCATCAAACAAATGGTTGTGTTTTAATGATTGGTTGTGTAATTTTATAAATATACATGAATGATATATCATTTTTATAATATTAACAATTTTAATAATACATATTTATGGTTTTAGATAGTTTTTATTAATAGTGGTTTGGAAAAGAAAAAGGAATGGTATGAGGAAAAATATATTACTAATATTGATAGTATAAATCCCTTTTGGCACGTTTTTCATAATGATGAAACACGAATCTTTATAGGGAAAATATATAGCCATAATTTATTAAGATAATATGAGGGGAAACATGGTTTGTGATTAAAGTGGAAACTAAATAAAATATGTGGTCTTAGCGGTGGGAAATATACCCTTTTATTATCTAAAATGAATGACATTTCTTTGGAATCATTAGTTACACGATAGTAAAATGGAATCATATCATAATTAAAAAAAATATATTTGGGAATTATGGATATAAATAAGAGATTGACTACTAAATATATTAAAATACCATCAAAAATGGATAAATATAAATCAAATTATTTAAATATCATTATATTCTGTTTTACGACTTCTTAATTAATCTTAGTTGAATCAATTATTTACAAGGATAGTTACATATTTACCAAAATTAAATTTATATCCTATTACCAAATTTATATATTCAAATTAAAAAAATTGAATATATTTTTATAATATTTTATCACTAAGAATAATAATATGGAATCTAAATTTTAACAAAATAAATGAATAAAAATATTTTTTAGGAAAACTACTTATTTATTATATTGTAAATTTTTTCTTATTGACAAGAAATAAAAAACAATGATTTTAAATATTATTTAATTATTTATACTTAAATAATTCAATTTAGTGAAATAGTTATATATATTTTACAATATAAATGATTAATTTTCATATATAAAACACATAGAAAAACAATTATTTAAAAATTACCCTTTAAAAAATTAAAAAACATTATTAATTTTTTCCCTCTATCCCGTAATTTGATATCATTAATCCAATTATATTGAAATTTATCATAAAAATATATAATGACATTTAAAAAATATTTTTATAAATATAATAAAATTTTCTGTTATATAAAAATATACACTATAATATAGATACTATTTTTTTGGAAAATATTACATAGTAATGTATTAATTACAAGTTGATATCATAGTAAATTCTCAATAAAAATCCACTCAAAACATTAATATATTACATAATGTGATATGAAAAATATTGGTATTCATAGGTGGTGATTCAACTTATAAGGATCTCATAGTTTTTTCTGTAATTAGGATCTTCTCACATTGAACATTTATCTCAGGATTTAATTTTGTATTATTTAACATCGATTTGGTCAAGGGAAAAATCTAATGTCATGTACTATTTCCCATGCTTAGATAAATGATCCATGTATATAATTATTGTACTAAATTAATTCATATCTTCTATATTTATATATTTCAAATTGTTATTAAATAAATTTATACCCACAAAATCAATGATTATAATATAATTATAAAAACACAGAATTATCACCATAGTATAATAAAAAAAATAAATAATAATATAAATTATATTTTTAATCACTAATATATACAATGGCTATAAAATTTTAATGACCATATATTCCAAAGGTCTATATATACATAATTTCAATATTTCATTCATATATATTACCACATATATGTTACCAAAAGCATTCATCCCATTAATTCATTTCACTATAATTTTTTATCATAATTATAATATGTAGCCTTATTTTAATGGATTTAATTTTTTGGTACATGAATACATATTTAAATTTTATTTTCTTTATATTTTGATAGATTTTTATTCCAAAATTAATTTTCCTATATATGATTCATATAGATTTTTCCATATAATTTATTTTTTGTAATAATTTATATTAACAATATAAATCATTTATTTACTATTTTTTGGAGTTTCATATAAAACATGTTATTTAATATATTTGTGGTATAAATTTTTTTGGTGTTATAGGTTCGCCAAATAGTTGTAATATATAATTATTGATGAATAAAAATAATATCGGAGATTGATTACGCTGAATGATTATTATTATAAACTGTATATGGTTTACATCAATTTTTGGAATGAATTTTCAAAAACATAGTGATACTAATTTTATTAGATTCCATTTAGAAAATGTAGAAAAATAATAGAACTCACTAATTCATTTATATTTATTTGAAAATAAACTATTTGAACTAACAAACTGGAATATCATAAACAAAAAATCAAATTCACAAATAAGAATAACAACACATATATACACAAAAATGAAAATATTACATAAATGAAATATAACTTTTTCATGAGGGGATTACATCCCTTATAAAACCATTGTTATGTAGTGATGGAATCAAAAAATGTAATATACCCATGTAAAACAATTAATATATATATAATTTATATTAATCAAATTATTCCTTATTATTATCCATATAAAAAATAATTTCAAATAATTTCAAATAATTATGTAGGTGTAGTAATCTACATGTTCACACATGTGACATTATTCTTTTCCAAGAGAATAGATATTCAAAAGTTAAAAGTTATACTATATCTAAAGAATTGTTTTTAGATCATAAATATCAAATATATTTGTTAAAATTTTACATTCTTCCTTCCATTTTAATGAATATGTGAGAATTAAACCACATCGCATTGTGAGGTTGTAACTCACTGTACAATCGAATAATATTATCGTATGCCTCATGAAATCATAGTGTTATTGAATATTGGATATCATCATTAAAAAATTATATTCATTTTATAAATATCATCTACATATATTAAAATTTCCATTATATGTATATTTGAAACAATACTAAAAAATATATCTATAATAATGATTTTTCTTAAATAGTGTTTATAGGTGTTTCATCAAAGGCTATAACCATGTTTCATGGAACCATGGATATAAATTATTTATATTGATATAATTTTGAAAAATCCCGGGATATATAGTTTTTCTATATCTAATATTTATTATAATTGTGGTTATAGGTCTGTAACACATTGTTGGGAAAAATTATTTCACTTGGAAAAGCGTGGTTGGTCTATAATAATGATTTAAATCCTAAAAAAACAATTTTTCAAAAATTTGTTTAATTATTTTTACCTAAATTTTTCTGTAGCATAGTGGTTAATCCACTAAATAAAATAGTATAGGTAACAAGATCAAATTTGTTGTGGCACATTTTTTTGGGCAATACACATTTTTACTAGGGTTATACCCATGATGGTAAAATACATGAACTATTTGATCAATATTTAAACATGGAAACAATCCAAAGAATCATGGGAACATCTTTAATCCATGTCCTTACAAATATAATCCATAATCCATCAAGGTCATATATATAAGCTATAACCACAAATTTTAAGGCCATAGCCATGGTTTTTCACCTTTCCTATAGATCAATTCTATACTTGTGATAGGTGGCGATGGAAATGAAATTACATTAATTCACAAGGTGGTAGTTTTCTGTACACATGATTGAATTTTTAGTCTCCTATTTATGGATTTTTGTTAGTAAATAGGTTTTGGAAATAAAATTAATAAAATTATTATATAGTAAGTATTATTTTTTTACATTTTTGGCCAATGTTGGAATGAGTTATAAGTAGTAAAATGAAAAAATAGATAAAAAATACATCTTCTTCATGAAATGACTTCAGGATTAACTTATATCCTTATTATTTTGAATTTATTTATTAATAATGGAATCTAGGATGTGGGGAGGGATTTAATGAATATATTTGGATTGATCATGGCCTAATGAATGGATTACAGGAGTGTGAATAGGGTAAGGGAGGGGTTGGTCTTTTATTAGTAGGGGAGGGGACACACATGATATTTTTTTTAAAAAGGTGTACCCACATTTATCACATACCAAAATGAGGATAATTAGATTTATTTTCAATAATATAGTTTATATGGTCGAACAATATCATGGAAGTGGGTGTTTTAAATGGTTGAGCACTTTTTATCCATTTTATTCTAACTTTAACCTCCCATGAATCCCATTTTTACACGAACCATAACAATTAATTTTTTTCATTTTCCCTATTCATTATGGAAAAATATTAATTGTTACTTATTAGATAAAATAATTTATTCTTACACAAAATATTAAATAAAATTTTCAAATGAAATTAATAATATTATTATAATTATATTTAAATATAACCCCACAAACACGAATAAAAATATCATTTTCCAAATCAAAAGATTAAAAACCTTTAAATTATTTTATATCAAAACTCCATATGAAATTTATTTAATTGAAAAAATATTCATTAAATTATAACTAAAATAATTAAATTATTATTAAAAATTAATTTAATATTTAATTTAACTTGTAAAAATTTAAAACAAATACCATTCTCAATAAAATTATCAATTTTTCACTACTTAACAAAAATTAATTCTTTTTGGAACGTTATCATATAATAAATAAATGATAATTTTGAAATTTATATTTAAAAAATAGGGATAAATTTTCAATTTTATATCTTAAAATTATTAATGAAAATATTTTAAATTATGGGCACAATACGCAACTGAGCTGTTATTTAGAAAAAATTAGTTTTTGAGAATAAAATTTGATTTCTTTATATGATATTTAATTTATTTATAATCAATACATATCATATTAAATTATTTTAAAAAAAATTAAACAATATAAATTTCAAAAATAATTTAGCCCAATTCATGATCACTAACATAATTTTTACATTATAATGGTCATGTTTAAATAATAATATTTTAATAGAGTATTTTTTTTCCATTAAACTTGATGTTATGTGCATGGATATATATTGAAAAGATTTAATTTATATAAAAAATATTATATTTTAATTTATCATGGTGTTATAATCTATATTAATCATGTTGTTGTCTCCCACATATGCTATTGAACACAATTTTCCATATTTAAAATCATATGGTGCGATAATTGTTATATCCCTAATCATTGATAAATATTTTTCCAATGATAAAATTGAATGAAGTAACTAGAGGTGGAGGTGAAACATTTTTCAAATGTTTTTAAAAAATAAAAATAAGACATACAATGTATTTTCCCCTCTTCTGTTTGACCCTCGAACATGAGATAAATCAATTAGACCATTAGTTATTTTTGCCAATATAAAACACCAATGTAAAATATAGAATGTTATGTTATGATATGCACAATGTATTTACAAGGATCCATCCTTCTGGATGAATTATAATACTTTAATTGTCTATTTATTATTTAGATCTGAATATTACTCAATACATAATTAGTATAGGTTCCATAGGGTAGATATTATTATTTTCCCACACATTACACTGTATTTAATGAAAACCCTGCTATATTTTTTTGTATCCCGTCGGACTCCTGAGATTCCGATTTTATTTATGGAATCCATTTTTCAGTTAAAAAATTTGCCGACAAATTTGATAAACATGATTCTATTATTAATCATAGATTTCACCACATTTAAGTGGTCAAGTCCTATTCATTAGTAGAGTATTGAATAACTTATTATAATATTATAGAGTTCATAAAACTGACTCCCATATATTTTCCAAGTATCCAAACTAGTCATAGAATTTATCCATTGGTATCTCTCATGGATTCTTCATGGTTTTTAAAATCCAATAAAAATTCATTAGTTCTACAAGCTATACGACCTTCCCCAAGTATTCATCTTCATTCATTTTCCCACTATTTATGAAATCCTCTCTACTGGGTATTTCATTTATTATTGTTCTTCTCCTTATATATTGACTCATTGAATGTAATAATAAATTAGGCTAGTATTCTCATTATATTACAATTTTATGATCAAAATTTTCTATGTGTGAATGATACTATGTTTATTTTTCAATGTTTGATTCCTATAAATATTAATTTTTTCTCCTGACTTATATCATTTTGTTAATATTTATCTTAGAGATTACATTTTTTCCCTCTAATTATAATCTTTTATATTCAGGGTCAAAGAATATATATTTCATATATTTAATATATATAATCAATTAATACATCTTAATAAAACTATCTGGAAATATTTTCTCAGTTGTATAAAATGGTTATGCTAAAATAATCTCCATAAATTAAATTTTCTTTAACATCATGTCTCCACCGATTATTTCCAAAAAATTATTTACTTTTGAACTGGTAATTAATATTTTTATAAATTATAAACCAATTGTTTTCCAAAAAACCACATTTAATTCATTCTGAATATACATCACATAATACCATGCATAAATATAAGTATTTTAGTTACAAAAATAATTCAATAAAATCCATTTAATATTGTTGTTCATAATAATAGAAAAAATAAAAACCTGATGTTTTGACATGTCTTATCTATTAACAATGTGTAAATCATGTCCACAAATATACAATAGAATAAAAATCCATTTTTGGTAATTTATACAGTGAATATAGGTAAAATAATCACAAGTTCTAATTTCTAAAATCATTTAGTCCTGAATTTCATCATATATTATTTATTCAAATTTCTCTAAATTTCAACAACTACTATCAGAAATATTTTTTATCAATGTTATATATATTAAATTCCATAACTTTTTTTGTCACTAATATACTTATTATATAATAATATAACCCATTATAAACCAAATCATCAATTTTGTCATGAAAAATTGCATGATATTTTTATCATGAGGAACTACTCCATCATCATTATATTTTTCATTTATAAATCCTCCATAAAATTATTATATTTTATATTTCTTGAAAACTATAATAAAATCCATGAATAATTCTTATAGAGTGAGAAATATTCAAATTTATAACTTCAGATATGTATTTTCAAATCATAGAAAGACACTTTTTTCTCATGTCTTGGTAATATTTTGACTAATATGAAATTCAATGTTTTTCAGTCAAAGCCTTCAATTTTTAAATATTTTCCTCAGAAAATATCAAGATGTGTTATGTTTTTTATATCTACTATGAAATTAGTGATTTTCTATCATTAGGAAACTAGTGACATATTTAGATGTCTTGGGTAATCTCATAGAACCTTAAGAAATCTTCATAAGTCTTATAAAATGTTCATAGATAAACCATATTTAGTTTTAAAATAAATTATCTATAATTTTTTTAATTTTTTCATATTATCATTAGTTTATCTGAGGTCATGTCAATCACTCCTAGACATTTCAAATATTAATATAATTTTTCAAAACAATTCTAAACCTCTTCATCATCACATTAATGGTCTTGAAATATATAAATACAATTTATTTGAATTTCCATTTTAATTCTACACCTATTCACTACATTTACAATATCATATCATCTAAAACATTATCCAATATATATTCATCAATAATTATAATATCCTATATGTTTAGTACTACAAGGGTGGATTCTATAAAATTGAGATCATCTTTAATTAATTACTCAAACCTATTTTGAAGTTTTACAGTATCCTACTCATCCACATAATTAAAAAGTGTTTTAGATAGTACCCTATAAGAATTATCACTTACATTTCAGATGATGATAAACTCACCTATTTTTATATTTGATTTTTTATACCAAGAATCTTCCAATTTATTAATTTGACGCATCATCTGTACTCATATATCCATTTCAATTTATACAGTATGAATATAAGTTACAAAATTTCCTTGAGATCTACTCATATCACCCATATTCTATAGAGATTTTATCATTTTTCATATCTATATTTAAATAGAATATAACATCAACTGCATTTATCCATTCACATTCTTAAAAACCATCCAATATTTTTTTGGAAAAACCAAATTAAATTCAAAAACAACGTTATTATTCTACCTCTTTTTATAATAAATAAAAATTAGTGATTTCAATGGAAGATATTCTAATATAATATTGTTGAGTTGTTCCATAATTTTTAATTAAACATTATACCCATTTGATCTCAACATATATTTGTTATTCCTTAATAGTGCGGGACACATCTTGGGAAAATTAAAAATTTATTTTCTTAAAAGAATGATGAAATCACATTTTAGTTATAAAATAACAATTAATAAACAACCTATATGTCTATATTTACATGGATCTATGTATAAAATAAAATTCATTAATATAGATAAAAAATATAATGATTTCATGTAATTTTGTTTTAACAATAATGATTTCCCCTATCATATGTCAGATTAAATATATTTATTAATAAAATTTCATCATTGTAACTTCACACAAAACATTAAAAAATTTCTTGTGAATGAATCATTTTTATCACCTTTCAAATAAATTTTCTACTTTAACTATAACATACCCTTAATAACTAACATTATCACAAACAAAATCCATAATTGGAAAGTGATCATGAAACATCAAACATCATATTCATAATATTATCCTATGTTTATAAATAATATATAACTAATAAACTCTTGTAGTATCACTTATGAAAGTCTCTCCACTAATGGGATGGCGTTTAGTAGAGTTCATCATGGGTATTTTTCTTTAGGAGTGAAATCCAAGAATAATCATTTCATACCTATTTATGTGTTTCTATGAGGAAACATGATACGAAAAGAAATATTCCATGATGGAAATCTATTTTTATTTTATTACAATAATATCATTATGTCATTTATCCTAATAAATAGATCACCTAAAATTTGAAATATAAAATAAGAAAAGTCCAAATATAGGAATATATTGAGTCATGATCAAATAATCAAAAAAAAACATTGATATGATATGTTTCTCAAACTAGAGATTATATTATATCTATATTTATATTGGAATAAAATATTCCTTCATGAATATCAAGTGTAATTCCATATATGAGAATATTTTAGATACAAAAATATCATCTATTAATTAGTGTTCTTTAGATTTAGTAAATGATTATTTAAATTATCCAAAAAACATATTCATTTATCCTAGCCTCAGTGGCAATAAAAATTAATCCTTGATCAGGTTCTCAAAAAGGCATCATGAACAACAACTCATAAGCTAGAGGATATCGAAATGAATTAGGGTTCTGAGTTGGAAATATGAATAAACTATACCCCCATATCCGAGTAAAAAAATAGACGTAAATGACCAAATATCATACACATCAAGTAATGTTGATGTATAAATAAACAAAAACTGGAACATGATATAATAAAATGAATTATATTAAAGTACCAAGATATCAATTCCATAAATACAAAATCAATCACCCGCTTGGATGGTCACATATAGAAAATATCCCACTAAATGTTAATACATCAGGTCATATAGCCATCTTTAATCCATGTAATAAACATGGTATCTAGTTCCTCACTAAGATGCTCTAGCATGATCAAATACTCCACACGACAATACTACTCCCAGATGGAATCCTAGGCATCAAACATATCTATCATGCATCAGTTCGTGACATGAATATAGATATAAGGTATGCACACACACTGAGGGGCACACATAGTGTGTAAAAAATAAGTCTTAGAATGAAACCCAATGGTGAACCTGTAACATCCCTCTATAACTGTTGGATCTTCAAATATGATCATCCGAGCAAAAAACTAATTGAAAAAAACACACTAGTAACACCATCACCTATTGTTGGGTCCTTGTAACAGATTAAACACAGATGACTAATCCCATTTACTTTATTTGAACAACATAAAATAGATGTCACGTGTTGGCATACAAGGAGATCGGTCCAAATATCCATCCAATATTTAGAAAAAAATTTTTGACCATCACATCCATAATTAATAAAGGTCACAATTAAAAACCCTAGGATCATTAATTCATGTTTAAAACCTAGATTCAGAATTCTATTTATGACCAACCCAATCATAATTCATAGAGGTCCCAAGATGTCCAATATTAAGAATCATCCCATGTATCCAACTGAGATTTGGAACCCTGTGTCTAAAAATCCCAACAATAATATAGAACACCATGTACATGCCAGTGGTGTATAGAAGATAAGAATATCCTAAAAAACTATGTTTTTATGGGGTTCTTGTTGAATCTTTTTGGCCCACCCAAAACTAGAGAGAGTCACACCAGTCCAAAATCTCATCAAAACAAACATGATAAACAGGTTTCTTAGAGAATCAGTCTAAAACCCTCACTATATTGAAACATAGTCCATAGATCACTATTATAGAACCAAAACCATATAGTATAATACACATAAACAGAGCCTAATTCCTGAATCTCATGAAAGTATATGGACAAGAATGTAAACCATTCTAAACCATAGGAAACAATGTTCCTAGAACCTTAGGCCTTCAAACCTTCTAAAAAATCTATTGTTTTTTATATAAAATGTATTTAATGACCACATTTCATAGGGGAATAAAGAGTCATATAGAAAATTCCACTCCTCAGATGAGGGGTATCATTTTATGTATTTGAAATGATAATGGTGGGGCCTTATTTCTACAACGCCAACCAAAATTGCCCATCTGATTCTCCCAGTATCTGACTAAGGAGGCAATGAAATATCAAAATAGTTAGTTGGCATAAACAAATCCTCAAAATTATCCAATAATGAATCATATTAAGGGATTTATGAGTGACTATTCACATTATAAGCATCATAGGGTAATCTGATCGAACGTCACATTGGGTCTTAATAGAACACCCACCACTATAAATATCCAAACTTTGACACTTGCTTAGTGTATCCCTACCTATTGATCACTCAACTGGATCTCTAAATAAATTCTTAAATTGGAGAATCTCAATCTAGTTTGTGGAAACTATCACTAAAAAGGAGGAATTCATACTGGAATACTCTATTATAAAACATATATAGGGACATTTGTCTCCTAATTAGTTGTACCAACCTAAATAGCATTACAATTCTCTTCACTTTTGGGTGAAACATCCCAAAACCTACTCTTTATAAAGAATCTTCCTCACATGTCTTGATACATGTAAGCCTCATGAGTGAAAATAGACTTTTACCCTTCTCCTTTACAAGAAACCCTTGGTTAGTACGATCACCAAACCTGTTCATCACCTCTAGACACAACTCAACCCCTCTAATAGAGGACTATGTCGTACACCACACCAAACATGGTCTCCAATAAAACGATAATACATTCTCCAATAATTTATAGTCCCCCCACCCGAGTATCATCACATGGCCCACTCTTAGGATAATGTTGAACTCAATTTGAGAGCGGAATTAATTTTCACAAATTACTCACTTTAAAATGGATCTTGGATTTCCTAAAATTTATAAAATGATTTAATCATCAAGTTATATGAAGGAAAACTTAAAAAAATTGGTGTGTATTGTTTCAAATTATGACTCTGGGGATCCAAAAATCAAAAACCCTCATATGAGCATGAAAATTTGTAATACAAGGCATGAATACCCAACTACATGACATTTAATTTCATAACCCTGCGTAGGTGTTTACTACATCCAGACATGGAATGTAAAATCTAGGTATATTGCTTGTAAATCCCTTTACATTCCATGTACCATAAATGATGTACCTTCATGTGTACATACCATGGATGGGACATGTTTATTTTTTCATGGTACTATTTTATGAAATATATGCCACATGGGGTCTGAATGTTTACCCTAATTATCCAACCCAACTACCGAGGCTATTTGGCCGTAATAAGACAATTAAACAAAAAATATGGCCTACATCATGGGTAAAATTATTTATCTTTGTGAAAAAATCTTTTCATGGATGTCACTACACCCCAATTTTGACTTCATATCCTCCATGGACAATGTCTAGTAGAATCTCATTCTCATTCCCTCTTTGTTAGGTTGTTATGCATCGGGATATTCCCTTCCCTTTTCTATCCATTCATGGGAAACCTGAATTGAGAGTGTGTTTGTGGGAGGTGTTTTAATTATTAAATTTAATTTAATAATTAATGTGATTACCATTTTAACCCCATTTGGTGTCCCTAATATTATAGATGAATTATATATCACCTATAAAAACACCCATTTCCAACTCAACCGTAGTGTCACAATCTCAATCTAATTCCACATTCTAATGTTATTGACACCTGAACCCACATAAATATTTCAATATTTAAATAATTAAATATTAAATAATTGTTAACAAAACTAAATAAGTCTAAATTCGGCTAAACATTAGTTTTTTATTAGAATTCATGTACCTATACAAATAAATTGTTCTGAAAAGTTACCTGATATAATCAAATAGTGTTAAATGACCATTTATAACATTACGAGCCTATGATACCTAAAATTATAATTTTTTCTAAAAATATGAATGTCCTAAATAACTTGGGTCTCTAAAAACTATCCACCATAAAACTGCTTATTAATGAGATGTCTCAGTGGTCTTCCGACCACATATCCCAACAAACCTTGGCCTTCCATTGATTATCAAGTCATTATATTCCACATAGACTTTCAAACCAAGTTTCTCTTCAAAAATCATATTATAAGGCATACATTTCACCAATTTCTATACCACCACATTCCACCATCAATAATTTCCGACAATTGTGACTAAGCACACCCATCCATCTTGATATGCCATATCATCATGTAAAACCGGTCATCTTTTTTATATTGTTTCCCACCATTGAAGTCAACCCACAATGGCCAATTCAGATCTATGAAACATTCCACTATCAAATTTTCTTATCAAAACATATAAATAGTTGTACCCCAAACCACACGATGTGGTTCTCACTACATGAATGAGCCTAAACACACAAGGGTCATATCACTATATATAATATGATACATCCCAAAAACGTAGTAACCTTATTTTATTTTCACAGTTGAACTCAATTTCTATGACACATTACTCAATAAAATCAAAACTAGAAAAATTGAATGGTTTTCTGGATCATAATGGAGTGAAAAAACATCTACTAGCACTCATTCCTACCATATCAGAATATAATCCATTTTATTAACCAAATTTTGATCAGATACCGGGACATCAATCATAGACATCCAATTTTGAACTCCCCACCATAAAACATCACATACAACACTCAAGAATCCTAACCACATCGGGGGACTATAATAAACACAAATAATCAACTACATATTATTTTATATAGATAATACTGTCACAATCTACTTAGGGTTATGTTGTGTTATTTGGAATGATCAACTATAGATTGGGAGTACACTATGAGTTCATCAAAAAAATAACTCCACCACTCAACCACTACAAGAACATAATAGTTGAATACACAAGAACTCAGGTCACTCAACCCACAATCCTATCATCACTCCCTCAAAAAGTGTTAGTGAATTCATGACTGAAAGACCTACTGAAGAATTACTAACATATTCTCTTGTATATTTTGATCCAAATTCCCAACAAAAGGGTGTATCACCAACACATGAATATTTTCATCCCAATATTGATAAAACATTACAAGAACCTATTTAACTTGACCAAAAAACTAACTTTCTAATGATATGAGTCACATATCACAAATACTCATATCATAATCACTATTAAAATAACATCAAGAAGATCTTTTTTATTTTCATGGATCTTAAAACCATATTAAAAAACATCCATAAGAATATATTAATAGGTCCATTTACCTAACCAAATTTTATTATATTGGTACCTACCAAAATCCTAGAGAACAATCATTCAAGTTCTCCGTACAATAAAAAATAGAATCTATAGTCACTAAGCCACATAATAGGATCCAACATTCATGCACCATTTTCATGTTTTCAATGCATCCAACTATGCCTAAGAAACCCAAATGAAGTAATAACTTAGTTGAACCCTCTCAAAGGTCACCCATGAATGTTAAATAGAAGTTATTATATAATTTGGGGTCATACCAAAATACCACTATTCAATCCCACCTAGCCTTAACAATCAAGTCACGAATCATTTCACATGGTCCAACCACCATAGTCAATGAAAAACCATATAGGTCCATAACTCCCATGTTGTCAGACACACTCTAGTACTGTGTCACACAACATAATAACACATGAACCCCTCTTACCTGGTTATTACATTTAAAAAATGTGATACATCTAACAAACATCCCAATAATAGCGTACATGACCACACTAGGAATAAGATCATCATACTTCTCCCTACAGGTACATGTCACAAAACCAACCTTGATCAAAATCCACCCCAAGGGCTCTAGTAGAATAGAATCCATAACATGCAGACCACTAGGGTGACAATACCTATAGTGCATAAGGACCATGCAAAAATACTCATAACAGATTGTCTCCACATATATCCACAAAACCAACCATAAAAACAATTAAACAAATTCACACAGTATAAGGAGTATAACATGTACATCCTAAATGTCTTACAAGATGCATGAGACACCTATTGACTGTAAAATTCATGATTAAAAACCAAATCATAGGCCAATTTCCATTGGTCCATGAGATAGAAATCAATCAAAAATGATCAAATCCAAAACACTTGTGTCTTATCAATGGAAAATTTTATATACAACTATATCATGGAAAAATAAGGACATCAATATCATTTCATGGTATCCTAGACATCCTATCATAATAGGTGTTCATGATTCACCAGAAAATAAACATCACAGGATCCAAAACATTCTTATATTCATGTCCTCGAAACCCCATATAGTGAAATAAAAGGGATGCAGATCCTCTAAAACATTATTTTACTATCTAGTCCAAGGTGCCTATAAAATCAGTGTTCCAATCATTTTTTCAAAAAGATGTTAAGAATTCCCCCTCATATTTTAGAGGCTTCTGACTAATAGTTATGGTATAAGGTGGAACTATGAAGATAATATACCACTATATTATAGTGAATAATAATTTTTTTGTATCAAAACATTATAAACATTAAGGAATACAGAATTAGAACTAAACTAGAACTGAAAATAATTTTAAATAATATAAAATATAGTAATGTCTTGAATAGGAATTCCATATATACAACATAATTTTCCATCTGGGAGGATAACCTTTACAAAATAAAAATATATATACATTATTCCCTAATTCCATATATAATCCATGAAAAATTCTTTGTATCCAATACCCCGTCATGATGTGGAATCCAGATGATCATTCTCTATATGATCATCTTGATCAACTATGAAATCCTAGTCCCTATATCTATCCATTGTGAATATATGGTCATGTTGAAGGAAACAAATAACATTACATGAAAAATGAATCACATGTACAGAGGGTGAGAAAGAAATACTAGTATCCACATCAATCGGGGAACCGATAACCTAATTCCATTTGTAAATCCTCGTACAAAATTTTTATCCTAGTAAAATGAAAACTGAAATAATAAAACAATAAAATCACCATTGATCCTTTGGCCCATGTCCTTGATCAATCATACATTCTTCTGCCCATTCCAGTCTAATGAAAAATATACCATATGGGTTAGAGGATGACATAAAAGATGAATTCGTCCAGGTATCTAATTGGGATTTAGAACACCATGTCTTAAAATTCTGTCCATAATTCACATAGGTCACAATGAAAATTATTGGATCACCAGTATATGAATCCATTTGGGATTCAAAATGCTATGTCTCACCATCCAAATTAAATTTCTAAAAGGTCAAATGTAGAAAAACAAAGAGATTATGTCAAAGTGTCCAACTCATTTTCAAGAAAACCATTTACAACTATCCCATCCATGATATGAAACTATATTTCTATTCAAATGGAGTTAGGATCATTAGTTGGTACTCTAAATATTATAGTGCACCGGGGTGTTCATAACATAACATTAGCCCAACCCAAATGATGGAGATGAGGATAGAATATATATAACAAAAACCTATATATAATATTATGAGTTTATAGAGTATCTATATGAAACATATTCCTTATATTAAACATGGTACCAGGAGCATCAACATGAAACCTAAACTATATATTATACATTTTATTTCTACAGACATTGCAAAATATCACAATGACGTATTGGGAGTTTCATGTCCACCATACCCCATAAAATCAAATAACATTTATGAAACTACATTCCATCAGTCAAACCAATAACAAACTATAGGTACCGAAACAGAATGTCTCATCCAACCATATATCCTGATGTCATGGAACGTCATGTCCAACCAACCCCTCCATGAATGTGGAGCATGTAGTTAGACTTTCAAAACCATAACTATGGGAACTTATATCCACACTCTTGACCCAACAACACTTCTCATTATCCCTAGTTACCACAAAAATAACATATTGATATCACCTGATAAATTAGGTGAATACAGGATTCATCCTCAAAAAATATAGAATCATATAAATTACAAGATGAACACCCATATCAATAATCAATATATTAGACACATTGGTTCAAACATCACTTTGGATGTCAATATAAAACTAAAAATAGTCATTATTCAAAAGATGGACCGCATTCATGGTCTCCCTAATGAATAAAAAAACCTCTAAGATATCTAAACCCATATGTAAAAATAATCATCCTTATTTGGATCCTTGGAACTAGAACTAATGAAAGATTCAATCCCCTTGAAATCTAAATGGGCATAACATTATCAGAGACACCCCACTTTATATCTGTGCTAAGAACCAAACCATAGGAAATCAGTCTACACATAGGGGTCACACATCCAAAAAAAATTTATATATAATGTAATTCCCTTAATGTTCATAATGCATGTAATCCTCTATAGATAAAATAGCCTCATGAAATGTCCATTTCTAGGAAACCCTTGGTCTGAAAATACTTCATGTCCATCACCTTGTTTCACACATCTATCCCACTAAATAAGAAAAATACCATACTAAACCCTGAATAGGTATCCAATGAACTCATACTATTTCATAAAATCATTATTATGAAAATCACCTATGTATCATCACATGTTTGATTCTCAATAAACTAGTGATCTCACTTTCATTGAGTGAAAATCTTTTTTAAAACATCCTGACACCAGATAACCATTATGATGTACATCAAAATGACCCATAGGAATCACCATCAGGTGCTAAATGGAAAAACGTGAAATGAAGTCATTTTGTGTACAATTATAAATCCATGATTCCAAAAATATTAAAACTCAAAAGGAAATAAAAAAGGTAAAAATTCTGTATTTGTGGCGAAGAACACAACATGTGCTATATATGCCGACATAGGTGTGTACTAAAACCATAGATGTCATAAAAAATAAATGTATATTGTGTGTAAAAAATGTACACTGTGAATACCATAAACAAAATAACTTCACTTATTCCTCGCATTTTTTGGTCATGTGCCACTTTTATTCTGTGACTCCTATATGGAATATAAACAACATGGGGTAAAAAATACTAGTTCTAGGTGCCTCCGAAAGGTTTCCTATACCCCATTGGTCACATGGAATCAAGTGAAATTCCATGTATTCTAGAGACTGCTGAGTAGAACAAAGGAACTTGGGTGTAATAGTGGTAAAATTTTACCCACATTGGTAGAGTAACATAGAAGAAACAACAGAATATAGGGGAGGAAGTAGTATTATAATACAATGACTAAAAAATTTTAGTCAAATAAATAAATAATCCACAATAGAACATATATAAATGATGTGTGTCAAATATTTATATGAAAGTAGTCAATCAAGTTATGATGCTTGAAATATAACACTAAAACAAAGTACATCGAAAAAAACTAATATGTAGTAGCATCACAATTCTAAGATTGGTCACATTTTCTCCAGAACCACCACAATTTTGGGCCTAATTTATAAGGGAACTTTCCATTATTTATACTTTCAACAATATAATCAGTTTGGGTCCAAAAGCATTATCTATATAGGGTGTGAGACGAATCTTAGTAGGTGACCACACAAAGGTATTTTACTAACTGTCAGTGAATATATATATATATATATATATATAGCAATAAATATGCAAAATGAAGCAATAAACAAATAAGCACACAAATGTAAACAATCCTACAATTTCTAACTACATTAATTTACATTTATTTACAGTTAAACCAATCATTCACAAGAAGCCATGTATGAATGTTATCATAGCCTAACCACTCTGGTTTGACATAACATTTAATAATAATGTTATAACACCCCTATGGCATGGATCACAAAGTCTAACACCATTGGTCTCATGAATATAAAGACTCTCAAAATAAACACTCACCATCAATTTCTAATTTGGTCTATTGAGTATAAACTACAGACTCTCTACAGAAGCACTCAACATCAATTCCCCATATGGTATTGTAATCGTAAAATATATACCATATGATGGACCACCCAAAAAATATTCCATATATGGTCTCTCAATGTGAAATGTATAATAGTCAATCTAGGGAATCACTCGAAGTCAATTCCCCCAATATCCTAACTACACCAGGTTCTCACTGCCTTGTGTAATACAATCATGCACAAACAATATTCAGAAGCCAGAGTAAATCTCAAATACCTCTTAGCTAAAAAACTATAACTAATATCAAAATCATGTCATTTAATATCAATTCCATCCTAATAGTAATAGGCACGTAAAAAAGGATAGCCTAACAGGCAGTTCTAGTCCCAATGGCCAATATCAAACAAAAATGAAAAAACACATCTATAAACATGGTAATAAATCTAATTCATAATCAATAACCCTAAAATTAAATACCAAACAATAATATGCATTATAAGGGTCATATTCCCAAAACATTGATTACCTTAAACTAGGTAATTCGACACTTTTTCACATATATACCAAATACATCAATGAAAAGGAAAAAACCACCTACCTCGACATAGTGAAAAATATATAGTTGAACCTCATTTTAGGAATCGACCTAGAACATCATAGATCTATTAAAAATTCAATAATTTTAAACCTAAAATAACTCAAAAATGTTGTTGAATCAAGAGGAGACGATCTAGAATATGTAATAAGTCCCTGATGCAATTCGGACCCAATCGATGGTGTTTGATTTGGAGAATAGACGTATGATCTGTGCATCAGAGAAGATTTGTAGATTTTCGTCGTTCCAGGATGAGATTTAGATCGGAGAAGGAGTTTTTGGAAATTAGACACAACCCCCATATGATTTAACAAATAATAGAAAATTTACATGGCATGATATTTAAATGAACATGTTGTGTACATTCCTCCACTAGCCCCTACAGTATGTGGTCTCTAGGTCATCTCAAACAGCCATTTACCGGCACTTACACGTTCAATACACAGTTACCCGTGGTAACCAGGTGCACGACATGTAATACATAAATTTACAAAATTCACCTTCTTCTAAAAAAATACATAAAAACAAGATCTATACTTGAAATGAAGACTGAGGTTCATACAAACTATACCTTTAATGAAAATTTCCCATGAATTTCCTTATCAAGGAGGCATGGAATAAGAATCCTTGAATAAATCTAGCCACTATTATTAGACATTAACCTCCCTCTCCCATGCCTCATCCTTAACTCACTCATCCTACCACATCACTCATAACAGAGGAATAGACTGGCCAGAGAGAACCTTCTCACTTCGATAAATAATTTAGATAGGATGCTCCAAAAAAATGCAACTACCTCTATCTCAACCTCCTTGTGTTAAAAAACATGATAAATGGATGAGTAGTAATTTCCTAGCTGAGAAGTGTGGAAGATTTGGTGCATATCCCGATACCTTTTTGGTAACTACAAACGATATGCAACCATACCTACTTTCTATAAAACTTCAAATGACCCAACGTATCTCAGTGATATCTTACTATGTCTCATAATCCTCCTGTGTCCCTACCTCAGATTGAAATGCATGAAAGCCTTATCTTCATCCTTGAAATCTAGAGGATTTCTCCTTCTACCAACCTATAACTTCTGTCAGGACTATGCAGTAGCTATCCTCCTCCGAATCAACTCCACTCTCTCTGTGGTCTCCTGGACAAGATGAGGTCCTAGTATAGATACTTATTGTACTTATAGACAACATAGGGGTGATTGTTATGGCCTACCATTTAATTTATCATAAGTTGATAACATAATAGTTTCACAAAAACTATTTTTGTAGGGATAATCCAAAAAAAATTATGGGCTTCTCCCAAGAACCTATAAAATATCGGATGCATGCCTAAATCATGTCCTTTCTCTCCTAAATCGAATGCTTAGACTAGCCATCTATATGGGGATTGTAAGCTGTGTTCAGTAATACCTTTGTAATGAAATCCCTATATGTTCTATTCTATACCCAAGAAGTAAAATGGCCCCTCATGTCTGAAACAATGGAGTGCAAAACCCCATGTAAATGTACACCATCTTGGATGTACAACCTTCTCAACTCATCGAAAATGAAGGTCTCCTTGATCAGTAAGAATTGTAAATATTTAGTGTGTCTATTAATGAAAACCCAAACCACATCATTACCATGTGGAAACCTTGGTAAACCTATCACTTTGTTCATTGTTACATCATTCAACTTCCACTAAAGAATGGTTAACTGCTATTCAAGTCATGTTGGTCGCTGATTCTCTTCCTTTAGTTGCTAACAAGTGGAATATCTCCTGAAAAAACATGTAACATTTGTTTTCATACATGGAAACAAATACTGAAGGTGTAGATATTGTTTCATCTTGGTGAAAACAGGATGAACTACCAAAACAGAATAATGTAAATCTGGTATCAGGTCTTCTCGTATGTCTACTTACACCCATTCACCCCCATGAAAATGCAAGATCTCATCCTCGAATACTGTCCATCCAGGAATAGGTAACTCTCCTAACACACTATCCCACAGAACTGGGCCCTCAGCATCTGATATCTTCCTCAATATCACTTGATCCAGTAGAGTAGAGTTAGTAACTTCTGAAAAAAGAAAAGTCTGACCCTGTCTGTTATGAACTACCAATTACATATCAGTGAATAAAAAAAATAATCTACCACTCACTACTGGCCTCTTGATCTTCCTGTATCTGAGTCTTCAATCTCATCGCAATAGCCATAGAATTTCTTTCCCAGTCGTGTCTGATAGTTCCATGTCAATGGACTAATGGTACTCAAACCACCTTAATTCTCTCAAATTCTGATCGTGCTGAGTGAAGATATACATTAGACTTTTCTGGTCAGTTAAAACCCCAAATTGTCTCCCAAAATATAATGTCACCAATAGCAAAAATCCTGAACCACTAAAGAAAACTCATGATTTTCGGGTTGGGTAATTCATATCATGTGTCCTTAACTGCTGAGACCTGTATGAAATGAAACCTTCCCCTTGAATAATCAATACTCCCAGTCTGATTCCGGATGCATGAAAGTAAATAGTAGAACTCTTTCCTGGTTATAGAAAAAATATTTATGGTGCGGAAGTCAATATAACATTCACCTCTTAAAAGGATCAATCATAAGAATCAGTCCACCAGTAGTTTACACCCTTCTTAGTTAGGCCTATCAGTGGTTCTATAAAAAGTGAAAAGGGATGAATGAAACGTCTCTTCTAATTGGCTATCTGGAGAAATCTACACACCTCAAAGATGTACATTGTATTCTCCTAGTAAACTACAACTCTCACTTCTTCTGTGTCTACGGATCCTTTTCTATCTGAGATAAAATAACCTTTGAAATGAATCGCATCCATCAAAAAGTTGCATTTTGAGTGATTAGCTTATAATTGATGCTCTCTCAGTGTACTCCAAATGATCTCAAGATGGGTAGAATGGTCGTGTCGTGTGTGAGAGTAAAAAAAGATATTTTACAAAAAAACTACTTTTAGGGAGCACATGTATGGATGAAGCACTCGGTTCATTAGTTCCATAAAAAATGTAGGCATGTTTGTGAGACCAAACGGCTTAACCACATACTCATAGATAACATACCTACTATGAATGAATGTAAGAGTTATATAACATGGTATAACACAAAACTAATGATAACCAGATATCAATTCAATATTCAAGAACACTCAGGATACTCAAAGATGATCAAAGTGATCATCAATCCTCAGCAACAGAAATAGGTTCATGACCATAAACTGGTTCAACATTCGATAATACACACAATGTCTAATGTTACCGTCCTCCTCATTCACAAATAGGACAAGAAGGTCATAGGAAGATGTAATGGGTCGGATGAAACCATTTTCCTGCAACTCCTCCAACTACTTCATGAGCTCTTATAACGTCAGTGTAGCCATCCTATAAGGAGGAAAGGACACTAGTTCCGCTCCTAGCACAATATCAATAGAAAAGTATACCTCTCGCCCTAGAAGAAAACCTGAAAATTTAGCTCAAAAGAATTCTATGAAATGATCGACCACTAGAGGAATTTTCATCTAGGAGGCCCCCTAGTAATCCTATTACAAACTAGCAATCTGGGATGTAACTCCTCCAAACCTGTGATATGTGGGTCCTACTCTACTCGCATGGAAAACAAATTCACCCTTATATAAAAAACCACCATATGGTGACGTGAAACTCACCCTACTGCGATAGCTATCGACAACATAATAGAAGGGGACCAACTATTAAATTTATACAATAAAGTCGTATCCTATCATCTCTAGGTCATAAAGGTCCCATAATAAATGAATCTCACCAATCATAAGTAGCCACTCATTACACTGATGTACACTTTCCGTTCAATTTCCCAGCCGACTGTCTGTTGTCATAACATCATAAAAAGTGAAGATATAGATCCACATGCTCTTCAAAACAAAAATATATATTAAACTATGGGAATCCATAGTATCAAAAATTAAAGGTGCTAAAATTGATTCAAATAGAATTGTAACACGAATTGTAGAGGGTATGGGATCCTACTCTTGATTGGAATGCACCACTACAAAAGTCTCACCTATAGAAGAACCATGTGACCCTACCTGAATACCCTATGTTGATCCACCTTTCTATCATTAGAAACATGTAGTATGATACCCACAACCACATAAACCTCATCGGCTAGAACGACTAGACGATCTTGAGTTCTTGGATTGTGGATAAATTGGTGGTCTTGCTCTTGGATATGTTGTGATAGAAGAACCCATATCACCAAATGTTATTGAGAAAAATGATAGAAACACTAAAGATGGACAACATTTCCACAAGATCGACACTCAACTAGATCACTCGGGAAATGTGGCCTCTTATTCTTACTCTTACCTAACTTTTAACATACAACATGGCTACCTGAAGGAGTATCTCACCTACTCATATCTCTGTGCGTAGACTCCCTGAGGTGCTTCGTGCTTTTAGTAAGAAGGGAACCAACTTATGAAGCTGAACCGCCCTGGCCTTCAGCAATATAATCCCTTAGGTTTCACTCAGTGATCAACACCTGGTTTACTATATAAGATATGGAAGTCAACCTGGTGATGTTCTCCTAAGATCGGATGTTGTGTTAGATTCCATCCTTAATCATTCAAACTAGAAAAAACTAAACACCCCCAGAAATGGTGTGAATCACTTCAGCTCTATGAAGTGATAAGAATACTCTATGATTGAGAGTGTACCCTACTCCAAACTCATGAACTCTCAGGCTCGATTGACCCTTAAGGTCCTTGGGTGGAATTAGTCAATGAAGATACACTAAAACTCATTCCAATCCATAACCTGATAGTGTCCCACCTGTGATATCAAATCTCACCATATCTTTGTGGAATCCTGAATCATATATGTAGTGAGCTTCACCCTCCTCCTTGGAGGAGTCTCTATATTCTCAAAGATTGAAAACATGGATTCTAACCATGAATATTCATCCAGAGGTCCTTCATCGCCTAAGAATGTTGGTGGATGTGGGTGTTTAAAAACCCACATCAACTCTTCCATAGATGGGACAGGATGGGGTGCTCCCTAGATTGTCTGCATAAACCTCATGAATACTTCCCAGAATTATGCATCGACACCTGTATTTGGAATGATAGATGGTTCCCTGCTAGGCATGGATGGATGATCTACCGGTAGTCTCTAATTTTCCATGTCTGGTTATGTTCACTGCCATGTATCGAACGTAAAATCAGAGTATGGCTTGATGGGTTTACTCTGAAAGGACAATCACATACATTAGTCCAACATTATCAAAGACTGCAACATCGAAGTGCTATAAATTAACTAGATAATGAAATCATTTTTTAACATAGAAACAAGATGAGTATAACCCCTACATGGTGTGTCACCATAGTCTTTTAAATGTGGCGTGTAACTCTTCACAAACTGATCAGGGAACACCCATAAAATTGACATATTTTCAATAAGAAACAGTGTTTACTTGAATGTTATTCCCTTCCTGAGATCCACTATATGTATAAACCACATTTCTCTCATAGAGAAAACTATACGGTGTGTTCACCCTAAATAACCCATGTACAACTTAAGATTCAACTAGCCATGTAATTAATCACACGGTCAAAGACACAGTTGACTCTACATGGAGTGCTTGTTCCAGAAATGATGTCTACTAGATAAATTTCACCAAAAAGTGTAATTAGTTACATGGTTGGGTATATGGTCTCTATAACAATACATGTACTTCTAGTACATGTCTTGTTCCACTAAATATTTCATGAATCTGTGTTTTTCTCACCCTGTCATTCAAACAGTCAAATACTATTGGGAGTGTAAACAATGTACATGACATGTACTTATTAAAATTTGATCATTCCCAAACAAAAGGATACACGAAATGTATTCATCACAACACACCATGTATTCTGGGTTTTTCTGTACATTATGCCTTAGAAACTATTGTTGGTCCCCATAAAAATACTGAATCAAACATTAATATTTAAAATTCTAATCTGTGGGGACCCATAATCGCAATGAATAAGATATTAGCATTATATTCATGTAACATACATGTATAATAGTGCAATGATCCACCAAATTCCGATCCATGAGGTCCAACAACACCTCAGGGACCAAATATTGGTGGTCATTCAAACAAAACATTTCAAAATTGAATACTCTATAAAATAGCATGTATTCTATCAAAGAATATATCATTATATCATGCATATCTAGCACAACATCTATCTAAAAATCATGCAATCGGTAATTCACCTTAAATGGCATGATAAGAACGCATGACATGTGATCTATATAAAGTGATTATATAATGTATGAGATGAAATACAGTCATCTCATCACTTGGTAATTAAAATAGAACCCAAATAATATCAACGATAGTAGCACTAAACATGTGAATCATCCAATGGTGAAATAAAATCATCTCTAAAAATTTAAATACTAGTAAAATTTCAATAAACAAGGTAAATTGGATTTTCCCTATACACAATTAAGCTACTCCCAAGTATATCTTATTACCATGTACCTATTCCATCTTATCTTTATATATTGGAACCAAATAGTACGTCCAGAAGAAAATAACCTCCTCTGATACAACATTGAAACTTACCGGTACTGGGTACCACCCAATGGTGCCCCATACCTGTTTGGTCGGATGTCCTCAAACACATTTCCATGAACACTAGAGGCTGATGACTAGTAGTAAGGGCCATGGATGTGATGGTGTGGAAACTCATCCCACATTGGATGAGTAACTCAGAGGAAATAACGAAATATTTTGGTGGAAGTAGTAATACAAAACAATGAGTAAACATCGGATGAACGAATGTTAATAAAAAAATCAAGAACATATTTAAATGATACATGTCAAATATGTCTAAAAAATCAGTCAAAAAATTCAGGATTATATTAATACGCACTTAACCAATGTACAAATAAAACAACAAAAATGTAGTAGCATTGGAATCCACAACTTGGTCTCGTGCTCTCTAGATCCACAACAATCATGTACCTGTAGTAGATTGAAAATTTACCTTATCAATACCTAAAAAAATATAATCTAGTTGGGCCCAAAATAATTACCCAACAAGGAGTGTGATGAATCGTAGTAGAAAACCACCCAATGATCTGTATCTAAATATAAGTAAATATATAAATAAATATATGTTAGACAATATTAAAAATGATGGAATACACAACGGAGTACTCAAAAGTAAAAAATCATATAGTTTCAAACTACATTCATTTACAATTAATTATAATTCTTCCAATAATTCAAAAGCAACCCTCTGGGAATGATCTAACAACCTACCAATTCTAGTTAAACATAACAGTTAACAATAAATTTATAAATAACCCATGGGGTAGATCCCATAGTCTATCACCTTTGGAGTTATTCAATAATATAATCTCTGAGGAACCACTCACCGGTAATTCCCCATGGGTTATTTTAACAGTATACTACTGACTCTTTGAGGAAGAACTCATCATTAATTACCTTTGTGGTCTTGTAATGCTAAACTATAAACACTCAAAGTGAGACCTCAATGTCAATCCCCCTATGGTATTTCAATATGAATAGAACAATATACACTCTAGGGAAGCCCTCAATTTCAATTAACCCTATGGTCTCACTACACCAAGTTCTCACAGCCCTGTGTTATACAATCATGCATATACGATACTGATCAGCCAAAGTAAATATCAAATTCAACTTGTAGAAAAAATTAAAATGCATATCAAAATATTTTCATATAATATATACTCCATCCTAGAATTATTAGGCCTGTAACACAAGTACAACCTAACATGCAATTCTAGTAATAACATCCAATGTCAAAAAAATAAGGGATAACACATCCATAGGAAAGGTAATAAACCTAATTCATAATCAACATCCCTTACACTAGAATCAAAAAAATATTAGGCATTATAAGGGTTTGAATTAAAAAACACGCAATACCCTAAAGTAGGGTATTCATCATTTTTTGTATATCTATAAACAAAAGACATCAACGAAAAGGAAAAAACCCCTACCCTGAAATAGTATGATCGATAAAGTAGAACCCCAGCCTTTAAATCAACCAAGAACATCATAGATCTACAAAAACATCAAAAAAAATTCAACTTAAAATTACTCACAAAAGTGGATAAATCAAGGGGAGAGGATCTATAAGATGTAAGAACTCACCAAGGTAATTCCAATGCAATTGACGGTGTTAGATTCAGAGAATGGATGTTCGATCGGGGGCTCAGAGAAGATTTGGATATTTCTGTTGCTCTTGGATGAGACGAGGCTAGAAGAAGTTTTTTTATGATATTAGATGTGACCCAGGTCCAATATATCATATAAAATAAAATGTACATACCATGTTCATTATATGTAAATGTTGTGTACATGCCTCCACTGGTCTTCGCAATAGGCGATCTCTCAGTCACATCATAGGACAATGATCCAGCTGTTACATGGCTAATACATGGCCTTGACTCCTTAAATTTCTAAAAACTCTCCACTTATTAAAAAAACATTATATCAAGATACATTCCTAAAATAATGATTTGGTTTCATAAATAGTGTATGAAAATCTACCCTACATGGTCATGCCCCAACTAAATTGGTCATCTCTCTATGAATTTTTCAAAAAAATAATAGAAACTACAAGGTGTATCCTCAGGACTACACATCATGTAGACGTATTCATCCATTCTTCGCCATATCAAAGGTGGATACAATGTTTTTTACCATAGAAATATGTATTTCGGTCAAAGTTTTACAAACTGGTATACCCTTATAACCTCTTGAAACAAAATTTCCCTAAGATAAACTAATGATCGAACCATGTTGGGTCCTTAGTAGGAAATATTTGTTTATAAAACATGAAAAAAACTAAAATATATAGAAAATTGGATAAAACTCAATACATATATACCTCATTGTGAAAATAACAAATCCATTATTCCAAATAAACTCCAGGAATCCACTACACCTCAATATGGTCCCAGACTATATCATGGATGATGTAATGTGTTATCTCCTTACCATACACTTTCATTTTTTAATAAAACATAATGGGAATCCCCTACCACATTCCTGGCATGCATTTGAATCCCCAAATTAATGTGCAGGGGGTATTCTAAATATATGAATAATAAAATAAAAACCCTTTTAACACAAGTACCGAGTATCAAAAAATACACCAAAATTAAAACTCACCTAGGATGAACCCCCCACTATCATCTCAACCACAGAGGTAGAATCAAAATGAAGAGATACTATAAAAATACATTGACACCTGAAGGAAGACAAATAATAAAATATTTATTTAATTAAAATTTTAATGTTTCATGAAAACTTGAATATCTTTGAATTCGATCAAACTTCTATGCTAGGGTAAATTCCATATTATGGAAAAAATAGGGTGGTTAAAAATTTTTAAAAGCTCATATTATTGTCAGAATAACCACTTTACCCCTAATATTCCTTAGATAAAAAAATAATTTTTTTTATTCAAATTTGAAAATATCAAAGATCTATGGATTGTACAATGATTTTTTGACCATTTATTCTTGCCAAATTTTCATTCTCATTTCTTACAGTACAATTGACATGGCCAAGAATAATATTAGAACAATTTTTTCCATAATATATTTTATAGACTCACTTTAATAAAGGTGAATTATTTGAATGTGAATCCATTATTTCAATATGTATTTTAATCATATAAAAAAATTATTTGTCAAACTACCATAAAATCAATTTTTGCACACCCCATAATTTGCACCATCAATGTAGATATTTGATGGCCGAGGGATAACCCTATTTAAAAAATCATCATTATTTTTCATTTTGGATTTATTATATTATAAAATCAATTTATATCATCCTTGTATTGATTATATAAAATATTCCTTTGTTCACAACATTAAGATTATTTTCAAGACTTTTCATTAATATTTTTAATGAAATGTATATTAAATATAACATAAGAAACACATATTATTTTTTGGGGTGACTTCATTTTCAACAATATTCATAGGATTTATTTTTGGAATTATTCATTTGTTTCACCCAAATAAGACATATAATTTTTCCATTTCATCATCTAATGCATTTGAAATTTTTAAATTTATTTTTATAGTACACGATTAGATGTTTTGAATAAACAATATTGATTTTTTGATCCAATTTTTTTTATATTATGATATAAATTTATTAATTATTAATTATTTTATTCATATATACTTTCAAAATATTCTATAATTTTTTTAAATTTACTCATCATTATTTTTTATCTTTGTCCCACTAAAACAAGGCCATATAAAATTTGAAAACATTAAAATAATTTTTGGTAAAATAATGTTCATGTTCATATATCTTTTACCGTGGTCCAGATAGATTTTTATGATTTATATTTTCAAATATATGGAACATTATTATAGATATTAATATATATAATTATAACCATACCTTTTCTAATCCACAACTAATAAAAAAGTGGGATATAAATAATTTTATATATTCAATAATATTTTTATATTATAAATATAAACTTTTACTATCCATACAAACTAAATTAGTAAATAGAAACATATTTATGAGAAGTGTGAACCACTTCCAAGACCTTGTAGTAGATATTGCTTCCAAATATATCATGATATTATTTCAAATAAAATGAGTCATATTTCGTGGAGTAAATTTATAAATAACATTTTTAACATCATATAATATATTATTATTTCAGGATGAAATTGTTTTATTACAGATTTATTAATTTAACATCTTTTTCAGGAAATCGTATAGAAATATAATTAATTTTTTTCTTATAATAAAATAATTACATAATTAATTTAAATTATAGAATATTAAATGACTTCAGCATTTATATAACATGACTCTATATGAAATTTTTTTGGTCAGTTTACTAATGGATATTTCATTTTCAATTAACCAACATTATTACTCATAAGTGTTTTGTGTAATTTAAATATTTCATGGTTCACCTCTAGATTTTTTATCATTCACGAACATTTAGTATATTTAAATTTTCAATTATTCTCTAAATTGAAATAAAGCATTTCAATGTAACATGTAGCAACCCCACACTTCACAAAAAATTTATAGTTAAATTAATATTATTTTGTAGATAGCTTTTGCAGATGAATCACATGATTTAAACAAAACATAGTTTAGTATTTCATTGTTAGAATAATTGAATATTAATTTCAAACAATTTATAAATATTCTTTGAAAAGATAAAATTAATTTTTGATAAATTAATATCAAAACTATATTTTGGAAATTTATTGTAGTTTTTCTAAAAGTCGTGGATTTATTAATGAATAATGAAAATTTTGAATTTTATCTGATAAATTTTTTTTCATTTAAATAATTTATAATATTAAGTTATAATTAGAATTAATTTAAATGAGAAATTATTTCAGTTATATATAAATTAATCCAATTAATTAAATTTAAATAATTTTCATAATTAATTTTAAAAAAATAACTATTATAAACATTTGAACATTCTCTCTTAAAAATTACAAATTATCATCGCCTCTAATGTATTAATTTAAAATTAAAATTACCACTTCAATTATTAGACATTTAATTATTGGATTAAATATTTTGAAGTAAAATTATTTATAATTTTGAATATGTTTGGGTTATTTTTTTAAATAAAATATAACGTACTAATAATTAATTACCGTGACTAATGTAAAAATATTTTTCTAGGGGATAAACTAAAGAGATAATGGTAAACATGACATATAAACATTTAAAAAAACTATTATATGGACATATATACACCCTTACACATCTAAGGATCAATAATGGGCCATTTTAAACTGTTTTGACATATAATAAATGTGGGATCAATCAATTATTTTCAAAAAATACAATGTATGGGCTCTCCCCCAAAAATAAATGGAGATCCCTATACACCGTTATTCAAACCATAAAACTTCATTTTTTCTGGAAATAAATTCCAAAATCACATAGATACATCCTTAATCTCATCCTAGAATTATTATTATACAAATAAATCCATCCTATGAATGATTTAGTGTAAATCTAATGATGATATGTAAATAAAATTTAATGTTCTTCAATGGGTGTCATTATATAATTTATTTCTACACCTACTTCAATTATTATTAAAACATATTTATTTATTAACATAAGAATATTAAAAATAATAAGATGTTTTCTTAATATGGGAGTTTCATATGAAAATCCATACTAAAATAAAATGGGTTACAAAATTATCATATGTCAGTAAGGCGGTATACTGCATCCTACTCAGATGTAATTCATTCCTCCATAAAAACAATTTATGATTTGGAATGACGATGTATAATATATATATATGTATATATATATATATTATTTGAAACATATTTAATCTTATAAAGTCATTATATCAAATATATATTTTTACATTCATTTACATAGGAGATACGATAATGTTGCTCATATTTATGGCAGACTAGCACCTCGCGAAGCAATGTGATTTTTCTTTTACTAACGTTACATAAGGAAGGTGATAAATGTAAATTTAATTATTATATGGGACATAAAATTCATAATTAGTATATTATTTAAGTATTTATAAATATTCGATTGTACCATATATCAATTTCTCTTTCTATTTTTCACTCACTTAAAGATGATAACATCGATTGTGTTTGTGTGGACTACCGCTTTCATGAAGATATGTGACTCTCCATGTATTAAATTTTTTTATTGATGATATATATAAGTATATAATACATTATATATTACATTATGATAATAATTTACTGGTAAATTATCACATGCCTTCTTTATATAATATCAATTTAAAAATGGAAATGATACTCGTGCCAATGTACAACCAACCATATCTATGATCATAACACACTTAATTTTTATTAACCATCATTAATGATTGGTTGAAAAAGTTAAATTGATTAATAATAATATTATTCTGTAATTATTATAATTCTATTGATTATAAAACTATATATTATTTCAATGAACTAGATCTTCCTTAACAAAACACACATGAGAAAACAAGGCATTTATCTACCAAAACATTGTAAATGACATAATGTTATAAAAGAAATAATAATATATAATAAAAGGATAAAATATGATATTAAAAATATTAACATTGTTTTATTTTAGGTTAATAACATGTTTTGAAATACTATACAGGATTTTTACTCACCTTCAACTTAATTTATTGTTGAGGAAAGAGACTTCATATGAAATTTCTTTCCACTGTGACTTAATGGATATTATAGACCAATTCTCTTTTATGTGGTGCATATTATTCTTTATTGATATGTAATATATAATGATTCAATAATAATTCAGGTTAATTTATGTTTTAGGCTGAATTATTTCATCCATTATTTCCTGAATTAAAAAACACCACAAGTTAAAATTTGTCAAACTATATCAATTATTTTATGATTGATTACATTCTATTGAAACGGACATATTTCTCTTATAATTCATCAATAGAAAATGAATATCTCTTAAATATACATATTTATTAATGGGTCCACTCTTATTATCAGTTCATGGAAGGATGAATCTAGTGAACCTCACATATTAAGAGTTGGATGGCTGAACCCCACCAACCTTGCTGGGGGATGGGGTGCAGCACGGGAGAACTGCTGTTCTGAGACGGCTTATCCGTGACATGTTCTATCAAAGGGGAATGTGCCTTTTGGTGTTGAGGAATCCTTCTAGATGGACCTTGGTGGTGGGAGTGGAGTCCCGGGGTGTGGATATGATTATTTTAAAATATGTAGTACATTTTAACAAACAATGATTACTTTTATAGTTATTTAATTAACTAGGGAAAAATTTATAAATTCTTATCCTTTACTAAATATAGATACTTGATGATAATAAATATTTATTCATGAATTAAATATATTATTTGATATATGAGGGATTTGTTTTATTTTTGGATATGGGTGGTGAATTGTTTTATATATTCCTATCTTGAATCAGTTAGTGTTATGATAAAAACTAGGTGTCCAAACAAAAGGGGCGTTTTACTATAGTTTAAACTATATTGTTAAAGATAATGGTGTTAGAGGTATAATGTTCGTGAGACACGATATTGAATAATTACTATCTAACTCTTTTAATAGTTTTGTTAATATTAACCAATATATTTTCAATATGATAGTATTACTAGATGAATATTATGTTTATTTTATTGAATAAATTGAATTTGATTCTTTAACATCCTGACCCAGGATCCACTAAATGGTTCCACTATATTTAGGGTCACATAATAAAAAAATAACATCCCCATATGAAAAGGTAATCAAACTATAAATGATGGTCTTGTGTGTGTCTGTGGGGGGGGGGGGGCTATTTCCTCTTGTTTAAGTGTAGAATAATGAAAATAACTGTATCAATTATGTATTTGAATAATAAAATAACATAATAATATAAATCAGAATAAAATAAAACATAAATTAATAATTAATATCCAAATAATTCATATAAAATATGATGATCATGTCATGTATCTATTAAAAATTGAAAGAAAAACATGGAAATAGGAATATCAGTAAAATACTAGTATCAGTATATAAAAAGGTTAAAAAGAAGAATCTTTTTCTAGCATCATGATCCTAGATTGGTCTTATGTTCCCATGATCCATAAAAATAATTATTCGTGCATTATACAATTTGTTTTTTCATTAATCCCTAACATCGTCCATGATTTCCATTTGGGTACCAGATGATGACCTGAATAGGGTGTGATAAAATGCTAATTAGGACACTACTAATGGTGTTTATCAAATATCCTATCAGTGTAATATAAATAAAATAAATATGTAATATATCCATTGAATGATAAAAAATAAATTAATTTTTATTCCAATTCATCAAAATTCATCTCCCCATAAACAATAGTAATGGATCCAAAAAAACAGAATCTATGATGTATAAAAAACCATGTGTGATACTGTCCAGTATAACATATGTAAATTGATACCTGTACTAGGGCTGTCTTTAATCATGGAAAACTATATAGAATTTTTTTAATATCTATTCATTTGAAAAAAAATCCATATCATCCTTTTCCATTTCATTACGGTCAGACAACTAATGTCTGAATCAATGGTATAAAAGACCAAGGGATCCTCATCTCATCCTCGGAACTTCTAAATGGATACTCAATAAAGACATGGGAGAGTCCAAGGATCTTGTAAATAGATAATTTCAACCTCGATACCAAGATTGATAAATTCATGTGGCAGAAAGGCTCTTATAATCCAAAAAAGTAGGATCCAAGGAATAATTTTGTACAAGGAATCCACTACAGCAAAAGTGATCTGTGGAGTATAAAATTCAAGGGAATCTAAGAGAATCATGAAACCTGGAGATATTACAAGGTACCCACTATAATTTTCAATTCATCAATCATAATTTTTCATAACTAATGAGTTCATACAACCGTTTCATAAATTTTAAAAATTAATAAGTAATAATTATTACTATATTACATAACAATAAAAGGAGGAAACAAAATTATCCTATTAATTCAATTCAGTTTTTTCAACTAATTTATAAATTAAAATTTTAAACATGTTATTTATACCATTGAATAATCTATTATATTTTCATTAGGAAACCATTTGAAATTGGTGATCTCACACACACCCATCAGGGTGGTAAAACCTAAGTCAAATATAAGGGTACACCTCATTGATGGCCTAGGTTGGAGATAACAAAATCCAATGATAAAAAAGATTCTAGGTAATACCATAATGGGTTATAAACAATAATATGAAGAAATTAATTTATATTTATTGGATACAGTGGAATATCTAGCAATGGACAATAGTTTGAAAAGTTTTAAAACAATTAAATAGCAAGGTAAAGAAATAGAATACAAATGTATGTATGAAGTAGAAAAATTGTACATTATAATATCCTAACTTGATACCGATTTGATGAAGAAACATAAATAGTCCAACACTATGAAAATAGGGAATATGATCTGACACCCATGTAGTAAAAAAGTACACAAAGTAAATGAAAAAATTATTCATTGGAATATAGTACAGACCAATACGAATCAAATGAGATGATTAGTACATTAATCTGACATTGGATAATAAAGATTCCTTAATCCCTAGCTTAGGATTGATGGAGGTTCATGGGTGAAAAAAACCTATGTTTGATGGAAAAAATGAAAAAATATTGTTTTCTAAAATAGAAGGATGTAATAGAGAAACTGTAAATACACCCAACACATCTGGTGGTATGGATTGACCGCATGGTTAGACAAACTGTGCGCCAACTGTGCTCTATTCACATTTTTATGGGAGACCACACAAGGTTCATGCTCATTCTTTAGAAAACCCTGCACAAACAATGATTGACACCTTTGATAAAAGATTCAAGATTCCAAATAGGCTTGACACCATGTTTCATGGTTTACTCAAATAATTCAACCTCTTATTACAATTTTCCTAGCCACGAATAGTTATAACTAATAGTGACGTATGGGAAATATGGTTTTTGCAGAAAATGTGGCCCATTTTCATTTGTAAAACTTATACTTCATGCTCTAAATAATCCTCAAACACCTCCTATACTACCATGATATCAAGAATCTATCAATTTATGTCAAATAAAAAGAGTTAAACTGAAAAAAAGAACTATCCATCATAGGAAAACCTTGGACAATAAAATTATCCTCCATAATTAAATTTTTACTAAAATTTTCTATCTAATGGTTATAATGATTAACCTAAGAATAAATTTAACCACTGAGTACATATTTATGCATCCCACTCCTAAGTATTTTCCAATCAATGGTCTTTCTACCATATCACTAATGTTAGAGAAACTGACTAGATATAGAGAATAATAATTCTCATGTTAGTTGAAAAAATAAAATTATGCTCATTGGATTCAACTACCTATAACTAAATATTATCTGACTACATTGTGTGAGATTGTTCTGAGTGATAACTATGTTACTAGGATATGTGGAAGATGGTGTGCATGGCCATATTCATCAGGGGAAAATAAAAAATTTAGGTTTCTTTTCCCGCCCAAATCATAATCATGAATGGATCAAAATATCATAATGAATTATTACCCGATCCCATAATCAATCTATTTCCCTACATTCAATGGATACACAGAAAGACCTGATCCCCATCCTAAAACATTAGTGATCTTGTATGGTAATCATTATTATATTTCAGTCCTTACTATGCGTTATCCATCCGTTTTCATGTCAATAATTCTTAATAAAAAGTATCATGCATGAGGCAAGATTTGAGAAGTACTGGCAACCCTACCACCAACCATTACGGGATTGATCAACATGGCTATAGCACCCCAAAATTATAAAAGAATAAACCTTTATTTGATAGAATATATAGGACACAAAACCGTGAATATAAGAAAATATAATGTTTTGGGACATTAAAATATATATTATATTTTAAATTAATTCAGTGTATCAGATATCTTAAAATGTACAAAAGACTATGTTAGTATGAATTACATTCAACAATGTCTTTCTTTGATAGATTACATTACATAGAAGACTGAGTTTTACTGAGTACTGATAATATTTTTATTTTAAATAAAAATTATATCATATACAGTATATTGAAGTTTATAAATAGGATTAAATTATGTATGAATATATTTTTTTAGATTTCTTTGTTACAAATTATATTTAAATGAATATAAAAACCAATTTAATATAAATGAATTTTTTTAAATCTATTTTAATGTTCCAAAAAGTCTTTTATATCAATAAATTAAATTCATTATTTTTATTCAATGATATTAAAATAAATTTTACGTCATATATATATTTAATAACTTATTTACATTCCTAAAAATGTTTTATATTCATTATATGAGGAAAAAATAAAATTTTACTAATAAAAGATATATTTTTCTAAATGTTGTTTTTCCACATTTTGATGAATAACATATTTTAAAAATAAATTTTAAATATTATATAAAATATAATTCAAAAAATATATTTCATTTTATTTAATTTTAATCTAAATATTTTTGTTGGAATATTTTTTGGTATTTTTTTATTATAAGATTCATTTATTGATGAATAGTCGAAGATAAAAAATATAATTGAAAACAGTCTTTTAATGTAAATAATTTATAGTATTAAATTATTTTAAAAATATTAAAGGAAAAATAAGATTTATTATAAGAATATTTATCCCATTTATTTAATTATAACCATTCTATAATTGAATTAAGATACCATTACATTTCAATCTTTTGAACATTTTCACTTTTAAAACATTCTTTCTCATTTTCTCTCTGGGATTAATTTTAAAATATTTTCTCCCAATTTTTTGATTATAAATTGCTATATTTTATTTAATTTTTGGAATCCAAATAATTTATAATTTCAAGAATGTTAAAATTAGTTATTATAAAAAATATTACTATAATAAATAAAAATTAATTTCAATGATTAAGGGAAAATTAGTTTTCTTAGTGGATAAAAATTAATATTAAGGGGCTAAATGGTATATAAAAATATCCATAACCCATTTATAGACATATTTCTTCTATATAACTAATTTTATGTAAAATGGTTCATTATAAAAGTCTCGTTATATAAGGTAAAACTACTGATACTATTTACCGTTTTGTATTTACAAGAATACATCTCATCATCCACTATAATATAGAACTCGGTAGGGTGCTGAAAAATCGGCAAAATTGATTGTAACTAAATCCCCCAAAGGATTGGGGAAAGGAATGGAGAAAGATCAAAGAAGGGACACAAACATGACCAGTCCGTGAACCGATCCCATGGAAAGGCAATGTGGCCAGGCCCCACGAAGCACATTCCCCACGAACCATTATTGTTCGCGAAATAGAGGTGGAGAGCCTCCGCGGTTGTGAGGCAGGATGGGTGCCAGTCCGGTTCACCATCATGAACCGCCCCAATCGCGGACCGCGTCGACCTGTTCAAGCCGCACCCGCTGTCATTTGTGGGATAGAGGTGGAACCCTCCGTAGCCACGGAGCACTCCCTGATTTCGATTCGCAGAGGGGGGGGGGTGAAGCGTTCAATACCCATCGTGAATCGCGGATTGGCCAAGTCGGCTGTAAACCGGGTATTTGGTTATGGGCCTCCGCAAACGGTGTCGCGTGGCCATAAATAAATCCCTTAACGCACTCTATAAAAGGAGATGAAGGGGGAAAGAAAACGAGGTCAGAGAATTGGAATTGGATTCTAAGGGAATGGAGATTCGGAAGGAGATCGATTGAAGGAAGGCTACTGATTTCGAAAACAGTGAAATTCCCATCCGCGAACCACAACAGATATATGAATTAACAAGAAATTGGAAAATGCATAATAAATTGGTGAAACGCGAACCTAAAATAACAAAAACCAGGATAACCACGAACCATACCCCCTCTGCAGATGACTCCCCTACGGACCAGAGAGTTTATGCCTCTTTTCCCATCTATCACATCGCATAGCACACTCCTACGTGGCCTAATCCCTGACCGATGAGCCTCTGACCGGCGCCGCCCTTGGCCACCGCTGCACGCCTGTAACCCTCCGCGAACCACCCATGTTATTGGATTGAACCTGATGCCGCGAACAACCTTGGTTCATGGGACGCCAATCAGTCAGCGGACCACCTTGGTTCACGGACGACTTCTCCTACCACGTGGCACTTTCCCACACAAAGGGCTCTACCACCCCTACCTCTCAGTGGCTCACCAAATACTTCAGTGTTCTCATTTTCTCATTCAGATAAAGTCCTTCTGATCTAGCCAAGTCCTCTGTGACTCCCTCATTTTCTTGTTCATCGGCCCTGAGCCGAGGCCTCCACCAGAGCCACTAAATTCGCGTGGTGTAACTTTCAGGTGCATCAGTGTGCCATTTTGAGTTCACATACCCATGGTATGTAGAGGCGAAGGGGTTGCCCCGACCCTTGAGAAGATTCCTGAAGCATTCCTGGGTTCACATTCCCACAATAATGTATAGTCTGAGCTCAAGAATCCCCTTTCTACCCCTCCAATTGTTGAGTGTTCCTCGGAGATGGTAAAATAGCCATCAGAAGGAGCATTCATGCACTGCAAGAGAGGAGATGGGCATAAAAACACACCTCATTCCCTCTCCCGCTGGGCTTTGTCATCCCGGGCATCCATATTCAAGTAATCCCCAATCGTATGGGCCCCCTTAGAGTGCAAGCCCCACTCCATCTTCATGGGAATCCATCTAGGAGAAAGCCCCGACATAATGGGCCGCTCTCATGTGTAAGCCCCACTCCACTTTTCACAGTCGCACATTTCGCGACGTGATCCTCTAGTCCTTACTTCCACTTGTTTCTCACATCGAGCATGACTCACGTGGGCATAGAGTAAGCATCAACCATGACATCCCCTTATGGGCCTCCTCAAAGTGTAAGCCCCCGATCCGTGTGAACTACATGGACTTTGATCCTAGCCTCTTAAGCATGGTATGTAGTAATCCCCCAAGAGGATCAAGCCCAACCGCCAACGGACTCCCGGGTCCACCTTCACGTTGGTTCTCCGACACTCTCCATGCGAACTATGTGGACTTTGATCTCTGCCTCCTAGTCAGGGTATCTAGGAATCCTCTCTGAGGCTGAAGCCCAACAACGGGTCATTACAACCCCCTTTCATTTCAGTTTACCAATATCTTATGCTTCCTCAGAGTGTAAGCCCCGATCCATTACCATGGGCCTCCACAGAGTGTAAGCATCGATCTTTCTGAACTACATGGACTTTGATCCCTGTCCCCTAGGCAAGGTACGTAGGAAGCCTCCAAGAGGTTCAAGCCCGACCACCATCGGACCTTTGGGTCCACATTAATGTCGGTTCTCCAACACTCCAATCCAAACTACGTGAACTTTAATCCCTATCTCCTAGGCAGGTTATGTAGGAAGCCTCCAAGAGGTTCAAGCGCAATAATCGGTCAATCGGACTGTCTTCACATAGGATCACCAAGCTACTCCTAGGATCCTCTCAATGAGTCCATACTCAACGGGGTCATTAATCCAATGAGGGATGGTAAAACTCAGGCCTAAATGATTCTGAATCCCTTGTGTCCAGATAACCATTTCCCAGCAGGGATAAATCCATGGATACTATGTTTGGGTACAAACCAAAGATTCATGAAAAAATGAATACATATTAAATATATAAGAGACTCCCAGAACATGAAATAATTCCCCCCCCCAAAGGGTGTGATGATCCCAACATCCCATCCTCCTGACCAATGTGTGTTCTTAAGAGTCGCTAGTCAGACCATCCAGCGAACGCCTGCCTTTGGAAAGCTGGTCCATCAATCATTAGATACGGAGCCGTTGGGAGTTTCGAGGCTGAAAACCAAAACAAAACAAGAAATGGTAAAACCGAAGTGAATCTTTAACCATGAATGACAGATTTAACCTAATCCCACACTGTGCCCCCTTTTACTAACAAGGAGGGCAAAGCAAGGCCATTAATTATGCATGGGATTATGAGATACTGCTTTGACGGGTTTGCTGCTTGTATTTGCTAAAATGTTTTGCAGGTACTACCGTCAGAACTCCCTTCGATCCAATGGCATCCTGAAGGAACTCGCAAGCGGGTGTTTCCGAAAACATAAGGACCAGGAATCCTCACCTACAGAGGACCCTATCACCCACCCTGCGTCTTCAGCACTAGGTCTCGGATACACTGATCCGAGAGTACCACGTGAACGGTACTCTCCTGATGGTGGAGACGGCCATGTACGCCCTCCAATCTGTCAGAACTCGTCATTTTCCTGCCCAGAAGCTTCTGCAAAGGTAGATCCAGACAGTCCCTGTCACTGTCTCCAACTGTTTCGGGTGTCTATCCCCAGAACGGGACAATGCGTACCTCCCTTATCTTACGTAGCTGGGTGAGGTCGACGTTGAGGACTTAATCCCCACCGAATGGGGGTTCTGCTCCAAGGCCCCCGTCAGCAGACGCCATCGCGGTCACGCCTCAAACCATCATCCTCACGCCAAGGAGGATGTCTCCCTGAGGATTCAGGCCCACACTCTCAAGCTCCGTCCCCTCGGACCGCCCGACGAGGTTGGCAGATGTACAATCGAGGACCGGTCATCACCCAGGTCCCTGAGGAGGAGCTCCGCTTGTAACACCTGAGATTTTTATGAGAAATAATTTGTTTTTATGTTTTATAAATCATCAAATGTATCTTTCGCTGCACGCAATCACGACCTTCCTCGGTAGCGTCTGTAGTACGCAATACTGAGTTCCACTAAACAACGATATATTATTATAATATTATAAACATTCCGTTATGAATAGTATTAACTGAATTTTAAATTTTAGAACATTATTATTCATCTTAAAGATTTTGTATAACATGGTAAGAGAACAAAATAATTTTTTTGGGTAAAATAAGTATTTATCAAAAAATGGAGTTTTGCCACCTTTTGATGGCTCACCCACATTAAATCTAGTTTTTGATACATTTATAAGTTTAATTTTACAAAATAAAATTATTATTTTGAATCAGGATATAAAAATTTACTTTAGATAAATTTTTTATTTTTTTCTGATAACTTTCATATTTTGATGAATAGTAAAAATACGCTAATTTTTAATTAAAAACAACATTTTTCATTGAGATCATTTATATTGTTAAATTATAATATTGAATGGTTTTAAAGTATAGATAGAATATATTTTTACCATTTAATATAATGTATGTCATTAGCATTAATTTCACATTGAATTCATAGGTAAAAACATTTCAATCTTGGCAATGTTTTAACTTCTAAAACCTATTTTCTTAACAATGAGATTTATTTTAAATTAATTACTACAACTTATATGTTTTGAATTTTGAAAAATGGATTCCATATTAAGAATCAATGGGTCCAAATTATGTTAATATACTACTTTTTATTTTTTGGCATTATGAATAGTAACTACGATAAATTTTATTTACCATAGTTAAAGGTAAATCAGATAATTAAGGGTAAATATAAGATTATAAAATTACCCTAAAACCTGCCAAAATCCTATTGGATGACTTAAAGTCGACCCATATCACCAAAGGGTCGGATTAGATTCATTTAATAGACTTTTTTCAATGAAAATAATTTTATTATTATTAAAACCAAAGAATGTGACAACATGTCACTTTCTTAGATATTATAAGTATAATAATTTTAATTTTGTTATAAACTTAATGAAACATCAAACATGAATAGTCTACAGAAATCTAGTATAATTATCTACATGATAGGAATTTATTTAGAATTTTTAAGGATTAAATAATTATCATTAATTATGACACAGTAGTGATGTTGAAATTATTTTATTAATTAAAATATCAAATAAATAGTTTTAAAATGTTAAAATAATTTTTATATGAACTATTTAATGTTCTTCACTAATTTTCTAGATACATATGAAATTTTATTAATCTATTAAATATTTTAGTTCGAACATATCCTCTGTATATATTTTATTTAAATTCAAATAAACGAACAGTGTCAAAATTTACACTATTGTTATTTTATAAAAATAACATATTAATTTTTTTTTTAAAAATCATGAAAATATTTAAAAATTATAAATTAAAATCCATATGGTCTACAATGTAATAAAGTGTCAAATAATGGAAAATTCACAACACATATGTAATTATTAATAAAAATTTAAAATTTAGAATATTATTACCACAAATAAAATTAAATTGATAAATAAGGATAAATCAAGTTGGTAATGTTTAAAATAAATTTCTAACATGTATAAATTTTATTTGTTGATGATATTACAACCATATCTCATCTATTCTTCTGATATGAGTCATTTTGGATGTTTTTACATGGGGTTGAGATTTAATATAAACAAATATTTCATATATTTCCAAAGGTGCCCCTCTCCTCCCTTATAAAGGGGAACCTCCTCCCTCTCCTCCTCACACCAATTTGAGCCTTCAATCTCGTCCAAATCCAACCCATTTCACTTACACACTTCCCTAGAATCATTCTATAGGTTCTGGTCTTCTTCAAAGAACAACCCTAGTGCCCTAAGAGGAGGTTAAGAAGAGGCGCGTCAAAAAGAGGTAATATCCATTACCGATCCTTTCCAAATTCGTTCTTCTTCAAAATATTCTTATTTAGTTGTTTCATTATGAAGTAATAACATCAGTATCACTCATATACTTATATGTTGTTATAAGTATGAAACAACCCTATTTCAATATCAATCAATCCTATGGAAAATGAAATCACCGCGCGTGCGTACGTACGGAATACCGTCTCCACGCCGTGGTGTAATCTATTTTCCCCCACCACCTTACTTGGATGGGTAGAATGGTGTAAATAATTACTATATATGGTTATTGTAAATTTATATTGATTCTGAAAAAGTATACATACACTCCAATACAATTACACGATCATGGGAACGACATCATCGCTCGTGCGTACGTACGGAATACCGTCTCCACGATGTGATGTGATTCGTTCTACATGATTTTAATTGCATAATTATTATATAAATGAATTGAATGAATAAATATGATATATAGTTCATTAATACCATTCTAAAAATGATGTATCTATAACCTAAATAGAAGAATAAGAATTTATTTGACAAAATACGCATAAGAACAGAAAGTTATAAACACCCGAATAACAAGAAGCAATGAAATATTACTACTAAGAAGCTAATAATATGACCATATATGATATCATAACAATAATTATGATTCTGTAATAAGTCAATAACATTATTTAAATCATTATATCAGAGGTTCGGACACTTACGAGGCAAATCGGTCCTAAGGTAAGGTAAATATCACAATCTCATTCTTATCCGAGATTGTTTACACTTTGGTATTTACTGGGGTGTATTTTATCATCCACATCCATGTTTCCTCAATATGTAATACTATTTCCATCCACCTACAATTGTTTAAATCCAATTTTACCCTTCGGTGAGATTTTGATAAAGGATATGAAAAGAATCTTTTGTCATTTTTCGTACGAGGTACTTTTTGACTTTTCCGACAAAAGTACGAAGTATGTTTTTTTATCATATATGGCATGAATGGATTTTTAAAACATTATTTCCAAGAAGCTTCCTTTACAAGTTTTAAATTTTATTTTTAATCAACTTCTTTTAGTTTATAATTGTACAACATGTTAAGAAAGGAAAAGTGTTTTGAAGCAGAAAGGATATTTTCCTCAAGATTGGAGTTCATGTGTTTTATCAAAATTATTTTCCATCTATGATAATAAAGGGTTCTGTTTCTATCCCTATTATTAAATTTATTTTATTATGTGGTGATGTAATTATATTCCTTTATCTTATATGAATTGTTTTATGATGTCACGATGTTTAAGATTCCCATTTTTATTACATGGGTTATGCTATGATGTATGGTTTCTGATTTTGTACCACACATAAGAATGGTATCATTATGAGATGGGTGGGACCTATATCTCCGTCCAATGCATTGGGTAAAGATTTTATATCTCATGAGATAGAAATGGCTGGAATGGCAGGTTAAACCGGTTCAGTGAAATAGGACTGAAACAAGGAGTGAACTCGGTTCAGAAATAGACTTTGTCCACTAAGATAGTCTTGGCAATGAGTCCTGACTAACAATAAATGATTCTCTATGATTGTGTGTTTATCACACAACGTTTCATGCTTTATGTTATGATTATTTGGATTACATTTCACTACTATGATTTATCCCATGTTATGAAATTATGATTTCTTTTGCTGGTTAAGATTTCCAAAAGTTATGTTCTTATGTATATGATGTGATTGATATTTCTTTTCTTTACCCTTACTGAGCATTTGAGCTCACCCTTTTGTATGTTTTATTTCCCCAGGTCAGGAATATGGTTTTTAAGTAGGATATGCCAAAAAGGGACTCTAGATATGATGAAATAAATGGGAGGCAAAGTAGATGCTTTATGAAACAGTTGTTTATGTTTCCCAGTTTCTAAAGACTCTATACCTATACCGTCCTTTCCTGGTTTTGTTATATGTTGTAATAAGTGTACTTAAATTCGGATGTAATGACAATGTATGTAAAGTATGGGTCATTATAGTTGGTATTAGAAGAAAGGTATAGTCAACCTTTGGAAACTAGGATGTGAATGCCTTAGTAAGAATCCTAAGGATAAGTCTAAGCATAGAACACAATCATAGTGTTTTAGAAATGGCCATGAAAAACCTATGATAAGACGTTAAGTGTGAAATTTTATTCTTGATTATGTGGTTTTTCTGTTATAATTAGTGTTTATCACACTATTCTTCTTGGTTTTAGTCAATGGCTGGAACCTGAAGGAACCGTGTTAATGCGGAATGTGATGGGAAATGCAATGATTGTCCTCCTGAGCATCCAAACGTTATGGGAGCTAGAATGCAAAATCTTGTAGCCATGCTCACACAACATTCTCAAGCTATGAATCATGCAAGTCATCCAAATGAGCAAAGGAAGGAGAAACATTCTGTTGAATGTTTCATGAGGCATCGTCCACCTTCTTTCAGCGGGTCTACTGATCCATTAGTTTCTGAATAATGGATTAGTTCTACTGAAAAGATATTTTCAGTTCTTCAATGTTCTAAACCTGATAAAGTCATCCTAGTGGTGTATCGTTTGGAAGGAGATGCTGATCAATGGTGGAATCTTATTAAGAATACGAGGCAAAGGGATGAAATTGAGTCCATGGAATGGGACGAGTTCAAGAACTTATTTTTCAATAAGTACTTCCCTCGTATTCTCCAAACAAATATGGAGAAAGAGTTTCTTGAACTGAAGGAAAACGATGATGAATCTGTTGGTACTTATGAAGAAAATTTTTCAAGACATGCAAGGTACGCTTCTGGTATTATCATCCAACCTGAGAGTAAGATCGATCAATTCTTTTGTGGCATAAAACCAAGTCTTCGAAGGGCGTTAGCCATAAGGGACTTCAATAGCTACGAGGAAATTGTTCGATGTGATCTCAAAGTCGAGATGGAGATTGGAGTAACCCATCAGTCATATGGGTTTGATAGGAAGAGGAAAATGGAATTCAAAGGAAAATCTAAAGAGTGCATTGAAAAGAAGATGAGCTTTCCCTTATGCTCAATGTGTGGAATGAAACATGGAGGGAGTTGTCTTAAAGGGACAAGTAAATGTTTCAAATGTGGAAAGGAAGGTCATCGAGCATTTGAATGCCGCAATGATTGGAAGAAGATGTCTAATGATGCAAACAAAGGAAGGGACACACATAATGAACCTACTACACGTCAATGATTCAAGTGCAAGGAGATGGGGAATTATGCCAATCAATGCCCAAATCCAAGGGTTGATGATGATGGTTGACGTCAACAAACTCTTAAGGCTAAATACAAAGGAAAGTCACATGCAATTTCTATCAGCGATGTGGAGTACGATAACAATGTGATGAAAGGTACACTTACCATCCACCCTAATGTAGCAAATGTTTTATTTGATTCTGGATCCACCCACTCTTTTTTTCTGAAGAATTTTTTAAGGATATCACTGTATTACCTCAACAGCTAGATTTTGAGTTTTCTGTGACAACCCTTAATGGCACAAGAGTCACATCAAAAGTTTATAATTCTTCTCCAATTGATGTTTGTGGGAAAGTGCTTCCGGAAAATCTTGTGATCCTTCCTATAGTGGAATTTGATGTGATTCTTGGCTTGGATTGGATTTCTCTACATGGAGCTCATATCAATTTCCAAAGAAGGGAAGTCACATTTCATATTCCAGATCAATCTATGATCGTCTATCGATGCAAGGATGAACATAACCTTATAGTGGAAATTTATAACATTTTAAGGGTATTGATTCCACTAAATGAATGTTATTTATGTCAAATAGTTGGTGAGAAACTCACGATTAAGAATATTCCAATTGTACGAGAGTTTTATGATGCCTTTCTAGAGGAATTACCGGGTCTCCCACCAAATCGTGAAGTTGAGTTTTCAATAGAACTCGTACCAGGTGCTTTCCCTATTTCAAAGACACCTTATAGAATGGCCCCAATTGAGTTGTAGGAATTGAAGAAGCAACTCCAAGAAAATCTTGATAAGGGGTACATATGCCCTAGTGTGTCACCTTGGGGAGCACCTGTTCTGTTTGTTAAGAAGAAAGATGGATCAATGAGACTCTGCATTGATTATCGAGAACTTAACAAGATCACTATCAAGAACAAATATCCTCTCCCATGCATTGATGACTTATTTGACCAACAACGGGGAGCTCAATACTTTTCCAAGATTGATATTCGTTCAGGGTATCACCAATTAATGGTCAAAAGGGAGGATATACCAAAGACGGCTTTCCGTACAAGGTATGGACACTATGAATTTATAGTGATGCCATTTGGTCTTACTAATGCCCCTGCTATTTTCATGGATCTAATAAATAGAGTATTTAGAGACTATCTTGATCAGTTTGTGGTAGTCTTTATAGACTTTATTCTTGTATATTCAAAGTGCAAGGAAGAACATGAAGATCACTTGAGAATTATATTGAAGACCCTGTGAAAGGAGAAGGTTTATGCCAAATTTACCAAGTGTGGATTTTGGCTTCAAAGAGTTTCATTTTGGGGTCACATAATCTCAAAAGAAGGGATATCTATGGATCCATCAAAAACAGAGGTTATCGAAAGATGGTCGAGACCAAGAACAGTGACGGAGATCCGAATTTTTCTTGGTTTGGATGGATATTATCGACATTTTGTGAATGATTTTTCACGATTATCTAATCCACTCACCATGTTGACTCGGAATGGAGTTAAGTTTGTTTGGACGGTGGAATGTGAAGAGAATTTGAAGGAGTTGAAAAGAAGGTTACCCAGTGCACCTGTGCTTACACTTCCTTGTAGTGGAGAAAGGTGTGTGATCTATAATGATGAATCCAAGAAGGGTTTGGGGTGTGTTCTTATGAAAAATGATATGGTGATAGCTTATGCCTCACGACAGTTGAAAATACATGAGCAAAATTACCCAACTCATGATTTTGAGTTAGCTGCGTTAATCTTTGCATTAATTATTTGGAGGCATTACCTTTATGGTGAAAGGTGTGATATTTATACTGATCATAAAAGTTTAAAGTATATTTTCACAGAAAAGGAGCTGAATATGAGCCAAAGAAGATGGTTAGAGCTAATTAAGGATTACGACTGCTCAATTAATTACCACCCTAGGAAAGCAAACAAGGTGGCAGATGCATTAAGTCGACAAGATCATGCCAGTTTATCCATGATGAGGATCACAAAAGATCCAATATTTGTGGATATACAAAGGATGGATCTTGGAATTATAATGAAAGGGAAAAATCGTATCTTTCTAAAATAAATGTTCAATCATCTATACATGTGAAGATTAAAGAGGCAAAGAAAGAAGATGTCGAGTTACAAAAGAAGGTGAGAAATGTTCCTGAATTCAACCTTGATTGTGATGGGATAATAATGTTCAGGAATGAGGTTTGTGTTCCTCCCGTCCCTGAATTAAATAAGGAGCTGCTGGATGAGGCTCATAGTTCTTCATTCTCTATTCATCCTGGAAGCACGAAGATGTATAGGGACCTGAAAGAGTACTTCTGGTGGGATGGCATGAAAAGAGATGTTGCTGAATATGTCTCTCGATGCTTGGTTTGTCAGCAAGTTAAATCTAAGAGACATAATTCTAAGAGGATGGTACAACCATTACCCATACCCGAATGGAAATGGGAAAACATCACTATAGACTTTGTCACAGGACATCCTAAAACATCCAAAAGCAATAATGATATCTGGGTCATAGTTGATCGCCTTACAATGTCTGCACACTTCATTGCTATTAGAGAGGATTTCTCCCTAGATCATCTTGCCAGGATATATGTGAAGGTAGTGGTAATATTTCATGGAGTACCACATTCAATTATATCTGATTGGGATCCATGGTTTACCTCAATGTTTTGGTGAAGTCTTCAGCATAATCTGGATACAGAGTTGAGTCTCAGCAGTGGTTATCATCCTCAAATAGATGGTTAGTCTGAGAGAACAATTCAAACTCTAGAAGTTATGTTGAGAGCTTGATCTATGGATTTCAAAGGTGTTTGGGATCAACACCTACCTTTGGTGAAATTTTCTTATAATATTTGCTTTCACTCCAATATTCAGATGGCTCCTTATAAAGCTCTCTATGGAAATAAATGCAGGGCTCCAACTTGCTGGGATGAAGTTGGGGAAAGAAAGCTTTTAGGGCTTGATATTGTTGATGAGATGGTAGAAAATGTCCGATCTATTCAACAACACATAAGAGCATCTCAGTGTCTATAGAAAAGTTATGCCGACAACCGAAGAAAATACCTAGATTTTGAAGTGGGTGATAACGTGTTCTTATGAATATCTCCTTGGAAGAGGGTCATGAGATTTGGAAAGAATGGGATGCTGAGCCATAGATATATCAGTCCTTTCAAAATACTGGATCGTGTTGGGAAGGTAGCTTACTGATTGATGCTTCCAACGAATCTCTCTCTTGTTCACGATGTGTTCCATGTATCTCTCCTGAGAAAGTACATACCTGATCCTTCACATTTACTCAGCTCAGAAGTTGTACCACAGGAGCAAGAGCTTTCTTATGAAGAATAAACGATAGAGATTCTAGATCGTAGTGAAAAAGTCTTACGAAACAAGACCACTCGCTCGGTGAATATTTTATGGAGGAACCGCCAATTAGAAGAAGCTACATGGGAGCTTGAGGATATGATGAGGGAGAGGTATCCTCATCTGTTTGTTACAAAGTGACGAATTTCGAGGGTGAAATTCATTTTAAGGTGGGTAGAATGTAACACCCGAGCCTTTTATGAGAAATATTTTGTTTTTATGTTATATAAAGCATCAAAGGAATCTTTCGCTGCACGCAATCGCGACCTTCCTCGATAGAGTGTGTAGTACACAATACCGAGTTTCACTAAACAACGATATATTATTATAATATTATAAACTAGCCATTATGAATAGTATTATCTGAATTTTAAATTTTACAACATTATTATTCATCTTACATATTATCTAGAACATGGTAAGAGAACAAAATATTTTTTTGGGGTAAAATAAGTATTTATCAAAAAATGCAGTTTTGCTGCCTTTTGATGGCGCACCCACATTAAATAAAGTTTTTGATACATTTATAAGTTAAATTTGACAAAATAAAATTCTTCTTTTGAATCAGGATATAAAAAATTACTTTGGATAAATTTTTTATGTTTTTCTGATAACTTTCATATTTTCATGAATAGTAAAAGTACGCTAATTTTTAATTAAAAACAACTTTTTTCATTGAGATACTTTATATGGTTAAATTATAATATTGAATGGTTTAAAAGTATATATAGAATATATTTTACCATTTAATATAATGTATGTCATTATCATTAATTTCACATTGAATTTATAGGTAAAAACATTTCAATCGTTGGCAATGTTTCAACTTCTAAAAAGTTTTTTTTAACAATGGGATTTATTTTAAATTAATTACTGAAACATATCTGTTTTAAATTTTGAAAAATGGATTCCATATTCAGAATCAGTGGGTCCAAATTATGTTAATAGAATACTTTTTATTTTTGGGCATTATAAATAGTAACTACGGTAAATTTTATTTACCATAGTTAAAGGTAAATCAGATAATTAAGGGTAAATATAAGATTATAAAATTACCCTAACACCTTCCAAAATCCTATTGAATGACTAAAAGTAGACTCATATCACCTAAGGGTATGATTAATTTCATTTAATAGACTTTTATCCATGAAAATAATTTAATTATAATTACAACCAAAGAATGTGACAACATGTCACTTTCTTAAATCTTATAACTATAATAATTTTAATTTGGAGATAAACTTAATGAAACTTCGAACATGAATATTCTACAGAAATCTAATACAATTATCTACATTATAGGAATTTATTAACAATTTTTAGGGATTAAATAATTTTCATTAATTATTACACAATAGTGATGTTGAAATTATTTTATTAATTAAAATATCAAATAAATGGTTTTAAAATATTACAATAATGATTATATGCACTATTTAGTGTGCTCCACTAATTTTCTAGATACATATGACATTTTATTAATCTATTACAGATTTTAGTTCGAACATATCCTCTGTATATATTTTATTTAAATTCAAATAAATGAATAGTGTCAAAATTGACACTATTGTTATTTTATAAAAATAACATATTATAAATTTGTTTAAAAATCACAAAAATACGTAAAATTAAAAATTAAAATATATATGTTAGACAGTCTCATTAAGTGTCAAATTATGGGAAATTTACAACACATATGTAATTATTAATAATAATTTAAAATTTAGAATATTATTACCACAAATAAAATTAAATTGATAAATAAGGATAAATCAAGTTGGTAATGTTTAAAATAAATTCCTAACATGTTTAAATTTTATTGGATGATGAGATTAAAACCCTATATCATCTATGATTCGGATATGAGTCATTTTGTAAGTTTTTATGTGGGGTTGGGATTTAATATAAACAAATATTTCTTATATTTCCAAAGGTGCCCCTCTCCTCCCTTATATAAGGGAACCTCCTCCCTAACCTCCTCACACAAATTTTAGCCTTCATGCTCGGCCAAACCCTGCCCATTTCACTTACACACTTCCCTAGAATCATCCTAGAGGTTCTGGTCTTCTTCAAAGACCAACCCTAGTGCCCTAAGAGGAGGTTAAGAAGAGGTGTGTCAAAAAGTGGTAATATCCATTACCGATCTGTTCCAAATTATTTCTTCCTCAACATCTTCTTCATTAGTTGTTTAATTATAAAATGATAACATTAGTATCACTTATATACTGATATTTTATTAAAAGTATGAAACAACCCTATTTCAACATCTATCCATCCTATGGAAAATGAAATCACCGCGCGTGCGTACGTACGGAATACCATCTCCACAACGTGGTGTAATCTATTTTCCCCCACCACCTTACTTGGATGGGTATAATGGTGTAAATAATTACTATATATGGTTATTTTAAATTTATATTGATTCTGAAATAGTATACATACACTCCAATAAAATTCCACGATCATGGGAACGATATCATCACTCGTGCGTACGTATGGAATACCATCTCCACGATGTGATGCGATTCGTTCTAAATGATATTCATTTCATAATGATTATATAAATGAATTTAATGAATAAATATGATATATAGTACATTAATCCACTTCTGAAAATGATGTATCAATAACCTAAAGAGAAAAATAAGAATTTATTCGACAAAACATGCATAAGAACAAAAAGTTATAAACACCCGAATAACAAGTAGCAATGAAATATTACTACTAAGAAGCTAAGAATATGAACATATATGATATCATAACAATAATTATGATTTTGGAATAAGTCAATAACATTATTTAAATCATTATACAGGAGGTTCGGACACTTACGAGGAAAATCGGACCTAAGGTAAGGGAAATATAACAATCTCATTTTTATCCGAGATTGTTTATAATTTGGTATTTACTGGGGTATATTTTATAATCCACATCCATGTTTTCTCAATATTTAATATTATTTTCATCCACCTACAATTTTTTAAATAAATTTTTACCCTTCGGTGAGTTTTTAGTAAAGGATATGAAAGGAATCTTTTGTCGCTTTTCGTACGAGGTACTTTTTGACTTTTCTGAAAAAAGTATGAAGATTGTTTTTTAACTTATACGGCATTAATGGATTTTTAAAACATTATTTCCAAGAATGTTCCTTTAGAAGTTTTCAAATTTATTTTTAATCAACTTATTTTAGTTTAGAATTGTACGACATGTTACGAAAGGAAATTTGTTTTGAAGTAGAAAGGATATTTTCCTCAAGAATGGAGTTCAAATGTTTTATCAAAATTATTTTCCATCTAAGATAATAAAGGGTTCAGTTTATATACCTATTATTACTTTGATTTTAATATGTTGTGATGGAATTATATTCCTTTATCTTATATGAATTGTTTTATGATGTCACGATATTTAAGATTCCCATTTTTATTACATGGGTTATGCTATGATGTATGCTTTCTGATTTTGTGGCACACTTAAGAATGGTATCATTATGAGATGGGTGTGACCTACATAACCCTCCAATTCATTGGGTAAAGATTTTATATCTCATGAGATAGATATGGCTGGAACGGCAAGTTAAACCGGTTTAGTGAAACGGGACTGAAATGAGGAGTGAACTCGGTTCAGAAATTGAATTTGTCCACTAGGATAGTCTTGGAAATGAGTCTTTACTAACAAGAAATGATTCTCTATGATTATGTGTGTATTCCACAAAGTTTCATGTTTTATGTTATGATTATTGGGATTACATTTCACTACTATGATTTATCCCATGTTATGAAATTATGATTTCTTTTGCAGGTTATGATTTCCAAAAGTTATGTTCTTATGTATATGATGTGATTGATATTTCTTTTGTTTACCCTTACTGAGCATTTGAGCTGACCCTTTTGTATGTTTTATTTCCACAGGTCAGGAAGAAGGTTATTAAGTAGGATATGCCATAAAGGGACTCTAGATATGATGAAATAAATGGGAGGCAAAGTAGATGCTTTAAGAACCAGTTGTTTATGTTTCCCAGTTTCTAAAGACTCTATACCTATACAGTCCTTTCATGGTTTTGTTATATCTTTTAATAAGTGTGCTTAAATTCTGATGTAATGACAATGTATGTAAAGTATGGGTCGTTATACCGCTACCCAACCATAGAGACGTACCACGAACAGGCACCTACACTTGTTCTCTCCTCCCAAGCCCACCATCTGGACATGGTGGCATCACACATGCTGGCATGCATCCCCACCGAGATCCATCAGGCCTGTCTATCACGCAGGACGACACTTACTCGGGAAGAACCTCTCTCTTCCTTGGGTCATGAAGCCCACCAACTTGATGTGGTGGCGACCCAGAACCTGTAGGACCAGCTCATGGTAGTTTCTTTTAATGCCCACTATCCTGATTTGGTGGCAATCAATATAGCCCGCCACCCAGATATGGCAGAAAATCATAGGAGGGCACATCTCCTCACCAACAAAGGCCACCGAGTCGATACAGGGGGAAACCAATATATGCAAGGACATTTCCTTGTGGATACAAGTAATGTCCGGCACCCCAATGTGGCGGCAAATGGAGAGATAAACCGGCGCATCCTAGTACAGGGGAACATTTGTTCACCTGCCCTGACACAAGAGAATTTTCAGTACACACTGACCACTAGAGGACTAGATTAGGATATTCCTACTTCGATACCGGAATGGTCCTTCATTCCCGTTCCAGCCAAAGATGTCTCTCTACATATCCTGGCAAAGATGGAGGAGCATGTATCGATCCCAGATCATATCTTGCAGACTTGACAGAATGTAATTGCATCAGAAGCAATAACAAGGACTCGGGCTCGTGAGCCTATCTCCCCAATTGAGGCAACTCATATAAGAGACGAGATAGCTACCTTGAAGAAGATTAGCATCCCTACCTGTGACCAGGAGGGTCACTGGCTATATTCAGCAATGCAAGGGCAACCAGATCGAGTAGCTTCACTCATTCTAACTAGGGGACACTCGTCCATCACGGTGGATGTTCCAGAGTAGGCATATATCCCTGATAAAAGTCAATATGTTTGTGGGCATATCTCGGGGCATATAATGATCATGTGGAGGGTTTCCGTGACTTGCATCAAGAGAAGCTATCGATATTCCCCCGCTGGAATATAATGATCTGTCACGATAGCTTCTCTCTTGATGCAAGTCACGGAAACCCTCCACGTGACCAGAAGATCGAGTAGCAAGAAGGTCCTCCACTTGTTGCGGTCCACCCTGAAGGTCCTCCCCGGGGTATACACTACAATAAATATTCATGTAGTGGGAGCACTGATTATGATAGTAGTCCTTACTGTCATAGTCGCACCTGCAGAGGCCCTCCCCACAGTGACATCTCATCACGACAAGAAGGTCCTCCCCTTGTCGTAGCCTTCCCTGAATGTCCTCCTTAGGGGTCACGCTGTAATGGAACTCCATGCAACTAGGCATCAGATCATGGTGGTAGTCCTCGCCACCCTGATAATGGAGGTCCTCCCTGTAGAGACGTCAAGCAACGATAAGGCCCTACCCTCATTGCAATACATTTTGGAGGCCCTCCCCGGGATGTATCCAAATGATATTCTCCCCGCTGTAGCATTAATAGTAGTCTTTGCAATTGACGCAGCTGTGATGGTAGTCCTTGCCACCACGGCCACCATTGCGAAGGTCCTCCCTGCAATGGCCCCAAACAACAAGAAGGTCCTACCTTTGTCGCATTGTGTCCTGAAGTTCCTCCCCAGGATGCGCATCGAACGTCAATCCATGATGGTCATCCTCACCATGATGGTTGTTGTTGCGAAGGTCCTCCCCATAACGACACAATGCAGCTAGAAGGTCCTCCCCATGCAGCGACATGCCTTGGAGGTCCTCCCAAGGGTGTGCACTGCAAAAGTCCTCTATGTAGTGAAGCATCAAGCAGTAATGGTAGTCCTCACCATTACGACTACCATTGTAGAGGTCCTCCCCGTGTTGACATATTATTTTGACAGGAAGGCCCTCCCCCTACCGAAGCAAGCTCCGAAAGGCCCTCATATGTTGAGGCACTCAGAAGGATGTGATCGAGCATGTCAGATTCCTAGCTTGTCTCTAGCGACACCCTTCTTCGATCAAGAGTCTTTTTAGGGCCGCATTCATCTTTTGAACCACCTAGGAATCTCCCAAAAGACAATTCAATAACTACCAGTCCCACTGCCTCCAACTACAATGAGCACCTTAGTTTGGCTGACAAGGTAGAGGAATCACTGGTAGAGGAGTATGCCAATATGATGAACCTAAGGAAATTACTATCCAGGGATGATATAACAGTTATGTTTTGGCCCACGGCCACCTCTCAGTACGACATACTCAGGGATTTTTCCGAAGAATGCATGCACGGAATCCGTCATCATATATGGATGACCCTCCGCCGGCTGAAATCAGAATTCCTGCCCTATGACGGGTATATAGACAATGTCAAGACGATAGGGGACCTCCTGCATCACATCGACCTAAAGGCCCTTTCCTCGACACTGAAACAGCGCCTCGAGAGATGTAAGGGAAACATGGAGATGGCCTGCCTCCGTGCGCTGCACGAACTACACCGCCTCATCGGTGACGCTCTGACGGGAGTCCATATCAGGGGATGGGGAGAACAGGGAGATCTACATTTCACTCCACTCCCTTCCCAAAAGAACATGTTCGGTATGGTATCTTGAAATGTCTTCACATCGAGACATCAGTCGAGTGGTCCCCTTATTCAAGAAAGGCATCACACCCAACAGATTCGGGACTTGAGTAAGTCCCAGAAGATTCAGGCCCAATGGGATCAATCCATTCAAGAACTTCTGAATCAGGCCACCAATATCATACAACAAGCCTCTCACTAGGAGAGTCCAATCAGCGACCTTTTCCTGCCTCCCCAGAAGTGATTGATCCATAGGTGAATTCGGAACCAAATCTGGTTCACCCCTTAATGGGGGCACGTGAGATCAGGCAGGTCGCGATAGCAACGAGCACTACCGCAATCCAGGGTCAACACCAGCCTAGAGGGCTAGGGGAATTTTTACCAAAAAATGCCCCTGTAAGACCAATAAAACCGGGAAGAGACAAAATGTCTAAGGAATAGAGATGAGCCCAGCCCTCAGGGATGGGGGAATTATTACCCCCTCAATAACAACCTCCCCCACGAGAATCAGTATTCTCTCATCTAGGGCGGATAGTCAGAAGAGTATTTTCCCATCATATCTCGTCATTTGAATCAAAATCCACACCGAGAGTAAGGCACACCGTGAGGTTGCATCAATGAACTCTCCATGTCACCCTTCATCAAGAAGTCTAAAGGAAATCCCAGGGCACAAAAGGGAAGGCCAGCAGAAGATGCATGATATCCTCTTCCCGTTTTGAGGATGAAATCTTCTCAGCCCTGTGATATGAATCTATCAACATCATATAGGTTAACCCCACGTGTGACACAAGAGATACTACAAATCAGGAGGGATCAGGAGATGATAGTTTTAGAAAGTCTGTGACTCACAACAAACCACCAGTTTTTGCACACTCGGAACCTGAGGGCCACCCTAAACATGGCCACCCCTTCAACTAACTTTCCTCCACCTACCCAGCGAGAATCCAACCAAGATAAGAATAAAGGAATGATTACCCCTAACCCGTCCCCTTATCTCGACAAAAATTAGCCACTCACGCTCGAAGAGAGGTTCGCTCGACAGGAAGAGGAGATGAAGAAATTTATATGACTTAACGCTAAGATACTCCAGAGGAACCGCCTTATTGAAATTGCGTCCAATGAAGATCCACATCATGCACTCCCAGCAAGTGCACCTCAAAGTCTAAGGCTTGCCTTGGAAAAAGAAACACGATTAGGGCTCCCGTCCAACAAGGTGCCATGCCCATCCATCTACTTAAACGTAGATTCAGATGAATACCAATACTTCCCTCCACTCAGGAAGCAACTGGAGCAAGTACACCTGAACCCTCTGAGGGTACCCCGAACGGAATGTGCACCCTTGGTGCCGGCCAATCTGGATCCTCAGGGAATGCCTCGGGCTACACCTGCCCATGACCGAGCCCAACAGGATTTAAACCACGGTCTCACCCACACCATCGAGGCACTTACAACTCAATTTGAAGGGATAGAAGGATGACATGCTCCGATACAGCTGGAGCAGAATCCCAACCATGACTTGGTGACCAATACACCAGCTCCACCCAATTTTTGGACCCCTGTATTCCCCATCGTTAATGGATCAGGTGATCTAGAGCAGCATTTGATGCACTGTCCATCCTATTGCAACCCTATGATTGGATCTCCGGTACCACAAGAAGGAGTGAAACTCATATGCTTTGTACGGACCTTGCAAGGATCCACCTTCATCTGGTATCCGAGTCTACCGGCACATTTAATAAAGAGATGGGAGGACCTCCGATAGCAGTTATGGTTCCACTTCATCTCAATGTTTCCTAAAACAAGGGTCAGCGATCTCATAAACTGAAAGCAGAGGGAGAACGAGAGAGTCTCAGATTTCAACGCTAGATGGAAAGGTATAACCTATTATCTAAACAGACCAATTCCCCAAGATGAGATGCTTTCCATATGCATCGATAATCATAGAGATAAGCTATGAACACAAATCATACGGGTAAAGTGCACCACTGGATTCCGCCATCTCTTGGACATTTCCTAGAGAATTGAGGTCTCCCTGCAGCAGACTAATTCAATGTCATGAATAGCCTTGCAGGCTCCTACGAACATAGCCCCTAGAGCTGAAGCATCCACTGTCACACTCATGCCGGCCCCTGTGCTCGCTCAACTGCTCAGGCCTCCACCAAATCGTCAAGGTCCCCCTACATATCAACGGCCGCCCCTGCCTAAATAGGATGATCAGAGAGGACCAAATCATGAACCAATTTGATGAATGAAGACAAAGATTATACTTTTTCCAAGATGATCATGTTTGTGGCTACTCCATTGCCTCTATGAACTGCAACTTGCTCAGCCTCCCGAAGCCGATGATACCTGAAGAAGTCAGCTGCGATTAGAGGATAGATTATTACCCTACAATTAGATATTGGGGCATAGTATCTGTGAATGCTTCATCTTCAAAGACCTCCTACAGTGATCGGTAGATTCCGGACAAGTTGAGTTGGGACCACCCCCGGAACATGTGGCATGTATCTCTACCACCGAATCTGAAAAAGAGGAAGGATAGAAGAAAGTCACTAGAAAACAAGGGTAGAAATTTGACAAATTTAAGACTCAAGAAGACTATCAAACGAGCCGAGGGAATACTCCGAGCTCAAATACAGCAGTCGGTGTTGCCACCAACAGCCCCTGGAGCCACAGAGCCGACAAAATCAGCCTCACAATCCTTTTTGAGCTAGTCATCCGGGCAGAGTCGAAGGAGGAAACAATCACAAAAAAAAAAAGAAGTCCGCGATGGGGCCAAAGTTGGTCTCGACCCAGGAAGATTACATGCCCTCGTATTTGGCACCATGGGCACCGACCCTGAAAACGGCACCATCAGGGAAAACCGACCAGGTCGACCAGTCAGAAGATGAAGAGCCAATATTTGGTTCTATTAACGTCATCCATCTTATAGAATCATTCCCTAATGAAGGGTATGTTTACAAACCCATGTTCCCTACATGAGGAGTTGGGAGGTGGAATCACAGAGGTAGAGGATACCAGGGGTGGCGCAGCCACAGCCGAAACCAACCCTACGGCTAGACCCTGGAGAAAACCATAAATATTGCGGAAACCCGTGGGAGGGACCCTCAACGGACTAAGCAGGAGAAGGAATTCCCCTCCACCTCCACAAGTGGACACTCTAGCCCTGTTGTTCTGTGATACCCACCACAGGGGGAACATGTATCTGACCGCCTAGTGTGCACAAACAGACCAGCCGGGCCAAGTCCTCAAAACGCGGGAACACCATCGACTTCTATCCATGTGGCTAGTCCCTCCTCGTCAAATGCTCCAGCTCTTAAAGCACCCTCTAAGGCTCTCCCGGAAATGGAGAAGCATCGACCGCTGGAGGAAAAATACAACATCCTTAAGCAACTGGCATCAGTACTAGCCAGGTTGTCAATCCTGGATGCCCTGGGTTTGTCAGCCGACCTTAGGGAGGCATTTGTCGATGCTTTGATTAGCCCCCAAGAATTTCAAGCTGAGGTAGATGCCACCGAGATTTATTGGAGAGATACTAGGCCGGTTTAATTCAATGCGGTGATTTCCTTTACTGATCAGGACAAAGATACCATCATGAAAGGACACATCAGTATGATATATGCTTCTGGCACGCTGAATGGTATTGAGATCCAGAATATCTTTATAGAAAATGGCTCTGGAGTTAACCTCCTTCCCCTACGGACACTTCGTAAGTAAGGCTACAGTGAGGACGATCTAATTCCCTCATCCACAACTCAGTTGGGTTATGATAAGAGTGATCAGAAACCAATGGGATAAATTAATATAAAGACCCATTTTGGTGACCTGGTAGCCTACCTGAAATTCCGGGTGGTCCAGCAGAGCACAACATTCAATGCCCTGCTGGGAAGGCCATGGATCCATAAGCACATGTCCGTTTCTTCATCCTACAACCAGTGTATCAAGTACTACGTCAATGAACAATGTGGTAAATTGAATGCAGAAAAGGCCCCTTTCAAGCTCTCTTAGTCACATTATGTTGACTCCAGGATTTATGAGAAAAATAAAAAGAAGCCTTTCGTCGACGGTGTCGACGGGATCCCTACTCCAAATGGACTAGAAATGGTTCCGGATGACCCCCTCTAGTGTCTTGGCATAGATAATGTCATGACCATCAACCACATGGAAGGTAGGAGTTGATGTCCGGACACGCACTCGGATGCCCTCATTACTTCATCCATAACGATCCAGTGTGACAATGTGGGAACATCTGTTGACCCTCAATTAGGGGACGAAAGCTCAAGCAAGGGCGCCCACGACACCTTGCCTCTGGACTCTCTAGAGATCGTGTCAGGATCTCTCTCCTAGTTGGACCAAGAAGATGAGGATTTGTAAGAAGAAGAGGGAGATGATCTTTGGGATGAACCTCCTACATTTGAGGATGGTATCTCCACCACTGTGGAAGAACTCAAGGAAATAAACCTGGGCATTGGGGAAGACCCGAGGCCCACTCTCATTAGTGCAGCCATGTCTTCCAAGGAACATGGTGTATATGCCTCCTTCCTAGGGAAAAACCAAGATGTCTTCACCTAGAATTACATGGAAATGCAAGTACTCATTCCCGAGGTAGTAACGCATCACCTGGATCTTCCAAATTACCACCGGCCCTACACACAGTCCTCCAGAAGGACGCATCCCTCACATGCTGCCAAGATATAGGTTGAAGGCGATAAGCTCATTAAAGTGGGCTTCATTCAAGAGGTCCAGTACCCCATTTGGTTGGCCAATGTCATCCCCGTCAAGAAAAATAATGGACAAATGCACATCTAAATTGACTTTAGAGACCATAATTGGCATTGTCTGAAAGATGACTTCTCGGTTCCAATCACCGAGTTGTTAATGATGCAGCGGCCGGGTATGAGGCTCTATCATTCATGCACGGATATTCTGGATATAATAAAATAAGGATTTCCGATGAAGAATAAAAAACCACTGCCTTCAGGTCCCTTCAAGGGGTATTCTATTACAGCGTCATGCCATTTTGTCTCAAAAATGATGGCGCCACATATCAGCGCGCAATACATCGGATCTTTAAACCGTTATTGGGTAAATTCGTTGAATGTTACGGGGATGACCTAATGGTTAAGTCCATATAGCGCTTGGATCACCTATTGGACCTTGATACCATCTTCAACAAGTTCTGACATCATATCTTGAAGATTAACCCCTTGAAATGCACCTTTAGGGTTACCTCAGGGAAATTCCTTGGCTTTGTCCTACGTTGTCGTGGCATCAAAGTTGACCCTGAGAAGACGAAGGCTATCTTGATCCTGACACCTCCCAGAAATCTCACTAATATGAGGGGATTCCAAGGAAACCTTGCCTATATTAGGTGGTTCATAGCCAACATGGCAAGAATTTTTTTTACCTTCACCAGGTTAATGAATAAGGGGGTCACATACTAATGGACGGATGACTACCAAGACACATTCGACAACTTGACGAAGTACCTCTTAAGCTCACTGGTGCTCATACCCCCAGTTGATGGAAGACCTCTCATTCTATATGTGACTGACCTAGAGGGATCAATGGGAGCCTTCCCCACACAATAGATCGACACCGGTAGTGAAAACAGTCTCCATTATCTCAGTCGAACAATGATTGATGCTGAGACTCGATACTCAAATATCGAGAAGAGCTATTTGGCCTTGGTCTTAATGGTTCAAAATCTGAAAAATTATCTACAGCATCATGCAGTCCATTTGATCTCGCAGAGTAACCTACTCAAGTACATCCTATGTCACCCGATGCTAACTGGACGCCTATCCCGATGGGCGATCATCCTGCAACAGTTTGACATCTGGTCCGTGCCTCAAAAAGCCATCATGGGCCAGGCATTAGTAGACTTTCAGGCAGAGCACCCTTCAATAGGGACTATTGCACCGGATGCTAAACTACCTGATAAATATATCTTCTCGGTCTAAGAGGAGTACCCAGCATGGGAAATGTACTTTGACCGTGCGTCCCAAAGCCAAACCGGGAAGAGGATAGAGGATCACAGATTCAAAAAAGTGGGCCTAGGATAATAATCATATCCCTAGAAAAGGAATTTTTTCCATATTCCATCCTCCTTTCAGAGGGATGTACAGACAATTAATCGGAATATCAAGCTCTCATTGTTTTCCTGGAGCTCGCACTACAGGCACAAGTACAACACCATAAGGTAAAATGTGACTTGGAGATGGTCATCAAACAAGTCAATGGTGACTATGATATTAAAAAGGAGAATGTAATCCCGTGTTTGACCATGTTCGAGTGGTAATGGCCGAATTCTCTACAAAAACAACATTGAATTATATTACTCGGTCCCAGAATAGTCAGGCTAATGCATTAGCAAACGCGGCCACAGCCCAAGCCAACCCAGACCGGGATGAAACGGTCATCAGTATTGCTCACCGTCGAATGGAATTGTCATTTTTTCAAGAAAATCTCGAAGAAATCCATGAAGTCATTCCTGTCCCCAAGCCATATTCTCCTGCCACTGGCTGGATGATCCCCCTTGCGAACTACATTCAACGGGGAGAGCTTCCATCTAAGATGGATGAATGAAAGAAAATACGTAGAAGAGAAATCAATTTTTCCCTATATGGCGGCACGAGTTAGCAAGAGGTCCTCTACAAATAGGGCCTCGATGGAGTTCTCATCAGATGCATTGTAGGAGAAGAAACTACTACTATCATGGCTTAAGTACATGTAGGAGTGTGTGGAGCACATCAACCAGGGACCAAGCTTTCCCATCTTGTTCGAAGGCTTGGGTACTACTGGCCTATAGTGGCACGAGACTGCGAGCATTTTACTGCAAAATTACACTCATGCCAGATTCATTCCAACTTCATACACCAACCCCTGGAGTTACTTCATCAAGCTAAGTACTCTTGGATGTTTTCCATATGGGTGATGGACGTCGTGGGTCTATACCGTCCTTCCATGGCCAAACAGCTGAAGTTTATCCTCACGATAACCGACTTCTTTTCCAAATGGGCAGAAGCCATTCCCCTTAAGGAGGTCCGGGCAAGAAACGTTGTGAGCTTCGTGAATACCAATATCATCACCAGATTTGGTGTCCCTCATACTATGTTGACAAAAAACAGCACAAATTTCTTCTCTGCTAAGTTGGAAAAGCTATACCATGTGTATGGTATCAAGGTTATCCACTCATCCCGCTACCATGCAGTATCCAACGAATAGATAGAAGCATTCAATGAGACCCTATCCAACATCCTCTAGAAAATGGTGGAAAAGACAAGAAGGCATGGCTTGATAAACTCTTCCATGCATTGTGGGCTTATCGAACCACAATCTGCACTGCTACTCAGTCTACACCGTTCTCATTGTTATATGGAATAGAGGCAGTCATTCCCATTGAACTCCAAATTTCCTCACTCCGTGTTGCCATCTGTGATCAATTATACAATGATGAGTAGTCGTAAAAGTGGCTAGGTGAATTAGGAAAGTTAGACGAGATGCAGCTGCACACTCTGCACTACCTGGAAGTGTACTAGAACCGGATCGCACGAGCTTTCAACAAAAAGGCCCACCTCCGGTCTTTCATGGATGGAGAATTAGTGCTGGTCCTTCAGACCCCATTGATACCCAGAAAGAAGCCTCTAAAGCTGGATCCCATGTGGGAGGGACCATATGTTGTACACAAGGTCTACTCCAACGGAGCATATACACTGATCTCCATGGACGGACAATTTGCCACTACTCCTACGAATACGAGATTACTAAAGAAGTATTTCGCATAGAGACCAAGTGTATCCACATCATCACCACATGACGTTAAAATGAATGGACTTATTCTTTACTGCATGATGTTAAACTACACTGAAAACAAGAGTTAAGAATGCCCCTCCCCCCGTGCATGGACCAGACCTGCACGCGGTGTACTCATCATCCAAGCTGCATGACGATAAACTTCCATGCACCCAACGGTCCAAACTCTATGACCTTAAACTAAGTGTATTTCACCCTCACCGCAAGACATTAAACTACACAGACAAGATGATTTAAAAATGCCCCCTTCCCCTGTGTATGGACCATACCTACACGTGGTGTATCGTCTTTTAGAGAACTATGTGAGGATTGATTCCTGCCCTCGCAAGATACATAGTGACTCCAGAATTCCACACCCTGGCCCTGCCACCTTAAAAACAAAAAATAAAAAATGCCCATTCCCCTGTGTATAGACCAGACTTGAAAGACCTTCACATCCTCACCGCATGACGTTAAACTGCATGGAATCTGTCCTTACTGTAGGATGCTAAACTACACGGACAATAATAGTCAAGAATGCTCCCTTCCCCCCGTGTATAGACCAGACCTACACGGGGTGTATTCATCATCCGAGCTGCATGAAATTAAGCTTCCAAGAACCCAACGGTCCAAACTCTATGACCTTAAACTAAGAGTATTTATTCCTCACCGCATGACGTTAAACTACACTGACAAGATGATTTAAAAATTCCATCTTCCCTCTGTGTACGGACCAGACCTGCATGGGGTGTATCATCATTCAGAGAACTACGTGAGGCTTGATTCATACCCTCGCAGGATATGTAGTGACACTAGAATTGCACACCCTAGACTAGCCACCTCAAAAAAATGCCATTCCCCCGTGTATAGACCAGAATTGCAAGTGGTTCACATCCTCACCGCATGAAGTTAAACTGTATGGAGTCAATCCTTACCGAACAACACTAAACTGCATGGATAATAAGAGTAAAAAATGCTCCCTTCCCCCCGTGTACACGACAGACCTGTACAAGGTGTATTCATTGTCCGAACTGCGTGACATTAAACCGCCAAGCACCCAACCGTCCAAACTCTATGACCTTAAACTAGGGGTATCTCGTTCGCACTACATGATGTTAAAACATCCCAGATTCCATAGAACTCCATACGTCTTGATTCCTGCCCTCGCATGACACATAGTGATGCCAGGATCCCCAATCCTAGCCCAACACCCTGAATAAAAGATAAAAAAAATTCCTTCTTTCCCCTGTGTATGGACCATAACTGCACGAGGTGTACCTTTTCCAGAAAATAATGTATGGCTTTATTCCTACATTCACATGATACGTAGCAGTGCTAGGATCCCTAGTCCTTTCCCAACCCTTGAATGAACCAAAAAAATGCTCTTTCCCCCTACATGCGAACCAGACCGGCATGCGGTGTATTTCCCATCCTTGCCGCACAACGTTAAACTGCACAGACAATAATGTTAAAAATGCTCCTTCCCCCATGTATGGACTAGACCTGCACGGGGTGTATAATACATCCTTACCACATGACATTAAACTTCATAGACTTCATCCTCATGACATGACATTAAACTTCACGGACTTCGTCCTTACCGCATGACGATAAACTGCACGGACTTCATCCTCACCGCATGACCCTAAACTGCACGGACTTCATCGTGACCCACCCAAGACACATGGAGATATGAAATGGAGATACTCCTTGCAGATTTGGATGCATCCTCTCCATACATCATACTCCATGACCCAGATAATTATGGATTTTCTTAACCACTCATGGCCATCGGATGTGGAATGTCATCGACTCGTGGACACCTTTGCACGACTATGAATACCATGCCCTCAGCGGCTCTGCATAATGATATCCCATGGCTCATCTACCAAAGGTATGATTTCCACAAGCGACACTCTTCCTAGCTCCGTACGCTTACTGACCTCAGATCCCCCATACCGTACCTCCTGATCGAGAAGATTATTCCGTAGTGGTTTACAAGTTCATTACCTTTTCACATCCAAGTGTTGTCAGGGTATCTCTATCTGGCTAGCCTATGTGTCTATCAGTGGTTCACATAGCAACTTCCATCAACAAACATCAAGCTAGGACTAAGCTAGTTTGACTCAATGGACAATTGCAGTGAAGATGTTTCTTGTATACCCAGACACCATTATCCCCATGTGTCAAACTCTACACTGTGAGCAATCGTGGATTTTCATAATCATTCATGGCCATCGGAAGTTGAACGTTATCGACCTGGGGAATCCTTTGTACAACTATGTATACCATTACCTCATCGGCTCTACATAATGATAGCCCCTGGAAATTCCATCAAAGGTAAGATTTTCTTTAGGCGTTACTCTTCCTAGCTCTGTACGCCTACCGGCCTCAGAGCCCCCACACCAGACCTCTTGAAACGGGAACACTCAAAGTTACAATTTACATCCTTCATCCACCACCTTGTTCCAAGTATATTAGACCATTTTGACTCAGTCATCCTTTGAGTGAATACATAAATAGTCACCCAATGGTCTGATCTCTATGACCAATAAACTTGGAGTACTTCGTCTTTACTGCATGATGTGAAATTTCATGGAATAAAGGCACACCCCCGCACACAAAAAAAAGAAAACAAAAGATCAATGCATGGGGATCTTTGAAACTCAACAAGAAACTAGGGAAGAATATCCCCGACATGCCCAGACATTCTCTTACCAAATGACAGACTTCGTGGCCCAGATAATTGTGAATCCTCATAACCATTCATGTCCATCAGAAGCGGAAAGTCATCGACTCGTGGACACCTTTGTACGACTATACATACCATCCCTCAGCGACTCTGTATAATGATAGCCCATGGCTATTCTATCAAAGGCAAGATTTCCACAGGCGATTCTCTTCCTAGCTCTGTACACTTACCGGCCTCAGAGCCCCCATATCACCTCTCTTGATCCAAGAGGCCTTGGAACCATGATTTACACCAATCAACCCCCCCCCCCCACATCTGAGGCATGTTGATGTATTCAAGACCAATTATATTTTGATGACGAGCAGCCATTGAAACTACATCCTCACCCCATGACGTTAAACTGCATGGGATATCTTGGCTGCGTGGCACGAAACTGAAAAGGCAAAGAATTAACCATCCAGGGAAATGCCTCCAACCGTAAGCGTTTTCACTGGTTCAGAGAAACAAAATTCCCCTCATCCTTGCTTCATGACGTTAAAATTCACATCAACCTTTAAAAATTCCTCTCATCCTTGCCGCATGACTCTAAACTGCATGGAAGTTGTTCCAACCACATGATGATAAATTATACTGTCATACTCGTGATGGGTTCAGTGAGAAACAGATGCTTTTCTCCGACCATCAGTGCACGGGTCAAACCTGCACGAACCACTGCCTCACACCAGCCTGAGAAATAATTACTCCACCCATTCTTGGGAAGTTTAGTCTAGGTATTTCCCCCGTATTCAGGAAACCTCTCATCTTAAGACATACTTTGTACTCAGAAAAAGCCAAACTCTCATAAGCCAGACTTGGTGGTCCCAAATCTCAAATTCCCTGAAGTTACTCGGCTATCGGAAGTGGATAGTCATTAACCTAAGGACACCATTGTATTACTATGCATACCATTCCCTCAACGGATCTGTATATTGATCACCTCTGGCCTGTCTACCAAATCCAAGATTTCTTTAGGCAATTCTTCTCTTCATATGCCTCTTGGCCTCAGAGCCCCCATTCTAACCCAGGATTCAGAACCCTTTGATCTATAGTGTACAAACCTCTACCACAGTCCGACCTGAATGTGGCGGAACTTCTTTGATGAGATTACAGAGAACTAGGAGAAGTTGTTCCACTTCAGATGATGTCCCAGTTGCATGAATTTAAACTGCGCTGAGCCCCAACCTTCCTTAATGCTAGATAAATGCGCAGGACTGGAACCTTTCTTCCCCACTCCTGATTGATATAGATTCTCTCAAAACCTTTAAGACATCACATACCATACCTGATTCACCCCTTGTGGTTTTCATTTTTTTTTTCAAACCACCCATCGTGGTTTCCATGAGCTGGGCTTCCATGAAGTCCCCTAGCCATCAGAAATGTATAATTCATTGACTTGAGGACACCATTGTATGACTATGCATATCATTACATCACCGGCTTTGCATATTGATCGCCCAGGTACCGTCTACAAAAGGAATGTTTTCCTTCAAGAACACTCTTCTTACGTCTGTACGTCGACACGACTCCCATGCCTTGAGACATTCCCTACATGCCACTCAAAATTAAACATGTTTCCCCCATGTGTGACGGAAGAGTATTGAGACAACATTTAATTAGTTGAAACCCATTGGGTCCCCCACCCCACCATATATGGTCAAATCTGTTCGACCTAAAACATCAGTAGTGATAGTCTTGACAGAGGGACTTTAAAATGATCACAAAATGTGGCACAAAGCCTGTTAGGATGAAAACCCAAAAAGGACGATTTAAGTAAATGTCAGGCCATACCCAATGGGATTACACTAAAATAGCCCAGGCAAAATCAGTGTATTAAAAGAAGAGAAAAACAGTTTATAGGGATTTTATAAAAACCCCTCGCAATAGTCAATCTATGCTCGCTGGATCCCATGGTCTAGGAAAAAGTTAGAGCTTGTTTTATTTTTATCAATAATCCTGAACCTTGATTATTCTGTGATTCAAGGAATTAACAGATGCATCGATCGTGCCAAATAATTTCTATTATAGGAGAAGGTGACAGGAGCACTGATGAGAAATATTTATTTGTTCTATAACAAAGTTGGTAGGAAGGTAATCCACAATCATGAGCCTCCTCAAGCATGAAAAGAAATTACAAGAGTTTTTCGGCAGATTGACAAAGTTGTATCAGGAACTGGTGATAATCTTCGATTGTCTAAGAGATATTCTGCAATAAGGCCATTTCATCTTCTACACCAGCCCGCAACTCTTCTGCCTCCTGGGCCGCCTTTGTTCTCACCCCCATTTCCTCCTGCATCCACCACTCCCTTTCTTCAATCATGGCGGCAATGTGGTCCTCTTTCTAGTTTAGCCGCTGTATTTCATTCCTCAGCATCTCTATCTGAGAACGCTGCTCAATAACTTCTCCTTGGAGCCTCGCAACTACCCTGACGTGATCATGAGCCTCTGTTAAGAAAATATGTTGGGTTGCAGAAAGGTAGGCTTCATATTGGGCAGCAAAGAGGTGAGAATTGAAACCGCCTAGTCATTTCTGATCAGAAACCACCTACATGACTATTTCATAAAAACCATGATAGTCAATGCCATCAAAACCGAGAAACATAAACAAATTGCATAGCCTTGGTAATTTGGTCAGTATCTCGACCAAGGGCGTTTGAGAGATTAGTCCCCAAATTTTCTCCCAGGCCTTTTAGCGAGTGAGTCCAAGGCTGGAGAGGACTTTTTGATCGGGATCAAAATCACTCCTAGATGAGGACACATATTCGGGGATGAATGTCACCAAGGATGGACCTGACGAGGCCTCAACCGCAAACTCTGGCACTGCGGCAGCATCGCCCCTGATAGTTGTGGTCATAAGCACAGCCTGGTCTCACAACACAATCATCAGCGCCAATGGTTGTGGTCCTATGCCCCGAGAGTCAATAAGACAGATGAGTACCCATAATTAGAAAAGGGAAGAAAATGGAGTCAGTGGCAGGAGAATGGGGAACTTACTCATAATCGACAAGGCATCGACATCCGTAAGCTCTGCAATTCCACGACAACCACACGAAGAGGATACCACATCTTCCATAGGCAAGGGAATCCAGGGAGCCCCCAGAGGGGTCCAGGGCCTGAGGCCATGCCTAAGGCCAACATTTTCCACATCCATCCCCATGTGGCCTCCTACAGAGACCACGATCAGGGAAATCACTCCCCTGGTGAACAAGATAATGGCCGGATTAGGGATTCCAAAAATTGGACTAATGGAAGGCTCTTCCTCCATTACCACTGGATCCATTACTTCTAAGGTGGATGGCCTTGTCGGGTCTGGAGCCCACTCAGTGATCATGGGGGGCCCGTCTCCCTCCGAAATTGGATGGGCTGTTTGATCAGCAGGAGTCCCGAATACCAACAATTCCTCCTCTGACATATATCTGACTAATAAAGGTGGGAGTAAAGCATCCATATCACCGAACCCTCTTATAGGGCTCACCATATCGTCGCGCCCAGGCGTGGTTTCGGGTAATTCCATAGACGGCAAGGAGGCTGATGGTAGAACCACTTGGGTAGCCACAGCCAGATCCCCAAGTGGCCCAACACCATACGTCAAACAGTTAATGACTGACGAATTCTAAGAATTCATGTTGGCGATTGAGAAAATGAGAAGTCATGATTACCTGATGTTCCCTGTTTGAGCAATTCTGATAAATGGAACACTTGTTTCCATCTCTGGATCTGCTTAGGGGAATGTTCGCGTAAAACTATCGAAGGGACAGGAGGAGGAATGACCCTAGCTGAGTTTGCGATGGTCGCTTCCATGAGCTCAGCTGCGCCAGCGGATCCTTCCTCGATGACCCCTGTGAGAGAAAGCACATGCTCCCACACCACGGTACCACGAGGGGTATACTCCAGAGAAGGAATTACCACCAGAGATTCTTCATCACCCTACATAAAAGGAAGAAACCATAGAACCTCCACAATAAAGGAGGGAGAAAGTCAGAATGAGTGAGCAGAGCAACCTCTTATTCAGGGTCAGACAATTCGTGATGTCTAATCATCATAGACACCCAGATGCTCCCATTGAGATGATTTCAGAGTGAATGAATGTACGAATTGATCTCCTTTAATGAGATGCCTATTTCATCTAAATCCTCTATCAATATAAAGTGGGGTGGAGAAAAGATCATCCCAATACCCGGAAGTTTAAGAGGGCGTGTTTGAAGAAACACCCAAACTTCTTCATCCGAACCACTAACCCTCAGGTCATCCCAAATCCCCAAAGCCTCAGGGAATGCTGCCTTGGAATGAATCGCCGACCAAAGAGGATCAACCTGAGAAGGTTGGGTGGTGGTAGAAGCTAGTAAGGGTGACAATGGTTGTATTTGTGTTCCAGATCCCTCCACCGCCCTAGAACTCTCGGGGCTACCTATAGACTAGACCTCATGGGTAGGGAGGGGAATTCCCTTGCTTCAGCTGTGACAGGGAGATCATCGAAATCATCACCCCCTGAAGAGCAATCACATCCTTCTTCCTCCTCATCAGTAATCAGGTGTAGCATGGCCTGGACTCGATGCATCAACACTGCATAACCCCGTTGTGCACGAATATAAACCTGAAGGTCCCGGAGATGTTGAATGGCCCTATCGTGTTCTGTGTCATAAATAATGTCAACAAGAGCATATATATATCCCAGACCATAAAAGGAATCCTCCAATTCCTGAATATATTGCCACAGAGGATGGGGGTACTTGCTGCGTAAGGGTGATTGCGCTTTGAATTCATCCCCTTGGCCACAAGCCATCGAAAAGGCAGCATCAGCAGGAATAACTATCCCCCTCTGGGCAGCCTCAAGGGCATGAGAGGATACACTTCTGTCTTTCAAAATATTCCCTAGAAGCACTAGACCAGTGTGGTGATGAATGATTTTGCCCGACCTAGTTGGAGCATCATACTCCTTTCACTTCCTTTTTCCCTTTGATGGTTTGGGACTCGAGATGGTAGGCACCAATGTACCTAGCTGGCCATTTGGATATGATTGTACCCAGGAGTTATCATAATTATTGGATAAGAAATGCATGGAGTCTGCAAGCATGGGGGTCATAACCTCCCAGCTGGTATCCTCCCGGGTAAACATTAACCACAGTTTTATGGCCGCAATCAAATGACAGTTCTCACGGGCACCATCATGTGCGGGGGGATCCTATGCTTGGACGCAGCCAAATTGACACCCAAATCGGCAAGGCGCGTACCCCTCACAGATCAGTTCTCCACCAATACGAGCCACCAGAATACCCTCCCGGAGGGAGAGGAGGTAGCCCTTCTTGCTAAACTCTATTGTTATGGTGTTCGTAATTGCACCATATAGGGAATAAAACGGATGAAAATTAAAATAGTCATAATTTGATATTCGACATGATAACAGACACTTATTCGAAACTGTCTATTGACTATCCTTCTCTTAGGTCTCCCACTCTTCTGGAATAACCCCACTGTTCATTTTCAAGTATGTCCGGAATGTGGTGCCCAGAATATAATGGGGGTTGATGAAGGTGTAGCAATTCTTGAGTGTACACTTAACCATCCCTAGAGAATTTGGAAAGGGTCGACCACTCGGTTTTGCCGGCTCCCATCAGTGATGTTACCAAGCAACTGGAAAATCCTGGCCAGTACAGGGACAACTAGGTTGATAACATTACTGGTAGGTAATTGTGCCACCATGAAAAATGTAGTGACTCGCACGCCTCCAGCCTCGTGTACAGGTAATAACTAGCCACTTAAGAACATGGCCAGAAAAGCATCCAGGCGGAGTAATCGATTGGCATCCGGAATAAGCTCCCAACCCCAGCAACGAAAATCTCCTTACTCCAAAACTAGAAAATAGCTTCCCCTTTGTTTACGGGACTCCATCATAGGTCATGTCATGGGCCTACATGGAAGATCCATGGAATCGTCAGATTTATTCTCTCTCAGAAAATTCTTGACCCATTCACGGTATGGGAAGAGCTGTTTTGGAGACGTATCCTCTAAGTGCTTCAGAGCCTAGTTAATAAGCTGCTTCTATAGGGGGGTCCTCTCTTTGTTCTCCCACACAGAAGAAGGAGGCAAGAACATGTCATACATACTCCCAACGATTGGGACCCACAAAATCTGAAAGACGTCCCATAGACCAATGCCCACTTCCCCATGGACCAGATGGGAGGTGTTGGTTTCCGGGCTCCAACGGCTCATAAGTTACCTAGAGAGGGCTTGAGGTTGATGGGTATAGGTTTGGGACACCCAGGCAGCTTCATCCAAGCCTATGACACGCAACTCTGCCCCAAATTCTGCGCAGCTCTGGCGAACCCAGAAGGGACACCCCCAATCCAATGACTTAAATTCTCCTCCCAGTTGGAGATCCCGATTCCTAGGCCATCCATGCTGGTCGCTTACCATGGAATTGTGGGAAATACTCCGATATCAGTGGATTGTTCCCTCCTGTTGATGTGGTTCTCCTATCAGAGATACTGGAAGGTGATTAAACACAGATCCGAAAGCTGTACCCCTCGGGGCAGGCCGCCCGCTGACAGGTATCACGAACTGGTTGATAGTGGCAGTAAATATCCATGCTTCTGGATTGTTGTGACATGATTGTTCCAGAAATGGGGTATCATACAAAAAACCGAACCCATAGGCAGGAAGGATTTTAGAAAAATGATACTCCTTCTGTGATTTGGAGATCTGGTCGGCAAGGAAGGGAAATAGAAGGGAGTGGTAGACACCATCTTGAAAAGATCCATCCATGCCATTTAGGCATTGATCGGTAGTTGAGAGGGGCTCTACAGCCTACCTTGGCGCAGAACGAGGGGGAACCATATTTTCTCCCCGCACAATGAGAGCCAACAATTGGTTAGTCCGGAAAAATAATTTGGAAAAAAAGAACCAGATATATGGTTAAGGAGCCTACATAAAAAATCCACAAGGAGGCCTTGGATGATGGTTCACGATGACATCATCCCATAAACCAGCCCTTCGTGAAATTAGTCTGCGAAACCCTAGCTCGTGGAGCATTGGCCAGGAAACCGCAAACCAAGTCACTCTGCAAAATTTCAATCCCGAGTTTAAGTGATTAAGTTCGGTTGACTCAGAAACTTTTAATGTTCAAGAGATTTTAGACCGCGGATCATCGAAACTGCGAGGCAAGTTCCTCCATAGCCTGTCATCACTTACTATTAAATTAGTTAAGAGTAATTGTTCGTGGTTGAGAAGATGGTTCGTGGGTGAAGGTGACCGTGAAGAAGGAATGGTTTATGGTGGTCACAGCCGGTTCGCAGACGCTGCACTTCACGAAGAAGTGAGCATGCAGAGGGGAAGGAGCTCTGGTTTAGCGAGGAATTTGGTAAAGGAAAAATGACGGGCTCCCCATATTTATAGTCATGGTCCCCTACTAGGTTCACCTCTCTACCACAAACCATCTCAGTTTTCAGGACCACTTTGCATCAGAATGGCCTCCTCTTCATTCCGATCGGACCCCATTCCGATGGGGGGAATTTGTAGGGTCTTGAAAAATCCGCAAAGGATATTCCACCCAAATCCCCCAAAGGATTGGGGAAAAGAATGGAGAATGATCCAAGAAGGGACAGAAATAGGACCGGTCCGCGAATGGGTCCCATGGAAACACAACGTAACCGGGCCCCGTGCAGCGCCTCCCCCGCGAACCATTGTTGTTCGCGCAATAGAGATGGAGAGCCTCCGCGGTCGTGAGGCAGGATGGGCGCCATTCCGATTCACCGTCATGAACCACCCCAACCATGGACCGCATCGACCGGTTCAAGCCACACCCACTGTCATTCGCTGAATAGTGGCATAACCCTCCGCAGCCAGGGAGCACTCCCTGAGTTCGATTCGCAGAGTGGGTGGGAGCGTTCAATACCCACCATGAATCACGGATTGACCAAGTCGGTTGTAAACCTGGTATTTGGTAATGGGCCTCCAAAAAAGTTGTCGAATGGAAAAAGATACATCCCTTTCCCCACTCTATAAAAGGATAGGAAGGGCAAAGAAAAAGAGGTCGGATAATTGGAATTGGATTTGGAGGGATTGGAGATTCTGAAGGAGATCGGTTGAAGGAAGGAATCAGATCTCACAAACAGAAAAATTTCCATCCGTGAACCACAGAAGGTATACGAATTAACAAGGAATTGGAAAACACATAATAACTTGGTGAACCATGAACCTAAAATAAAAAAAAACAAGGAGAACCGCAAACCATACCCCCTATACAGATGACTTCCCCACGGACCAGGGATTTTATGCCACTTTTCCCATCCGTCGCACCGCGTAGCACTCTCCTATGTGGGCGGAGCCCCGACCGATGAGCCTTAGACTGACAGTTCCCTTGGCCGCCGCTGCCTACCTAGAACCCTCTGCGAACCACCCTGGTTCGCAGATTGAACCCGAATCCACGAACCATCCTAGTACGTGGGACACCAATCAGTCCGCGGACCACCCTGGTTTGCGGATGGCTTCTTCAGCCACGTGGCACTTCCCCAAGATAAGGATGCCACCACCCATACCTCTATGTGGCTCTCCAAATACATCAGTGTTTTCATTTCCGAATCTAGATAAAATCCTTCCGATCAAACCAAGTCCTCCGCGACTCCCTCATTGGCATATTCATCGGCCCCGAGATGAGGCCTCCACTAGAGAGATCAGATTCACGTGGTGTAACATACAGGCGTATCAACGCGCTATTTTGAGTTCACATACCCCTGATAAGTAGAGGCGAAGGGGTTTCCCCGACCCTTGAGTAGACTCCTAATGCATTTCTGGGATCACTTTCCCACAGTAATGTGGAGTCTAACCTTGGGAATCCCCTATCTTCCCCTCCACTTGTTGAGGGTTCCTTAGAGATTGTAAAATATCCATAAAAAGTCATCCCTCATGCACTGCAAGAGAGGATATGGGCACAAGAGCACCCCTTTCCATCTCCCACTGGGCTTTGTCACCCCGGACGTCCATCTCAGAGTATGCCCCGACCATATGGGCCTCCTCAGAGTGTAGGCCCCAATCTATCACCATGGGCATCCATCTAGGAGTAAGCCCCAACATAATGGGATGCTCTCATGTGTATGACCAACTCCACTTCTCATGGATGCACATTTCACGATGTGATCCTCTGGTCCCTACTACCTTTTGTTTCTCACACTGAGCATGATTCACTTGGGCTTAGAGTTAGCATTGACCATGAAATCCCCTTTTGGGCCTCCTCAGAGTGTAAGCCTCGATCTATATGAACTACATGGACATTGATCCCAACCTCCTAAGAAGGGTATGTAGGAAGCCTCCAAGTTGTTCAAGCCTGATCGCCAATGGACTTCCGGGTCCACCTTCACGTCGGTTATCTGACGCTCTCCATGCGAACTACGTGGACTTTGATGCCCGCCTCCTAGGCAGTGTACATAGGAAGCCTCCCTGATGATCAAGCCCAACAATGGGTCATTCCGACGCCTTTTCACGTTGGTTTACCAACATCTTGGTCCTCCTCAGAGTGTAAGCTCCGATCCATTACCCAGGGCCTCCACAGAGTGTAAGCCCTAATCCTTTCGAACTATGTGGACGTTGATCCCCGCCCCCTAGGCAAGGTACATAGGAAGCCTACAAGAGGATAATGCCGGACCACCATCAGACCTCTAGGTCCACATTCATGTCAGTTCCCTGACACTCCAATATAAACTACATGGGATTTGATCCCTATCTCCTAGGCAGGGTACGTAGGAAGCCTCCAAGAGGTTCAATCTCATCAACCGGTCAATCTGACTATATTCACATCGGTTCACCGAGCTGCTCCTAGCACCATCTCAATGATTCCAGACTCCACGGGGTCTCTAATCCAACGAGGGATGGTAAAACTCATGCCTAAATGATTCTGAATCCCTTGCGTCAAGATAAAAATTTCCCACCAGGGTTAAATCCATGGATGATATGTTTGGGTACAAACCACATATTCACAAACATATGAATACGTCTTAGATCTATAAGAGAGTCCCAGAACATGCAATAATTCCCCCACAAAAAGGGTGTGATGAGCCCGACTTCCCATCCTCTCAACCAATGTGAGTTCTTAAGAGTCACTGGTCAGAGCATCTGGCGAATGCCTGCCTTTGGAAAGCAGGTCCATCAATCATTGGATATGGATCTGTTGGGCATTTAGAGGCTGAAATCCAAAATGAAACAAACTCACAACTCATTTATTCCCATATCTGATGCCATTTGGATTGACCAAACCTTAAAAAAGTAAATTTAAAAAAATTCATTCCCTAATACTAGATGATTTTTTGTGATATAACGAAAACCAATAAAATATTTTTTTTATAAACCCAAAAGACTTACCCAAATATGTGGTAATGTGTCTCAACAAACACATTAGTTATATTTTTTTCTACCCCAATAAATTATCATGTATAAAAATTATATAATAAAATAATAATATTAAATATAATGATATTTATTTATGTTTTGGGAGTCACCAATGATCACCCACTTTTACTAAAAATCATATACACAATCATCATTCTTGTGTATTGTGGACTACCACCTCACGAACAAAGGTCATTATTTCATTCATTTTCACCTTTCCTATTTGGAATAATTATGTATTTATAGTTTATCTATGATATAAATTATATAAATTATGTATTAATGATTATATAATTATTAAATGATACATACATTCATGTCTTACATTTTGTGATAATATGATAACGTTGTTAATGTGTACGATAAACTAGCATCTCACGAAGCGATGTGATTTTTTGATTCACAACATGTAATGTATTATGGATGGGTTTAATAAAAATATGTTATATATATGAAATTAAAATTATAATATATGTATAATATAAATATATATCCTATAAGATTAATTATATTAATACAATAATAAAATGTATGTAGCGTTATGCATACGTAAGACCAACAGTGTCAATGATTGGTGATTTTTTATCCTATCACTAAATATTATAGATTACATTAAATACATATATAATTAATATGTATTAAATTTAAAAAATGTTATAAATTTTGGATATGATGAAATCATTATCAATGAATGTGGAAGAAAAAATATCTCTTTGAAATATACTAAAAAAAGTATTTTATTACACAAAATGATGAAAATAATTTATGAATATTAATGAATGTGTAATAATATGATATAAAAGTTTCATGTACACTATAATAAATATTAATTTGGTTTTTTAATATTTTAATTAAATTTTTAAAAGCACTATAGTGGAAGTTAAAAAATGTGAAACCAATATGAAAATGTGAGATAAGAGATATCAAATCAATTTATATTCAATTGAGTGTTATTTGTTTTTATATAGTAATTCACATTTATATAGTGTATATACTAACCATTGGAAATGAACTATCCTGAATAATTAATATTTAATGTCATTTTATGTTACAAATTGAATTATCTCATCTAAGAAAATTTTTCATAAAACATTCCATGTGGTAAATGTTATCAAAGAATATCAATTTGTTTTGTGATAGTAAATATTATCTAGAAACAATCACTACCCTGTAATAATTATTAATTAGAAAATAAATCTATTGTAAATATCCATTTTTTATTATTATGGTTATTTTTGTTTTCAAAAAAACTATACAATTATTACATATAGTGTTTACATTAAATGTTATATTATTTATTATAGAAATATTAGTAGATCAGTATACTATAATCAGTATGGATATTTGATAATGAATATTGTCTATAATTTATGTTTATTATTTAGAATATGATGAATTTTGTGGACATGAAGTACATTTGATGGGGATTGTTTAATGAAAACACATTGATACATATACAGTTTCCTGGGAAGTACCCTATTGGAGAATAACCATTAATTCTTATTTCTATAATGTTTTATAATATCTTGAGGATAGATATAGATGGTAGTTTTTTGTGAATGGTTAGGACCCAAATCATTAGGTTTTATCCCAAATTAATTAAACTATCTTGTGGAAAGATCATGGTAGTAACTATCTTGAGGATATATATTTATAGTTAAACAATCCATAATTATTTATTCTGTTTGTATTGTTATTCCATGTGATGATTTTATTAGTTAAAATATCCATGGTAATGTTTCATGATAATGATATAATTTATTTCAAGTTATTTTATCATTTTTTTATTATGATATATCCAATTATTTAATGCCAACTGTGTTAAGATATTAAATTACATTAGTCACCCACTATAATTATTTATGCTTTTTCTCCATGTCCATATCATTTCATTCAACTAATGTTCTACTGTTTTGGAACCTAGTAATGTGTTTTTCAATATGAAAAATGTTTTTCCCATTATTTATTATTATGGGATGGTTTTTCCAATACTTATCCTGATGTTTTTTTTTCTAAAAAATGAATTTTCAAATATCGAACCATTTATTTCTATAATATAGTTTAAATTACCTAGACATAATTTATTTAATGTGAGGAAATGCAACACTCCTATATTATAAAAGAAGAACATTATTTTTTATAGCATTTATGACTTGACACACAATGAGTAGAGGGTAATATAATTTTCCAATACATTAAAATATATTTACTATTTAAATAACTAATATATTTTATAAATCATTAAATGCATAAAAAAACTAAGTCATATTTTATTAACAGAAACAATGACCTTCTTTGACAGCTTACGTAAGATGAAATGATGAGTTTCGGAGAATAATATTAATATTTTTTAAAACATTAAATATCAACAAGTAGTTAAATTTGAATTTGAAATATGATTAAATATGTTCTAAAAATATATTTTTTAATTAATTGGTTAAAAAATTATTTTAAATGAATATTATAATAATTTAATATAAATGAGTTGTTTTAAAAAATTATTTTTATGCTCTTAATAACATTATTTCTATATAAATAAAATTAATTGATATTATGGAGTTTTCATAATAAAATTTAAATATTAGATAATCAATAATTTTTTTTACATTCTTCCAATATATTTTATTGTAAAAACATAATAACAAATTCAATTTAACACATATGAAATTTATTTTTTCTAAAGGCTATTTTTCTAAATTTAGATGACCCACTTTTTTAAAATAAAAGTTTAAAAAAATTAAAATTTTCAATAAGATAATAAATATCCTTTTTTAATTAATAATTTTAACAATATATATGGTTGAATTTTTCATGTTATTTTGATAAGATTCATTATTTTGATGAATAGTAAAAAACAATATTTTCATTAAAATATGAATTTTAATGTAAATAAATTACACTGTTAAATTATGTTTTGTTTTATTATTAATGTTGAAAAATTATAAATAAATTAATATTATTTACATAATTGGAATAGATTTAATATATTTTTATATATATTTAATCTAAAACATTTTAAACATATGAAAATTTAGATTAAAAACCCGATATTGCATTTTGTCAGCTAGATTACATACAAATTGATTTATGATATATTATATTACATAAATTTTGAAAAATATAATTCATTTTTATAATCATTATAAATTATTATTTGTAGTATTTTTAACTTAGTTATTAACAAACTTATTATTAATACAATGAAAATTAGTTAATACTATAAAGGTAAAAAATGGGTTTACATAGTGGTTGAACATTATTATTAAGGGGCCACATGAACTTGAAAATAGTACAAAACACATTATTATGATATATTTCGACCATATACCCATTTTTTCAAAATATTATTCATTATTATAGGAAAATTAATTATGGTAGACCTACCAATTGTGCTTACCTTTTAGTATTTTTAGGAAGGCCACTCATCCACTATAAAAGGGAACTCACCCCTTAACATCTTCAAACATCTATATATCAGTTTGGTCAAACAAAACCTCCCAAAATCACATTGAAATTAACTATCATCGTATTTGATGAAATATTGTTTGGAAATAAATAAAATGATTGTTGGATTTTGGAATGAATAAAATGGAGTATTTTGAAGAAGATATAACATTATTCAACAAGCACTTTTTCTTAATTTCATTCTCCACCCTAGAAATTATACTATATCATGATTATATAATTATCTACATATATTTAAAATAACATTATTATTTTAATTTTAATTTTAATTCCTATACCCAAACACACTTCCATTAAATTGGATACACACTCATTATTTATGTGTACAACAGACTTCCGCCTCGTGAAGTAATGTTATTTATTCATCCATTACGACCTTTAATGTTTGGTATAATCTTTGTTTTATAGATTATATATGATATGTACAAATTTTATGTATTTTGGATTATTTATTTATTATATTACACATACCATCATGCCTTCCAATTTTGGTGACAATGATAATATTATCCGTGTGTGCGACGGACTACCACCATGCGATGCGATGGGAATTATTCACACTTTACATTAAATGTATTAAGAATGGGTCTAATAAATATGTGTGATATATATGAAATATAAATTATTTTTTAAATTTAATACACAGATATATATAATTTAATTTTCATTCTTTTATCACAAAAAATCAAATTGAAGCACCGGTCATACATACATACAACCTGTTGTCTCCACGATAGTTGAATTCATCCCCTATCACAAAATATAATGTATTAATATATTAAAAAAATAAATAATATATTTGATACTTTAATAATGTTTCAAATTATGTATATGATAAAATCATGATCAATGTAATAGTGATAAAAAATAATAATTCAGAACATACTCGAACGACAAAGCAAGTTATTACATGAGACAATAAAAACAATTAAATATTAATTCCAAAATTTTAAAAAAATTAAAAAAGGATCATGTATGATGTAATAAAAATTAGTTTGGTTATTTTATAAGTTAACACACATTTCAAAAACAACAATACAAGTGGTTAAATAATGTACAAAAAAATTTAAAGCACGATGTAGAGTATTTAATCTAATGTTACATTCAGTTGATTCTTATTTGTTTTTATGCCCCAAATAACTTTTATGTAGTGTATAGATTACCACATTTACATTTAATATCATGAATCATTAATAATTAATATTATTTTGTGTTCCAAATTTAATAATCTCATTCAGGGGTATTTCTATTGAAAATTGCCATGTTGTAAAATTTATCCTAAAATCACAATTAATATTGTGATTGTTAACTATTTTTTGAAACAATAAAATTCATGCAATCATATTTCATTACAAGTTATATCTATTTTAATATACATATTTTTATATGATGAATGTGATTATTTTGAAAACCATATACCAAAGTATTATGTTCCACATGGACACCCATAAATCTACTTTATATGGCCCAAGATGGTGTGTCTGAATCGAGAGAGCCAGAAATGGACAAATGAGTATGGTAAAGTTCCACAGGCTGGACTATAATATATCTTTTGATTTGGATGGGAGGATACATCAATACTTTTTTTAACAAAAATTATCATTATCTTATTAAAAAATACATTTATTTTTAATATATTTCAATTATTTCTTCATAAAATGTTTTGATACTCCTTCAGAACATCCCCGAAATTCAATTTTAATTTCCATGTATCACTTGAAGGGATCGATAAAAGTCCAATGCCACAGATTCTATCCATGGTGACCCAAGGATTAAGTCTCGTGTATCACTCCTAGAATATTGTGTTAAAATTCAATGAATAACACACCTCAGAGACCATACCTAGTATAGAATATATGGTCCTAAGTCTTTATCATGACATGATACAACTGATCTTTTACTCATGACCATCCAAGGCATCTCCCATAAAAAAATATTGGTGTCACTTGTATTGAGGAAAACCAAATAACATACATCGAGACTTTCTCATGCATTTCTGATGTTTCCCTAGAATGTTTTTAAAAAAATTAAAAATCTATCAAGAAGTAACTAGATAATGATTGTGGGATCCTTAATTGGGAACACCATGTATAACACTGGATTCATAGATAAAATCATTAAATAAGAAATGCGCATATAGAAGATTTCTATGAATAAGATATAACACATAAATTCAATCATTTATATCATATAGTCACAATAATTATGTAATTCCACCATAATGGACTATTAATAGCATGGGTTAAAAGGAATTGGAATGTATCCAACACACCATATTCAACCATTTCATCATGGAATGGTGTCAATGGGTATTACTCATGGCTCTCGCTCTGATTTAACTCTTATAACAGGCTCAAAGAATTTTTTAGAAGGAAGCAGACCCTATAGATAAGCATACAATTATTAGTAATGAATAAAATTAGGTCATAAAGTTGTAGTTTATCACATTAGAGAAATATATCATAGGGATATCAACCCATTGGGATGATACGCAACATACTCAGGTCACCAATTCCTTTTGAGGTGTTCAGTTAAATTCATTTAAACTTATTGAGGAAAAACATAAAGGGTTTGGCTCACATAACAACAACATAATTTAAAAAACTAAGCAAAACAAATGGAAATAGAATATTCCACATGCCTTCCTTATTGAGATTACCTTTAATATCGTTATCATTTTATTCGATATGGGTTGGAATAAATTGAATAAACATTCAAATTCACTAAAAATTGGTCAAATGAGATAGCACTGAGATAATCTCAGTAGGCCAACACCTATTGTGACATGAAAAATCAATAATATACATTATAAAATGGGTTTTGTGCCTTAATAATTTAGATGTGATACATAATATTTAAATAAATACAATATACTATTTTCTAGATAGAGACCTGTACAATCTACCTAGTTTGGCCAGCACGAGTCAGTCTGAACATAGAGATCGTGAAATGGTAAAGTGATTCAGGTAATGTTCCATAGGATGTATTATCCCTAATCTTGTGATTCCACAATGAGTTATGGTCTCTAAATTTCTATAAAAATTGATCATTTATCTTTTAAATCATTCTTCAAACCTCGAACACATATTAATCATCCCATTATAAAATATGATGACACACCTTGAGCCCGTCTATAAAAATTAATTTATAATTTCTATGAATCACTCAAAGGGCTCGGTAAATGTCTAATGGAATGGAGTATATCCATGGTGATCCAATGATTAAGTCCCATGTATCACACCTAGCATGGTGTATCAGAAGTCCTAGATTAATAGTCCACCAAGTACATATATAAAATTACATGTCCGGCCTAGAGTATCTCTCATGGAATGGTACAACCAATTATTCCATTGTGATTATTCAAGGGCTCTCCCTAAGGGTACCGATGACACTCATCTGGAGGAAAACAGATAATAAAAGGATATCCCATCTCATGAATAGACGATTCACCCCCCGACATGTTTAAAGAGAAACTATTAATCTATCATGATTGTAAAATAGTGAATCCAAGGGATATTTATGTAAGAAACTCTTGTATCATAGTCAATTCTAGGTCAAAAGCATTAAATCATAAATGAAGCAATAGATTTTTTTACAAGGGAGACCATCTCCTTAATCCAATCCTTTATAATATAAAGTCCCAATTGTTAAGACATTACTCATTAATTTTCCATTTATATCTTGACATACAAGGTATTATTTCTTATCCAATTGGCCTAATTCATCTGTTTCAATAAGGAATGGTGTTTCAAGTTATTTCTCATGTCTCTCACACAGATCCAAATCCAACAAAAGGGACAAGGAATTAGTTATAATGGAACACACTTCAATCGGTTTTATGTCATTTTTTGTAAATAGGTAAATCAAGACATAATGTTGTATTTCATCCTATTTGGGATACATATATCAATGATATCAATCCACGGTATTTATTCACTACTTACACGAGTCTCCAAAATGAAGGTGATGTATTCAAAAAAATTCATATAAACATTTAGACACAAAATCATAAGGTTATGGCAAGTGGATTAATAATGAAATTTAACAAATGTGACAAAACAAAGAGAAAGTCTGTATAGAACCTAAATTACCTCATTGAGCTTCCCATATATATCTTGTAAATTTTATTTGAACGAGGGTGGAAAAAATCAATGAAATCCTAAAATTCAATAAAAATGTGGAAAATGCTCTCACAGTAAGATAATTTAATATAGGGGGAAAATATCAATATTTATATTATAGAAAACTGTATTTATCACCAATATCTTCCTATTGGATCTGATAGATAAATATTTATAGTCATTCTATTGATAGTATCACCAAACATACTCAAGGAGGTTGATGTGGTTTGTTTATGGGGGAAGGGGGACAAGCTATATGAGAAGAAGATTAAATAATGATGAACTAATTTACACTAATTAAATTGTGTATAAAGAATAATTTAACAATCAATTATAAATATGTATGTTTTGGACACTTTTTTGGACCGACCATGTGCCATTGATGTTCTAATCACTACATCAAAGAATCCCACCACACAGTTTGGTGCATAGTTTGTCCAACCATTCTCATATCATGTGAATGTGATCTATCCAAAAAGCATGAAACACCACAAAACCATGAATCCAAGGTCACACAATTGCAGAAAAACCATGTGGCCCCTAGTTCCCACTATCTACTACCACACAGTTTGGAACAACATGTCGGTTGGCCCCCTCATTTCCTCTTAATCATGCGACCTAGTCCTTTCTCCCTATTTTTGGGCCTTGAGCACCAAAAAATCCCCACATTCAATGAGGGTCACCATAAAAATTATAAGAGTCATATATATGAATATTTAAGTTAATTAAAACAAAACATGATAATTCTATACCATTGAATAAATCCAGGACATTATATCCACAAAAAGGTTCCATATCTATAATTACTAGATTGCTCTTATTTTAGGTAAAAAATCCCAGGGCTATATGAATCTACCATGATCCCTCAAAATCAAAGATTCATTCTCTATGAATTTCCTCTTTAATCTTTATAGTGTTCTTTGACTGGATATATGTTATAGGGTGGTATGATGTGCTCAGAAGAACCCGTGTACCCAAATTCATCTTCCAATTCTCCTAGAATTGAGATGTAAAATGAGAATCCCTATATGATACCATGGTCTAAGGAACCTTGTGATTGAACAAAATCTCATTGATAGAAAATCTCTCAAGATCATACATAGTGAAGGTATCTCTAATCAACACGATAAGAGTGACCTTCATGACCGAGTACACAACATCTCATACAGTATCACTACCTCGAAAAGAAAACAACTTCTCGATCACAAAAACCATCACAAGGTCATCTTATTTAAACTAAAGAATGTGGAACTAATATAAAATCCCCGATGATCCTTGTTGTTTTTCCATCAAATAGTTATTGGTGGAACACCTCATAATAAATATGATAAAAAAAATTTCATCTCTGACCACTAATACTAGCCATATAAATCATGATACATCTTGGTGAAACTAAAATAAAATTCCCTATATGAGGAATGAAACAATCACATTAGCTCCCCCCATATGTATTCTATAATTAAAATGAACTACCAATCCTGAAGAATCTCATCCCCTCCTATAATAAAACCAGTATGTGGGTCCACATCTTCCATAGATACTTGTTGGACTGGGCTCTAAATCTTAGATAAATATCTAGTTCTCACTCAATCCAAAATAATAGATATAACCTAAAAAATGACTATATTTCCAATTTCCTCCTACACCTCTTAGTGATTCTTCAAAAATAGATACATAATCTTCCACTACTTAATGGCCTACAGTACTACCAACATCAATGTCACCATACATAAAGACCAATAACTTAATTTCCTATTCAAAGCATATATGAATACTCTATGTAAAAGAAATAATGTTATAAAACCCACAATTATTGTATCATATAAATCTCGCAATATTATAATATATACTTGAGGATTTTTGTGTCGGTGTACAACAAAAAACTAAATCCCACTAAATGATGCATCTAATATCACAAGCCATGATCAATAGTGGATACCATTAAATCCTGCTTCAGGTAGTTTATATCATGTGGAATCAACTGATGAGACCCATATTCTATGACTCCCTCATAGAAAATCAAAACCACTATTTAAATGATATCTTATAGGTCATAATACATTATATAGCTTATACCGATGTCTCACAGAATCAAGACCACTACTAAAGATAGTCTATAATTTAGCTACTAAAAGGTTATTATATAGTTATCTATACATTCAAACATCATCTAATTCTTATTAAATCACAAAATTGGTTTTTACAACCATTATATTCCTTTTATAATTTTTTTAATATCAATATACTTCTAAGAATCTCCTTTAATATAAGACATTCATGGGATACTCCCAAGAAACAATATCTCTCACCTTTTTAAGGTCAATTGATTCTCTTTTATATGAGGTAATATGTCATATTATGTGAATATCATACATATAAAAGCGGAACATTGTGATCTCTTAATATAAATTACTACCACTTAGTGTATTCAAAATTATATTAATTTTTTTTCATTGTTTCTTCGATAAGGTAATAAACAATGATCACATATATAAATACCACTATAAAAAAATACATAAAAATAGAAAACCTAGTACATAATTCCCATGAATATCGTTGTTGGATTGTTGAGATCAAACTATATTACCCAATACTTATAATGACCATTAATATCATGAAATGATTTTTGAGGTATGTTTTTAGATTGAACACATACGTGGTGATATAATTACCTCAATTAAATTAGTAATAAAATATAAAAACATTGAAACTTTTGGAAGAGATCATCCTTGTACAGTAGGGGATAACCATTTTAATCACCAAATGGTTTATTTTCTATTAATTAAAATATTGAATGAGGGAAAATTAAACATTTATTCCAAAATTATTGGTGAACCTCACTATAAATAATAGGTTGGAAAATTACATTTCCCTACAATTCTTCTAGATTTCTCTTTGTGTATGTAAAATATTTTTTAGAAATTACATAAAGCTGATTGGATACCAGTGCATCTCCACACACTTTCCTACTAGATAAACCCCTAGAGGAAAACTATCCAGAAGTGTTCGTTGGTACTCTAGATATAATCTTGAAATTTGGTGTGTCTTCATGTAGAACCTATGTTAATCATGTCTAGCTTATTTTACTTAGAAATTCAAATCACACTGGTGAATAAAAAATATTCTCTGTAGTTATGTGGAGGTAAACCTTCAGTGATATGAATTGAAATGGGGTTTATAGGGAACAGTACATTCCATCCTAGGTATGATGTTAACTCATTTCATATTAAAGACAATAATATCACATACAATGTGACACCCACCAATCTCAAGAGGTAATTTCCAGCACTAGAGTAAACACTTCTATATGATCCCCTATAGAGTATCCAAAGACATTACACTAATAGTTAACTAATTAAAAATTCCATCGAATTCTTGAAAAGGTAAATATATTTGACATGTGAAACAAAAATATAAAAAATAGAAGATATCAGAGTAGAGTCTAATATAATTGTTTATCTCACTATAGATAGCCCAATGAATTTCTCATCAAGTGTAGGATGTACAGAATATATCTAGTCTGAACTGTGGCCCTATGAAACAACTTCACGACCCAGAGTAGGCCCAGTATCATATCTAGGAATAACTATTTACTAGATTAATTGGATACAACCATCACCTCAGCCTAAATGAATAGCACTACTCTAGCCAGATCATTATAAAGAGTTGTGAATCCACCACCTAATTCCCAATTTAGATTAAATTCCCTTCCACTAACTATTGGAGGTAATTTCCTTTAGAAAATATGTTTATGGGCTATCCTGCAACATGTTTAGATGTGAACTATATCTCTAATACATGTATTCCTCATATGTTCTCATATCCCAACATCATGATAGAAGAAAACACTACCAACACTAACTGCATGGCTATTACTCCCCTCATGAGAAGCCTAAAAACGAATCTTCTAGCTAGAAGTAACTAAACCTCTTGATAAAGATGCAGAACATCCAATATTTATACCCCATATCCCCAAAGGATCCATTACATAATAATCTCTTGATTCACCATCTCTATAAAAGATGCCATTGAAAACATATTTTCCTGATATTGAATTTAATTATTTATACCTTCCCCAAAGTGTCTCTCCCTTAATTTAAATCATCTTGATAAATTGGCACAAACCACTTAGGCTCTATGAATCCTAATAAAAACAACATAATAGTCATCTCTCCCTACTCCAAGCACATAAAAACTGTCCCTTTAAACTATGAGGGTGTTGGGAAAGAATTTATAGAAAAATATTGAATGGAAAATCTTCCAAATCATATGTAGAAGCATATCATCCTAGATGAAACATCCCACAAGGACTTAGCTATACCCAATATCATATATGTCTCAATCTATAGTCTAATATTAGTATATTTCATTAGATGCTTGGAGATAAGATTTATAGATTCAATACATAGCTCAAAATCTTGAATACCTCTATCTATTAAAAACATGAACCTATAATATCATTGGAACACATGCATCCCCTCTTCTACAGATGAGGTAGGCTGCAGGGAAACTTGAATAGTCTGTTAGAATCAAATAAAACTCTTAGAAAATAGTTTTTTAACACCCATATATGGTACTAATTGCAATACATCATATTGGACTACAATATGTTCTATTAGTAGCTTAGTTAATACAACCTACGTAGCATGGATTTATCAATCATCATGGCATATGACTAGAGGTCTTCATGGGGGAACATATCTTTAATTCCAAACACACACCAACAAACATATTGTTAATGAGAATATTCTATCATGGACATGTATGATAGGTTTAACCATTCATATAAAAAAGTCATAGTCCTCATCCTCCACCTAAATCCACAATGTGGTAATATAGGAAAACAATAGAAAGTTACAATGGCACTTCCAACAACCAAATATAAACCAATTTTTAGTCAAGTTATCTGTTTGAAAATTCATATTTCATTAACATTCATACATATTTTAATATTTTCTTTTAATGTTTGAACAAAATATTTTTCATATATTTAATCCATATGGAATAATAAAAAACATTAACCAATGTTTTGAATCCACTAAATCCAAAACATAAATTGATGCATTACATGCTATCAATAGTCCATGACTCAACTTACCATATCTGGTTGCAGTGTATATCAACTAAAACCTATAGAGGAGAACATTATTTAGGCTATAACAGAAATAGTATTTAACAATAATTTTTCTCAATTTACTACAAAATAATATATCAAACAATAATTATGTCAATCATGTCCCACATAAAGATGTCATGTTTCCAATCACTGTATCATATATAGATTGACATAATGCCTAGAATTTGAATTCTAAAGAATTATAAAATGATGAATTAAATGTAAAAACAATATCACATTGGGAAAAATAGAAAAATCTATAATATTAATAAGAATAAAACGTCATGGGATTAAATAAATGGTGGAATCAAACACTTGTAAGAAAAATCCATAAATCATAAATTTCTATTCCAAGAAATTTGGATTTTTCATATTCACATGTTATTTATTCATATGAAAAAATAATTAAAAAATTCCAATACTATTCTACTCTATTATATATTTTCTCAATATTGTAAATCCAAAAATCAGCTCTATGATTCAATTTTTAACTTCTTTAACCAAGAGCTACTAAATAGTTCTTCGAGTTGGTGGGTCACATGGCATAAATAATTACTCCTCATATGCCAAAGACTACCAACTAGTAGTGAGGGACTATTTAGTTTTATTATGGAGAATATTACTCTATCTAAAAGTGTATAATAGATTTAACAACAATATTAATCAAATAGTGGATGTAGATAAAATAAATTAGAAATTTTTATAAAAAAAACATAAATGTTTTTGTAATAATAAATAGAAAATTTAGCCATAAATTTTTTGATGATATAGTAATATCTCAATAAAAAATTGTGTGTTGTGCATGGACACATAAATCCCTGAAATATACATATATCAACATACAAAAATACGAACATTACCTATCTCAAATAGGTGTAAATAACTACCTAGGTCTAGTACACACTTACTCTTATACAATGAATGAGTCATGAATTATTTTATGGGAACATTCCCCGGTCTCTACCTACAAACATGTAGTATGTTCATGTACCCAAAGTGGGTATAAATTTTATTTGAGATAACACTAGGTGCTCCATGAAAAATTATTTATATAATAAACCAATTCAATTTACATTTAATAGATATTGTATATAATGTATCATAGGTATAAGTGTAAATAATGTAAAATTTGATAATGTCAAAAAAAGAATCTTGGTAAACAATAATGAATATCCAAAAAACAGGTGATGTAATACATCATAAATAAATATGTGTGATACTACCCAATCTATTAACAGTAAATAGATATACCTACAAAGTATATCTATAAGAATAAATAACAATCGATGGTGTAACACCCGAGACTTTGATGAGAAATATTTTGTTTTTATGTTATATAAATAATAAAAAGAATATTTCACTACACACATCACTTTCTTGGCTTGCTTTACACGCAATCACGACCTTCCTCGAAAGCTTGCGTCGTACGTAATACCGAGTTTCACTAAACAATGATATGATATTAAAATATTATTAAAAATAGCCGTTATGAATAGTAATAACCAATTTTTGAAATATTATAAATTTTATTTTTCAAAATGGACTTCATTTTTTGATTCGGAATATCGAAATTAGCCTAGGGTTAAATTTTGGTATTTTTCTGAAAACATTCAATTTTCGATGAATAGTGAAACCACTAAGTGGTAGCTAAAAAATACTGAATTTTTCATAAAACTTAATTTTACCGTTTCTCTGAGTGGAATTTCAAAACACTGAGAGGCACGGTTGATGTCAGTAAGAAAAATGTGGTTCAATGAGATGAATATAATTTCGGTGAAAAGTAACTTTTTACTTTCATTTACCACGATTAAAAGTAAATAGGGTAATTAAGGGTAAAAATGATATTATTATTACCCTAACGCATGTTCTAATTCAATTGTATAAGTGTAATTCGACCAAAAACAAACTTAGTAATAAAATATGACCATTTATGCCCACTTGGATTAGATTAGGACATTTATTATTAATTTATTTAAAGAAGGGTTAAAATAGTTAAAATCAATGTTTAATAAGTAAATAATTTTTAATATAAAGTTATACATAATCTATATTCGGCCATAAATATTAATTGGAAAGATAAAAATATTTTCTACATAATGGTATTTTATTTGTAATTTTTAGACATTAAATAATTTAATTTATTTATGACACAAAGATGATGCAGTAATTATCTTATTAATGAAATATTGACATAATTGATGTTATAAATACCACAATAAATGTACTTTGAGACTTTTTATTAATTACACTAATTTTATAGGTTAATATGAAATGTTAGTATTGATTTTATTAACTTTTTTTGAACTAATAATTCTATTATTACTTTAAAAAAAATCAATTACTAAATAGTGTCAAAATTTTCATAAAATAGTTTTTAAAACAAATATTATATTAGTAATTGTTATTTTATTCCTAAAAATCTATGTTTCAGCCAAATGACTTAGATAAGGATATACATATTAATTATAAACAACTTGGGGTTCTTTTGGAAGCTTATAGTAAGTTTATTAAGCTTATAGTATAAGAACACAAGAAGACACGGTAAAAGTAAAATTATTTAACTTAATGTTAAATCCATATTACAAGGTTAAAATAGGAACCTAAACTTGTATAAATTATATTTTATGAGATGATTTCGACCCATCCCCACCTTATCTTCAAAATAAATCAATTTGGAGGTATTTAAAACTGAATATGACTTTATAATAAAATAATATTTTTAGTTTTTCCAAAGGAGCCCCTCTCCTCCCTTATAAAAGGGAACCTCCTCCCCCTCTTCCTCACACAACATTGAGCCTTCAAGATCGGCCAAAACAAGAATATTTCTCCTATAAACTTCCCTAGAAACATCCTAGAGGTCCTGGTCTTCTTCAAAGACCAATTGTAGTGCCCTAAAAGGAGATCTCAAAGAGGCGTTTCAAAGAAGTGGTAATGTCTGTTACCAATTCTTTCAACATTATTTCTTCTCCCACATCTTCTTCTTTAGTTGTTTCATTATGAAGTAATAACATCATTATCACACATATACTTATATGTTATTATAAGTAAGAAACAACCCTATTTCACAATCTATCCATCCTACGGAAAATGAAATCACTGCTTGTGTGTACGTACGGAATAGCATCTCCACGACGTGGTGTAATCTGTTTTCCCCCATCACCTTAATTGGATGGGTATAATGGTGTAAATAATGACTATATATGACTATTATAAAGTTATATTGATTCTGAAATAGTATACATACACTCCAATACAATTCCACGATCATGGGAACGATATCATCGCTCGTGCGTACGTACGGAATACCGTCTCCATGATGTGATGTGACTCGTTCTGCATGATCTTCATTGCATAATGATTATATAAATGAATTGAGTGAATAAATAAGATATATATTACACTAATACGATTCTGGAAATGAGGTATCTATAACCTACAAATAAGTATAAGAATTTATTCGACAAAACACGCAAAAGAATAAAAAGTAATAAACACCCGAATAACAAGTAGTAATGAAATATTACTAATAAGAAGCTAAGAATATGACCATATAAGATATCATAAAAATAAGTATGATTATGGAATAAGACAAAAAAATTATTTAAATCATTATACAGGAGGTTCGGACACTTATGAAGCAAACCAGACCTAAGGTAAGGGAAAATATCACAATCTCATTTTTATCCGAGATTGTTTATACTTTGGTATTGACTGGGGTATATTTTATCATCCACATCCATGTTTCCTCAATATGTAATATTTTTATCCTTCTACAGTAGTGTATATCCAATTACACCCCTCGGTAAGTTTTTAGTAAAATATATGAAAGGAATCTTTTGGCGTTTTTCATACGAGGTACTTTTTGACTTTTCCGACAAAAATATGAGAAGAATGTTTTTTTTAACTTATACGGCATGAATGGATTTTTAAAACATTATTTCCAAGATGCATCATTTACAAGTTTTCAAGTTTATTTTTAATCAAATTCTTTTAGTTTATAATTGTATGACATGTTAAGAAAGGAAAAGTGTTTTTGAAGTAGAAATGATATTTTCCTCAAGAATGGAGTTCAAGTGTTTTATCAAATTTTTTTTCCATCTAAGATAATAAAGGGTTATATTTCTATACATATTATTACATGTATTTGATTATGTTGTGATGGAAATATTTTTATGAATTCATGAATTTATTTTGATGTCACGATGATTAAGATTCCCATTTTTATTAGATGGGTTATGCTATGATGTATGGTTTATGATTTTGTGGACAAATAAGAATGGTATCATTATGAGATGGGTGGGAACTATATCTACCTCAAATTCATTGGGTATAGATTTTATATCTCATGAGATAGACATGGCTGGAATGGCAGGTTAAACCGGTTCAGTGAAACAGGACTAAAACGAGGAGTGAAATCGGTTCAAAAATGGACTTTCTCCACTAAGATAGTCTTGGAAATGAGTCTTGACTAATAAGAAATGATTCTCTATGATTATGTGTATATTCCACAAAGTTTCATGTTTTAAGTTATGATTATTGGGATTACATTTCACTACTATGATTTATCTCATGTTATGAAATTATGATTTCTTTTGCAGGTTAAGATTTCCAAAAGTTATGTTCTTATGTATTTTATGTGATTTATATTTCATTTGTTTACCCTTACTGAGCATTTGAGCTCATCGTTTTGTATTTTTTCTTCCCTAGGTTAGGAATAAGGTTATTAAGTATGATATGCCAAAAGAAACTATAGATATGATGAAATAAATGGGAGATAGTGTAGATTCTTTATGAACCAGTTGTTTATGTTTCCCAGTTTCTAAAGACACAATACCTATACGGTCCTTTCCTGGTTTTGTTATATGTTGTAATAAGTGTGATTCAATTCTGAATTAATAACAGTGTATGTAAAGTATGGGTCGTTATAGTTGGTATCAGAGGGAGGTTATAGTCAACCTTTGGAAACTAGGATAGAAAATCCTTAAGAAGAACCCTAAGGATAAGTCTAATCATAGAACACAATCATAGTGTTTTAGAAATGGCCATGAATAACCTAGGACAAGAACTTAAGTGTGATATTTTATTATTGATTATGTGGTCTTCCTATTATAATTAGTGTTTCTCACACTATTCTTCATGGTTTTAGTCAATGGCTGGAACGCGAAGGAACCGTGTTAATGAGGAATGTGACGGGCAATGCAATGATTGTCCCCCTGAGCAACAAAACAATGTGGGAGATGGAATGCAAAATCTTGTAGCCATGCTCACACAACTTTCTCATTTTATGAATCATGAAGAACTTCCAAACGAGCAAAGGAAGGAGAAAAATTCTGTCGAATCCTTCATGAGGCAGCGTCCACCTTCATTCGGCGGGTCTACTGATCCTTTAAATGATGAACAATGGATTAGTACTACTGAAATGATATTTTCAGTTCTTCAATGTTCTGAACATGATGAAGTCATATTAGCAGTATCGTTTGGAAGGTGATACTGATCAATGGTGGAATCTTATTAAGAATACGAGGCAAAGGGATGAAATTGAGTCCATGGAATGAGACGAGTTCAAGAACTTATTTTTCAATAAGTACTTCCCTCGTATTTTCTGAACAAAGATGAAGAATGAGTTTCTTGAACTGAAGCAAAAGGATGATGAATCTTTTGGTACCTATGAATAAAATGTTACAAGACCTGTAAGGTACACTTCTGGTATTATTATCTTACCTGAGAGTAAGATCGATAGATTCTTTAGTGGCTTAAAACCAAGTCCTTGAAGGGTGTTAGCCATAAGGGACTTCAATTGCTACGGGGAAATCATTCGATGTGCTCTCAATGTTGAGATGGAGATTGGAGTAACCCATCAGTCATATGGGTTAGATAAGAAGAGGAAAATGGAATTCAAAGGAAAATCTAAAGAGCACACTGAAAAGAAGATGGGCTTTCCCTTATTCTCATAGTGTGGAATGAAACATGGAGGGAGTTGTCTTAAAGGGACATGTAAATGCTTCAAATGTGGAAAGGAAGGTCATAGGGCATTTGAATGTTGCAATGATGGGAAGAAGATGTCTAATGATGAAAAAAGGAAGGGATACACAGAATGAACCTACTACACTTCAATGGTTCAAGTGCAAGGAGATGGGGCATTATGCCAATCAATGCCCAAATCCAAGGGTTGATGATGATGGTCGACGTTAACAAACTCTTAAGGCTATAGACAACGGTAAGTAACATGCAATTTCTATCAGTGATGTGGAGTACGATAATGATGTGGCGAAAGGTACACTTACCATCCACTATAATGTAGAAAATGATTTATTTGATTCTGGATCCACCCACTGTTTTATTTCTGAAGAGTTTTCTAAGGATATCACTGTATTACCTCAACAATTAGATGTTGAGTTAGCTGTGACAACCCCTAATGGCACAACAGTCGCATCAAAAGTTTATAATTCTTCTCTGATTGATGTTTGTGGGAAAGTGTTTCCTGCAAATCTTGTGATCTTTCCTATAGTGGATTTTGATATGATTCTTGGCATGGATTGGCTTTCTTTATATGGAGCACATACCAATTGCCAAAGAAGGGAAGTCACATTTCAAATTCCAGATCTATGTATGATCGTCTATCAATTCAAGGATGAACATAACCTTCTAGTGGAAATTTCATCCATCTTATGGGTCTTGATTCCACTAAATGAATGTTATTTATCTCAAATGGTTCGTGAGAAAAACACAATTAAGAATATTCCCATTGTACGGGAGTTTGACGATGTCTTTTTGGAGGAATTACCAGGTCTTCCACCAAATCGTGAAGTTGAGTTTTCAATAGAACTCGTACCGGGTGCTTTGCCTAATTCAAAGACACCATATAGAATGGCCCCAATTGAGTTGCAGTAATTGAAGAAGCAACTCAAAGAGAATCTTGAGAGGGGGTTCATACGCCCTAGTGCATCACCTTGGGGAGCACCTGTTCTGTTTGTTAAGAAGATAGATGGATCAATGAGACTTTGCATTGATTATCGAGAACATAATAAGATCAGTATCAAGAACAAATATCCTCTCCCACACATTGATGACTTATTTGACCAACTACGAAGAGCTCAATACTTTTCCAATATTGATCTTTGTTCATGGTATCATCAATTAAGGGTCAAAAGGGAGGATATACCAAAGATGGATTTCCGTAAATGGTATGGACACTATGAATTTATAGTGATGCCATTTGGTCTTACTAATGCCCCTGCTATCTTCATGGATCTGATGAATATAGTCTTTAGAGACTATATTGATCAGTTTGTGGTAGTCTTTATAGATGATATTCTTGTCTATTCAATGTGTAAGTAAGAACATGAAGATCACTTGGGAATTATATTGAAGTCACTGATAATGGAGAAGCTTTATGACAAATTTACCAAGTGTGAATTTTGTCTTCAAAAAGTTTCATTTTTGGGTCACATAATCTCAAAAGAGGGTATATCTGTTGATCCAGCAAAAATAGAGGTTATCAAAAGATGGTCAACACCAACAACAACAACATAGATTTGAAGATTTCTTGGTTTGGCTGGATATTATCGACGTTTTGTGAAATATTTTTCACGAATATCTAATCCACTCACCAAGTTGACTTGGAAAGGAGTTAAGATTGTCTGGACTGAGGAATGTGACGATAATTTCAAGGAGTTGAAAAGAAGGTTACCCAGTGCACCTGTGCTCACACTGCCTTGTAGTAGAGAACGGTTTGTGATCTACAGTGATGCATCCAAGAATAGATTGGGGTGTGTTATTATGCAAAATGATATGATGATAGCTTATGCCTCACGACAGTTGAAAATACATGAGAAAAATTACCCAACTCATGATTTGGAGTTAGTTGTGGTAATCTTTGAATTATAGATTTCAAGGCATTATCTTTATGGAGAAAGGTGTGACATTTATACTGATCATAAAATTTTAAAGTATATTTTCACAAAAAAGGAGTTGAATATGTGCCAAAGAAGATGGTTGGAGCTGATTAAGGTTTACGACTGCTCAATCCATTACCACCCTGGGAAAGCAAACAAGGTGGAAGATGCATTTAGTCGACAAGACCATGCCAGTTTATCCATGATGTGGATCACAAAAGATCCAATATTTATGGATTTACAAAGGATGGATCTTGGATTTATGATGGAAGGGGGGAAATCATATCTTTATCGAATGAATCTTCAACCATCTATACATGTGAAGATTAAAGAGGCACAGAAAGAAGATGCCGAGTTACAAAAGAAGGTGAGAAATGTTACTGAATTCAACCTTGATTGTGATGGGATAATAAATTTTAGCAATCGGGTTTGTGTTCCTCCCATCCCCGAATTAAAGAAGGCGCCACTAGATGAGGCTCATAGTTCTTCATTCTTTATTAATCCTGGAAGCACAAAGATGTATTGGGACCCGAAATAGTACTTCTGGTGGGATGGCATGAAAAGAGATGTTGTTGAATATGTCTCTCAATGCCTGGTTTGTCATCAAGTTAAAGCTGAGAGACAGAAGTCTAAGTGGACGTTACAACCATTACCCATACCTGAAGGGAAATGAGAAAACATCACTATGGACTTTTTCACATGACTTCCTAAAACATCCAAAGGAAATAATGCTATCTGGGTCATAGTTGATCGTCTTACAAAGTCTGCACACTTCATCGCTATTAGAGAGGATTTCTCTCTAGATCAGCTTTCCAGGATATATTTGAAGGAATTGGTAAGATTGCATAGAGTACCACTTTCTATTATATCTGATCGGGATCCGAGGATTACCTCAACGTTCTGCGGAAGTCTTCAGCATACTCTAGATACAGAGTTGAGTTTCATCACTACTTATCATCCTCAGACAGACGGTCAGTCTGAGATAACAATTCAAACTCTAGAAGATATGTTGTGAGCTTGCTCTATGGATTTCAAAGGTGGTTGGGATCAACACCCACCTTTGGTGGAATTTTCTTATAATAATAGCTTTCACTCCAGTATTACGATGGCTCCTTATGAAGCTCTATATGGAATGAAATGAAGGACTCTGACTTGCTAGGATGAGGTTGGGGAAAGAAATCTATTAGGACAATATCTTGTTGATGAGATGGCAGAAAGGGTCAGATCTATTCAACAACACATAAAAGCAGCTCAGAGTCGACAGAAAATTTATTCCAACAACTGAAGAAAAGGCCTAGAGTTTGAAGTGGGTGATAAAGTGTTCTTACAAATATCTCCCTGGAAGAGGGTCATGAGATTTGGAAAGAAGGGGATGTTGAGCCGTAGATATATCGGTCCTTTCAAAATACTGGATCGTGTTGGGAAGGTAGCTTAACGATTGGTGCTTCCACCAAATCTCTCTCAAGTTCACGATGTGTTCCATGTATCTCTCCTGAGAAATTACATACCTGATCCTTCACATGTACTCAGCTTAGAAGTTGTACCGCTAGAGCAAGATCTTTCTTATGAAGAACAGCCGATAGATATTCTGGATCATAGTGAAAAAGTCCTACGAAACAAGACCACTCACTTGGTGAATGTTTTATGGAGGAACCACTAATTATAAGAAGCTACATGGGAGCTTAGGGATATGATGAGGGAGAGGTATCCTCATCTATTTGTTACAAAGTGACGAATTTTGAGGGTGAAATTCATTTTATGGGGGGTAGAATGTAACACCCGAGACTTTTATGAGAAATATTTTGTTTTTATGTTATATAAATCATCAACGTAATCTTTCACTACACACATCACTTTCTTGGCTTGCTTTACATGTAATCAAGACCTTCCTCGATATCTTGCGTCGTACGTAAGACCTAGTTTCACTAAACTATGATATGCTATTAAAATATGATTAAAACAACCCGTTATGAATAGTAATAACCACCTTTTGAAATTATATAAATTTTATTTTTCAAAATGGACTTCATTTTTGGATTTGGAATATCGAAATTAGCCTAGGGTGAAATTTTGGTATTTTTCTGAAAACTTTCAATTTTTGATGAATAGTGAAACCACTAAGTGGTAGATAAAAAAAACTGAATTCTTCATAAAACTTAATTTTACCACATCTGTGAGTGCAATTTCAAAAATCCGAGACACACGGTTGATGTTAGTAAGTAAAATGTGGTTCAGTGAGATGAAAATAGTTTTTGGTGAATAGTAACTTTTTATTTTATTTACCACGATTAAAAGTAAATAGGGTAATTAAGGGTAAAAATGATATTATTATTACCCTAAAACATGTCCTAATTCTATTGGATAAGTTTAATTCGTCCAAAAACAAACTTAGGAATAAAATATGACCATTTAGGCACACATGGATTAGATTAGGACATTTATTATTAATTTATTTAAAGAAGGGTTAAAATAGTTAAAATCAATGTTTAATAAGTAAATAATTTTTAATATAATGTTATACATAAGATAAAGTCGACTCTAAATATTGATTATAAAGTTAAAAATATTTCTTACCTAATTGTATTTTATTTGTAATTTTTAGACATTAAAAAATTTAATTTATTTATGACACAATGATGATGCAGTAATTATCTTATTAATGAAATATTGACATAATTGATGTTATAAATACCAAAATAAATGTAATTTGAGACATTTTTGGAATTCCAATAATTTTATAGGTTAATAGCACAGGTTAGTATTGATTTAATTAACTTTTTTGGAACTTATAATTTTGTTGTGATTTTCACAAAAATGAATTACTAAATAGTGTCAAAATTGACATAAAATAGTTTTTAAAACAAATATTATATTAGTAATTTTTATTTTATTCGTCAAAATCTAATGTTCTGCCAAATTAATTAGATAAGGATATATATATTAATAATAAACAACTTGGGGTTTTTTAGCAGCCTATAGTATGTTTATTATGCTTATAGTATAAGAACACAAGAAAACACGGTAAAAGTAAAATTATTTAACTTAATGTTAAATCTAAATGACAAGGTTAAAATAGGAACCTAAACCAGTTTAAATTCTATTGGATGAGAGGATTGCTACCTATCCCCACCTTAGCTTCGAAATAAATCAATTTGGAGCTATTTAAAATAGAACATGACTTTATAATAAAATAATATTTTTAGTTTTTTCAAAGGAGCCCCTCTCCTCCCTTATAAATGGGAACCTCCTCCCCCTCTTCTTCACACCACTTTGAGCCTTCATGCTCGGACAACCCCGAAGAATTTCTCTTCTCCACTTCCCTAGAAACATCTTCCTGATCTTCTTCAAAGACCAATTTTAGTTCCCTAAAAGGAGATCTCAAAGAGGTGTTTCAAAGAAGAGGTAATGTCCGTTACCAATTCTTTCAACTTTATTTCTTCTTCCACTTCTTCTTCTTCTGTTGTTTCATTATGAAGTAATAACATAAGTATCATTCATATACTGATTTTTTATTATAAGTATGATACAACCCTATTTCACCATCTATCCATCGTACGGAAAATGAAATCATCGCGCGTGCGTACGTACGGAATACCGTCTCCACGCCGTTGTGTAATATATTTTCCACCACCTCCTTACTTGGTTGGGTATAATGGTGTAAATAATGACTATATATGACTATTATAAATTGATATTGATTCTAAAATAGTATACGTACACTCCAATACAATTCCACGATCATGGGAACGATATCATCGCTCGTGCGTACGTACGGAATACCATCTTCACGATGTGATGCGACTCATTCTACATGATCTTCATTGAATAATGATTATATAAATGAATTGATTGAATAAATATTATATATACTACACTAATACAATTCTGGAAATGAGGTATCAATAACCTAAAAATATGTATAAGAATTTATTCGACAAAACACGCATAAGAACAAAAAGTAATAAAAACCCGAATAACAAGTACTAATGAAATATTACTAATAAGACGCTAAGAATATGACCATATATGATATAATAAAAATAACTATGATTCTGGAATAAGTCAATAACATTATTTATATCATTATACAAGAGGTTCGGACACTTACGAAGCAAATCAGACATAAGGTAAGGGAAATTATCACAATCTCATTTTTATTCGAGATTGATTATACTTTGGTATTTATTGGAGTGTATTTTACCATCCACATCCATGTTTCCTCAATATGTAATATTTATATCCTTCTAAAGTAGTTTATATCCAATTTACCCCTCAGTGAGTATTTAGTAAAATATATGAAATGAATCTTTTGTCGTTTTTCGTACGAGGTACTTTATTACTTTTCTGACAAAAGTACGAGAAGAATGTTTTTTAAACTTATACGACATGAATGGATTTTTAAAACATTATTTCCAAGAAGCTTACTTTATAAGTTTTAAAGTTTATTTTTAATCAACTTCTTTTAGTTTAGAATTTTATGACATGTTAAGAAAGGAAAAGTGTTTTTGAAGTAGAGACGATATTTTCCTCAAGAATGGAGTTCAAGTGTTTTATCAAAATTATTTTCCATCTAATATAATAAAGGGTTATGTTTCTACCCCTATTATTACATGGATTTGATTATGTTGTGATGGAAATATTTTTATGAATTCATGAATTGTTTTATGATATCACGATGTTTAAGATTCCCATTTTTATTACATGGGTTATTCTATGATGTATGGTTTATGATTTTGTGGTACATATAAGAATGGTATCATTATGAGATTGGTGGGACCTATATTTCCCTCTAATGAATTGGGTAATTATTTTATATCTCATGAGATAGACATGGCTAGAGCGGTAGGTTAAGCCGGTTCAGTGAAACAGGAATGAAACTAGGAGTGAACTCGGTTCAGAAATGGACTTTGTCCACTAAGATAGTCTTGGAAATGAGTTTTGACTAATAAGAAATGATTCTCTATGATTATGTGTGTATGCCACAATGTTTCATGTTTTAAGTTATGAATATTGGGATTACATTTCACTACTATGATTTATCCCATGTTATGAAGTTATGATTTCTTTTGCAGGTAAAGATTTCCAAAAGTTATGTTCTTATGTATATGATGTGATTGATATTTCTTTTGTTTACCCTTACTGAGCATTTGAGCTCATCCTTTTGTATGTTTTCTTTCACCAGGTCAGGAAGAAGGTTATTAAGTAAGATATGGAAAAAGGGACTATAGATATGATGAAATAAATGGAAGTCAGTGTAGATGCTTTATGAAGAAGTTGTTTATGTTTCCCAGTTTCTAAAGACACAATACATATACGGTCCATTCTTGGTTTTGATATATGTTGTAATAAGTGTGCTTCAATTCAGATGTAATAACAATGTATGTAAAGTATGGGTCGTTATAGATAGTGTCCAAATTGTGCATTCATGTTTTACTGATCAACAACATCGTATTCAATATCATCAATTTTAAAACATGAAGGGACAGATCTAAGGTATAGATGAACAATGTAAACTCATCGAGTCTTTGGAGTATCACGATGACATCTCTATAAAAACATTGGTAGAGTCCATGGAGAATGTCAATAAATAATTTCACATTTTAGTCAATGAAAGCTATATCCAAAGCATATCAAGGCTCTGGATTCATATGAAATCAAGATTTGATGGGTCAACAGGTTAAATGAATCCACTAACATAAGCAATAACAAATAATTAGAAATGTAAATTTATATAATACAATCTAGATCTATGTATCTCATCCAAGAAATCAACTACCATTTTAAATTGAATAACCACAATCTTTCACTATAAATGAGTTCTTCCAATACATTCACCATTTACCATGTAAATAATTATATATATTAATTATATTCCATGATATGTAAAGGATGTAAGAAATACACTATATTATATATATACATTTTTAGAACTAAAAAATGAGTAGATAGTACAAAGTGATACATCCATTAAATATTCAATTAAATTATCCTTATCGATGCCCCCAAATTTTTTGAGCTCTTATAAACACATTATAGTGGTAAAGATAAGGAATATATAAGGGAACACCCCATTGGTGGCCTAGATATCGTCTGAAACACAATAACGATAAAACAATGTAATATGTGTGATGCTTAATAGGTTCAAAGAAATTATATTAGGACATTTAAATAATTTTATTGGAAACTCCATATAGTCTAAGTTGAATTACAATTAATAAATCTATAAAACATCTAATCCATAAGGGATATGGTATATACAACCTACGATAGGTCCAAAATAGAACCCTCTTCATGAATTGAATCTAAAATTTAGGCAAATTTTATGAAAATGTGGGGAAAGATGTATTTCATAAAAATAGGGCATAATATCCCACCAAAAAATTTCCCAAAATATACAATCGGAAATGATGAAATGATCATAAGGAAAATATTAATTACTTATATTTATCCAACATAATGATAATTTCATGAATCAAAGTCTAGAGGATTGTAATTCATCAATATTTAGATTTTCATTGATGAAGGATAATTGGAGATGAAAAAACACTATGTACTTTGTAAAAAGAGTGAAAAATAAAGGGTTTCAAGATATAAATCATTAAGGGACATGGTATATTTTCCCAAAAAACTAGGCAACCTATTTTTTCCACATTTTTGGGAAATCTGTGCTTTAACTGTGAACCTGTCACTACCTTAAGGGGGACATTTCATGGTTCATGTGCATGGTTTCAAAAATCATTAACAACCCATGTTGAATGCCTCTATAAGGAATTATAAAACCCCTTTATGGGCATGTTTCCTTTCCTTCATGGTTTCTTAAAACTATACATCTTCCTACTACCCTCTATCCATCCTTTCATGGTTAATCTTAATCATGTGGCCGAAGTTATATAGTTTCTATAAACTAGATGGCCATGTTTCAATTTTCAAAATAATAGAGCCTTCAAGCACTGGACTTTACCTGAAAATCATAGAAACTCATGAGATCTAATTAGCCACTCACATTATTTTAAAACCATTGAGTCAAACCAAAAAATAAAAGATCCATACGTCTTTGGAAAATGTAGAATCATAACTTTTTCTATCTATTACATTTTTATATTGAATATTCCCTATCCATTTCATTAAATTAAATGTGTTCTTATTTATATATATTTCAATATTAATTAGGATTGATTATTTATTATATACTCCAATGTATTTAACCCTTATTGAGAATTTGATCTCACCCTTCATGATGAACCAGACCCTCGCGGTCCATACCTTTTCCAAATTGAAGATCTCGGGGGTGACACCGCAGTGGTGGGATGCCATTTTGGCATGCGACCGATCGGGGTGACCGATCGGCGCGACCCATTGGGGAAACCGATCGGCGCGACCGATCAGTGTCACCCAGCCTTGTCGGGTTTCTCTTCTACAGTTTTCCCGTAACGCCTCTTTTGGGCTTTTCATATTTTTTCAAGTGGTTAAAATCCTTTAAAAATCCCATAATTAATGCCCAAAAAATCCTGAGGGACTTCCTCAATGGAGAATTAAATAACAATTAATTCCATCATGTGTAACCACCCAACCGCATGGGGAACCATGATAAGAATTTAATGTCTTTCAAATCCCCATATCTCATAACAATGGGATCTTATCTATATATCGAACAAGAATTTCTTCATACTTATTCTTCCAATTGGATGGATTCCTTTCTTCTTCGTACGTTTGGAGTTCCCGATGTCCCTCCCCTACGAGTCGTGCTATTTCCTGATCATTGGTGCATGGAGAATAACTTTGATCATTGATCAATCATATTGGATTTTCCTTCACCTCTCATTTTTGTGTATCATGCAGGGTGGGTATGATTTTGCCTCGGTGGGAATTGATGAATCCAAACTTAATAAAGATAATTAATAGAATTTTAAATATTTAAGGAGGGTGTGATCAATGTATCTATTGTACTACTTTTATGTTGTATGTGTTGTGAATTTTGTGAGCCTATGATCAATGAAAATCATGGTTGTTGGTGGTCTTTCCTTGTGCACTAATGATCATTTGTCTTCTATGATGATTAAATGAATTTACCTGGAAATTGGTTAATCATGTAAACCTAGTTGGGTTTAATGGATGTACAGTAAAACAAGAATACCTGTGTTTCCACCCCGGTTAACAAACAGAAAGAATATCCTAATGAATGATGTGCTTGAACCTGGATGTTTCCCCACTCTGTTTGGTGGTGGGTGTGTTGTTCTGCCTGGTGCTTATGGGAAGATGTGAACGGGGATGGGACCCTCTATTGTGACATGGTTGTTGGTTGTGAAGTTGAAGTTGTGTGGTTGGTCTGATGTGACACGAATTCGGGTGGAAACCTCTATCATTGAGAAATAGTGGGTTCCTGGTTTTGATAACATGGGGTTGTGTCTCAGGGTTTTCTTTGTCTATAGTACTTCAAGGGATCTCCCTTATCCATTTTGTGAGGTTAACATTGGTTCCAGTACTTTGAGAGATCTCACTTATCCCTTTTTCATTGTGACCATACAAGAGAACAGGGTGTGAATGATTAAATTGTTGTTTGGCTGTTTCTTTTCATTTATCCTAGCTTGTGTTTATGCCAATTAGTTGCCCGGTAATGCAGAATTCACCCAAATGGGATCACTTGAAAATGAAAAGAAAATTGTTGAGTGGGGAATTAGTTTGGGAATGAGTTGTGACTTGGCCGTGAGTTTCGTGGCTTCTTTTGTGAATGAAATTTAACAAGGGTGTTTGTTCTTAGGTTTTGGAAGCCCTTGGTTGGGATGAGTGTTTTTTACCTATACATATATCTGTAGCTTTTATGTTTCTTATTCGCGCCCCACCCAAGTTGAGCACTTAGTGCCGAACACCCCATTCCATGGGAAGGGTGTTTTTTCCAAAACTCTTATGAGTGTTTAGTTATTAGCTCATTTTCTTCTCCCATTCCCAAATAGCCCAAGACTCTTCGGGCAGGCTGTGATGGCATGAGGTCCATTATTAGATCAAGAATCTTTGGGCATGGTAGTTGTGGTGGTTGGATCAGGTGTTTGTAGGCAGGTTGTTTCCCAAGTGTCTTTGGGATGCGGCCCAGGTGTCTTCGGGCGTGTCAATAGTTATTCTAGCCCATGTTTCTTCGGGCGTGGAAGTGGTTGTTCTGGACTAGGTGTTTGCAGGCAAGTTTTGGCAGTGGGACTGCGGTGAGGTTATGGCTTAGGTGTGTGCGGGCGAGGTTTGGCAGTGGGATTGCGGTGAGGTTGTGGCCCAGGTGTGTGCGGATGGGGTTTTATACTGAGAATGTGGTGAAAATGGAGGTATTGTTTCGATGTGTAGGATGTCTTCAATAAACAGTGGGAAAGTGGCGTGGGGTACCAAAATATCGATGTGATATTACTATACTTTACTTGCCTTGCGTTATTTGGGGAGTATGCCTTGGAGAGACTTGGGATGATAGTTTTGTCTTTCTAGGTGCTTTGGTTTTTCTTTTCTCATGAGGCATTAGAATGCCTCTCCACTTGTGCATGAGAGTCGTTGGTTTTCCCTACTGTGTGTACTTGTATGCTCACCCTACCTATATAAATTTTTTTTCAGGTTTCCAGGAGGACTTCAAGGATCATGTGACACCGTACTAGCTCGGACCTAGGGCCAGTTTCTGTTGTTGTTTTCCTTTTTATTTGTACTTTAATTTTGGAGTTTCTGTGGCTTGTATAATTTACTATTGAATATGCATATGGGAGCAGGTTATTTTTGGCTTTCCCTTTACTTTCAGCTTTGGTATTGTAGAGGTTCCTATATTATCTCTCGATCCTATAAAAACAAAATGGGTAATTCCATCCATTTTGTGTGAGATTCTATACCCTTTATGCTGGTCACCACTCTAGGACCTATTGAAGGTGGGTTTCGGGGGTCATTATCTCTCCTTCAACATAAAGAAGGATGTTCCTAGCAATTTGCTAACCCTTCCCTCCTTTTGGTTAAGGCGGGTCGTAAGAGAATGGTATCAGAGGAAGGTTTGATTGATAGGATGGAGTCTGGAGTTTGGAAAAGTAAGGATTCCATGGGAGGGTAGGGAAACTGTGTTGGGTGACCTTGGTTCATGAATTAGGCTAGGGAAGACCGTCAAGGACATGGGATTTTAGGGCCCCCTGTGATCTGATGCAAGGACTTTGGACCTACCAAACGATCAAGTGAGGCTACACTGATTTCATGGTAGAGACCCTAGGAAAGTTACATACATCACAATGACTTGTGTTCTTATTTTTCATGGGTGTCTTGGTGATTAAAAATAAATAAAGGAGTCTATAAAAATTTGATAGCAATATTTTGCACTACTCAGGCTTAGGAATTCCTTGTTTACCTTGCAGCTATGACACCTGGGAGACGACCATGAGTAGTTCAGGATATTGAGGCCCATGAGGTTGACGCGGCTGATCGACAGAGGGATAACTGAGAAGGGGAGGATGACCAGTGTCATAAGACACTTCGTGCCTTTCAACTATATACCCTCGGGAATTATGAGGGAATCGCCTCTGACATGAAGACAGATAGGTGGCTAGAGGAGATAGTGATTGCTTTCGCCCTGATTTGAGCTCTGAAAGAGTACTGGGTTCTTCTAGTCATCCACCAGATGCGTGGAGCTACGTGTCAATGGTGGAAAATTTATCTTGGAGAGAAGAGGGAAGCTGAGGTTGTGTGGGATGACTTCAAAAATGATTTTTGCGTGGAATTCCTCTCATCCACGATGAAGGACAAGAAGAGACAGGTGATACTCTCCCTCCGGCAGGGGAGTATGTCAGTGAGAGAGTTGGGGATCAAGTTCAAGGATCTCCTTCGCTTTTCTTCAGACCTCTTTTTGGATGAGGAGTCTCAGGCGAGACGTTTAGAGGAGGCACTCCGTCCTTCTCTTCAGTATGTTCTTACCCCCTTCACCCTATCGACATAATTAAAGGTGCAGAAGAATGATGAAGTGGTGTAGAGGATGCACATGGTAGTAGGTGTTTCATGAGAGGTGATCTAGTTGGCCTTGTCAAAGGGGAAGACTGTCAGCATTAGGCCTCCGGCATCAGGGCCCTCTATGTTCCGACCAGCTGGGAGAAGGCCACAGTAGTTCCAGTTCTGGTCTCCCGGTCCTCGCCCTTTACCTTTGAGCTCGGGACCGAGGTGCTTCGTCTATGGAAACCATGGGAAATTTCAAAACCAGTGTCTGGACAAAATGCAGTATGGTGGGGGTGGGCAGGTCTAGCACCCACCTCACCAGTAGCAGTTCTCGACTAGGACCTTTCAGCAGCAGCAGTAGGGGTAGCGGGCTCCCGCTCCGCTGAGGGCTAACGTTGCAGGAGAAGGCCAACCTCAGGGCACTCCATAGGGACCTCGACTCGACTGTGGTCTTGGAAGTGGGCGATATTCGAGAGGCAGAGGAGCTGGGCATGGGAAGTTGTACGACACAAAGGTAGCAGTTCCAGCATGTCCATAGGTCGTTCGAGGTATGATAAACTTGTTTAATACCCTTGCATATGCCTTGTTCGATATAGAATATTCACACTCCTTTTTTACTCCTATTCTGGCCCATGCTCTAGGTTTAGACGCTGAGAGACTTCTAGTACCTTGGTGCTGAGCACAGCAGTCGGAGTATAGACCGACTTGTTGTATGCGTGTCGAAGATACAGACTGATGATAGGGCCACATCAGTCAGTTAAGGATCTCCTATTATTTCAGATACAACCATACGATTTCATCCTAGGCATTGACTGGCTGTTCTCCATATGTGCCATCATTGACAGAATACGAGGAAGGGTTTTGTTTTCAAACTTGGGAGGCCAACGGGTGACTCTCATCGGCGAGTGGAGTTTCTAGGGAAGAAGCAAGCGAGGGGAACCCCTCCTCTCCTTGCTGGATGAGCTATCAGTGGAGTCGGTCGATGCAGAAATGGAGGAAGCCCCTGGGATTGTCAGTGAGTTTATGGATGTCTTCCCCGAAGAGGTGGAAACTCTGCCCCCTCGAATGGATGTTGAGTTTTGGATAGACATGCAACCTGGTGCTCATCTGATTTTGATTTCCCCCAATCGGATGGCACCTTCAGAGTTTCAGGATTTCCAAAACCAGATTGGCGATCTGATGAATAATGGTATTGTTCATCCAAGTGTGTCACAGTGGGGTGCTCCTATTTTGTCTGTGAAGAAGATGGATGGTGGTCTAAGGCTGTGCATAGACTATAGGAGGCTGAACCAGATGATGGTCAAGAATCGCTACCCTCTCCCGAGGATAGACGATCTTTTTAACCAGCTAAGGTGAGCGGGTTGGTTCTCGAAGATCGATATGTAGTCTAGATACCACTAACTGAGGGTAAAGGAGGGTGACATCTCAAAGACTGCCTTCAGGTGCAGATATGGGCACATTGAGTTTGTAGTCATGTCGTTCAGTGTTACGAACGCACCAGCTGTGTTCATGGGGCTCATGAACTCTGTTTTTCTAGAATATCTGGATCGGTTCATAGTCGTGTTTATTTACGACATCTTGAACTACTCAATATCAGAGGAGGATCACATTGATCACTTGGGAATGGTTTTAGAGGTCATCCGATAGCACCAGATCTAAGGGAAGTTGTCCAAGTAAAAGTTCTGGATGCGAGAAGTGAATTTCCTTGGGCACGTGGTTTCCAAGCAGGGGATAGTAGTGGACCCATTAAAGGTTGAGGCGGTTGTTTCTTGGGAAGCACCCAAGAACGTGGTGGATGTTCGTAGTTTCTCGGGCTGGCAGGTTACTACCGAAGGTTAGTTCCCAACTTCTCCCGAGTTGCAGTACCCTTGAAATCTCTTCACCAAGAAGATACAGGATCTCGTATGGGACTAGCAGTGCGAGGCAAGCTTCACCTATCGGAAGGAGAAGTTGGTTAGTGCCCGAGTGTTGAGGTTTCCAGAAGAAGGGGAAGCATATGAGGTGTTCTATGATGCTTCAGGGCAGGGCCTCAAATGTGTGTCGATGAAACATCAAGGGGTTATCTAATATGGGTCTAGGAAATTATGTCCCTGTGTGTGTAACTATTCAACCCATGACCTAGATCTCGCGGCGGTCATGTTAGCACTAAAGTTGTGGTGACACTACCTTGTTGGTGAGCGCTTCGTGGTCTTCAAGGATCACAAAATCATGAAGTACATCTTCTCCCAGTGGGACCTAAACATACGACAACGAAGATGTATGGAATTCCTTCAATACTACGACTTTGAGAATTCATACACCTTAGGAATCAGAAATGTGTTGGCAGATTCTTTGAGTAGGAAGTCATGGAAGGATGCAGTCTGAGAGTCGACAGATACTTGGAAGGCGATGGATGAGTTAGCTGCCCTGCACCTGGATGCTAGGATTAATGGTGGTAGGGGATTCTTCTATCAGATGACAGTGCAATCTTCTCTGTTGCGGCAGGTACAGGAGTCCAAATGGTGATAATTAGAAAGCAAAGCGATGTGTGACCGAGTTGACTAGGGCAATGCTCCGGAAGGGTGGATGGAGGATAGTCAAAACTGGATGCTTTTCCAAGGAAATATGTTTTTTCCAAAGGAAATGTGCGGCAATGTTCTTAGTGAGTTCTAGAACTCACCCATAGCGGTGCACCCAGGAGTCTCTAAGATGTACCAGGGCCTGAGGAGATAGTTTGGTGGCCCGGGGTGAAATGAACAGTAGTAGAGATCGTAGCAAAGTGCCTAGTTTGTCAGCAGGTGAAGACTGAACACCATGTTCCAGGAATTCTTCTATAGACTTTAGATGTTCCCTAGTGGATGTGGGATGATATCTCGATGGATTTCATCATAGGGCTACCCAAGGTTCGAGGATTCTAAGACGCTATCTGGGTAATGGTGGATCCGTTGAAGAAATCGGCCAACTTTTTGGAAATCAAGGAGTCGGGTGTAGTGGATTCATTATCATTAAGGTAGGTGGATGAGGTGGTGTGGTTGGATCGAGTTCTGAGATCCATAGTCTCTGATTGGGATGCACAGTTTACCACACGAGTATGGAGGGGATTGTTGCATACTTTTGGCACCCAACTATGTCTTAGCACTGCTTTCCATTACTAGATAGATGGACAGACAGAGCGCACCATCCAGATAGTAGAGGACATACTGCAGGCATGTATTTTGGATTTTGGGGGATCATGGGTGCGACACTTTCCTCTGGTAGAGTTTTCCTACAATAATAACTATCACTCTACCATTGGCATGGCTCCATTCAAATACTTGTATGGGAGGCTATGTCGCTCGCCCGTGTGCTGGACTAAGGATGGGGAAGCGAGTGTTCTTGGCCTGGACGAACTATAGAGGAAGACAGAGAAGGTTCAGCTTATACCAGAAAGGATGAAGGCAGCACCAGACCGATATAAGTCATATGCTGATAATAGGAGGAGACCCTTGGAGTTCGGGGTCAGGGACCACATGTTCTTAAAGGTATCCCCTCGGCGTGGACCACAGATGGTCGGTAGGGGCTGCAATCTCTCTCCCAGATTCATCAGGCCATTATAAGTGTTGCAGTGGGTCAGAGAAGTGGATTATCAGCTAGCATTACCTCCACCGCTACTGAGGATAAATGACGTCTCCCATGTTTCCCAGCTCTGTCGATATCCGTAGGACGATTCACATTTCATTAACTGGGGGGATATAGATATCTATGAAAATGAAATGTTTATGGAGTGACCAGTGATGATTGAGGATCGTGAGGAGAAGTTTCTTCATCGACGAACCATTCCTTTGGTTCATGTGTTGTGGAGGAATGGTGTGCTTGAGGATAGTACATGGGAACGAAAAACACAGATGCATGCGTAGTACCAAGAGTTGTTTTTGAGTTTGTTGTTGTTCTATTTTGTACTAGTTGTGATGGAACACTTTACCTTGTAAACTATGGAATGTATGTTTTTCCTTTTTCTATGGATGTGTGTGCAGTATCTTGAGATGTGGGGAGTGGAGGAACTAATCCCTTGTTGAGACGCATTAGAGTGGATGCAGCTAAACCTGTGAGGGCGAGTCAGAGCCACCTAAAATAGATAGTATCTTAACATGGAGGAATGGAAACCCCTCACCACATGACTGGATGGTTTAATCCTTTGTTTTACTATGATAGTAATGTTTTGGGTTCACTCTTGAGAGGTATCTCCATGGGCGGTTGTTCGGACACCCCTCCTTTCTTATGGTCTGGTTTTAAATTGTCGAGGGTGAGAATTCATTGAGAGGTATCTGATGTGATGACCCAGACCCTCGTGGTCCATCCCTTTACCAAATTCTGTATACTAGGGGTGACATCTCGGTGGTGGGATGTAATTTCGCTGTGTGACCGATAGGTTCGACCGATCAGCGTGACCGATTGGCGTGACTGATCAGCCCAACTGATCTATGTCACCCAGCCTTGTCGTGTTTCTCTTCTATAGGTTTTCCCGTAACGCCTCTTTTGTGCTTTTCAAATTTTTTTCAAGTGGTTCAAATCCATTTAAAATCCCATAATTAATTCCCAATAAATCTAGAGGGACCTCCTCAATGGAGAATTAAATAACAATTAATTCGGTCATGTGTAACCGCCCAACCGCGTGGGGAACCACGATCTGAATTTAAACCCATTCAAATCCCCATATCCAATAACAATGGTATATTATCTATATTTCACATGAGAATTCCTTCTCACATATTATTCCTATTGGATATCTTCCTTTCTTCTTAGTACGTTTTTATTTCTCGAAGTCCCTCCCATGTGAGTCGCGCTTTACCTGGATTCTTGGTGCATTGAGATGAACATCGGTCTTTGATCAATCTAGTAGGGTTTTCCTTCACCTCTCCTTTCTGTGTATCATGCGGGGAAATTACGCTTTTGTCTCTATGGGAATTGATGAAACCAAACATAATGATGATAATGAATAGACTTTTAAATAATGAAGTGGGGTGTGATCGATGTTTCTACTGTACTACTTTTATGTTGTATGTGTTGGGAAATGTGTGAGCCTATGATCACTGAAAATAATTGTCTTTGGTGGTGTTTCCTTGCGCACTAATGATCCTTTGTCCTCTATGATGATTATATGACTTAACCTGGAAATTTGTTAATCACATAAACTTAGTTGGTTTAAATGGATTTTCAGTAAAACAAGTATCCCAATGTGACCACTCCGGTTAACAAACAGAAAAAAGAACCTAATTAATGATGTGTTTGATCCTGGAAGTTTCCCCACTCTGTTTGGTGGTGGCTGTGTTGTTCTGACTGTTTCTTATGGGAAGATGTGAATGGGGATGGGATCCTCTATTACGGCACAGTTGTTGGTTTGTTTATTTGAAGCAGTGTGGTTTCTCTGTTGTGACATGAATTCTGGTGGAATCCTCTATCATTGAGAAATGGTGGGTTCCTGGTTTTTGGGACATGGGGTTATGTCTCGGGGTTTTTTTGTCTCATGTTCTTCGAGAGATCTCACTTATCCATTTTGTTAGGTTTTCTTTGGTTCCAGTACTTTGAAGGATCTCACATATCCCTTTGTCGTTGTGACCTTACAGGAGAACCAAGTGTGAATGCATAAATTGTCGTTTGGCTGTTTCTTTTCTTTTCTCCTGACTTGTGTTTATTCCTATTAGTTTCCCGGTTGTGAATAATTGACCCTAATGGGAACACTTTAACATGAAAATAATAATGGTTGAGTAGGGAATTAGTTTGGGAATGATTTTTGACTTGGTCGTGAGTGTCGTGGATTCTTTTGTGAATGAATAGTAACAAGGGTGTTTGTGCTTAGATTTTGGAACCCCAAGGTTGGGATGAGTGTTTTTTACCTATACATATATCTCTAGCTTTTATGTTTCTTATTTGTGCCTCACCCATGTTGAGCACTTTGTGATGAAAACCCCATTCCATGGGGAGGGTGTTTTTCCCAACACTCCTATGAGTGGATGGTCATTAGCTCATTTTCATCTCCCTTTGCCAAATAGACCAAGACTCTTCAGGCATGCTGTGATGGCCTGAGATCCATTATTATCCCAAAAATCATTCGGGATGGGAAGTTGTGGTAGTTTTACCTGGTGTTTGTGGGTAGGTTTTTTCCCAAGTGACTTCGGGATTAGGCCCATGTTTCATCGGGTGTGGCAATAGATGTTCTGCCCTAGGTGTGTGCGTGCGAGGTTTGGAAGTGGGATTGCTGTTAGGTTATGGCCCAGGTGTGGGCAGGTGGGGTTTGTTAGTGGGACTGTAATGAGAATGGCATGATTGGTTCGATGCATAGGATGACTTCAATAACCAGTGGATAGTGGCATGGGGTTCCCAAATATCAATGTGCTATTACTATACATTATTTGCCTTGCATTATTTAGGTAGTGTGCCTTGGTGAGAATTGGGTGGATAGTTTTTTCCTGCTAGGTGCTTTGGTTTTTATTCTCTGACTGGGCTTTATATTTCCTCTCCACATGTGCATGCGAGTTTTTGGTTTTCCCTACTGAGTGTACTTGTATGCTCACCGTATGTATATATAATGGTTTTCAGGTTTCTAGGAGGACATCAGGGATCGTATGGGACCATACTAGCTTGGTCCTTGGGGTCGTTGCTGTTGTCATTTTAATTTTTATTGGAACTTTACCTTTGGAGTTTTTGTGGGTTGTATCATTTACTGTTGAACATGCATATGGGAACAGGTTATTTTTGGATTTCCCTTTACTTTAAACTCTGGTATTATTGAGGATTCTATCTTATCTCTCGATCCTATAAAAACAAAAAGGTTAATGACTTACATTTTGTGTGAGATTATATACCCTTGGTGCTGTTACCTACTCTAGTACCTATTCAAGGCGGGTTTCGGGGGTCATTATCCCTCCTTCAGCTTAAGGAAGGAAGGGCCTGGGAATCTGCTGACCCTTCCCTCCTTTTGGGGAAGGTAGTTTGTGACACCCTTATTTTTTTTCTATTCCCAGCTTTTGAAGATAAATCCATTATATGTGATTCCAAGGATTATGTGAATTATATTTTGTTATATACTATGTTTAAAATTCTATTCCCATTATAAAATGTGTATGATGTGTGTATCTAGTTCTCCAGAAATGTTAAACTGATCGGTACATTGGGATTTTACCCATGGTATCTATGATAATGTAATAAATTATGAAACAATATTTTGGATTTTAGGGTTGCGGTTATTATAGTTGGTATCAGTGGAAATTTAGTAGAATCATATGGAAATATATTTTGGAAAAAATATAGTAGTGAACATCACCCTATGATATAATTTAGAGATATATATAAATGAATATCTTAATGTTTTGGTAAGGAATATATTATGGGGTTATTCTTTGATAAACATCCCTATATGGATAATATATGTGGACGTGGTTCCAGAAAAGAGGTAACTATGTATAATAACCTTGAAAAAGGAATGTTAGGCATGACATAAACATTTCCTAATAAATGAAACAAAATTTACTATGCACCTGGTCTGACACTCCAAGGGGATATTCTTAGGATAATTGACATTTTCTTTAAAACCCATTATGATGAATTTTAATGTAATGATATACCTCATGTATCTATGTTTATTATTTTGATATAAAAAATGTATTAGTTTTAATTCATGATATTTTTTATAACATATTTGATGTTAGACAGTACTATTTAATGTTCATAATTTTATGAGCAAATCTAGTAAATAAAATTGATTAGATATTGGTCCTAGATGGAATAAGGTTATCACTACACATGAGAAATGTAGATTATCCCATATAGAGTAAATTGATATAGCTAATATTGAAACTAAAAATATATATATCTATATTTGGGTCAATTAATGATGTTTTGAAAAATAACCTTTCCCAGATGGAGAATTCAATTCTATAGTGATATTTTATTGTGTTTTATATATTTATTTGACATAACCCACCATAATTTAGAGGATCTAATAATATAGTGGTATCAAGGAGATGTATTGAGTTTTAGGATAAAATATTTGTGGCATTAAGATGCAGTGAAATGGAAATGGTCTCACATGTACTATCATTTCTTAAAGCTGATGCTGATCAATAGTGGTTGTTGATTAATAATACTAGGGAGGAATAGGAAATATAACATATTGAATGAAATGTTTTTTGGGAGAAATTTATTGATAAATATATACCTCTGGGGAAAGAAATTAAAATTTTGTAAATTTTAATATTTATATATAAAAAGGATAATGATTATGTCCCAAATTAAGAATCAACCTTTAAAAGGTAATCTATGTATACAATATAAAAAAAACACTACACAGAGTGCATGATTGAACATTTTATTGAAGTTCTTATTCCATGTATATTATAGGTACTAGGACTCTCAAAATATTTATTCCAATGATGAAACAATTTATCATGATATCATGATATAGAAATAATTTACTATGTGTTTGAGATTCCAAAAATATAAGAGAAGAAAGTGATAAAAGTGAAAATAATGGATAACGGAAAGATAGGAAGGAGGTAGGTTTCCACATGTGATAACTATAGAATGAATTATATTAGAAATTTTTTTTAGGGATTGTGAGTTTTTTATAAGTGTGGAGAAAAGGGGAACTACGAAAAATAATTAAAAGGGATCATGGAAAACATTTCAATCCATTATTTCAATTTTAATGTGTTGTAAAACTATAAAAATAAATTCCCCCAACATCAAGAAAATATACCAAAGAATAATATAATGGATAATGGTCATACATGTTTTATTTATACAATCCAATTTCAATTATTAATTTTCCCTTGTGTTTGTTATCATGAAATGTGATACAAAAGTATTTTATTGATGATATTAAGGTTATAAGAATTTGGTTATGTAAAATGATTGTTCTACATTACTATTTCTTAATATATTTGAATTATTTTATATAATAGTTCCAATAAAAGTGATTATATATAAAGTTGAAGTTCTATAGTAAAATATTATTATGGGAAAGATCCCTTCACTTGTTCATGGGATTGAGATAATGTTTTTAGGTGATAGTGATGGTTGATATGGTTTGGGCAGTACTGACTTCCATGAACGTGAGTAAATATTGATTGAAATTTTGATTTATGCTATCATTTTTAGTGTTAGTTTTTTTATATATGTCATATAGTCAACAATATATGTTTTTTATATGGAATAAGAAACCATTCATGGATTAATTTTTTTTGGTAATTATTATTATTACCATGTTTGATAAGAAAACATGATAAAGGTATTCAAATGGTTGGATTGTGATGATTAAGTGATAATTACTATTTATTAAGATTAATGATAATTCCAATTATTAAATTTAGTTACCAACTTTCTATAGTTATGGATTTTAATATTTTGGATGAGATTTATGGATAACCATTTATGAAATTCTATATGTTGAACTATGGATGATGTTTTAGAGATTAATGTAATACTTCACCAAATTGATATTCATGAATAATCAACAACAAGTCTTAAATGTTATTTTTTAAATAATAACTATATATTTAAGAAATTAATTATCATTATATTAATGATGTTACAAATCCATTAGAAGTGAATTTGAGTGCATGAGGAATAAATAAAATTCATTATTCGATATTCATTTATTGGAGTAAGTGATGAATTGTATATTCATGAATGTAAAACCAAATGATGAATTAATTCTTATATGGTTAATAAATATAATTTTATTACATTTAAATATATTAGTATAGAGTGAATTGATTCATAAAATTTTAGAATATGGTCTTGATAAAAAAAATGTTGTCCTTTTATCATCATTTTTATGTTATCAATGCCCTCTTTCACACATATGGTTTGTGGATTTGAGGAGGACAACTTTTTCTTAACCATAATATTTATCATAATCCATCAGTATTTTGGAATTATATTTCACTTATATGACAATGTTTTTACTTCCCACCTATGATCTATTATTTGAAACCAGTTATTAGTTAGTACATATGACCATTTTACATTTCTTCTTCTTCTATTAAGAGGATTTATTATTATAAATTTTAACGATATGGGCCTTTCAAAACTGAAATGTCCAAATGTAAATACCTTGATAATGAAGAAAATATATAAGTTAATAATTTAAAATTTATTATATGTTCTGAAATGTAACACCACAAAAAAATATATTATATTTCTTTTAAAAAATTTAATTTCAATTAGACCCTTCCAAATTAATGTTTTATTAAAGATAATCCATTTTAAGGGAAAATAGTAAACCATTTTTCTATAAAAGGAAAGAACTAGGCACTGAAGGAACTAACAAAATGATTAAAAACAAGGCTAAGAATACTTGACTCAGCTACTCGATAAAGCTCCCAGAACAGCGTGCTAACCTGGGTTTCTGGATCCACTCTGATTAGCTCTTCAAGGGGAGTGATCATCCATTACATTGTCTGAATAAACTCTTCTATGTTGATTTTACTTTGATTGAATCCCCTGGCCAGCATGAAGTCTTGTTTATCAATCCACACTTCCTGCTCCTCGTTAGCATCAACTTGCAACTGATGTTCATAAATTTTTATAGTCTCTTCATCAGAGACATTTGGCCGATGAATTGTTTCTATAGTTTCTTACTTGGAGTGTAGGATAATTTTTAATCACTCCGCAACTTTCCATTCCCCGTCTCTTGTATTTATGCCTGATTCTTCACTTTCCACCTTTTGTGCATCATTACCTTCTTTTTTCCTGTCGTTCTTGGTTGACTTAGTCTCCATTGGTTTTGGAAAGTATGAGTAGTCCTTGTGGCCCTTTTATGTTTTCCCCTGAACCACAATGCATTTCCCCGAGTCGAGCATGCCTTTTTCCCCCTTCAATGAGAGCCTGTGATGTATGAAACACCACATTTAAATGAAATATGGTTTAGTCACAAATATTTAATATAATTATAAATTATGTTTAAACTATTTTTAAAGTTAAATATTTTTTTTCTACTATGAAAAAAATAGGAGTAGTGTTCCTTTAATTTGAGAAGCATCATTTTTTGATTAGTACTGAAAGAAGTAAATTGTAATTTCAAACTACATTTTAGTTTAAATATTATTTTATTGTTAATATTTTTAATTATGTTTAACGTGATATTTTTTCACATATTTGTGACATGTAATCCAATTCATCTCATTTTCATAATTTCCACATTAAAATTTGACATAAAAAATCGTAAAAATAGTTGTTTTTCCCTTAAAAACCCTCTTTCTCATCACCTCTGGTGGATAAAATTTTAATTCTATTTTGAATATTCTATGAATTCAGTGTGGAACAATGGATAAAATATTTATATTAATAATATTTTATAATGTCCAATACGTTTATCTTTTTTCTTCAAAATTAATACCGAATATTGTAAAATTTAATTATTGTGGCTAAGGAAAAATGGGTAACAAAGGTGTTCCAATAAAAGGGCAAGGGTAAAAATAACCAATTAACTTGTCTAAAAAATATTTTATGGAGATAGGTTTTTCATTAAACCTAAAATATTATACAATTAACCATTATTAACATTTTTACATATTTAAAACGTTGGATTAGTCATTTCCTTTAAAAAATACATGGTTTATCCCAACCCCCACTTATAAAAGGACACCCCTATACTCCATTATTCACAACATTAAAATTATCTCATTTATGATAAACCTGACCAAATAAAATCATATATTCCATCCCATCATAATAAAATTATTATTCTTGAAATAAATATTTCCTATGAAGGATTTAGTGAAAATCTATAGAGGATACCCAAAAAGAAGGTAATGTACATCAAGAAGCATCTTTGCATTATTTCTTTCTCCATCTACATATATTTTAATTAAACAATGATTGTATAATAAAAAATTATCTTAAATATAATTTTATCTATTTAAAATATATCTATTACCTATTACAATCTGCACTTCCATTAAATGGACTACATAATCATCATTATTATGTTTGACGGTCAACCGCAACATGAACTAATTTATTTAGTACATTAATTATAAATATTCAATGATGAGTACGATGATGGATATAAATTATATATATGATAATTTAATCATATTTATAACTCTCTTAAAATTACATTATATATATATCTTTAACATATATTCTTCTCAAGATATGATAATTTCACTCATGTATACGGCAGACTAACACCTTGCGAAGCGATGTGATTCATCTTTCACTAAAACATTACATAGAAGGTGGAAATGTTAAAGTTAATATATATATATATATATATCTTAAATGAAATATTTTTGATATTTATGATGTATTTATCATTATATAGAGATAATATATATCATTTTATTAATTTTTATTCACTCATGAAAAGTTGAAAACGCCATTCCTTTGTGTGTGGTCTTCCACCACCACAAGGTGATGTGACTCTATTTTCAACATCACAGAAAAACAATGATATATATATATATATAATATGGAATATGTGACATTATTATCATTATTTAATGTTAAAATATTTATTACAATATTTTAATAATGATCATTATGAAATGTAATTTTTACTCATGCGTACATTCAGCACGCCGTCTCACTGATCGTAACACAACACCTTCTTCATAACCATTATTGATGAAAAATTTTAAAATTAATTTTTTTGAAAGTTATTATAATTATTTTATGATTATTATTGTCTATATTATATAATTATATAATATTTACAAGAACTAGATTTTTACTAATGAAACATGCATGAGAAAACAAAACAATTGACAACTAAAACAACGAAAATGATTAAATATTATAAATGATTGGGTGATAAAATTTTCTATAAGGATAAAAAATTAGATTATAAATATTATTATGGTTCATTTTTATATTAAATTAGTTTTTAATAACATTATAAATGATGTTAATACACATTTAACATAATGTTAGTGTGAGGTAAGGGATTTCATCTCAAATTAATCTTCATTGAGGGTTAATTGATACTATAAACCTATTAAATTTAATGTGGTGTATATTATACCCCTTTAACATTAGTTATTATTATTAGTTCATAAGACATTATATTTTATGTTTCATTTGGAATTGATTCAACTAAGGGGATTTGACTCAGAAAATATCATGTGGTAAAAGTTAGTGAACAATATCACGTTATTTTGTGATTGTTTACATTATCTTTAGATAATTAAATTCTTTTCTTAATTTTTCATTATAAATTTAATGTATTTTAAATAAACATTATAGTTTTTAATTAATATGATTATTTCCTAATCCTTATGAAATTTTCCTAAATGGTTATTACATACAATGTTATTTAATTAAATGTGGAAATAATGATACATTTATTTCCTTTACATAATATAGACATATCATGAAATGATATATTGAATAGTAAATTAAATATATTGTTAAAAATAAGATATCGTCTTTTTACCTTTATTGAAGTGTGGGACTCATCATTTATAGCCCCTTGATGAATCGGTATGTCTCAAGGGGAAATCTGTTGAGCCAAATTAGATAGGGGTTTTCTTGTGTGTTAAATCGTATTGTGAATGGTGTTAATATTAAAGATATCATGTGCCTAATACATGGAGTAAAATAATTAATTATTATCCATATTACTGGTTATTTTATTAGTATCCATGAAATTTTCACTGTGATATTATTTCAAAATGAATTTCATTTTCATTTTAATGATTAAATGGAATGTGATTCCAGCTATTTACCAATCTATATTGATCATTCCTAATGTAGTTATTGAAATGCCGTGTTTTATATGTTTTTTTTACATTTCCACATTGATTATTATTTTTTATTAATTATATCATTGGGTGAACATTAACCATGAAATGCATTTGAGTTAACAATTAATTTTTTTCATTCAATTTATTATGAAGATGAATAAATTGAATAGGATTTCAAGGATTCTGTTTGTGTTATTTTTTTAGGTGTTATTTTTTATATAATATTACCACAATAAAATGGGTATCAAGTATGTATTTATTTCTATAGAACTAGTAAACTAATTGGTCCATTGGGACTAAACCAATTTCATCCATTAAAATTTAATAAAGTAAGGCATTGACTCCTAGCATCATAGGTTAGGGTCATTACCTAACACTTATTCTTCTTTATATTTGCTAGTTTTGTGAGAGTGGTATATTATTGAAGCTTCATAGCTAAAACATCCACAATAACATTCAAATCCAAATCTAGTATATATTTATTTTATTCAGTCCTATGAAAATAATCATTTTTGAGTGATAAAATATATAATAACTTTTTACAATTAATCCTTGAATTTATATTAGATACATTCTAAATATTTGATATAACTAGGATCATCACAGCTTGAATTTGTTTAATTAAAATGAAAAATAGGAATATTTTTTCAAAAAACAATATTAAACTAATTAACTTTATGTAGTAGTTATAAATATGATTTATCATTTAAAATTTTTCCCAATTTAATGGCCTTCATTGGTTCCAATTAAATCATTGTCTTATCCAATAATTACATTTATTCATTGACAGTGATGAAAATAGACATTCCATAAGAGGCACTGATATTATTTTTCCAAAAATACAATTTATATTAAAACAATAAAATTAATATGGAAAAAAATAGATCCAATAAGTGGAAATTTTTTTTGTCTTAAAAAAATTAATGTTCCTTGTAATGGGTATTGTCACGAGAGAGAAAGTGTAGCATAAACTAGGTGTCACTATCGTATCCAAAATATTAATAAATAATATAATATTTTATAGGGTTTTTACTTAATCGTATACATAAAATTAATATGTTTGGATCTATTTATGTTTTATGAAACTCACAACATCCACATGGAATGAATAAATCAATATAAAAATAAGAGCACATTAGTTTTACAATGATCAACCTCAATGACAGCATCCTATTACTTTCACTTTCAAGTCATTATCCCAAGACATAGATTGTCATCGATATAATAAATGTGGTTAGAATAAGGAATGTACTATCACAAAAAGACATCACATCCTTCAATTACATGAAATTTAACTATAGTTCCCAATATACCACTATATTAACCAATATCCCATTGTATTCACTACATCCCATATCTAGTTACACAAAGTCCTTACAAAACATATTCAAAATGATATAATTCTTGAACTAGTATGTAACTATATCAATGTCATCCTATTTTTTCATTAGTATAATCATTAATAATTTTTACAATATATAAGAGTTGTCACCACATTGTCACTTCTATTTACATATAAAGTAAATATTCTCTAGAATTTTCTAACCTTTTTTCTCATAGAATCTGTTATGTTTTTCATTTCCATTTTTATAAAAATATTTGTTTATGCATGCTATCTATCCCTAGAATATTTTTTTCAAAATTTTTATCACTGTTGTTACTTATTCAAAAATAGGTATCATAATTATTCATATTTTTATCCTTAATCATTAAGAGACTAGATCTAATCAACAAAATTTGGTTAGCTTTTTCTTATAATGGTTCGTCAATGATCAATATTTACTATATATAAATGGTACCATATTCCATTTATTCTTATATACTGAAGAAGATATTCATGTATAGAGCTGTATCATGTTCTGAATTCTATATATGTAGATTCCAATTTTTTAAAAATTTTAACATATTTTATATTCATAAAATAAAAATATTTTATATATAATTTATATTTATAGTATATCTGTCAATATTATTGAAATTATCAAAAAATATTTCATCTAAGAAATTATGTTGGTATGCTCACATTATCTTGAAATATTCCATTTTTTAACTGGATATCTTAACCAATATTATAGAAATACATTCCTTACCATTGAGACTAGAAACTAATTTTTTCCATCAATTATCCTTATTTTATTCCTATAAATTTCATTTAATTATTGATAAATAAATTACCATTTAATTTAATAAAGAAGGTATTGATGTTTCTTCCTAAAATAAATCCAAATAATATACTATAGATTAATCTTTATAACAATTGGAAAAACATACATGATAATAGTTGTAAAGTGGATAATCATTTCATTGTTTTAAAGTAATCTCTTTTAGTTTTATAAAAAATCAAAAACCTATTTTTTTATTTCATACAAAGAATATTGGTCTTTAAATCACTTGAATTTATTTATAGAATATTATATTCTAGATGTTATCCATATTATATTAATATATGGTCCTTTATATTTAACCAAAATTTGTAACCCAAATATATTCTTATATTTATATATTTAGAAAATATAGATTAACGACTAAAGTATATAATAACTCTTTTGTCATGAATTATTATTCAAATAAATTCTTGAATCATGTGTTAACAAAGGATCATTATATTTTTATCCTATAAATTAAATTTAATGTCATATAATTTCACTTTTAAAAAACATTATAGAATTAGTAATACTTATAAAGATTAATAACTTTTATGAAATCCCTAAAAATGACATCTAAAATGGTAAATATAAAATTTTTTAATGAAGATATGTAATATGAAATACTAGAATGATTTATATGGTTTCTTTCCTATGAGAAAAATTGATTCATAAAAATGTTTTTTATATTTAAATAATATTTTATATAATCAGTATTTTGGAATTATATTTCACTTATATGACAATGTTTTTACTTCCCACCTATGATCTATTATTTGAAACCAGTTATTAGTTAGTACATATGACCATTTTACATTTCTTCTTCTTCTATTAAGAGGATTTATTATTATAAATTTTAACGATATGGGCCTTTCAAAACTGAAATGTCCAAATGTAAATACCTTGATAATGAAGAAAATATATAAGTTAATAATTTAAAATTTATTATATGTTCTGAAATGTAACACCACAAAAAAATATATTATATTTCTTTTAAAAAATTTAATTTCAATTAGACCCTTCCAAATTAATGTTTTATTAAAGATAATCCATTTTAAGGGAAAATAGTAAACCATTTTTCTATAAAAGGAAAGAACTAGGCACTGAAGGAACTAACAAAATGATTAAAAACAAGGCTAAGAATACTTGACTCAGCTACTCGATAAAGCTCCCAGAACAGCGTGCTAACCTGGGTTTCTGGATCCACTCTGATTAGCTCTTCAAGGGGAGTGATCATCCATTACATTGTCTGAATAAACTCTTCTATGTTGATTTTACTTTGATTGAATCCCCTGGCCAGCATGAAGTCTTGTTTATCAATCCACACTTCCTGCTCCTCGTTAGCATCAACTTGCAACTGATGTTCATAAATTTTTATAGTCTCTTCATCAGAGACATTTGGCCGATGAATTGTTTCTATAGTTTCTTACTTGGAGTGTAGGATAATTTTTAATCACTCCGCAACTTTCCATTCCCCGTCTCTTGTATTTATGCCTGATTCTTCACTTTCCACCTTTTGTGCATCATTACCTTCTTTTTTCCTGTCGTTCTTGGTTGACTTAGTCTCCATTGGTTTTGGAAAGTATGAGTAGTCCTTGTGGCCCTTTTATGTTTTCCCCTGAACCACAATGCATTTCCCCGAGTCGAGCATGCCTTTTTCCCCCTTCAATGAGAGCCTGTGATGTATGAAACACCACATTTAAATGAAATATGGTTTAGTCACAAATATTTAATATAATTATAAATTATGTTTAAACTATTTTTAAAGTTAAATATTTTTTTTCTACTATGAAAAAAATAGGAGTAGTGTTCCTTTAATTTGAGAAGCATCATTTTTTGATTAGTACTGAAAGAAGTAAATTGTAATTTCAAACTACATTTTAGTTTAAATATTATTTTATTGTTAATATTTTTAATTATGTTTAACGTGATATTTTTTCACATATTTGTGACATGTAATCCAATTCATCTCATTTTCATAATTTCCATATTAAAATTTGACATAAAAAATCGTAAAAATAGTTGTTTTTCCCTTAAAAACCCTCTTTCTCATCACCTCTGGTGGATAAAATTTTAATTCTATTTTGAATATTCTATGAATTCAGTGTGGAACAATGGATAAAATATTTATATTAATAATATTTTATAATGTCCAATACGTTTATCTTTTTTCTTCAAAATTAATACCGAATATTGTAAAATTTAATTATTGTGGCTAAGGAAAAATGGGTAACAAAGGTGTTCCAATAAAAGGGCAAGGGTAAAAATAACCAATTAACTTGTCTAAAAAATATTTTATGGAGATAGGTTTTTCATTAAACCTAAAATATTATACAATTAACCATTATTAACATTTTTACATATTTAAAACGTTGGATTAGTCATTTCCTTTAAAAAATACATGGTTTATCCCAACCCCCACTTATAAAAGGACACCCCTATACTCCATTATTCACAACATTAAAATTATCTCATTTATGATAAACCTGACCAAATAAAATCATATATTCCATCCCATCATAATAAAATTATTATTCTTGAAATAAATATTTCCTATGAAGGATTTAGTGAAAATCTATAGAGGATACCCAAAAAGAAGGTAATGTACATCAAGAAGCATCTTTGCATTATTTCTTTCTCCATCTACATATATTTTAATTAAACAATGATTGTATAATAAAAAATTATCTTAAATATAATTTTATCTATTTAAAATATATCTATTACCTATTACAATCTGCACTTCCATTAAATGGACTACATAATCATCATTATTATGTTTGACGGTCAACCGCAACATGAACTAATTTATTTAGTACATTAATTATAAATATTCAATGATGAGTACGATGATGGATATAAATTATATATATGATAATTTAATCATATTTATAACTCTCTTAAAATTACATTATATATATATCTTTAACATATATTCTTCTCAAGATATGATAATTTCACTCATGTATACGGCAGACTAACACCTTGCGAAGCGATGTGATTCATCTTTCACTAAAACATTACATAGAAGGTGGAAATGTTAAAGTTAATATATATATATATATATCTTAAATGAAATATTTTTGATATTTATGATGTATTTATCATTATATAGAGATAATATATATCATTTTATTAATTTTTATTCACTCATGAAAAGTTGAAAACGCCATTCCTTTGTGTGTGGTCTTCCACCACCACAAGGTGATGTGACTCTATTTTCAACATCACAGAAAAACAATGATATATATATATATATAATATGGAATATGTGACATTATTATCATTATTTAATGTTAAAATATTTATTACAATATTTTAATAATGATCATTATGAAATGTAATTTTTACTCATGCGTACATTCAGCACGCCGTCTCACTGATCGTAACACAACACCTTCTTCATAACCATTATTGATGAAAAATTTTAAAATTAATTTTTTTGAAAGTTATTATAATTATTTTATGATTATTATTGTCTATATTATATAATTATATAATATGTACAAGAACTAGATTTTTACTAATGAAACATGCATGAGAAAACAAAACAATTGACAACTAAAACAACGAAAATGATTAAATATTATAAATGATTGGGTGATAAAATTTTCTATAAGGATAAAAAATTAGATTATAAATATTATTATGGTTCATTTTTATATTAAATTAGTTTTTAATAACATTATAAATGATGTTAATACACATTTAACATAATGTTAGTGTGAGGTAAGGGATTTCATCTCAAATTAATCTTCATTGAGGGTTAATTGATACTATAAACCTATTAAATTTAATGTGGTGTATATTATACCCCTTTAACATTAGTTATTATTATTAGTTCATAAGACATTATATTTTATGTTTCATTTGGAATTGATTCAACTAAGGGGATTTGACTCAGAAAATATCATGTGGTAAAAGTTAGTGAACAATATCACGTTATTTTGTGATTGTTTACATTATCTTTAGATAATTAAATTCTTTTCTTAATTTTTCATTATAAATTAAATGTATTTTAAATAAACATTATAGTTTTTAATTAATATGATTATTTCCTAATCCTTATGAAATTTTCCTAAATGGTTATTACATACAATGTTATTTAATTAAATGTGGAAATAATGATACATTTATTTCCTTTACATAATATAGACATATCATGAAATGATATATTGAATAGTAAATTAAATATATTGTTAAAAATAAGATATCGTCTTTTTACCTTTATTGAAGTGTGGGACTCATCATTTATAGCCCCTTGATGAATCGGTATGTCTCAAGGGGAAATCTGTTGAGCCAAATTAGATAGGGGTTTTCTTGTGTGTTAAATCGTATTGTGAATGGTGTTAATATTAAAGATATCATGTGCCTAATACATGGAGTAAAATAATTAATTATTATCCATATTACTGGTTATTTTATTAGTATCCATGAAATTTTCACTGTGATATTATTTCAAAATGAATTTCATTTTCATTTTAATGATTAAATGGAATGTGATTCCAGCTATTTACCAATCTATATTGATCATTCCTAATGTAGTTATTGAAATGCCGTGTTTTATATGTTTTTTTTACATTTCCACATTGATTATTATTTTTTATTAATTATATCATTGGGTGAACATTAACCATGAAATGCATTTGAGTTAACAATTAATTTTTTTCATTCAATTTATTATGAAGATGAATAAATTGAATAGGATTTCAAGGATTCTGTTTGTGTTATTTTTTTAGGTGTTATTTTTTATATAATATTACCACAATAAAATGGGTATCAAGTATGTATTTATTTCTATAGAACTAGTAAACTAATTGGTCCATTGGGACTAAACCAATTTCATCCATTAAAATTTAATAAAGTAAGGCATTGACTCCTAGCATCATAGGTTAGGGTCATTACCTAACACTTATTCTTCTTTATATTTGCTAGTTTTGTGAGAGTGGTATATTATTGAAGCTTCATAGCTAAAACATCCACAATAACATTCAAATCCAAATCTAGTATATATTTATTTTATTCAGTCCTATGAAAATAATCATTTTTGAGTGATAAAATATATAATAACTTTTTACAATTAATCCTTGAATTTATATTAGATACATTCTAAATATTTGATATAACTAGGATCATCACAGCTTGAATTTGTTTAATTAAAATGAAAAATAGGAATATTTTTTCAAAAAACAATATTAAACTAATTAACTTTATGTAGTAGTTATAAATATGATTTATCATTTAAAATTTTTCCCAATTTAATGGCCTTCATTGGTTCCAATTAAATCATTGTCTTATCCAATAATTACATTTATTCATTGACAGTGATGAAAATAGACATTCCATAAGAGGCACTGATATTATTTTTCCAAAAATACAATTTATATTAAAACAATAAAATTAATATGGAAAAAAATAGATCCAATAAGTGGAAATTTTTTTTGTCTTAAAAAAATTAATGTTCCTTGTAATGGGTATTGTCACGAGAGAGAAAGTGTAGCATAAACTAGGTGTCACTATCGTATCCAAAATATTAATAAATAATATAATATTTTATAGGGTTTTTACTTAATCGTATACATAAAATTAATATGTTTGGATCTATTTATGTTTTATGAAACTCACAACATCCACATGGAATGAATAAATCAATATAAAAATAAGAGCACATTAGTTTTACAATGATCAACCTCAATGACAGCATCCTATTACTTTCACTTTCAAGTCATTATCCCAAGACATAGATTGTCATCGATATAATAAATGTGGTTAGAATAAGGAATGTACTATCACAAAAAGACATCACATCCTTCAATTACATGAAATTTAACTATAGTTCCCAATATACCACTATATTAACCAATATCCCATTGTATTCACTACATCCCATATCTAGTTACACAAAGTCCTTACAAAACATATTCAAAATGATATAATTCTTGAACTAGTATGTAACTATATCAATGTCATCCTATTTTTTCATTAGTATAATCATTAATAATTTTTACAATATATAAGAGTTGTCACCACATTGTCACTTCTATTTACATATAAAGTAAATATTCTCTAGAATTTTCTAACCTTTTTTCTCATAGAATCTGTTATGTTTTTCATTTCCATTTTTATAAAAATATTTGTTTATGCATGCTATCTATCCCTAGAATATTTTTTTCAAAATTTTTATCACTGTTGTTACTTATTCAAAAATAGGTATCATAATTATTCATATTTTTATCCTTAATCATTAAGAGACTAGATCTAATCAACAAAATTTGGTTAGCTTTTTCTTATAATGGTTCGTCAATGATCAATATTTACTATATATAAATGGTACCATATTCCATTTATTCTTATATACTGAAGAAGATATTCATGTATAGAGCTGTATCATGTTCTGAATTCTATATATGTAGATTCCAATTTTTTAAAAATTTTAACATATTTTATATTCATAAAATAAAAATATTTTATATATAATTTATATTTATAGTATATCTGTCAATATTATTGAAATTATCAAAAAATATTTCATCTAAGAAATTATGTTGGTATGCTCACATTATCTTGAAATATTCCATTTTTTAACTGGATATCTTAACCAATATTATAGAAATACATTCCTTACCATTGAGACTAGAAACTAATTTTTTCCATCAATTATCCTTATTTTATTCCTATAAATTTCATTTAATTATTGATAAATAAATTACCATTTAATTTAATAAAGAAGGTATTGATGTTTCTTCCTAAAATAAATCCAAATAATATACTATAGATTAATCTTTATAACAATTGGAAAAACATACATGATAATAGTTGTAAAGTGGATAATCATTTCATTGTTTTAAAGTAATCTCTTTTAGTTTTATAAAAAATCAAAAACCTATTTTTTTATTTCATACAAAGAATATTGGTCTTTAAATCACTTGAATTTATTTATAGAATATTATATTCTAGATGTTATCCATATTATATTAATATATGGTCCTTTATATTTAACCAAAATTTGTAACCCAAATATATTCTTATATTTATATATTTAGAAAATATAGATTAACGACTAAAGTATATAATAACTCTTTTGTCATGAATTATTATTCAAATAAATTCTTGAATCATGTGTTAACAAAGGATCATTATATTTTTATCCTATAAATTAAATTTAATGTCATATAATTTCACTTTTAAAAAACATTATAGAATTAGTAATACTTATAAAGATTAATAACTTTTATGAAATCCCTAAAAATGACATCTAAAATGGTAAATATAAAATTTTTTAATGAAGATATGTAATATGAAATACTAGAATGATTTATATGGTTTCTTTCCTATGAGAAAAATTGATTCATAAAAATGTTTTTTATATTTAAATAATATTTTATATAATCAGAAAATGTATTATATATTGCACAAAGAGTAAATAATTTTTTTAGACCTCATAAATTTTATTGAATTATTATCTTATATTTAAGAGTATTATTGTAACAACCACGACCTTAGAATCCCCAAGATAGTGGTTATTTTATTATAATAGAATTGATATAAGAGATCAGATTACTATAAATCATTTAATTTAGTATTCATTAAAATTATATGCATAAATGGTTATCTTATTTAATTTTAAATTAAACATAATAAAGGAAAAAAAATTGCTTCCTTCACACTTATTGGAAGATTTCATCTTCATAACCCGGGGAAGGAAAAAATAAATCAGTGAACCCAAATAATTAGCAAGAGATACATACAGTAGACACATAAATCAATAATAAGTGAAGCATAATTAATAATTAATAATTAATATATAAATATAAATGATTAAAAACACATTCCACTTAACCCATAATCCGATAATGAAAATGCAACACTAAATATTTTTAATAGTACATATCACATGGACTAAATACTTAATGGAGGAAAAGCATAATTATTGGAAGTCATGTATCTAGAACATGATCTAATGTAATAAATAAATATCATAATCTATTTTATGTCTGTAGTTAAAAACATATCTAGTTATTATTGTAATGAAAGGTGGATGTTTGGCCTCCAACTCTTTGACCTCAAGTGAACATTCAATGCATCTTGGGGCTATATAATGCCGGGACACAAACATCAGAAAAAGTTAAAGTCATTATTCAAACATATATTTAATTAATTAATAGTATGATATATAAAAATATCCATTTTGAGAAGAAGATAAAAATTTATCAATATTTCTCGACATAAGCTAAAAACAGTAAAAGTAGACAAAATATGTAAAAATGGAATACAGTTCTTAAAAAACTCAAATAACAGATATAAATAATATAGATATTTATGATAAAAGTATTTTAAAATGAAAATTGATCTCAAAGGTATAATATATAAGAAACCTAAAAAATAGGTGCACAATACCATGTAAGTCTCAATAAAATGGGAGATGAGATAAAAGTCCCAAACCACATGTGATCTGGAAAATATTATTCCACATAAAATTAATAACAAAAAAATGAAACAATGACTAACTTAAAGATAAATAGATTCATCATATTATTTATCAAAGGTATGTATTTAACCACACAGAATAAATATGTGTGTAATTTGACATATCTCACATAAATAAAACAAGATACGATAAAACCCATAACTCAAGTTTGAAAGTGTACTATAATTGTAATTATTGTCATTGATAATATAATTACATTCTTTAATTATTTAAAGATAAAAAAATTCAAAATATAATTTATTAATTAAAATTTTATTATTTTTATTAATTTCCATTACTCTGAGTTATAATTTTTAATTCAATTGTTCATTGAGAATTCCTTTAATGGTTTTATGGTCGGATCCCTTGAGTATTTATAAGTACTTTTGAAATTTGAATGTGTTACCTGAAATTAAAATTATTTAGTACTAGGAAAAATCTATATATTTAAATGGATTCATATATCATTTAGTTATATGGTATGAGGATGATTCATTATATAGAACATTAATGATAAATGTATAGTTCATTTTGGATATTTTTAAATCATCATGAACTAGTTTTGTTTTTTATTTAATATTATATATATATATATGAGTAACATAACATACAAAACTTATAATTTAAATATTATAATATTATTTATCATAATAATTTTTTTACGAATATCTTTGAAAGTGGTAATAGAAAATGAAAAATCATTGTTCACAAAGGCGGTGAATGGACACATCACAGATGATGTTTTCATTTTTAAAAGAAAAGCATAAAAAAGAGATTTGTTGAGGGATATTCCATTAGAAAAAAATATTACAATAAATATATGATATTGGAATTAGAATTACACATTGGATAAGTGTCGTTATGAGAGGATAAGATATTATAAGAAATTAATAGTGGAAGAAGAAGGATTTTACCTCTTGAATATCACCTCTTTGGAAACCTCCTCAAGACACATGGACTTATACTATTGGTAGTAATATATGGTCTTGATTAAGGGTAATAGGCATGGAAATGGAATTGGAAAGAATTTAGGCAATATACAAGGCTTATTATGTGTGAGGAGAAGGGGTTATTTTTATGTTGGGGAGAGGGGTGTTTTCTTTAATTTTTTTTTCTTTTTTTATTATTCTAGCTCAAGAATATTGATAATGTGGATTATTTTAAAATTTTATAGTAACAAGTGAAATAAAAATTGATGAAATGGGTTATTACATAATAAATTATTAATGTATTAATGTATTTTATTTTTAATGTCAAATACCCTAAATTACTATATTTTACTATTCACCTAAAATTCAACTATTCGAGAGAAATACAAAAATATAACAATAAATTTATTTTGATGTGTATATTAAAAAATGGAATCCTTTTTATCAAAATAATTTTCAGAATATATGAACTTTAATTTATAAATAAAATCAGCATTTATTAAAAAAATTAATATTTTAAGATTATAACAAATTTGACAATACTTTGAAAAATTAATTTTGATCTCCCAAAATTATTTTATAATTATAATGAGAAAAAAATATTTATTTATGAATATATTTTATTAAAATATTTTTTTAAATGATTATATTAATCATAAAATTTTAAATAATTTTTTTTTAAAATATAAAAACTCTAAATTTTTCCCTTTTACTATTTACTTACATATTCCGTGATTTTATTATATAATATATTCATTTATGAGATACCCAAATTTTAGTTATACATTTATATGAGAGTTTATTATATGAATAGACATATTACTAATCCTAATGATCACATTACTACTTCATCAATATTGTTAACATAATAATATTTAATAGTAGATCTCGATTCATTTATGCTCAGTTTTTCTTATAACATATGTGATAGAATAAAAAGAATTTTTTAAAAGATATATATATATTAAAAAATTAGATTTTTATATTATTACAACCTTCCAAAATTTCTTCCTCCAAATTTCTCATAAATATTCCCTTCTAGACTGATATGGTTGGATCATATTCAAAACATCCCCATGTTCTCACATTTGTTATTCCATTTTATGGTTTCTCTAAATAACAATTACTAGCCAAGTAAATATATTTCTCGATACTTTATATCTTATGTCAAGAATCATATTTGGATTTTCACAGTATAAATAATTAGGTTATAGTTATATTTCTTCATAGGTGAGTAAATTCATTGTCTTTGTAAAACATTTCCATTACAATGTCATTTAGACCACATCATGAACATTAGAGAGCCATGGTGGAGATGCTAATCGGTATGCTACAACCCCAATTCCATTCATTAATTAAATTATTCTATAGTACCAAGGGCTTGATTATCTATTCTTATAGAAACTTATGAAACCCTTCCATGTGTACACTTTTCAAAAAACATGAATCCTAATTGTAATTCAAAATCATTCTTCTGGTATTTAGCATTAATTTTTTTTCCTATTTTGAGAAAATTCATATGAGCTTCAATAGTCATTACCATTATCATTTTTTATTCAATATATTCTTGTCAAATAAGTTTCATGTCACAAAATTCATCACAATAAGTTATAGTATGGAGTCTCTTTCCAAATAATGATTCACATAGTTCCATCTGAATAATATAATGGAAATGATTATTTTAGGAAAAGTCAAGGAAAGGTAAATCATGATACCACATACCATCAAAGTTTGGTGATCACAATATAATCATGTCTTACAATGATTTAATAGTATTTCTAAGATATCTAGTAATTTTAGGTTTATATGTATTACCCAACTGAATCTCAGAAGTTAAATATTTCTGATGGCTCATTTAGAATTTTTATTTTAAAAGATGATGTAGATAATTAATTCAATTGAGGTTCACTATGAATTCCTACAATTTCGTTAATATGGAGTCTTTTTTAGTTCCTATGAGGCATATTTTATTATATAATTTGAAAGTGAACTATTTTTTAAGGTTATTAAAAATAAAGCATATCACATCCTTCATTCTTAGGGTATTTGGTAATCTAGTGATTGTTTCCATAGTATTGTCATCTCACATCCACATATGAATAGGGGAGGTCTCATGACTCCTCTAAGAGAAGTCGCTTAGCCTTCAATTGTTGATAAACTATGAATATTGAATCATTACTATGAGTATCATGCATTATATTATCCAACAAAAAATGTTCCTTCAAATCAATTTAAATCTTTATACTACCATGGTGTATAGAGAAATTTGTGTAATGATCATCTTTTAATAGTTCCTTTTTAGCACATGTATGGATGGTAGACATAACATCATTCTAAATTTTCATAATTCAATTCTCATAAATGATATATTCAAATCTTCTATCCTTAGTGTATTTAATTTTGTTTTTAAAATTATCATTATCAGATTTAGTGTTATTTGTATTTTCTAATTAATATAGTTTCACAATAATTTTAAAAAGGTTCAACTTTTCCTCTTCATTAACAAATACCATGTCCATATTTACTAGAACCGTGAACAAATGATATTTTTTAGTCCTTATATTCATTATAAGTACACGATCTTTCTTTCTTATTGAATATTATACCCTATATTCTTTTATTAGGTTGTAGTTTATTGAGTAATAAACTTTTTTGATTAACTAAAGCCATAATTATTTCCTCATTAGAATTTATATATGTGTGAAAGAAGTATTTCAAAATATTACAATACATATATATCATACATATTTTATTATAGTTATGGTTTCTCTATATCTTCTATGATATTAGAAGGGATTCTAACTAAATATAATGAGTTACATAATATTTTTCTTGAATCATAATATTTCATCATCAATATATAATAAAAGTTATATTTTCATAATGAAACAACCCAGTACATTCTTTGATTCATCCTTTTATAATGGAATCCCATCATTTTATAATGGTAATGTCAAAATGGAATCATTGAATGATATTCTATTCAATTATAAATAATGGTATACAAATTATTATTTTTCCTATACGAACATAACACCTTTAATTGTGATATTAGTTAACTAGTTATCGAATAAAGATAAATTATGAAGGAAACACTAATATTACATGCAAGATAATTAGAACAATGTTCCTCAGTTGCATTCATCAGAATACAAAAATCATGTATTTCCATTTCCTTTAGTTGATCTACAGAGATTCCATCATTTGAGACAATATATACAAGAAAATAAATTTACTGAAAAATGAAATCAAGGTTTCTAAATATACCATATAAAATTCACATTATGATCATCTCAAGAGAGATCCTAATGTCATTTTCATGGTTTTCAAAACTCTTATAACGCATCATAATTCAATCAATTGTAAAACCCCAATGTTTTAAAAATAATTTGAAATGTTTGAAACATTATTTTAAGTTTATAGTCATAACTAGCCGTTAAATCTTATTTTATCACATCTTTGTATTCAATTTAGAATAACGACCATCTATAATTGTGATTAGTAATGTTTTTGGAGTCTATTAGAACCAACATAATTTTTGATGAATATTAACACACAATCAGTAATAGAAATATGAACAGTAATAAGATCATAATAAATAGTAAGTGGTTTTATTATTTTATTTTCATAAGGATTTAAGATAATGAAATCTTGGTTAATTTTTCAAAGTGTTATAAAATGAGTTATAGTTTTTATATTTTTAATTTTTAAATAATGTATAATTATATTTAAAAATTAAAATAATAATATTTAATTTTTTTAAATATGGATTTAAATTCTGAATTCTATTAATCTAAAAATAGTTTCATTGAATTTTTATTAATTTTATATTATTATTGAATTTTTTATTAACAGATAAATATATTAATATACTGTATATTAAAATTATCACTTAAATACACTATTTTTTACATCAAGGTTGATTTAATCCAACATGTTCGAAACACACAGAATATCTTAAATTGTTTTATAAAAATAATGAATACTATTCAATTTCTTGGATAATAATTTTAAAATAATGATTAATATATCATAAAATATATCCTCTCCTACACTATAAATACCACCCTCATTCACATCGTCCTCTAACACCTCTCAATACTTGAGAATTGTCTAAAATTTACCAAATCCCCTCTCCAAGGATCTTCCCTATATCCAAGACATGATGCTCTCCTTATAAGGACAAAACTAATGTCCTTAAGGATTATGAGATGGAAAATATATCAAGAGATAAGATTCTTCTTTCATTTTCTTGTGTCCTCTTTTCAATGTTGTTATTTTATTATACTCTCTTCTCCTACCATTATCCAGCAGGATTGAAATTTCAAAAATATTATATATTCTATATGTTATCATGTTCATGTGAAAATTTCATCATATCTATTCCTATTCTCTTTCTCCTATTCTAAAAAAATAAAAAAACCCTTCATGATGTGTTCTCTATCAAAACTGTGGATGATGTGATTTCAATTTCCATTAAATATATCAATTATAATCATAAAACCCATTTAATTGTAGAAATAAAATGTAATGTGTATTATTTAACCTCTTCTATGTTTTAATGAACTCTTACACATAAAATTAATTTATATAATGAAACAAGTTCATGATTATCGAAGAAATTCAAAAATTGATGTTAACAAATTTCAATTATGTTTTTTCTAATAACTCGTCCTGAAATATGATAAAAAAATATTTATTATATCATTAAATATTATAGGAATATATAATTACCATATAATTCCACCTATGTAATTTCATTTCCATGTGATAATAAAATCAATTACAAACAGGCCTTGCAAATTATGTAAAGAACTCACCGAAATAATGTAAAGAACAAAATATTATAAATCAATGGATTGAATGATGATATAAAATGACCATATAAGATGTTATAAACTTGAATTTGTTTCTATAATATACTAATAAAACCCTTTGAGACATTATATATATGTTTTAATCTGATTTTATGTAAAACAAGCCCGAGGAAAGTGAATTTTTAACACAATTTCCATTCTTTTGGTCAACCTTAATCTTCATTAATTTCATTGATCTATGATCGTTTATGTGATTAATTTTTTATCTTTAATGTTTTTAATTACGTTTATTTATATTTTATACACATATTACTTTCGTTCCACTGATTCTTATGTTATGTATATGTTATTTGTAGGGTACTTTTCTTATAAAATCATCTTTTAAACTTTTAGTATTACAAAATTCATAAGAAATGTCTTTATGAAATTACTTATTTTGTATGAATATATTCTGGTTCCTAATCATAATTTATGATTATGGGTGGGTCCAATAACTCCCACTAGTTAATAGGGTATTCATATGAAGTAGGTTTGTATTATTGTTACTTCATGGGTATTTGCGATAGTTACACTTCAAGGTAGCCATGAGGGTAACATTTTAGGGTAGCCACGAAGGATATAAATCATATGTTAGACATGATGGTCACAATAATATCTAATTAATTTCCAAGGATACCATTATGGTTATATCTATGTTCTTTATGTTTTTTGGAAATCTCTTGGAAATTTCATTTTTCACAGAGTAACTATATAGGTGACTAGAATGTCTTCTTGAAAATGAGTTCATACATTTATCCTTATTTAGTAGATAATGATTATTTTTACTCATTTTATATCCCTTAGTGATATTTTTTTCTCATCCCATTTTTTTAATTATTTCCACTAGTTATATGGATGTATAAGACAATGAAAAAAGCCAAAATAAATATAATAAGTATTGGTCAAAGAAATCATTTTTAATTTTATATGTTTAATACATTTGATGAAATTTATAATGTTTTTTATTCCACTCTGTATAAAAGTAAAATGGTATGTATGTATTATGTAATAAATATCTAAAACTCTAAACCTGAAATGATCCTCAATTGGAATCGATGTGAGTTATTCAATAAAATTCTTGTTTACGTAATTTAGTAAATCCAGGTCCTTATATTTAGTCTCATATGAGGGTTTATATTACTTTTTGTGTAAGGATGATATTAATAGAATACCATAAATTATTTCTAATCCATGGTAAATTAAAAATGTTATATCATTCAAAGTTAACCATGTTTCGTCATCTGTGATTTGTCTATTCAAAAGAGTTTTTTATTGAAGAAGCATAGAAAATGAAGTTGGAAGGAACCAAGAGGCTGATATAAATCTCAATCAGCAACATATAATGTCTGGATGTAGAACAAAGTATTTGGGGTTGGTAATGGATCAACTAAAGTATGAAACATATGGTAGTAGAATATATGCAAGATAATAACAAAAGGTAATACCCAAAAGCATGATGTTAGTGGAACATTTTATGAGACAACAATCTCTTGCATTCAATGGCTATTCTCACCCATTAGTGGATTAATGATGGATTGAATCCTTTAAAAAGATATTCGATGTTATGCAATGTTTATATAATCAAAATTTAAGTTTTCCTATTTATCTTTTTGAAGGTGAATGTGATTAGTTGTGGCCAACAGTAAAGAATATCATCAATGGATAAGAGATTCTTGCCTTATATTTGGATGAATTTAAATATATTTTCCATGAAAAATATTTTTTGATGGTGGTTTGACATAGTTGGGATAATATATTCATTGAAATGATGAAATAAGAATGAAGATTCAATGGTCATGTATAAAGAAAACCTCACACTACATCTAAGGTATGGTTCAAATCTTATTCTAAATCGTGGTAGCAAAATCAAACGTTTTTACATTGAGCTGAATCCTTGGTATCGAAGGCCATTTTCCTCCCATGAATTCAAAAGTTATGAGAAAATTGTCTGATGAGTTGAGCAGCTAGAAATATAGTTTGATATGATTTTGTACAAATTGAAATTAACGATAATAAGTGGTCTGAATGGAATGTGAAGGGTAAGAATCAATCAAAGAAATATGATTATAAGAATGTCTAGTTTCTAGTTTTTGAAAAGTGTAGTAAATGAACCATGGGGAATGCCCTAGAAAAATTGGGAATTGTTTTCAATGTAGCATATTTAGAAATATGGCCTAATATTTTAATGAAAATGATCAGATGACTAATTTTGATATAAAAACTACAATCTATTTAAAATCTTATGAGATGATTCATTATGAAAACACCATCCAAAATAGAGTTCTCAATGATGAAAATAATCAATACTAAACAAATAAAGGTGTATTGAGATCCCTTGCAACTAAGTCATCAGACGTTGGGCCATCCAATGAAATTGAACCAGATACCTTGTTTGTTTACTAATATTTTTCTAAATATTTATTTGATAAGAAGGCTACACAATCCATTATTTCCAAGAAATCATTTATGGTAAATTGGAAACTCATATCAATAAATAAGAATGAAACATATTATTAATAAAACAGGGGTACATATTACATCAATGATCAATTATTAGAATATTTATATTGTGGTCTATGGAATGAATTTACCTGTAATACATGTTTTTTTACTTAATAGAGTCCAAAGTCATTTTGGGAATTCATTGGATTTATATTAATAATTTTATGAATTATTTTAGAGGTAAAAAATTTATTTTTAGAATTTACTTTTTATTTTTGTACATCAATAACCAAAATAATTGACAACATATGAAGATGCTTCGAAATTGTCGAATGATGGAAATGAAATATCTTACTCATATTGTTGAAAACAAGGGAAAATTTAAAATTTATGAAGATCCAGCAGTAAATGAATACCTTGATGTTTTTACTAATGTGTTATCAAGTTTCATACCTAATCAAGTAGTTAAATTCACAATTGATATAGTTCCTCATTCTAATATAATTTCAAAACTACCATATCAATTGGATCAAATTGAACTTACATAATTTAAAAATCATTTGCACGAGTTCCTTGATAAAAGATTCATTTTTCCTAAAACATCACCATTGGGTGATCCTTTTTTGTTTGTTAAAAAGAATTATGTTTCCTTGAGACTTTTCATTATTTATAGATCCTTGAAAACATAACAATGAAAAATAGTATATTTTTATTCATATTTATGACTTGTCTGATCCGATTGAACCAGCTCCGAACATTTACAAGATAGACATGAGATATGGATATCATTAGCAGGTTGTGAAGAAGGATGATACCCCAAAAACATATTTTCATTGTTGATATAATCATTATGAATTTGTTGTTATGTCATTTGGTTTAACTAACAAAACTATTGTATTCATGCATCTTATGAATAATGTATTTCATGTGTTCAAAGATATTTTTTTGGATATGTTTATTAATGAAATTATAGTTTTTTCTATGTTTAATGAAATGAATGAAAAAATGTATATGGGTTGTTTTGTAAAACATAATGGAAAAGAAACTGTATTAAAAATTCTGCAACGGTGATTTTTGGTTGCAATATATTTCTTTTATTGAGAACATTGTAAATAATTATGGAATAATAGTTGATTCAACCAAAGAAAACGTTGTTGATGAATAGAATGGACTTAAAAGTGTTTCATAGATTCATAGTTTTCTCAAATTAGCATGTTATTAACCATGAATTGTTAAAAACATTGCATAGTTATCTACCCCGCTAAATATGTTAAAATGAAAAGGAAATAAATTTATTTGTATATAAGAATGTGATATATGTTTTGAGGAACTAAAGAAGAAATTGGTGAATTCTATAGTTTTGGTCTTGCATTCTGGAAATGATGATTTTTTCATCTACAATAATGTTTTATAAATGGGACTTGGATTTTTTGATGCAGACTGATCATGTAATTGCTTATGCTTGAATACAACAAAAATGAAATGATTTTAATTATCCCACACATGATTTTTAATTTTAATATGTGGTGTTTTCCCTGAGAATTTATAGACATCATTTATACATAGCCAAATGTCAATTATATAATAACTGTTAAAGTATGAATTAAATATTCACTCATAAGGAATTAAACATGAGTCATAGAATATGGATTGAATTGAAAAAATATTATTATTTCCTGATTAATTTCCATCTATGAAAATAAAACAATGTGGGGGGTTACTTATGTCAAAAATATCATGCATCGTTAACCATGTTAAATTCAGAACATGCCCACTTGATTAATAAATTGATGAATTTGGGATAAGAAGTTGTTAATCCCAAATATGCATCTATTTGGTTTTTGGTTTTAGTATAGTTATCATTATCAGACAAAATTAAGTGAGAGCAGAAGGAAGACCATGAGATATAGAAAAAGGTATAATCAGTTAAAATTGGTACACATAAATAATTAAACCTTGACAATGATTGTGTTTTAGATTTGGAAAAATATTTTGTGTGCATTTTGATTCCTAATTGAAGAAATATTTATTATATGAATCTCATAGTTATCTATTTTTAATTCAACATGGAATTACTAAAATGTATATATAACTACGATCATATTACTGGTGGGATGGGATGAAGAGAGATATTTTAGATTTTACTGTAAAATGTTTGACATGTCAACTAGTTAAAGTAGAGTGGATGTTACTAAATGGTATGATTCTGAATTTACTAGTGATATAGTGGAAATGGGAAAATATATCAGTCTTCTTCATTGTAGGACATCCAAATACTTCATGGGATTATAATGCAATCTAGGTTATTGTTGACTGACTAACTAAATCCACTCATTTCTTTTCTATTCAAGATATTATGAATTTGGATTATCTTTCTCAAATATACCTCAAAGAGATTTTCTTATTAAATAGAATTCCACTTTCCATTTTATTTGACCAGGATCCTGGGTTCACTTATAAATTTTGGATTGTCCTTTAATTGTTATTGGAAATATAATTATATTTCAGTACATAATGTCCACCTAAAATCAACAGGTAGTTATAATGAATGATTCAAATGTTGGATGATATACTTCGAGCTTATTTAATGGACTACCTTGGATGTTTGGATCACCATCATTAATTGTTTGTGTTTTTTATAATAACACTTGTAATTATAATATACAGATAGAACCTTTTAATGCATTGTATTGGAAGTGATATCAAACTCCAACTTTTTGGATGGTGTTAGGGATATGAATTTGATGCGGAAAGATTTAATATTGCACATGGCTCAGAAAGTGAATATGATCTACCAACACCAAAGGAATGCTCATATATTGAAGAAAATTTATGTAAAAAATAACAGGAAAGTCATTTTTTTCTAAGGTAGGTGATCTTGTTTTTCTTAGAATCTCACAATGGAAATGTGTTATGTGTTTTTCTCTGAAAGGAAAGTGATGTAAATGGTTCATTGTACCTCATGAAATGCTAAATAATGTTGGACCATTCTCTTATCGAATAGCTTTACCTAAATTTTAATCTCATGTAAAAAATATTTTTAATGTTTTTATGTTGACAATGTATGTTCTAGATTCATCTCATGTCTTGAGCCTAGAAGAAGTTCAGTTTGATAGAACCATTCATAGGAAAAGAAACTAGTTCAGATACATGATTGAAGTGAAAAGGTATTGAGGAATTAGGTAATCCACCATGAAATAGTTTTGTGGATAAACCAATTGGTTTAAGAATGCAACATAGGAGTCTCAAAGTTATAGGATGGAAATGTATAGTCACTTGTTAAATAAGAATATCAATAAGTAAATAAAATTCTGAGGATGCGATATCAAGGTGTGTTGAATTTAAAACCAATTAATTTAATAATAATTTCAAATTCAGGAAACTTTTTTTGTTTACTGTTCAGACGAGCCATTAAAAAATAATTTTTCAACATCAATGTCATTAATTTGGAAAAATAGTCATCTACAACTGTGATCAGTAATTTATTTGGAGTCTGATTGAACTAACATGATTTTTGGTGAATAGTTAAATACCATTATGAATAGTAATAAGACTCTAACTAATTGTAAATTTTATTATTATTTTGTTTTCATATGGAAGGAATGTAGTGACATTTTGATTAAATTTTCAAGGTGATATAAAAAGACTTACAGTTTTAATATTTTTCAATTTAGAATAATATATGATTTTTTTTAAAAATCAATTAATCAAATTTATATAATTTTTTTTAAAATGGAGTTTATTTCTGAATTCTACAATTCAAAAAATGGTTTGGGAAAAAGTTTTTTATTTCTTTGAAATTCATGAATTTTGGATGAATTGTGTTATATAGTAAATTATTGTATATTCAAATTATCAATTAAATAGACTGGTTTTGATATCATGGATTATTTTATCAAACATGTTTCAATATCACATTCTCTCTATACTATTTTTTCACTTTAATAGACACTATTCATAGTCTTGGACAAAAATATTAAAATAACGATTAAAATAGGATAAAATCGCTCCCCTCCCCCACTATAATTACCACCCTAATTTCCCTCATCCTCTCACACCTCTAAAGCCTTGATCATTGTATACTTTTTCCCAAATCCCCTCCCCTGTGATATTTCACACATCTAAGAACTTTTTGTCTTAGAAAACGTTTATAACCAAAGGCCTTATGGAGGATCGCAAGGAAAAGAGATCAAGAGGTAAGAATCCTCTTTCATTTTAATGTGTTTTCTTTTAATTTAATTTCTTTTCTTGTACTATATTTTTCATCCATTATCCAGGAGGTATACGTCTCTTAAATTTTATAAATATTATATATTATCTTTTTTAAGAAAATAAATCATAATTTTCTTCTTCTCATCTTCCTCTTATTTTAAAAAATTAAAATACCATTTGTGATTTGTCATTTACCAAAATTGTGGATGATGTGATTTCAATATTAATTACATAATTAAAATATGATCCTAATAAAAGTTTAATCATTTAAATATAATTTATTTTTAATTATATACCCTCTTATATGTTCTGTAAGATCATCTATCCAAAACAGTAATTTAGATTATGAAACATGTTCATGATTATAAACGAACATCCAAAATGATCTAAACAAATATCAATAATGTTTTATCTAATGATTTATAATCATATATGATAAAAAATTGATTTATTTTGTCATAATATATTATTTAAATATATGAATACCATGTCATTCCACTTCAAGAATTTTATTTTCATGTTACAAGAAAATAAATTACAAACTAGATTTGAATATCATGTAAAGAACTCAGTGAAACAATGTAATGAACAACATATTTTTAATTAATGGGAAGAATGATGTCATAAAATGATCATACATTGTTTTATAAATATAAATATGTTTCTTTATATTTTAATAACACTCTATTAGTAATTATAAAAGTGTTTTAAAAAATATTTATGCAATAAAACCTGAGGTAAGGGAATTGGTAAAAAAATTTCAATTCATTATATTAAACTTATACTTCATTAATTGTGTACCTTTAAATCATTTATGGATGATTTTTTGTTTATATTATGTTGAATTGTGTGTATTTATATTTTATACTTATATTATTTTTATTCTATTTATTCTCATATCAATTATAAGTAACTTGTATGGGAAATATCATATAAAATATTTTATGAAACATCTATTATTTCCAAATTTAAATGCAAACATTTTATATAATTATTATTTTTTCATGCTTATGTTTGGTTATATAGAATATTTTATGATTATGTGTGATACAAATATTTTCTTCTATTATATTTTTTATGTGTATATTAGAGTTTGTTCATTTGGTTACTCAATGTGTAGCAGCGATGGTTACACCATAAGGTAGCCAAGGGGGTTTCTTTGTAAGGTAGTTTTGAGGTTTTAAAATCATAGGGTGGACATGTTGGTTACAAAACTATGTAAGTAAACCCCCATGATACTTTTATGGATCTATTTTTATTTTTTATGTTTTTTGGAAATCTCTTGGTAATCTCAAGATTCTAAAAGTTTGTATATATGGGTGGAAACTATGTCTTTTTAAATATGATTTCATATGTTTACCAATATTCATGGACTAATGATTTCTTTTTCCACTTTTTATATCCCTTACTGAGATTTGTTTGCTCATTAGAGGGTTTTATATGATTTTCAAATGTTTTGAGAATGTATATGTCAATGTAGTAATACAAGTTAAATGTAATAAATATTAGTCAAGGAAATCATGATAAATTTGAGTTTTTTTATTTTTTTAAGAAATAGATGTTGTTTTTGTGGTGTCCAATCTATATAAAATTAGAAAGATTCTTATTTATGTACTAAATCTCTATAAGACTAAAATTGAAAATATCATTAATGGTAAAGGATGTGACTTCTAGACTAAAATATATGTTTCTGTAATGCAATAAGGTCGATTACTTATATCATTTAATACTAAAAATCATCAAGAAATTACATTCATACATTGTTCATTTGATCCCTGAAAATAGAAGGTGAATTAGTAAATCTAAAAGGAATTTTTATAAACTCATAATGTACATAACGCATCTAAAATGTTTTCTTCAGAATTTTCTTCCTTCCATAATTTCATTTGATGGTATCCATAATGATGGTTGAACTTCAAAAAAACAATGATATATGTGATGTTGATAAAATATATAATCAATGAAATGAAATGGACTATTATTCTATATTTTGATAGCATTGATTCATCTATATTAAATTCAATTCCTCTTTAATCCACATTTATTCATTGTAGAGAGAGCATATGATCCCTATGAAGAAATAATATGGAGTATAAATCCATTATTTCTCATCTAATGTAATGTTTTTTAGATTCATTGAATCATTTGTTTCCATTCTAGATGGATTATTTGAGATTACACTTTATTCACTGATTAACGCAATGGTAAAATCAACTTCATGCTCATTGTGGATTTTTAAGAAATTGCATAGGAAATAAATCAATTTCTTCAAGTATAATTGTTACATGCTCAATTTGATGATTAATTTCTTCAACCCAAGATTTTGATGTCTCTCCTACCAAAATAATTTCAGTCGGTAGAGTTATTGTGTCTTGATTTAGATTACTATCGGATGATAAATGGTCTACTCAAAAGATAAATAATTATACATCAAACCCATAAATTGAGAATTCATTATTCATTGAATAATTTTTCACATCCTATTTTAAAATGTATTTCATAACAAAGATTTTATCAAAGATAATAGAAATTATGATTATAAGTCCATATGATAATATATGTTTATGATTCATAATGAGGATTTCATGACACATTTATATTCTAATAAGACATCCCATTAGAGTTTTGAATGAAAAACTCCTAATTAAATGAAATGGGAAATGTGTTTTTTTATTTCAAAAATGGGTAAATATAAATATTATAAAGACCCAAAATAAAATAAGCATTTCCAAAATTTTAAAATATAATTAATTTTCATTCCACCACATCATTGAGTACTTCTATATCACCATTGGTGATTATATAAGCTTGGTTGTCTCCCCTTGGCCTATTCTGTGGTAAATTCCCCTAAATCTTTGTGACATAAATTTGAATAATTACCAAATTTATTATATTCAATGATTTGAAAATTATTGATTTGTTTTTCACCATTATTTAATTATATCAATAAATATTTTATCCATACTTAAAAAAAAATCACATTCCAATCAAAAAATTACCTGGATGATTCATTTCACAATTTTTACCTAAAAAATTTCATTGATACTCTCTTCTAAGTTTAATATTTTCCTTTTTTCATTGTTATCAGTAGAATGATTATTCTATTGATTTAACGTTATCATTAATGATCGAAAAAATAACCTCTCAATTTCAATGGCACTTAATACTATTTCATTATGTTTTGAGAATTATTGACAAGTGATTTCCCTTTAGAGACATGGATTATGTCCTCCAAAAAAATTATCAGTCTTGTTGTTAGGATTACATGTGCAAAACTGTAGCATAAATGGTTTGTACTATGACAATCACCTCATAATATACAATAATATCATCATCCTTTTTATTTATGCTAAATAAATTTAATTTCATTTTAATTCATTTTTCATGATGGAAATATTTTTCCAATAATGATTATTAAAAAGGTATCCATTCCATGTATTCTATTTCATCTTCTACATCAGTATTTTGGATCAAAAACCACAAATGATTAGTTTGAACCCAAATGAAATACACCACCAGAACTACGATTAACGTTTCAACACATCCCAATGCCTGATAGATATTTTCAATATATGTTATCCATTGATCATCTTCCACTATATTAGTAGTCCTACTAAATTATGGGTTCGTCTGTGACATGAATCAATCCAACATAGGTGTACTATTTATTTTGGGGTCGAAGCCTCATTTTTTTAGTGAAGAAAATAAATGACCTATTTAATTGGCTAGAGGAAGACCCATTACATAGCCCGTAGGCCCAGGGGGTATTTTTCACATTACATTCCCGTAATCCCAAATTTTATACCAAATATTAATGCTATGAATAGTACTGCTACAGTACACACGCTACTATAGTACTCATAGTACCCACCACTACTACAATTCTCCTATTGTCGTAACAGTTCCTCTACTACCGCTACAATGCCGCCATTTCAATAGACACAGGTGTACAATTATGATTCTTAATTACATGATTATTATATACTAATATTTTCATTATTATCTCACCTCTAACACTCATGGTATCTACTTCTTTAGTGGTGAAATCCATACATTCTCTAGGGGTATTGATTCCCTTTTTTCCATTATAGCCATCACTAAATTATAGAACTCATATACATAGATCATAATCACCGTGATTAATGAGCCACCAAATCACTATAAAGTGTTTTTTTATAATTCTCATATTTATAAAAATTCATGTTCGCAAGGATAATACTAAACATTACTTGATACCAATAGTAAAAAACATGACCAAAATAACCTATATTTGGTGGATATTTTATTAAAATTGAATAGATACAAGATATCATATCACTAATTATAAATTAGTTTAATAGTCATGAAGAACTAGATAAATATATTATAGCCTTATTAAATTGGTAATTAAATATAAATAATGAATATGAACTACTTTCATGATATTTATTCAAAGATTTTATTTTTTCAACTAGTGGAAGGAAAAAAATAATAGGGTGAGTTCAATGACCCACTAAGGGTTACATATAGTATAAAAAAGAATATATAATAAGAAATGTATAATAAATAAGTAATAATAAATATGGGAATGTAAATAATAAGAAAAAACATACCATTTAATATATAAAATATGAATAATATTACATCCATAGATTTTTTCATAGTGAAAATCCAATAGAATAAATTCTGAATTAAGGAAATTAATAATTATTGGATTTCAGGAATCCAGAGCATGAACCAATACCATCATGACCTTAAATGAGAAGGTTTATTTGTATATGATGAATCCTATCTCATTCATCATGGAAACAAGTGAAAAGGTTTTGTCACCCACTGATTTGTCTCATGAAATCCATCGATGCATCAAGGTGATAAATAATGTCATACCCCACACTTCACTACATGTTCATGGAATTAATCATACATAGTGTTAATTTCTAACCAATTTTACTTATCAAAATATTTTCTATTTATTATAGGATACAAATTTACAAATACATCGCAAGATAATACAATAACATTCAAAGTTAACATTGGATGTAAAAATGTTATATGATTTAAGAAATAATCACATACATGATATAAAGAACTTATCTACCTCAAATTGATAGTAGATACAACACATAAAAATGAATTTTTTTCACATTTTCAAATAATCATTAATGAAAAAGAAATTGAAATGAATTCATATAATAGTTATGATCAGTTGAATCATATTCTCCAAAACATTAATAATAATAAAATAAAAAAATTAATTCCATGAAGATATATATAATCATTAAATGATATTTAAAAGGTATTAATGAAAAATTATTGTGATAAATATGTTTTGAGTAATGAATATCTCAAAGAAATGAAAAGTGATTTGAGAAAAACCTTACCTAATGCCCAAAAGAGATCATCACATGTACATAAATTCGAAGATATTAAAATTATATTTATTAAATATATAATTCTGAACTTATTTAACAAATATTTGACTTCATATAATTTTATTATGTACATTTATGTCTATTATGATGGGTTATAATGTTCAGTTTCATTTATATGGGTGCATTCATCTCAATGTTTTATGGCATGTTCCTAGAGTTTAAATATGTAAGTTCATGTAAAATGGAAACAACTTCTATGGAAGTGAAATTATTTAGTATTAATGATCATAAAGTTGTTTAAATTGTCTCACACATAAATTGGTTTTATGATATGAGGATGATTAATTTTGATAAAATATGAATGATAATCTTATACTTCATTTTGGATGATTTTAGATCATCATAAACTTCATTTGTTTTATTTTTTAAAAATATATATATAATGGTTTCAGAATATAAATATTATCATTTACTTATTTTAATCTTATTTACTTATAATAATAATACTATGACCATCCTTAACGATAGTAATGGGAAACAAAAAATTTTCGTTCATGAAGTCAGTGAATCGAAACATCACAAATGATGTTTTTATTTAGAAAAATAATGAGAGAAAATATGTGATGATGGATATTCCATTACAAAGTAAAATTGTATAATTTATATGATACTATAGTTTCCATGAAACATTGTATTGTGGATTTTTGGAGAGGCTAATTAAAGAAAGAAAATTAAAAAAGATAGAAAGAGGATTTTCCTCTTCAATGATGTCTCCTTGGGAACATCCTTAATACATATGGTTATTATATCATTTTAGGAAAAAAAATCTCTTAGATTTGAGAAGACTATTGGGTAGTGATCTTGGTAGAATGTAGAAAATATTGAAGGAATATTTGGTCTGATTATCTTATTCATTTGTTCATATTTTATCTCAAGAATATTTATAGTGTTGACTAATATGAAATATTATAGTAAATAGTTTAGGTTATTTTTATCTAATGGGCTATTACATCATCAATGAATCAAAATTCATGTATTTAACTTATAATGTTAATTCACTTATATTACCTTATTTCAGTCTTCACAAAAAATTCAATAATTTCAGACGTATTCCATAAATTCACCGCAAATATATTTTATTTTGTATATTTTATAAATTGGCTTCATTTGATGAAAAAAAATTTAAAAAAATTATATTTAACTTATAATTAAAATCATCATTTATAAAAAAAATATTTTTTAATTTTAGAACAGATTTTATGACACTTAAAAATACATTATAAAACTATAAAATTATCATATAAATAATTTAATATATAAAATTATAAATCTATTTTATGAAAAAAATTCTATTAAATCATTATATTAATTATAATATTGGAAATAAACATTTATAATTTACAAAAAACCAACACATATTTAATCATTTTCAATCATTTAATTACTTATTCAATGAAATAATTATATCATATTTTCATTTCTCAGGTACCTAAATTTTACATTTACATTCACAAGTGTGGTTATTATTCTAATGGGAAAATTAATATTCCAAATGATCACATTACTATTCAAATGGTTGTTCCAAATAATTATATGTAATTGTATATCTCTGTTCGTTTAAGATTAATATTTTGTGAAACATTAGTTATAGAAAAATCTATGTTTATTTATGAATATAAATGCCATAAAGTCATATGGTTTTATATTATTTCCCCAAAAAATTTAGACCTCAAAATATTTCATGAATATTTCCTTCTAAACTGGTTGTTGTTGTTATTCACCAAAACATCTTCAAGTTCCCACCCGTGTTTCTTTAATTTTTTTATTTCTCCAATGAAATTTTTTCAGTCAATTAATCTTATTTATCAATACATTCTCTATAGTATCAAGAATAATCATAGGATCTTCATTGTAAGAAAAATTTGGTTCCAGTTCAATTTCATCATATGTGAGTACATTATATGGATCTTCCATGTACATTATTAACAGTGATATGTGGAACACATCATGGAATATGGAGAGACATTTTGGATTTGCTAATGGATAAGATACACCTAAAATTCTATCTAAAATTTCAAATAGTTAGCTGCACATAAGGCCCAAATTCCCTTTCATACAGAATCATATAACTCCCTTTAAATATAGATACTTTTAGAAATATATGATCTCTCTCATGAAATTACAAATACATTATCTGGATTCTAACATGACTTTTTTTCTATAATTTATCATCTTTATTATGATATCGAATATATTTTTTAATTGGACAATGATTCTTAAATATTTTATAAGACTATAACTATCCTCTCACTAACTTCATCCCAACAAGTTAGTTTATATCATCTCATACCAAATAATTACTCATACAACTGCATTTAAATACTAAAATTTAAACAATTATTTTACACAAACTCTTCCAATGTTAAATACTATTCCCAAATACCTTGAATGTCAAGTGAGAATGATCTCAACATGTATTCTAATTATTGAATAATATTTTTAGACATTCCATCGATCTGAAGTTGATATGATGTACTCAAATTAATCTCATTATCCAAATACTTCTAGAGAATCTTCCACAAAATTGATGTAAAATGAGGATTTCAATGAGATAAGATTGATCGAGGTTCATCATGATGTCTTCTAAAAACATTAATATAGTGCGTTCCCAGCCACTCATGAGGTAAATATTTTCCTAAATCAAGAAAATGTACCAATTTTGTATTGAAATAAATAATAAACCGTAACATTCAATTCTTTCCTTGTCTCATTGGAAATATAATGATGATGTCCATAGTAATATCATCCCACTTCTAAATAAGAATAAGATGTGGTTACATTACTCGTTTTGGATACAATCTCTTATAATTCACTTGTTGATGAACATTTTCATATTACAACATAGAAAAAATATTTCCTTCTTCATAATATCCCATAAAAAATATTCCATTATATTTATTTACATCATGGTACTATTGTAGCATATAGGTAAATCTGTGTGATATAAATAATTTAATAGGCCCATTTATGTCTCAGGTATTTCTGGAACACATGACCTTTTCCCATGTTTTATAATTCCATTCTCATACATGAAATATTCCAATATTCCTTCATTAATGGGTTCATTTTTTAATAAAATTCCCATTAAGATGTTGTGTTTATTTAATTTTCTAATAAATATTGATAACAATCATTTGAAAAAGGAGTGATGATTCCACTTCTATAATAATTTCCATATCTATCATTACAAAATTCATGAACACTTGACCTTATAATTCCTCATTTTGGTTAGATGTCCATGAATTTTAATTCTTAATTAATATGATACCTTATTTTATTTTCTTAGTTTCTAATTTATTTTTGAAATCATAAACATTGAGTAACTCATGCCATCATCATTGCCTTAGGTTTAGTTTTTTATGTGTGATGATATATTTCAACCACTTTTTATCTCTATATATCTCACAACATACATCTTAGTGATTGTTTCTAAAAATCATCACTCCAAATATAATGTTTTCTATCTCAAGATCATGATTTATATAATTTTATTCATGAATCATCCACTTCCATGATGAATATGTAATAATATTGTTATTTTTATAAAGAAAAAAACTCAATCATTTCATCGATATATAACTATGTCTCACAAACCCATATTTTCCAAATGATTAATACAAACTATGATCATAGATTAATATTTTTTTCAATTAATTAAAACATTTTTCAAATTATTTGGTACATATGAATATAATCCCTTTATATGTGAGATTGGATAACAAGTTATCTAATCGGGTAATGTTTTTAACAAAATACTGATGGTTTCCTATTAATCCACTTCTTATATGTACCTCAGTTATGTTCATCGGAATATGCCATTATTGAATTTCCTTTTTCATTACTAGATCAATTGAGAATCACTTCTCATTTAAAACATGGAAAAATATAAATTTACTCAGGAAGAATTAAAGCATCCTATATTTAGAATGTAACTCATTCCTTATGAGAGTATTGATAATGACATATAGTGGATCTCATTGTATGCATAGATATTAGAATACCACATGATATAATAAATGAATAAAAAATTTATCAAGATATTCCATGCATAATATATTCATTAAATCCATGAAAACTGATGGTTCATTAGTCAATCCTGACAAAATTATTGTAAACATGTAATTTCCATACCTCGTTTGAAAAGTTGTCTTCAAAATGTATTACATATTAAGTAGTGGTTTTTGATATCAATAATAAAGTTCATTATTTGAAATGTAATAAGATAAATAATTTTGATAACATAAAACATCAATGTGAGGAATACGATTCTTTTTCTTTATTAAAATAACATTTATTTTCATGTATTCAGTGCACAAACTCATAGATCCATATTTATTTTTCATAATGAGAACTTCGCCTCCCCAATGATGAATATTAGGGATAATAAGTCCATTATTACTTAAATCCTCTATTTGATTCATCATTCTTACTAATTAAAAAATTACCATTCTATATCAAGTCATTTATATTAGTATTTCATTAGGGATTAAATTAATGTTAAACTCAACTTCATAGTTCTTGGGGTGTCAGTGTAATTCCTTTTGAAACACATTAATTTATTCTTACAAAATTATTAAATCCTCAATTTATTGATTACATTCATCATACCTATATTTTTTCTATTTATTCAAATAACATCATTCAGTATATCTACAAGGGTTGGATATAGATATGGATTATATGATGATGTTTCACCATTAAAGAAAAGTAATTATAAATTTTCTTACTAAATCATAACATAATTATTCATACTATAGAATATCACATTAAATTTTGAAATCTAGTTTATATTGAGAATTATATCAAGTTCAACCACAATTATGATAGTAAGGACCTGAAATAAATAAAATTTATGTGTCACAACAAGGACTTGCTGATTCATTTTTTTTGCAATTAGACATTATGTGGGAGTTTTGACAAAAAAAATACCAAATTAATTTCAAAGAGAAATTTCCATTTTTTTGGAAAACTAGGAAGATATAAACTATAGTTATGATATAGAATCAAGTAATGATTTTTTAAAATTTGGTTATATGATCAATGTACCTACCACCACATCATTGGGCAATTCCTCTTCAACTATCGTGATTCTAAAAGTTTGTGAATATACACTTGCAAACATTTCTGGTAGATTCTGTTAATGCTTATGACATTTATTTGAATAATTTCTTATTTATTTACAATTGAAATATTTAACATCATTAAATTCTTTCTCCACATTTAATACATTATCTTGAAGACCATTTTCTTTAAAATTATAACAAACTACCATGTCATTGAAGAATTTCTAAAAATTATTCATTCCAAAATGTCTACATAATGATAGTTTATTTGATTCCATTTTATTCATTAATTATTTAACAATTTCATGGTTATCATGAAATATAATAGTCTATTTATTTTCCATGAAGATATAGGATCTAGTAAATTAATTCTCCTTTAAATGTAAATTAATATTATTTTGTCATATGATAAAAATCTTTGAGAAGTTAGTTCCCTTTAGAGGTTTTTCTTAAGACCTTAAAATAAATTATAATTATTGTTTTATGGATCATGCCTGTTATTTGTATCATAGATTTATTGTCTTGTGATGTTATGAAAATACTCTATAACAGTCTCTAGTTTATTCTACATGGATATATATAAATTTTAATTCAATTTAGTTCATTACTCATGAGTGAAATAGTTGGTTGAATATTGATTCTTTAAAAATTATAATTGTAATTATAATTTTTTAACATTCTAATTAGTATTTGGATCAATGACCTCTTTTTATCCATATATCCATTGAAGAAATATCCCTCTAGTACTATAGTTTTCCTTTCATCATTTCCCAATGCCAGAAATATCTTTTAAATTGACCAGATCCATATCTTAGTTACAACTAGATTAGTAGAACCACTAACGTTTTGGGGATTATAAGACATGAAATGATCCAAAATAAGTGTAGTTTGGTTTTTATTCATATCCTAAAAAATATATCTGTATATGGTCATGAAATTCTCTAATCCGACACAAACAGTTTTGACCTTCTCTCTGGGAATATCTTTAAACTATCCAAAGACATTGATTCGATTACTTCCTTTAATTTCCATTACTATATAATGTCCCACACTAAGTTAGATCACAATAGTCATGATTATTGAGCCAAAAACTCACTACATAGATTTTTAATAAATCCATTTTTATTTAGTATCTAGTTATCCAGGTTTATACTATACCTTAACTAATACCAACTTCAAAAACCATGACCCTAGTAGCCTAGACATAGTGGTTATGTTTTTAGTATGGAATAATAAGATGATATCACATCACCATGGATCGATTAGTTTTTTTCTAGAATAACATGATTAATAAATGGTTCACTTATTACATTTTAAATTAAAGATAACATATGAAAATAAACTTCTTCCTTCGCATTTATCCAACAATTTCATTATCATAACATTGGGAAGGAAAATAAATAATTTGGTGGAACCAAATCATCTGTAATTGTTTGATAGAGTAGAAATATGATTAAGTAATAAGTTATGCATAATAAATTTGGAATAAATAATATGTAAGGTAAATAACTAAAAATCATATTTTATATTATAAATATATAATGAAATTGAATACATGTATTTTTTTCATAGTGAAAATATCATTGATTGAATACAAAATTATAGAAATTATTAACTTTTGGATGTCATGTATCTAAAACATGTATCAATACCATCAATAACTTTTACATGGTGGTTGAATACCGTAGGAAAAAACCCATCTTATTCATTTTTGAAATAAACATGAAGGGTTTTTTACTAAATATTTTTTATACTAAGAATTGCCTATGAATGAGGGGATATATAATGCTGATAACCAACCATTTCTACAAGTCCAATGAATTTTTCAAACATAGATTTAATTTAATTACAATATAACATATCTATATATATGTGTTGATTAGAGTATATTGATTTATCAATATTTCCCTAAATAATCAAATAACCTTCAATGTAAATACCAATATAAAAATGATATATTGTTCAGTAAATAATCATTTGGAAGATATAATTAATATGTTTATTTATGAAAAACACAACTTTAGTGAAAAAAATTACAATGGGGTAGTAGAAACACCATATAAAAATGTTTACCTTAACAAAACAATGTTATTATGAATTAAATGAAAATTGAGATGATGTCCCCTAAAACATGTCATTAATCGAATCATATTCACGATAAAATTTACTATCACCAAAGGAAATAGAAAATTACAATGAAGATAAAAATATTTTTTAGATTTTTTATCAAATTAAACAATTTACCGAACACAAAATAAATGACATGTGAATAAACCGATCTCATAGAAATAAAAAATGATAAAAGAAAACAATTAAAAAAATTTCCAAATGCTTTATGAACTTATAATTAATGTCTGTGATAATAAAATTATATTAATATATCAATTTATTAATAACCTCTTTGAAATATATTTTTTCTATAATTTTATTTTCTTTCTTTATGTCAGTTTTTATGATTTTTAATTTTTAATTTATTTTTTATCAAAGCATTTGTTTCTATGTTTTATGGTCAACTTCCTTGAGTATAAATATGAGAGTTCTTGTAAAATCAGAATAAATTCTATAAAGGTCAAATTATTTTGTATTAATGAACCTAAATAAGATTAAATATTCTCATATATCATTAGTTTATATTGTATAAGGATGATTCATTTGACAAAATATTAATGATAATCATTTAAATTGTTATGGTGTTTTTCGATCATCATGAACTAGTTTTGTTTTATTAGTTAATATTATTTTTATATATTACTTCCATATAGTTTTTTTTCGAAAAATACATATTATAATATTACTTATCATTAATATTTTTTTAAAATTCTTGATGGTTTTAAAATAAACATAGAAACCCATCATTCTCCAAGGCGATGAATCGAAACATCACGAATGAAGTTTTCATTTTAAAAATAAAGGCGAAAAGAAGTGATTTTATAAATAATATAACATTATAATATTAATAGTTTAGTATATATTTGTTAATTGGGTTACCAATCCCATAACACCCCAATCTTCCATTATTTGTTTCCCTTTGAATAATGCAATAGATTGCGTTGTTCGCAACTTCGAGATTCTAACACACCACGACCAATCAAACTAGCTGTTATGAATAATAATACCTAATTTTTTAAATTACAGAAATATTATTTTTCATAATGGACTTTATTTTTTAATTTGGAATTTCAAAATTAACATAGGGTGAATTTTTGTACTTTTTCCTAAAAACATTCAATTTTTGATGAATAATCAATAATACTAAATTTTATTTGTAAACAACATTTTTAATCGAAATAATTTATATTGGAAAATTATAAATCTGGGTGTTTTAATATATCATTATATTATATTTTTATCATTCAATATAATTAAGCTCATTATATATAATTTTACTTTTAAAATGTATATAAACAAGTGTCAATCTTTTCATAGTTATTATTTCATAAAAACATGTTTTTTGTTTTGACAATGACAATTAATTTTAAGTTAATTTTTTCTACATATGTGTTTTGAATTTTGAAAAATGGATTCCAAATTTTTAATCCGAAGGTCCATATTATGTAAATAGGTAACTTTTATTTTTAGGCATTTTGAATATTTACTTCAGAAAATATTTCATTTTCTATGGTTAAAGGGTAAATCTGGTAGATAAAGGTATAAAAATTCTTTTATAATAGTATTAAATTATGTTAACAGGTGTCCTATTCCTATTGGTTGATACATGTCTGACCATGGGAATATTGGGGTTGATTTTGGGACCCCATGGAGCCACTTGAGAGGGATAATGGCACTTTATATTAATTAATTTTATATAAAGAAAAAATGATAAAAACATATATATTTTAGTAAAATAATTTTTACAAGAGGTTACATAAGTTATATTTTTTCCTATAAATGTTAATTTAAAAAATATAAATATTTCATATATCATGGTAATTTTTATATTTTTTATACATCAAATAAATAAAATTATTTATGACACAATAATGATGCTGTTTTTACCTCATTAGTGAATGATTTAAATAAATGATTTTATAAAAAATATAAAAAATATAAAGAAACTATCCAAATCTTATTGGATGATTATATTTAGAACATTAGTAATCATATATTTTACATTAATGAGTTCATGAAATTTATAAACAGAAAATAATTATATTATAAAATAATATTTTCAAACATTCTTAAAGAGCCCCTCCTCTGCTTATAAAACGTACCCAACTCTAACCAAATTTTCACTCCTCTCAATCCCCTTTTATCATTTTATATCTACCCAATTAAGCACTATATATCTATATATTCCTCATACAATCCTTAGATTAGGCATAATTCACTTCATGGAAGCCTTTTGGTTCGATCCAATGGGGGTTACCCGATTTAAAGGTAACATCTTTTCTTAAGTTCTATTCATTTATTTTCCATCTCCAACCCTCTAACCTCACGTTAATACATTATATCATAACAACACCAGTACACACAATATAGTAGATTTTTTTTATGATAATTATTTGTTCTACACGTACAAACACCTCCATATAATGGGTATTAAACATAATGTATCTATGGATGGAAAACTATTGCCTCACGATACGATGATTGTTCAATATTCTACTACCACCTATTATGGAGGCCATTATGACGGAACTATAATTATATATGATGTTTATAATTTTTATTATATATTTAATATTAATTAATTAATTTTTATTGATTAATTTTTTTCTTTTCATATTGTATATATATGATAATTTAATTTGAGGAAGTGCAGACTACAACCCTAACAAAGTGATATGAATCGTTCATACCATAAATGGAACTTATAAAGGATATAGATAATGAAATTATGTGATGTACAAAAAATATTATATTATAATTGAATAATATTATACATATGTTTAATTTGGTCTTATTTCCTTTTAAAATAAACAAATGGAATGGAAGTAGTGATCGTGCATACGTATGGATTACCTTATCCACGAATGTGATGAGATTCATTACCCATTATAACCATTCAAGAATAATGTTTATTTGATTATTAAAAATAATAATTTATAACATTATATAATTCTTTATATGAATTAAATACATCCTATCCATAACAAATATGACTTACGTAGAAAAATATACAAAGGAAAATGAATCAGTTAACACCTGAAACAATGATACTACTAAAATATAATTAACAAAGCAGTATTAGAAGACCATATATGATATCATATTTATGTATGTTGTTCCTTTGAAATTAATAACAATTATTTAACTATTATACAAGAGGTTAATGTACCATCGATCAAGGAAATGTTCAAGGTAAGGTTGAATTTCACAATCTCTTTATAATTCGAGATGGTTTTTATGTAAGTGTCTATTGGGACCACATTATCATCCACATCTATGTTTGTTAAAAATGTATATCAAATCCTTTATTCTATTTACTAGATTGTGGATTAATGTTATTTATACCCTTTTTTGAATTTTTATAAAATTTTATGAAAGGAATCTTTCCATTATAACACCGTTAATGCTTCCCTTACAGTCTTATAAAAATATTTTCAAAATAAATGTTTTATTTTTAAAATTTCATGACTTTTAAATTATTTAAAAATAGAAAGAGATATTTATCTCAAAGTTCTTTGATTTCATATATGTAAAAATCGTTTAATTAACTTTATTCTTCTTTCAAATCGATTTATTATGAAACTAATATTCCATATTATATTGATGGTTTTGTGATATGATTGAATCTAGAGGTATTATTTTTGTACCATTCATTATTTAAGGTTTATGTATTAACATTTCATATGATAGTTTTTATACAAATGTTTATGATAGAATTCGACCTTTGCATATGAGGAATGCATTGGACAAAGTAAGTGATGGGTGGATCCCACTATATTTCCTCAATGAATTGGTAGGTCTTGTGAAACAAACTAGTATTTTGGAACAAGTTCTTCACAAAATATTTTTTTAGTCTTTGCACGAGGCCTTGACTCTGTGGTTATGATTCTGACATTATGTATTACATCATTATGAATTAATTATCGATACTGCATGTGATTATTTGACTTGTAGAATTTCAATGTGAATATATAAATGGAATTATTTGATTTATCTTTGAATTATTATGGTGAAGTATAAGTTTAAAAGGATTTTTTTTCATTTTATACATTTCCTTAATTCATTAATATTATCTATGCAGTTTCCACTATATATTTATTCATAATGATCATCTAAGATCATCCATTTCTATGTTTTATTTTTCCCAGGTTATGAAGAAGGATTTTATGGGTGACCTATAATAATTGGATAAGGTATATTAGCATTTTTAAATGGGAAAAAATGATGTTGTTTTTTATCTAATGATGTAATGTAAAAATTATTAGTGTTTATAGAATCTCCATGGAAACTAAACTAATAAGTCTTCTGAGACATTAATCCATGTATCATTACAATGATCTGTAATAATGCACTGACTTTGGGTAATTAGGGTCAGGGCATTACAGTTGGTATATGAAAAAGTTTAGTACAATCCATAGAAGCTAGATTTATAAAAACTCAAATTAGAGAACATTACACTAAGATAGAATTTTAGGATTAGTATAGAAGAACATCCTAGAATTTAGGTTATGTAGAAATTTTTGGAGTTTTCAAATCAATAAAATGATATGTGGATACGACCAGGTAGAGGCGTCTCTGGTACAAATGTACCTCGGAGTGAAAACTCCAAAAAGGAGTTTCAGGCTTGACCTGGGGTATCCCGGTACACAATAACAGGCCTTGCTACACTCTTGGTTATGACCCTCCCATGAGATATGTTTCGGATAATTCAAATTTTCTTTAAAAGACACTATATATGATTTATGAGTATTTAAATCATCAAATAATTTTTATTATTATTATGGATTATATCCATAAACATTTCAATTTATGTTAAGGGTTTTGCAAGATTGAATTATGTATTTCAATTCATATACTAATATATTTTATGCCATTGTTTAAAAATGGAATCTTGTGGAAGGAATGAGATCCATATAAATTAACATAATCCATTTAAGGATTTTCCTCCTACTCGAGATAATTATATTGGAGCTGGTGATGCAACTATTGTTGATTAGCTTATCACTATATTGGGACAACTAATTCATGTTGTGAATAATATCCTTACTCGTATAGATCCCCCTGATCCACAATGCAAAGGATCAATGTTTTACCTATTCATGAGAAAACAATCACCAAAATTCAATGGGACTACAAATCCATTTGTAGCTAAGAAAATAGATCAGTTCCATAAAAATATTAATTGCTTTGGGGTGAATCAAAATCAAAAAAGTTGTCATAGAGGATTATCACCTCATGGGAGATTTAGATCAATGGTGGACATTAATTCCAAACACATATGAAAATTAAGAAGTATTAAATATGAAATGGAGGGATTTTAATGTTATTTTCAATGAAAATACATTCCTCTTGACCATTGATCCGATATGGGAAGACAATTTCTGATAATGTGACAAATGGAGGATGGGAATGTTTTAATGTATGAGGCTATCTTTACAAAAATAGGATGGCATGAAAAATATTATATAACTAACCCAAGGAGTATGATTGGTCAATTTATTGATCAATAAAAACCATTTCTCCATCGAGTATTAGTCTCAAAATCCTTCACATCATATAAATATATATTTTCATGTTCATTCAAGACAGAGATGAAAATATCTAAGTCATACAACTTTATAGAAATGTAAGAGAAGAAGATATCTTCTAAACAGACTAGAAGTAGAAAAAGGGGAAGAAGGTAATATTTGAATATACATCCTAAGGTAAATGTAGAGGAAACACCCCAGTACATAGCTGAAGGGAATGGGAGTATGTTACATGTTTGGTGAAAAATTACATGAAGCTTGTGATTTCAAGGGAAAGAATGTGGGTTTCAATGTAAAAAAGATATAATTGTAAAGAAACGAGCGTTATGAAAATTAATTTCCTAAATGACAAGAAAACCTACCTCAGAAAAGTCCAAGGAACCAAGGCCAAGCATATACAGTCACTACTGCTGAGTTTGTAGAGCCGAAAGATGTGATGGAAGATAATTTAATGGTTTCCTCAGGTGTAGACATAGATTTATTAGATTATGTATCATCACATTGTTTTATATCTTCCTAATTTGCAAAGAAAATAAGATATTTTTAATTTGATTTCACAAGGGAGTTATCTTTCAAAACTATAATTGGAAGTATCATTGCAACAATGTTCTGAGAATCAATCCCCATTAAAACATATAAATGTTCTTTTTATATGGATCTCATCATCATTCCCATGATTGAATTTGATATAATCCTCAATATGGATTGGATTATGTACCATGATGTGAAAATTTATTGTCAGAAGAAAGAGGTTGCAATTTTTTATGATGATAAGTAATACCATTTCATTAGAACAGAAACCTCACCATCTGATTATTATCTAGATCCACCCAATATTTCACTACTAAATTCAATTATTGGGGATGAAGAGGGTGAAATAACAATGGGTGAGGAAAGGAATTTTAAAATATACAATTTCCATATTTTTTAATATATATTGTTTTATTTCCAGACGATTTATCTAAACAACCTCTAGAATGATAAATTAAGCTTTCTATTGATTTAATTCATGGTTCAAGAACTATATCAAAGACCCCTTATAAAATATCCACTATGGAATTAGTGGAGCTGAAGAAACAACTATAGGAGTTTAGTAATAATAGGTTTATTCTCCCTATGGTTTCACTATTATGAGACCCTATTCTTTTTTATTATAAAAATGATGGATCAATGAGGTTGTTCATTGACTACAGGGAGATCAATTCTATAACAATAACGAACAAGTATCCCCTACCTCGTATTGATGATTTTTTTGATCAAATTCAAGGATCTCAATATTTTTCAAATATTTAAATTTTATATGGATTTCATTAGTTGTGTATGAAGAAGGAAGAAACTCCAATGATAGTATTTCAAACTATGTATGGGCATTAAGAGTTTATAGAAATTCCTTTTGAACAAAATAATACAACCTCTGACTTCATTAATCTAATGAACAAAGTTTTCAAGGAATATCTTATTGACATTGTAGTGGTATTTATTGATGGTATCTTGGAATACTCCAAACTCTATAAAGATCATGAAAATCACCTACGCACTATTGTAAAGACTCATAGAATAAATGAATTATATGGGATGTTCCGAAAGAGTGATTTTCGAAAATAAAAGATTTCATTTCTTGGGCATATTGTCTCTAGGGATAAAATATATGTGGATCCTTCAACGACCAAGGCAATACAATAATGGCCAACACTAACAAGAATAACTAAGGCACACAATGTTATTTTTTCAGGTTATTATCGGCATTTCGTCAAAAATGTTGTCCGATTGGCTATCCCATTAACCATGCTCACACGTAAAGGGGTTAAATTTGTTTGGAAAAAAAATGTGAAGAATATTTTAAAGGACTGATGAGAATATTTGTTAATGCTATTATATATACTCTACCATCAGGGAATTATGGGTTTGTTATTTATAAAGATGCTTCAATGAAAGGACATGGTTGTTTACTTATGTAGAATTATAGGGTTATTGCCTATGAATCATGACAGCTAAAAATTCATGAACATAACTTTCTCACTCATGATGTTGAGTTAGCAGTTGAAATCATTGCTATGATGATATAGAGAAACTATCAGTATGGTAAAATATTTGACATTTATAATGATAACAGGAGCTTGATGTATATATTCTCAAAAAAAATAACTCATCTTGTGGAAAATGATATGGCTTGAACTACTCAATGATTATGACAACACCATACACTACCACCCGGGGAAGGAAAAGAATGTGACATATGCTTTGAGCCGAAAGGATCCGGGAGTTTTTAACAAGATGTGAGTTGAAATAGATTTTATGTTCATGTATCAAGTAATAATGGATATGAGAATAATCATGGAGCTAAAACATCCATAGATTTCCAAATAGTTGTTAAACCATCTTTACTAGAAGGGATAAAAGTTCACAAACTGATGATGGGGAGTTCCAAATGAAAATTATTGCTGTGAATAATGAGATATTAATCGACTTCATATATGAAGATGGGATTTCAATATTTAGGAAGAGACATTGTGTTCCTGACATACCTAATCTAAAAAGGGAATTGTTAGATGATGCTCATAGCACCAATTTAATTATACACACTAGTAGGACTAAGTTGTATAGATAATTGAATCGAAAATTTAGGTTGGACAACATGAAGAGAGAGATTGGTGATTAGGTGTCAAGATGTATAGTTTTCAACAAGTGAAAGCTGGAAGAAAACACCCTAGAAGAGTCATGAAACCTCTTCCAATACATGAGTAAAAATGGGATGATTTAATGATGGGCTTTGTCATGGGGATACCAAAGACACCTCAAAGGAATAATGCAATTTGGGTCATTGTGGATTGTCTTACCATGTCTTCTCATTTTCAGGATATAAAAGAAGATTTACTACATGAATGTCTTCTAAGACTATATATTAATGATTTTATAAGACTTAATAGAGTACCCCTATTGATTGTTTCTGATCGTGATCCCCATTTTACAACAATATTCTGGAATTTCTTTAGAAAGCCTTTGACACTGAACATCATTTGAGTATTTCCTACAACCCTCAAACTGATGGACCATCAGAACGGAATGATCGAACCATAGAAGACATATTGAGATCTTGCTCACATGACTTTCAAGGTATATAATATCAATATTTACCATTGGTAAAATTTTCTTATAAAAATAGTTTACATTCAAGTATTCACATGGAACCATATAAAGTGTTATATGGAAAGAGATGTAGCACATCAACATTTTCAAATGATGTTGGTGAAAGAAATCATGTAGGCCCCAAACTTTTTGAAGAAATAATGGAAATGGTGAAGGTTATCCGAACCCACACCAAAGCTGCTCAAAGTATGAAAAATATATTTGCCAATAATCGATGGAATGATATGGATTTTTAAGAAAGATATTAGGTTTTCTTGAAGGTATCTCCCTGGAAGGGTGTTATATAATTCTATAAGAATGGAAAATTATGTCCCAGATACATCGAACCATTAGATATTCTAGAACATATTTGAGTTGTAGATTATCATTTGGATGTGTTACCAATTCTCCACAATGTTTATTATGTGTTCCACATTTCACTATTGAGAAAATACATGCTTAACCCAATGCATGTACTCACCTATGAAGAAATACAAATGGAACGTGATATATCTTATTATGAAGAGCCTATCAGAAATCTTGATATCAGAGAACAAGTGTTTGGAAACCGGACGACTCGTTTGGTTAATTTTCAATGGTGAAATCATAATATGGAAGAGACAACATGGGAAACAAAGGAACTTATGATAAAGAACCACCTAAATATTATTATGTATTTGTATTCTAAAATTTTAAAGAAGAAATTATTTTAATGAGGGATTAATGTAAAACCCCAAGCATCTATGTTTCGTCCCCCTTTGATTAATGCAATAACTTGCATTGTATGCAATTTCGAGATTCTAACACACCAAAACCAATTAAACTAACAATTAATAATATTATTAAATGAATTTTAAAATTTTTAAAATATTATTTTTCAAAATGGTCTTTATTTTTGGATATAAAATATCTAAATTTTCTCAGGGTGAGTTTTCAGTACTTTTCTAAATACATAAATTTTTTTATAAATAGTAAAAAATTCAAAATTTTAATTACAAACCTTTTTTAATCAAAATAATTTATAGTGTAAAATTATAAATTTAAGTGGTTTTAAAGTATAATTAGATTATATTTTTATCTTTTAATTTAATTTTAGACACTGGATGTATCTTTATATATAAATTGGACAAAAACAAGTTCCATTCTTTTGGTAGTTATTATTTCATAAAAACACGCTATTTGTTTTAACAACTGAATTTAATTTTGAATTAATTTTTGACACTTATGTATTCATAATTTGGAAAAATGGATTCCATATTTGGAATCAAGAGGTCAAAGTTGTGTAAATAGGTAAAAAAATTTGACATTTTCAATATTTACTTTAGTAAAAAATTTATTTACCATGGTTAAAATGTAAATCTGGTAAATAAGGGTAAACAAATATTATTTTATTTATATTATATTATCTTAACATTTTTTATATATCTGTTATATGATAGCAGTCCATCTTTGGGAATCTTTGGGTCGATTTTCAGACTCCATGGACTCACATGAGAGTGATGATGACACTCTATATTAATTAATAAAAAGTAATGAAAAAATGATATAAACAAATATCTTTTAGTAAAATATATTTTACATGTGTGTCTATAAGTTCACAATTTGAATGTAAATATTAATTTTAAAGCTAAAAATATTTCATACATCATGGTACTTATTTTAATTTTTAGACATCAAATAAAAATAAATTAGTTAAGACAAAATAATGATGTAGTCTTTACCAAATTAAAGAATTATTTAGATAAATGAAATTATAAAATTTAAAACAAACATTCAAAACCAGTCCAATTTTTATAGGATGATTTTATTTCGAACAATAGTAATATTATATTTGAAATTAACGAGTATTGGACTTCTAGAAATATAAAATAATTATAAACTCATATATTATTTCAAACATTATTAAGAAGCCCCTCTTCCTCATTATTTAATGACCTCACCTCTAACCCATTTTTCACACCTCCCATGCACCTTGGATCAACTAAAATACCTCAAATTAAGCTCCCAACCTCAATCTATTCATCTTATAATCCTTACCATAGGTATAGGGTATTCCAAAGAATCATGTTGGTTCAATCCAAAGGCATTTACCCGATTTAAAGGTAACATCTCTTCTTATGTTCTTATCTTTTATATTACATCTCCAACCCCCTAAACTGTCTTTATTTTTTATTTTATATATAAACATATCCTAAATGTACATGGATGTTTTTATGATAATTATTTTAACTACACTTACACACACCTCCATATAATGGGTATAGACCGTATTTTTTTAGTGGATGGCGAACTACTACCTCACGAAACGATGATTGTTCAATCTTCATCTACCACCTCTTATAGTGGTCATTATGAGGGTACTATAATTATATATGATATTTTTGATATTTATTTGATCTATAATCTTCTGTAATTCTATATTATTGAATAAATTTATTCTTTTCATGTTGTATATATATATTAATTTCATTTGAGGAAGTGTGGACTACAACCCCCTCAAAGTGATATGACTCGTTCATAACATATATGGAATGTATAAAGGATGCTGATAATGAACATACATAACGTATATAAAATATTATATTATAATTTAATAATGATATAATTATGTTTCATTTTTTTCTTCATTCCAAATAATATTAAAAAATGAAATGGATGTAGCGTTCATGCATATGTACAGATTTTCATCTTTACGAACGTGATGAGATTCACTCCCCATAATAAATATTAAAGAATAATATACATTTGATTGTTAATATTAATATTTATGAAAATTATATCATTCTAAATATGTGGATAATACATCATATCGATAACAAAATATTACTTATATAGCCATACATATAAAGGAAAACAAATCTATTAACAACAAAAAGAATGATACTGCGAAAATATTCATAACAATGAAATATTAGAAGTTCATATATCATATAATATTTATTTATATGGTTATTGAGAAATATAATAACAATTATTTAACTAATATACAAGAGGTTAATGTACCCAAAACCAAAGAAAAAAAACAATGTATTGAAATTTCAAAATCCCTTTATTATCCAAGGTTGTTTTTATGTAAGTATCAACTAGGACCTATTTGTGATCAACATGTTTGTTTTATAAAAATTAATATCAAAAAATATTTAATATTTACATTACTATGGTATAATGTAATTTATACCTTAGTTTTAATACTTAGAAAATGGTTTGAATTAAATATTTCTATCATTTTCCAAACAATGTACTTTATTATGTATTGGACAAAATAAGGTAAGAATGTTTTTTAGCTTATACGGTGGGTGCATTTATTCTATTCCATTATAAAAAATTTTAACTTCCCTTAACATATTTTAGGAATATTTTCAAAATAAATATTTTATATTATAATTACATGACTTTTGAATGATTTCAAAATTGAACTAGATATTTATCTCAAATAGTTTTGATTTCATGTATGTGAACATCTTTTTAATGGATTTTATAAATGTTTTAAGTTGATATATTATGTTACAAATTGTACATATTTTATTGAAGGTTTTGTGATATGTTTGACTTTGGATGTTTTATGTTTTTAACATTCATTGTTTATGGTTAATGTATTAACATATCATATGCTAGTTTTAATATGAATGTTTATTTTATGTTTTAACCATTTCATAGGAAGAATGCATTGGAATTAGTAACAGACGGTTAGATCCTGCTATATCTCCCTGATGAATTGGCGGGTCTCCTAAGACTAACAAGTGTCTTGGAACAAGGGTTTGACAAAATCTAATTTGTAGTCTTGGAATGATTCCTTTATGATGTGGTTATGATGTCGGGAATTATGCATTCCAACATTATTAAATTAGTTGTTGATATTAAATGTGATTATTCGTCTAGAAGTATATCCATGTAAATAATTAAATGGAATTATTTGATTTATATTTTACATGTTATGCTAATTTTTATGTTTAAAATGCTTTTGTTTTAGTCCGATACATTACCTTAAATGTTTATGCGCATTTATGATGTTACTTCTATATTGTTATAATTACTGAGAATTTGAGCTCACCTCATTATATGTTTTATTTATCCCAGTATATGAAGAAGTATATAATGGTTGATCAATGAGGATAATCTAAGATATATAAGTATGTTCAATGGGGACAAAAAAATTTTTATCACATGATGCAATATAAAACTTATGTATGTATCTAGTACATCCAAGGCTGTTTAACTAATTAGAAATTCGGGACATTATTCCTTATTTCGTACCAATGTTATGAAATAATGCACCAACTTAGGATAAATTAGGTTGTGGTATTACAATGCCACTTTGGATTGAGGAGTTGGGGAGAGGATAAGAAAAGTAAAGATATTAAAATAGAAACAAGAAGGATATTATCTGTTCCTTATCATCTACTTGTGAATATTCTTTAAGGAACATGGATTGGGTCATTTGGAAAGACCAAATGGCCTTTGACCTAGGTAAGTGGATTGGTATGTGGATACGATAGAATTTATATAATATTAAATACTTATAAGTTATGAGGAGTTGGGTAGAGTGGGATGTTTTTTTATTATTTTATTCATTTGTTTTTTAATTTGACTCAAGACTATCAATATTATTAATTCATGAGGCTAATTTCAATAACATATGAATGTGATTTCAAACTCTTTGGTGCTTATATAATCAAGTAAAAAAATCACATATTTAACTTATTATGTCCAATACCATAAATTACATCATATCATTATTCTCAAAAAAATGAAAATATTTGAGAATAATCCAAAAAATTCCCTATAAGAAATTTATGACCTGTAGATTTCCAAAATTGAATCCATTTTATGAAAATTATTTTATAAATATGAAAAAAACATTATTCTCAAAAATTCAATTTTTTTATAAAATAAAATTTTTTATATTACAACATATTTTATGACACATCGAAATATTAATTATGGACTCATAAAATTATATTATTATTATAATTCAAATAGTTACTAATTTATGATTATATTTTATGAAACTTTATTATCTTATAAATGGATATATTAATTACAAAATTTTGAATATACTTTTACATTTCACAAAAATACATATAATTTTTTATTTCATTTTTAAAACATTTATTTACCTATTTGATGGTATATATATATATATCTGTATATCATATTTTCATTTATAATTCATGTAAATATTATTTCTATATTCATAGGAGACGTTTTTATTATAATATCATGATTACTATTCCTAATAGTCATATTACTATTCTAATGGAAATATTAAAATAATAATGTTATATAATATATAAAATTTTGTTTATTCTCAATATTACATGCAATGTAAGCTATTAAGCAAATTGAAAAAATTGATGAAGATCAATAGAATAAAATACTGTTGTGTTATAATTGTTTAATTATTAATAGTACGACAAAATATTTAGATATATTAGTATGTGCTCTGAAATCTTATGAAATCCTAAAAACATTTCTCTCTTTTTGGTAAACCACAAAAATTACCAAATTTTCTGAATAAGATCAATGCACGTATCATTAATATTTTGGATTTCTCAATCAATCCCAAAAAATTTAAAATAACATTTTAAATTACCAAAATAATTATAATCCTCTTCAACCTAATATTTAAATCCATTTAGAATTTATATAGTCTTCTTGGGCATTTCTGATGAAAATTCCTTTCTTCTTCATTTTAAAGGGTGTCTTAGCTCTTATAAATCATTATTAATAAGATATTCATAAATAATACTGAAGAGTTCATGTTTATTACTCCTTGTTTGGATTATATGTACATCATCTATCATTTCTATATATAATTAGAGCTCTTATTAAGCTACACAATAGCCTTATCTTCTACTTGACACTAAACCATTTTAGATGGTAATTAATATTAATCATCCCTCCTATTCCACATGAATATTATATAAACAATAGAAATATATAAATTAGTGTACCATGATATTATGAATATGATAATTTATTGATGATTTGATCACATTAGTCCCCATTTACATTCAAATATGATAGAAATGATATATTCATATTTAATAGGATTTTCAGCCATCAACAATATTAAACAAAACACTTCGTTCTGTCGCCAAAAAACTGTGGAAATGAGATTCCAAATCAACTACATCAATATAGTTGGGTTCTTTGATATTTATTATATATCATACAATATAACTTTTTTAATATTTTTACTAGATTATCACTATGGGAATATCTACATATAGACCTATTATTATATTTATACATTTTATAATCATGCATAATAAAATTATCTCCATATTGTAAAAACATTACAGTGATTAATGGAATAAAATATTATGAAATATGTAAATTAATTTTTTATTTATGATTATTATTTATTTATTCATATTGCATATTTTAGAAATTTTTTAAATTATATGATAATTTTTTTATTATCTAAATTAGTTCTACTAAAGGAATTAAAATATTCATATCCATGGTATAAAAATTAAATTTTGAAGTTGTTATGTGAAGCGTCACTATTTATTTATTTTATTTTTTTTAAAACCCAAACCATAGATCACAAATCGGATGGTTATAGTCTATATGGGACATGTCCCCATGAATGCACTTGTTTTACTTGAGGACTCCATCTAATTGTAACATATAATAATAAAGATATTTGTGACTGATTTTAACTTCATAAAATAAATAAATGACATATGAAAATGTGAAACAAATATAATTCAAAATTATTTAAAATAAATGACACAATGTAGAATATAGTCATATCAAAAAAATAATGAATGCAAATTCTTAATGACAACGAAAAGATAAATTGAATTACATTCTCATTTTGATAAACTAAAATCGTTATACTCATTCTACAATATAGAATCATAAATTATTAAATGAAAATAATGATTCCATATAATAAATTATACCTTAGAAAATGACATCTACATAGAAATTGAATGGTACATGTTTCGGTGGATTATGAACTCTAATGTATTTCTCAAATAACTATAGTATTCAAAAATGAAATATAATTATAAAAAAATAAATGAAATTAACATTTTAAAAGTCTTAAAAAATATAATTCATCAAAAAAATTAGAGTAAAATGTTTTAGACAACTCTAATAAAAATTTACTAAAAAATACAATGTTTTTCCTTATATTAAAAATCATATTCTTAATTTAAAAATTTAATATTCATGTTTCTCTTAGAAAACAACATTTTTTAAAAAATCATTATTTATTCAATGTTTTTAAAATATTAAAATATCAATAAATCTTTGTAATAACTATTTATTAAATAATACGTCAAAAATAAACTCATATTAAGGCATATATTTTAGGAAACTTAAATAATCTAAAATATTTATTTCTGAGTAGATAATTTAATTTTATGTGAAATAAGAATAAGTAATTGCCAAATTCCACTGTTTAAGACTATTCTGGTGTCCCAACATTCATATCTGGGGGGGGAATTATTTCATGTAATCTTTCTCACTACCTTCCAAACATATTATATTTATCCAATTTTCAATATATATATCAATGAAATTTCAATAATTAGTCCTAAAAAGAGCATTTTTCATCTATAAAAACCCATATAAAAATAAAAAAATAAATCCCATTAACAATAGTCCAAAAATATACTATTATTATTGGTAATTAATATAAAAACATATTTTATCAAAAAAAATTACATTAAATTTAAATAAATTAATTTTTAAAATTTTTTAAATCAATTAAATAGAATGGAAAATTTAATTTTCCATTTTTTATAGATATAGAAAACTATAATTTTTGGGATAAAATATTTAAATTCAAAACACTTATTTCCCATCAAAACACAATTCCCCATAAATCATGTAATTCATTTAAATAAGAATCATAATGGATATAAAAATAATAACATTTTTTCTTAATAATGTTGACGGTATAAAATCCACCTACCTATATGTTCATTTTTAGAATTCCCAAATTTTGATTATTGTTAACCCATAATGGGAGACTTCACCCACTTTCATATTAATAATAACAATGAATCATATTTAATTATAATTTATAAATGAATTAAATTTCCTAATTTTCAACTCTAATAATATATGTATGAGATATAGAGAGGGAGAACATAGAACTATATCATATATAGGATCCTATGTTTGGCCCACAATATTCACTAGAGAGATTTTATTTAAATGGAGAGAGACATATAAAATAAAAACAGATAGTTTAGAGTATTATGGGTAAAATTAATTTATTATGATTTTATATACATTATAAAAAAGGTCCATATATAATAACCAAATACAACTACTATAACATGTTTCTAGTAAAGTAAAAATGATATGGAAGCAAATGAAAACGTCTATAAATTTATCTCTACATTAAAATTTCCTTGAAATAGTAAATAAGGTTAAGAAAACCAATATTGATGAATCATTGACATGTAAATTTACTTTTGATAATATATAATTCTCTCATTTTTAAAATCAACAATATTAAACTATGATACGCTATTCAATTATCAAAATTATATATGAATTCACTAATATTGAAAAAATACTATTCCCAAAAATATATCTTTTTAATTTTCCCAAAGGAATGAATTTATATCATTTAATAGTTTATATTAACACTCATGTTCAGATATCTTTGGTTATAAAAATGGTATCTCAACTTCCCCTTCCAATGCATCTTGTATGATAATCAAATTCTTTCAAAAATCTTATACCAAAGGATTGACATTTTTTCGGTTTCTTTACTCCCAAATCCCTAATATAAACTGTTAATACCTATAAAACACTTCAAAATCCATTTCTACCATCTAACACTATAATAAATTATTATTTATTAGTGAATAAATAAATATTAATGAAAGACAAAAAATTATAAAAAATTATGTATTTCATTGTTAAATTTAAAATTAATATTTCCCTTTAATGATTTGATTTGGGATTAAAAAATATCCAAAATATCTAAAAATCAATATACCATACTTCCCAATCAATTAATTTAGTATCATATGAGTCGCCTTTCAAATAACATTATTTTAATAATCTTATTTGTAGGCACCCCATTATTGCCCAATATGATGATGATTCTATTTATGAATTAATATATTACAGTAAAAATAAAATTTTTCCCAATTCTTTTTCCCATAAAACAATATTCTCTCGTTGAGCCCCCAAAAAATTCAACTCTTCTATAATTATAATTAATATGGTTATATATATAATTCTAAAAGTAATCCTCCAAATATTTATGACTTGTAACATTAATTTTAAAATAATTACAATAATATCATATAACATTACCTTAGATTCTAATCATAATGTATAAAAGTTTGAATCACATCCTCTAAAAATTAAATAACATAATCAACATATCTATTATTATATAGGTGATATAACTAAATCCTAATAAACTATATCACCATATAATTATATGGAAAATTACTAATTCATAAACTAAAATTGGGATTGAAAACTATTAAGATGAAAACTAAAATCCTATGAATTCTAACAATAGACATTATATAAATCATAAAATTATAATGATATAATAATTTTTATAAAATAGAATGCAAATTTATGGAATGAATTAAAAAAATAAAAAAACAAACAAAACACCATAATTTTTTATAACCAATCAGAACATACACTCATAACACATTATATTCATGAATATTCATTACATGATACTATAAATAATACCACATAAGAGATTTGTTTAGTGTCCTTGAAGAATATATATATATATATATAAGAAACATATTTAATTTACAATATTCAAAATCTCCAATAAATTATATTTCAAAATTATATAAGTTTAGATATTAAATACATAATTCTCTCCTCTATATCTTATGTATTGAAAATTTAATAGATAGTGAACATATATATTCATTTAATAGTTAACATAACTATACCAATTGAATATCTAAATGAGGTGTTAATGGACCTTTATTTTTTAGAATAAAATATATTTAACCAATCATAACATAAAAATCTAATACCAAATATACCAGGGATATAAAATTATAAATAAGGGACAATTAATTTGGAATAAAATTATAAATGAGTTATAATTATACTGTAATATGAGACAATAATCACTAGAAATTAAAAACATTATTGTGAAACATAGTGATATAGAATTAGTATGTGGAAATTACATAACAATAAAATATGATTTCTTATTTTATGGCTCACCACCAATACCATCACCATTTAAGTTATAATGTCACATAGTTTATTGGGTTCACTACCTATTAACAAAAACATACTAGATAACGTCACACAATGGATTTGGATCTCTCTATAGTCCATTACATGTAATCTTACGAGATATAAATTATTACCCAAGGTATTATATGTTTATATCATTCATGTCCCACAAATTAAATATTGTTAAATCATATATATATATATATATATATATATATTCGACAAGAGCATAAAAACATTCATAATTAATCTTACTATTTGTAATCAGGGTAGAAGTAATGGGTTTTATGAAATATTACACATTACAGGATGATAATACTTATAGAGGGGGAAGGTATATTGTAAAAATTGATAATAACAATAGTGAACAATATACAGTGTTACTATATATGTTCATAAAGAAAAAAAATACATTATTATACCATTAGAAACATAAATATTAAAATAATAAGAAATATTTTATTGATATTAATAAAATTAATTTTTAAAAGAAATAATTTTTAATAAAAATATTTTGGGAATTAATTGTAAATATTAGGAAATAAAATGAAATGTATTATTCATTGCAAAAAATTATTATAAATATGGTTGAAACTGACTATATGAAAAAATTAAATGATTCTTTATTTAAACCAATTTTCTAATGATTTCATGGTAAAATAATTATTACCATATGAAATAATAATTTATCAATAAAGATATATATATATATAATAATATGTACATGAAAGATATTGAATTCTAATTAAAAATAAGAGAGTTTATCGGTTATACATACATTTTAACCTTAGTTGAAGTTATGATATAATTATAGATGAAATGGTAAGAAAGTATGTAAACCAGGAAAATAAATATAATAGATAAAAAAATATTAATCTGTATGGTTAATAAACATACAATTTAAATCAATTAAAATTTATTTATATACAACATCATTTGCAATGTGATATTAAAAATAAAACCATCAATTTAGATTTCACTTTGATGGAAAATATTTCAAAATCCTTATATAATATTTTTATATAATTTATATTTAATAAAATATGATTAATATTTTTTTTCTATGACAATTTATTTCAATTTATTTATTACCCATATATTAAAAGATGTTTGTTAAAAATTTTATTTAGTTGTTAACAAATTTTTTTCATCCCATGAATTTATTTTTCAGTTATTTTACATTCTCATTGATCATTAGTTAATCAACTCCATAATTCTTATATGGATTTATTATTAAATTTTTTTTAGAAATTTATATATTCCCAATTTCATTTCATAGATCTTATGGTGATGGGTTTCATTGAAATATACAAATTAACATTTTCTAGGATTATTTATTTATACAAAGAATTGAAATAATTTGTTAATATTCATTATCATATAGTCATTATTTAGTATAATAACATTATTAATTTATCATTATTACAACATATTTAAACTATATAACATTTCATATTGATAATTTATGGGAAATTTTTTACATCATTCATGAAGGTGGTAAAACCTAAAAAACAATAATATAGGACCATGATATTGAGAATGAGAAAATAACGGTTTTATGAAATAATACAATATTTATAGAATACAATAGAATGAAAAAAAAAATTTCATTAAATAATGAATATAATAAAATAATGATGCTGATGTTATAAAATAATAATTAATGACAGTATAACACTTATGTATAAGGATGTAATATCCCCTTTGAGATATACTAGGAAATGATGGATTTTGGATTTATTATTTGGGAGAAACATTACCAATATATAGAGAAAATTTTTAGATAGGTTATTTTTTTATTAAAGTAAAAATTAATTAATTTTTTGGTTTAAGATTGGATAGGAGGGGTCCATTCATAAGTTAGTTTGAGTTTAATTTCCATAAATAACCATTTCATAATTTATAAGAATAAAATTAATAATTAAGAGTTGTATCAAAAGTAAAAAAATAATGAATGATTGAAGAGTGGACGTTAGGAATTCAATAATCAACTAATTTAGAGATTTATGTCTATGTTATTTTAGGTCAATATACATTCATCTACCCATTTAACTCTTTAAATAATTTAATAAATAGACTATTTTATATAGGATAAATAATTGCTTGACAAATAATTAAAATGAACTGTTTAACTAACATTATGGTGATGGTAATTGAATCCATTTATATTAATTCAATTTATATCTATGGTAAATTTATTTTTTAAAATAAAAATATAAACCACTTAGAAATAACTTTTTTAATTGGGAAAGGACTTTTTAGGCATTAATTATTCTTATTCATATTTCATATCAAATAATTAAATTATTTTTAATTCACTATGATATACTTTTAAATGATAAATTTATAAAAAAATTATATCAATTGATAAATATTTTAAATATTAATATAAAAATAAAAAACACTATAAAAATAGTTATTCATAAAAATACCACTTTTGATATCATTTAATTTTAATCACATGCCATAAGATTATTTTTTTATCTTATAACCATTAATTTATAAAAATTAATTTGTAGTATAATATTTCATTCATTTTTATAAATAAATAATATCATTTTTCAAAATAATAATATTAAAAATAGTAATAAAATTTTTTTATATATTTTTTATGAAAGTATATTATAATTATTTTTTAAATAACTATAAATTATATGTGAATAATATTACTTTTAATTTATAACAATATATTGAATAACATCATTATACATATTATATTCATGTACATCTAGTGACAAAATATCAAACATTTATATATCGAATAGCCACTTACCCAATAAATATATAACAAATTATTGTATATAAAAAACATGTTATATTAATTTATATAGCCCAAAATAAAATTTAATATAGTATATGATATTCAACAATTATATTTCGATGATGTTTATTATTATTCAATCATGTTTTATTATTGAAATAATTATTATTTTAGGAATCATCTTCCTAGAAAATCATGATATCACATTTCCAAAAAAATCTATTAGTTTTCCTTAACATCTAATTATTTACTTCAGTCATTTAACTGATTATATGTCATATATTTTCTTGTGATTCATTTTATTTTCATTGAAATTTTATTCCTTAATAAATAATTTTTCAATTGGTTCAATAATTTATGTATCGAATCCTATCATGAATTGACTATTTCATTAAATGGAAATTCTTTATTAAATTTTGTGGAGTTGCATTCTACCCATATTCAAATTATTTTTTCTCCAAATTTTCATAACATTGATAAATATAAATGAGGATACATACAAAAAATTTTATCAGACATCCCCGATGTTTTGTAAAAAAAATTATTCCATCAGAGAAAATTTACAAGATGTATGGTATTGTGTAACAATAATTTTTACCATAATCCATGACATATTAAAATTATTCCTCAAAATGGAGAAAATATTATAGTTATAACACCAATATGTTCAACAAATATGATGGATCATAATTATAATTCCTAAAAATTGACCTATGTTACCTATTATATAGATAGAAATTGTTTGTGGTAGTTTGTGATGAAAATATACATTCCCACATGGTATAGGATATGAAAATGGAAAACATTTTGAGGTATGAACATTCAAATATTCATGAATCTCGTAATACAACTCTAGGGTGGTATTTTTGGGAGTATATATTTTATAAATTCCAAATTTATATATGTAGGTTTATATTCATAATATCTATTCTGTATAATTTTAATAGTTATAAATTATAATAGAATAATTTGAATCTCATTGAAAATTTCATGTAAAAGATTCAGTATAACATGTTTTTATACTATATCATCATCCAAATAAGTATGAGTTGTTCAACTCATCCCATAAAATCCTCTCATGGTTTAATTTGAATTTAAAAAGAGAAACAATTGATGTTTGAGAACTCTAAAAATGAAGGCAATGATCCAAAATCGTTTAATGAAATTGGAAAGGATTATATATTATCATCAAGAGTATTTATATTACCATAAAATTCATTATTTTTTAGAATGTTAAGTAGTGATAAGTCTACACTATATATTTACTTTTTTCAAACAACTCCAGATCATCAAGGAAAATGTGGTATATTGATATGATAAATTTAAAAATTGAATGCCATGTTTCCTTACTACTTACATTATATATATTAATGAATTCTTATAATGTGATAAATAATTAAAATTAGTAATTAAATGTAAACGATTTGTAAGCAAATAAACTGAAAAATGTATGATAATTACTTATAATTATTTTGAAGGGACTAAAAAATTCATTTCGATGATCCATAATTTCTACACATGTAAATTTTCATTTTCATTCTCCCATTAGATATTTTCCATTAACCACCAACTTTATCTTCTTACAAAGTTCAATGAAAAATAATATATAATAACAATCATCATTATTTATAACTATAAATGATAACTGAGAAATATATACAAGAATTTTCAGTAATAAAGATTAATAATAACGACCAACATGTGATATCTAATGGATCCATCTTCAATACAAATATTTTAAGGAAACATATTCTTTTTTGAAGTTTATAATGCACTTGATACTAAATTTATACTCTAAAATATTATATACCTTTATCTATTGTTTCATATCCCCCATTTGTGATACCATGATCATTAAATGGATAGATTTTTATAGAAACATTATGAATAGTTAGTATATATATATATTTATTCAATTATTATACCTTAAAAATAAAAGAATATTAGGTGTGTTTAAAATCTATTTATCGATAAGTTATCATGATCATTTCTATTCAGGGCATTAAATAATATTTTATCCTTCCATGGGTGGTAATGTGTTATAAAGCCATATTCTACAATCTATTATGGAAATATTCTTTATAAAATACTTAAATCCTTTTTTATATATATACACTAATCTCTTTTGGAATGTATTTATATCATAATTGTACTATAGAGATAATTACATGATATATTTATTGAAAATATTTCCATTTATAGCTCCAAATCATATATAATGTAATTTATCTCATGAAACACAGGTTGAGTAATGAAAAATGATACCACAATAGAATTTTTCACATTGTAACATTTTAGTTCCCTCATTACTTGTAATGGAATGGACCTCTCCGGTCTATTACATAGTAAAAATGTGGTGTTGAGGCATTCTGAAGGTCTAGGTAATTTATCCCCAATGCTTTTCCAAAATCTTCATTCTTGACAAACCATTTCAACAGTAGAGAGTTGAGAAAATTTACATCACGTTATGTATTCAGGTAATTTTGATGTTTCTAACTACCGTTTTTTGGTGTAGTGTCTTGGGGTTCACTTGGGTGAACATTTAAGGAGAACTAAAAGGAAGTATCTTTTACATGGGCATCACATGGTTTGACTAAACCATGTGGCAAAACTATGTGTGGTTGGCATTGAGGTAGTATCTCCCACATGGATGTCACATGGATTGTCTAAACCATGTGTCCATACCATGCGAGAAGGGTGGCCAAGGTAGTAGCTAATGCACGATTAGTGGACAATTTGTTAAACCATGCGAACTAACCGTGCGACCACATAAACTAGATCCTAAAATTGTGGATCTTGACTATTTTGCCTATAACATGATTGTTTATGCTCCTAAGTGGACATAACTAAATATTACCCTCCCTTGAAGATAGGAGGCCCTCTCCCAAGTGTTTTAGAGGCGATACGAAGGATTACCATGGTGAATCGAAGCCGCTTTCTTGAGGTATGTGATCATTCTTTTTTGGTTGTTAGATCTACATAAATACACTCCTCCTCATCTCTCAGTTTCGTAGATCTTTTCCCGTTATGGGTAGATATAAATGTGTGGATGCCAAATATGATGAGATTTTTTCTTGGTTGTGTTAGGAGAAGAGATTTAAGTTTTATTCTTGGAGGATCAGCCTGGCTTTCTTGTGCGATGTTCGATTGTTGGGGATTTCGTAAAAAACCTTTAATGTAGGGATCTTACCTTCGTCCCTCTCTCACTTTTGTGTATTGTGCAGTGTGGGTATCCTCTTGTTTACATGAGATATGTTTAAACTAGTAAATAAAGATAAAAACTGGTTAAAGAACGAATTTGGGGAAAGTTTATTGATATTGTTGTTTTATTTCAATCAACGCATATCCTTTATTTATGTTGGGAATTGAATAGGCTCATACCTACTAAAAGTCATAGTCATTAGGGGCCTTTCCTTGCATAATTAAATGATTCCCTTTTTTTCTTGATTGTTTGGTCAATGAAATTTTATATAATGTGGAAATTGGTTAATCATGTAAACTTGGCTGATCAAATGAATACCTAGAACCCTTGTATGATCACCCTGGTTAAACTAAATGAAATAATGAATTTTGTTGTGGGTGATGGTTGGGGTTTAATTATGTGAAGGGGGTGTTTCATGGGTTGTTGTTGAGTGGGTGAGCTGTGGGGCTGCAGCTGGATAAGTTTTGGGTTGGCGTGTATGATATGGTTATGATGGGAAGCGGAGCTACATGAAATGGTATCAAAGGGATGATGATACGGTAGAAGTATTTTTTCCGAGGTTTTTGTGGTTATGGTGGTTAGCATCAAGGCTGTAGGGATGCGTTGTGCATATGAATAAAAGTGGAAGAGTTAAATAATGAATTGTGGGGAATGGTAGTTGATTAAATATAGAAAATAAATAGAATTGATTGGATGATAAAATGAAATGGTATTGTGTGGCCTGGGTTTTCCCTAAAATTATTTGTGGTTGGCAGGGATATATTTTATGAACAATTGATCTGGTGTGGTTTTTGTCATTTTCTCAGTATTTAAGGAACTGATAAAATAAAAATTTTTAAACATGAAAATATTAATGGGGTTTGGGGTTGTTCATTGTCTGCATACTTTCGTGGTAGCTGTGTCGAGGCATGTGCTCAGATATTTTGTGTAGAAGCTTTAGGATGGGTTGGGTGGTAGATATAATTATATAAATATGCACAATTTATGTTTCATTAAGCTCCTCACGTAGGTTGAGCACTATGTTCCAAACACCCATGGGACGGTGGGTGAGATTCTCAAACATCCAATGGATGGCTGGTTACTGTTTTTCCCTATGCTCCCTCTTCCAGGTTCTATAGCCCTTGATCCTTTGGGTAGGTTGTGACAGATGTTTCCCAAGAGTCTTCAGGATGAGGATGTGATGTGGTCCCTAGGTTTCATTGGGATTATATGTTGTTATGGTCTAGGATTGAGTTACGTTGAGATACTATAAGCTTTGTATAGCTAGGTTGCGGCACTTACTCGAGCTTCGTATAGCAAGGTTGAGGCACTAGCTAAAGAAGAGGGGGAAGCATCAGAGCATTAGGTGTGAGGGATTGAGCATTATTCAGTGGGAAGGTGGTGTGGGTTACCCATACATTCATAATATTACTTAACTACTCTATTGACTTGCGATATTTGGTGAGTGTGGCTTGTAAGGTTGGGTGGATATATTCCTTGTTAGGCTTTGGTTCCTTCTGTTTTTCTCATGGGGAATTATGATGTCTCCACACCTATGCACGAGATCATTAGGTTTTCTTACTGAGTAAACTTGTATTCTCACCCTAGGTTTACTTTCAAGTCTTCAGGAGGACTTTAGGGACTGTGCGGGACCTTTCTAGTTGGGCGTTGGAGTTTTTACGGTTAAAGTTTTTGCTTTATTTTTTGTATCGTACATTGGAGATTTTCTTTTACTTTTACTTTTGTTTCAATTTTGTATATAAAATGTATTTGTATTGGTTTTGGGTTATTTTTGTTTAAATGTTTCTTTTTCGTTTGATGTTTGACTCATCATATTGCTTGATCTTAATTAATAAAAACTCTAATGCCTCCCATATTTGTGAAAACTCATACCCTTGGTGTTAGTAGCCAATCCAGGGCCTACTGGAGGTGGGACATGGGGGTCATTATCTCCCTTTCACCATTTCCATCTCCGGAGGGGCATCATTGGTGGGAGTGGGTCACGACAGAATGGTATTAGAGGTAGAGGTTGAGAGATAGGACGAAATCTAATGTTAGGCACTATGAGGATGTCATGGGATGGTAGGGCAACAGTGTCGGGTGATCATGGAGTGTGAAATAGTCCATGTAAGACTGGCTAGGACACAAGATATTATGGCCCCCCGTGACCCGATACAAGGACTCTAGACCTACCGAACAACCAAGTGAGCCAACCCTGATTGCAGGGTAGAAACCCTAGGAAAGGTAAATGAATCATAATGAAATGTGTTCTTGTGTTTCTGGGGAATTTTTGGTATTTAAAATGAATAAGGAGTATAAGAAAAAAAATAAGAACAATATTCTACACTACTCAAGATTAGGAATTCCTTGTTTACCTTACAACTATGGCACCAAGGAGATGACCACGAGTAGTGCGGGTGATTGAGGCCCAGGGGGTTGACTTGGTTGATCGACGGAGGGCTGACCAAGAGGAGGAGGGCGATCAGTGGAAGATGACACTTAGTTCCTTTCAGTGCAAGACCCTTGGGAATTACGAGGGAAATATCTCTGACATGGAGATAGGGAGCTGGCTAGAGGAGCTGCTGATATCTTTCAGCTTGATCTGAGCTCCGGTAGAGTACTATGTTCCTCTTTCTGTGAGCCAGATGCTGCGAGCAGTGTGTTAGTGGTGGACACTCTATTTTAGGGAGAAGAGGGAGACTGAGGTTACGTGGGTAGATTTCGAGAGGGAGTTCCGAGCTGAATTCCTCTCATGCCACAATGAAGGAAAAAATAGGAAGGAGTTACTCTCCCTCTAGCATGGGAGGATGTCGATGAGAGAGTTGGGGATCATGGTCAAGGATCTCCTCCATTTTTCATCATAAATCTTTCCAAATGAGAAGTCTCAGACGAGACATTTGGAGGATGCACTTCGAACTCCTCTATAGAATGCTATTACTCCATTAATCCTTCCAACGTACTTGGAGGTCTAGAAGAAGGATGATGTGTTGGAGAGGATGCAAATGCTGGGAGGTGTTTTGTGAGACGGAATCTAGTTGGGCTCATTGAAGGGGAAGGCCGTCAGTAGAAGCCTCGAGCATCAGGTCCCTCTAGGTTCCGACCATTAGTGACCAGGCCTCAGCAGTTTCAGTTCTGATATCCCCATCCTCGCCATTTTACATCGGGCCCGGGACAGTGGTGTTTCATCTGTGGCAGTTGTGGGAACCTTCTAAACCAGTTCCCCGACCGAGTACAATACAGTGGAGGTGGGCTTGAACAGCACCCGCCTCAGCCATAGTAGTTTCTAGCCAGGACCTTCCAGCAGCAAAAACTGGGCAGAGAGCTCCCACTCCTTCGAGGGAAGATGTTGCAGGAGGAGGCCGACCTTATGGCGCTCCTCAGGGACCTCGACTAGGGCATGTTCAGGGAGGTGGTCGACATCTGAGAGGTAGAGGGGTTGGGAATGGGCAGTTGCACACCATAGAGTCAGCGGTTTTAATAAGTCCAGAAGTCATCAGAGGTACAATTTTCTTGTGTAGTACCCTTGCCTATGCCTTGTTTGATTAAGGAGCACCACACTCCTTTGTTGCGCCCAATCTTGCTTGTGCCTTGGTCCAAAATATAGAGACACTTTTCGTACCCCTTGTTTTGAGTACGCCGGTTGGAGGTTAGAACCACTTGTCTCATGTTTTTCGAGGATATACGATGATGTTGGTGACACACCAATCGAGTGGATATCTCCTTTTACTGCAAATGTAGCCATACGACGTCATTCTAGGCATCTATTGGCTGTTCTCAGTGTGTGACGTCATCGATTGTTTCTGAAGAAGGGTTTTGATTTCGGGCGTGGTTGGCTGACTTGTTACATTCATCAGTGGGAGTGGTTTCCAGGAGGGCAGTCGGCGAGGGGATCCCTTTCTTTCCTCGTTAGTCAGCCTATCAGTTGAATTGGATGATACGGAAATGGTAGAAGTCTCCGAGATCATTAGTGAGTTCATGGTCAACTTCCCTGAGGAGGTGGTGAATATAACCCCTCGATGAGACATTGATTTCTGAATAGACTTAAAACCCTGTGCCTGTCCAATTTTGATGTCCCCCTATCGGATGGCATCTTTGGAGATACGGGAGTTGCGGATATAGAATGATGATCGGATAAAGAAGGGTTTTGTATGACTGAGTACATCACTAGGAGGTGCTCCAGTCTTATTCGCAAAGAATGAATATGGTGGTCTCAGGATTTTCATATACTACCAGAGACCGCACCAGGTAACCGTCAGGAACCATTACCCCTTCCCGAGGATAGACGATCTCTTTGACCAGCTGAGGGGAGAAGGTTGGTTCTCTAAGATCGATCTATGGTATGGATATCACCAGTTGAGGGTGAAATGGGGTGACATCTCGAAGACTGTCTTTATGTGAAAATATGGGACATTGAGTTTGTGGTCATGTCATTCAGTATTACAAATGCACCAGACATGTTCATGGAACTCATGAAATCCGACTTTCAGGAATACCTAGACCACTTCATATTCATCTTCAATGAAGACATCTTGATCTACTCAAGGTCAAAGGAGGATCATGCTCGGCACCTGAGAATGGTTTTAGAGGTCCTCCAACATCACCAAATTTATGGCAAGTTTTCCAAATCCATGTTTTGGACTCGATAATTACGCTTCCTTGGAAACGTGGTGACCGAGTAGGGAATAGTGGTGGACTCATAAAAGGTCGAGGCAGTTGTTTCTTGGGAAGCACCCAACAATGTGGGAGAATTTTGTAGTTTCCTTGTACTAGCAGGCTACTACCGGAGGTTCATGCCCAACTTCTACCGAGTTTTAGCACCTTTGATAGACTTGAAGAAGAAGGATCGTGGTTTCATGTGGGATGAGCAGTGTGAGGCAACCTTCAGTTATCTAAAGGTGATGTTGGTTATTGCCCCAATGCTGAGATTACTAGAGGAGGGAGTAACGTTTCAATTATTCTGTGATGCATCGGGCCAAGGCTTGGGGGTGTGCTGATGAAACAGCAAGGGGTGATCTCTTATGGGTCTTGGCAGTTACGTCCTCATGAACATCACAATGCCACCCACGATCTAGAGCTTGTGGCGGTTGTTTTCACACAGAAGTTGTGGCGGAATTACCTAATCGGGGAGCACTTCGTGGTCTTCACGGATCATAAGAGTTTGAAGAATATATTTTCCCAGCGGGATCTAAATTTGCAGTAGTGAAGGTGGATGGAGTTTCTCTAGGACTACAAATGCAAAATCTATTACACCAAAGGCAAGGGAAATGTGGTGGCTGATGCTTTGAGTAGGAGGAAGGACGTAGTTCAAAAGTCGTCCGATGTCTAGAAGGCGATGGAAGGATTGGCTCCATTACATGTCGAAGTATGGGAAGATGGTTGTAGAGGTTGTTTGTTTTAGATGACAGAGCAGTCCTCCATACTATAGTAGGTGGATGAGTCTCAGTGGGGAGACATAGAGAGTGAAGTGATGAGCGATTAGGCGATCCATAGAAATGCTCCGAAAGGATGGTCGGAGGATAGTCTAAATCAGAATCTTTTCTGGGGGAAGTTGTTTGTTCAAGAGGAAATGCACGAGAGAGTTCTTGGTGAGTTACACAACTCAACGATGGCGGTACACCCAAGAACTTCCAAGATGTACTAGGGTTTGAGAGGGTAGTTCTGGTGGGCCAGGGTGAAATGGGTCGTAGGAGAGTTTGTAGCAATGTATCTCATGTGTCAGCAGGTGAAGGCTGAACAATGTGTCCCAGGATGTCTATTAAAACCATTAGATGTACCCGAGTTGATGTGGGATGACATATCAAGAGATTTTGTCCTGGGGCTACCCAGAGTTCAAGGGGGTTACGATGCCGTCTGGGTAGTGGTGGACCGACAGACGAAATCAGCCCACTTCCTAGCAATCTAAGAGTTAAGTACGGTTGAGGCCCAAGCTCAGAGGTATGTGAATGAGGTGGTGCGGTTGTATGGAGTTCGAAGATCTATAATCTTCGACTAGGATACCTGGTTTACATCACAGTTTTGGAGAGGATTGCATCAAGCTTTTGGCACCTGGCTATTCCTCAGTATAGCTTTCCATCCCCATATAGATGGGCAGAAAGAGCATACCATCCAGACTTTGGAAGATATGCTATGAGAATGTGTTTTGGTCCTTAGAAGATCATGGTTATAACACTTGCCTCTGATAGAGTTCTCTTACAACAACATCTATCAATCTACCATTGGCATGGCTCCTTTAGAAGCTTTGTACGGGAGGCCGTGTCACTCACCCGTATGCTGGAAAGAGGTAAGAGAAGTAGGTTTTCATGGCCAGGAGGTGGTGCAGAGCATGACAGAGAAGGTTCAGCTTATATGAGAGATGATGAAGGCAGCTTAGGACCTGCAGAAGTCATATGCCAATAATAATAGAATACCCTTGGAGTTCGAGGTTGGGGACAATGTGTTCTTGAAAGTATATCCTCGGTGCGGGCAGTGAAGATTCAGAATGGGAACCATGCTTTCTCACATGTTCCTCGAGACCTTCGAGGTGTTGCGGAGGGTTGGAGAGGTGGCTTATCAAATGGCATTTCTGCCACCACTACAAAGGGTGCAAGATGTCTTCCATGTGTCTCAGCTCTGTTAGTACGTGCATGATGATTGACACGTCCTCGACTGGGGAGATCTAGTTATCCAGGCTGATGTAAAGTTCGTGGAGTGACCTGTGATGATATAAGGTCATGAAGAGAAGGTTCTTCATGGATGAACAATTCCTTTGGTTTGTCTGCACGGCAGCATGGTTTGCTGGAGTAGAGTACCTGGGAACGTGAAGCACAGATGCATGCCCAGTACCCAATGTTTTTTTGAGTTTTAACCTGTTTTGTTTCATACCTATTTACGATGTAATTCATGAACTGGTTAACTGTGAAATGTGTTTCAAGTGCTTAAAAAGTATCCTAAAATGTGGGTAGTGGAGGAACTGATCCCTACTTAAGACACATTAAAGTGGATGCGCCTAAAACCTTCCAGGTGAGTCAGTGCCAACCAATGTGGATAATATCTTAATATGGAAGAAGGAAAACCCCTCACCCAGATTACCAGATGGTTTATTCTTTTTCATTACATGGTAGCACGGAGTAGTGGAGTTGTGTGATTGTGACTTCTCAAGAGATATGTGAGGAAGGGGTCGCTCCTTGGAAACCAGGAGGTTTTCTCCTAAGAGGAATCTTTCGTGGGGGGGGGGGGGTTGTTCAGACCCCTGTCATTTCTTCAGGTCTGGTTTTAATTCTCGAGGGAGAGAATAGTTTGAGAGGAATCTGATGTAATGGCCTGGACCTATCTGGAAAATTACTTATTAATATTTTGGTGTTACAGGCATTCCGGAGGTCAAGGTAACTTAACCCCAATGCTTTTCCAAAAACATATTTCTCCATGAACCATTTAAATGGTTCGCAGTTGAGAAATATAGCATCCAATTACATATTTAGGTAATTTTGATGTTTCTAACTACCTCTATTTTGGATTAGTGGCTTTGGGGTGCTCTTTGGTGAACTCTTAAGTAGAAATAAAAGGAATTATCTTTCACATGGGCGGTGCACGGTTTGTCTAAACTATGTTGCTGAACCGTGCATAGTTTTCTTGGAGGTAGTAGCTCCTGCAGAGATGAAACACGGTTTTTGTAAAACATGCACCCAAAACGTGCGAGAAGGGTGGCCAAGGCAGTAGTAAATTCATGGTTAGTGCAAGGTTTGTTAAACCATGCGAACTAACTGTGCGACCACTTAAACTAGATCCTAAAATTTCGGATCTTGACTATTTTGCCTCTACATTGGGTTTTTAAGCTCCTAAGAGTCCATAACATGGGATTACACTCCCTTGAAGATAAGAGGACCTCTACCAAGCGTTTTGGAGGCAATCTAAAGGCTTCCAATGGAGAATCGATGCCGGTTTCTTGGGGTATGTGATCATTATTATTTGGTTGTCAGATCTACATAGATATACTCCTCGTCCTCACTCAGTTTCATAGATCTATGCCCGTTATAGGTAGATCAATGTGTGTGGATGCCATATATGATGATATTTGGTTTTGGTTGTGTCAGGAGAAGATATCTATGGAGTATTCTTGGAGGATGAACCTATATTTATTGTTCCATCTTCGTTTATTTGGGTTCTCGTCAAAAACCATTGAGGTAGGGATCTTACATTCGTCTCTCTCTCTCTCTTTTGTGTATCATGCGGGGTGGGTATGATCTTGTTTTCATGAGGTACAGTTGAACCAGTAAATAAAGATAACAACTGGTTAAAGAACGAGTTTGGGGAATTTTTGTTGATATTTTGTTTTATTTCCATCAATGCTTATCCTTTGTGTAAGTTGTGAATTGAATAAGCTTATGCCTACTGAAAATAACAGTTGTTGGGGGCCTTTTCTTGCACAAATAAATGATTCCCCATTTTTATGGATTGTTTTGTGGATTTAATTTTATAGAATGTAGAAATTGGTTAATCATGAAAATTTCTCTGATCAAATGAATACATGTAACCCTTGTATGGTCACCCCAGTTAAACAAAATGAAATAATAAATTTTTTTGTGGGTGTCAGTTGGGGTTTAATTATTTGAAGGGGGTGTTTCATGGGTTGTTTTGGAATGGGTGATCAGTGGGGCTGTGGTTGGATTGGTTGTGCTTTGCCATATATGATATTGTTTTGATGGGTTGTGGAGCTACGTGAATTAGGCACCGGTTCAGTAACCCACAGGACCCGATGTGTCATGCCTTATCTGGCTGGCCGAGGGGCCAGCTGGTTCTACACCACCAGCATAGCAAGATGGCGCCGCACCCCTACTCCTCAGCCATGCCCCGCCCGGATGCGACCCTTCCCCCAATGCTGTGTGATGGCGTTCCACCCCTTCAGTGGTCGGGCAAGACTCCTTGCTCCACCATGGCCCGCGCTGGTCGAGGCCTTGTTCTCAATTCGGGGCGACGGCATCGCGCCCCTCCGGTGACCCGGCGGCCTTTACGCCACTGGTTTCATTCATGGTCGGGCCATAGAGGGATGCCATTGCTCAACTGTGGTCCTTTCGTCCGTCAGCACTGTTGCACCATCGTCATCATCAACAAGCGATATAGAACCATGGGAGATGGTCGGGCAGGGTTCGTGCAGTCTGAGACCTCCTCGATATAGTGATATCAATCAGAAGTTCACAATCCATAAATTGAATGATGATGAACAAAAGGTTAAACTCATACATAGAACAACCCATTCCTCAATTGTTGATCATTAACGGTGGAAGGAGAGGAATGGTGGGAATTGATTCATTGATGTCAGGAAGCGCCTGGGGTAGGAGACTATGGAAGAAGCATCGATGATGTTCTTCATGTTCGAGTCCTTTTTCTTTTGTCTTGGTCGAACATCGAAGAAAGTGTTCGTCATTCTTCGATGGATGATGAAGAGGCATTCTTTGCGTTCTTCATTGAGAGAAAATTCTTCCCCAGTTCTCCGTGTTCTCTCTCAATGCTCCACCAAAAGAATTTCCAACCAAAAATAATGGGTTATGTTAACCCATTATTTAATTTGTTGGAAAAATAATTAAAAATAATTCAAATGGGTTTTAAATTAATTATATAAATTAATTCAACTTTTTAATTGAGAGGGATGGAAAAATTAAATAGTGGGGTAGGTGGAGAGTTTCATCCTACATAAATGGGGGGGTTAAAGGTGTTTTGAAGCCCATGTGGGCTCCACTAAGGATATCCTCCCAAGAGAGTTTATGTGTGGGTGGGTACTCCCACCATAACCTCTCATGGGAGGTTATGGTGTGGTGGCCCCAACCTATAACCTCTTCTTGGAGGTTTTAACCACCAAAAAATAAAAAACGATATCACCTTATTTTTATTTAATTTATTTAAAACCCCCAAAAACTAACTTCCATTCCCGACAAACTGTCGTCGAGGTAAAAGTCTTATTAAGAGAATACTGGTGCTATGATTTCAACAGTGCCCTTGGATTTCAATTCTGATCACTGATTCAAAAGTTAAAAATTCCCCCTCACACATTTACTGAACATACCCGAACAAAACATCATAAATTGATTCCGAGCACCTTGGGCCTCAAAATCAAGCGCTGTAAATTTTCACTGACTTATAAAAATCAAATTAATTTAAGGAAAAAAATTTCCACAGAATTTCTACGACTTTACATTCTCCCCACCACAAGGATTTACGTCCCCATAAGCTACAACTTGAACTAAGGGAACAAATGGGTGTACTGAGCACACATATGAGCCTCCCACTCCCATGTGCTCTTATGGAGGTTCTCGTGCTACCATAGAACGCGCACTAGAGGTATAGACCGGTTACGTAGGACCCGCTCATATCGATCCTCAATCTCTACTGCAACCTCCATGAAATTATCCCCATCATTGATATCTAGCTCTCCATGGTCGATGATGTGTGAAGGGTTTTGCACGTATCTCATTGCCTGAGATATGTGGAAGTCTTCATGCACCCGGTGAAACTGAGGTGGAACAACTAAGCATTATGCTACCTCATCTACTCTGCTGAGGACTTGTAATGTTATAATCAACCTCGAAGATAACTTGCCACCTCGGCCAAATGTCCATCGACCTCGTCGAGGTGAGACCCATAGAAATATGTGGTCTCCGTCCTTGAATTCTAGAGGTATCTGCCTCCTGTAAGCATAGAACTTCTACCTACCTTTTGCAGTCTTCATCCACTCCTGCATGATCTGCACTTTCTCTGTGGTAGCTCATACCATCTCTGGACACACCAGCGCTTATTCCCCAGTGTATGTCCAGCACAATGGTGACCTTTAAGGTCGTCCGTACAACGCTTTGAAAGGTGTAATCTCTATGATTTTGTTATAGTTGTTGTTGTATAAAGACTCCACAAGAGGCAAGTGATCTTCCTAGCTGAGACCAACATTGAGGGCACATGCACTGAGCATTTCCTAGAGGATCTGTATGGTCTGCTCAGTCTGACCATCCATCTGAGGATGGAAGGCAGAGCTCCAGTGAAGTTGTGTCCCAAAATCCTACTGCCACCCCTTCCATAATCAAGAAGTAAACCATGCATCACGGTTGGAGACAATAGAATAAGGTACACCATGTAAACACACAATCTCCTTCACATAGTGGTGTCCCATCCTCTCTACTGAGCCCTTATCTCTTATCAGTAGGAAGTGGACTGACTTGGTGAGACGGTCAACGATCACCCATATCGTGTCGTGAAACCTAGAATTACATGGAAGAACCATCACAAAGCCCATAGATATCCCATACCACTTCCACTAAAGGACCTCTAAGGGATGAACTAATCCTATTGGCACCTAGTGCTCTACCTTCAATTACTAACAAGTGAGGAACCATGAGACAAACTTTGCTACTTCCTTCTACATACATGGCCACCAGTGCTATCATCGGAGGTCCTGATACATCTTCACCACACCTGGATGTACCGCTATGGGGGAAGTGTGGAACTCCCTAAACACTTCCTTCTAAAGTGAATCTGGTACCATGATACGTCCTCTAAAAGGGATTACGTGCTCCCCACCCTCAGAAAACCTATCATGTGCATACCCTATGGATATCTGAGCACGTCGTGTCTCGCAGTTAGTATCCCCATGAAGCGTCTCCCTGACTTGCTGATGAAGTAGAGGAGTGATTGTAAGAGACTATAGATAGGCTGATCATTACCTATCCACAAAGGATATCTATAGGGCAGTTAGCTTCTCTTTCGCCTATTCTAGTAGTTGTATACCAGATCTCCTACTGAGTGCATCCACAACAACGTTCCCCTTCCCAAGAGTATAGAATATCTTGAAGTCATAGTCCTTGAAGAACTCAATCCATCGCCACAATCTCAGGTTAAATTCCTTCTGATAGAATATATACCTGAGACGCTTGTGATCAGAGTACACGGTAAAACATTCGCCCATCTGATAGTGTTGCCACATATTCAAGTTGAAAACTGATGCATCTAACTATAGTTCATGAGTAGAATAGTTTTACTCATGTTGTATTAGCTAACGAGAACCATTCACAATCACATCTTGATCCTACATCAGGACACACCCAAGTCTGGTCCCTAATGCATTGCAGTAATCTAAGTACCCTATTCCTTCCTTTTAAAGTCTCAAGATGGGGGCACTGGTCAGCTTCTGCCTCAACTCCTAAAATCTTAGTTGGAATCTCTCTGACCACATGAAGGGTTTCCCATTCCTCGTTAAGGCTGATAGTGGCGCTACAACTCTAGAGAAGTCTAGAACGAATCTCCAATAGTATCCCTCCAAACCCATGAAACTTCATACCTTCATCACGCTCCTAGGTGGCTCCCAAGAAAGTATCGCCTCAATCATCACTGGATCTACTGCAACTCTAGCCTCTGAGATGACATGTCCCAATAAGTGAACCTCTCGAATCCAAAATTGGAACTTAGAGAGCTTACCATAAATCTGGTTCTATTGGAGTGTATCTAGAACTACCTACAAATGGTAGGCATGCTCTTCATCATTAGTCGAGTTTATCAAAATGTCGTCAATGAAGGCCACGACAATGTGATTGAGGTAAGGCTGGAAAATCCAGTTCAAGAGACACATGAATACTTCTAGAGCATTGGTTACACCGAAGGAAATAACCAAGAACTCATTGGGGCAATAACGACACCTGAAGGCCATCTTCTGCACATCCTTATCTCGAACTCTGAGCTGGTGATAGCCTGATATGAGTTCTATCTTTGATAACCACTGTGCTCCCATTAGCTGATCAAAGAGGTTGTCAATCCATAGAAGTGGGTACGTGTTCTTCACAGTCACCAGGTTCACACGACGGTAGTTGAAACAGAGCGTCAAGCTCCCATCCACATTCTTGGAAAATAGAACCGGGGCTTCCCAGGGAGAATCTATAACACCCTAAGATTTAATGAGAAATAATCTTTTTAATTTATTTGACGTATTGTGTTGTACGCTGCACCTAAATTATCATGCACTATATACAACACCAAGTATAGATTTTGATCAATTTATAAATTAAATATATTTTTCTTATGTTAGACGCAACACCAAAGGAATCGTTCACTACATGCAACCCTGACCTGGCTTACATTACATGGAATAATGACCTTCCTCGATAACGTGTGTTGTACGCAATACTGAGTTTCACTAAACAATGATATACTGTTATAATATTATTATGAACTAGCCTATATTAATAGTAGCATCTACATTTTTATTTTAATAACATTATAATTCATCATACACATTTTATATAATAAGGTATGAAAACAAAATAATTATTTTCAGGGAAAATAAGTATTTAAAAAAAACACAGTTTTGCCGCCTTTTGATGGCGCACAAACATTTAATCTAGTATTTGACATGTTTATAAGTAAAATTTGACAAATAAAACTTATTCCTTGAATAAGGATATAAACATTTACTTTGGATAAATTTTTGAGATGATTCTGATAAGAATCATATTTTGTTGAATAGTAAAAATACGCTAAATTTTCATTAAAAACAACTTTTTTCATCGAGATAATTTATATGGATAAATTAAAATATTTAATGGTTTTAAATTATAAATATAATATTTTTTACAATTTTAAATAATTTATGTCATTATCATTAATTTTACATTGAATTCATAGTAATTATCATTTCAATCTTTTGCAACATTTTAACTTTTAAAACCCTGTTTCTCAACAGTGGGATTAATTCTAAATTAAATAATACCACTTCTGTGTTCTAAATTTATAAAAATGGTTTCCATATTTGGAATTAGTAGGTCTAAATTATTTTAATAGTCAAATTTTTAATTTTAGGCATTATGAATAGTAACTACGGTAATGTTTTTATACCACAGTTAAATGTAAATCAAGTAATTAAGGGTAAATATAAGATTATAAAATCACCCTAAAACCATCCAAAATTTTATTGGATGAATAAAAGTCTACCCATATAACTTTATGTGTGTAATAGATTCATTTCATGGACTTTTGAGCATGAAAATGATGTAATTATTATTAAATCCAAAGAAAGTGACAACATGTCACTCTCTTATATATTATAAGTGTAATAATTTTAATTTAAAGATAAACTTCATAAAATATAAAACATAAATATTAACCATAAATATAATAAAATTATCTACATTATTTGAATTTATATATATATTTTAGGGATTAAATAATTATCATTAATGGTGACACAATAGTGATGCTGATAATGATTATTTAGTGAGAAATCAGTAATACAATTTTCATTAAACTAATTGTGACCATAAAAGGCCCAAACACCTAAAAAACTTATTGGTCATGTACATGTAATATATAAGCATCCGAAAGTCGAATATTTGGCAATTTTGAGTCTTAGAAAAATTATTATGGCACTTATATTATTTTATTTTTAATGATGTCAAAGTTGTCACCTTCATAATTTAATAAATCTAACAATTTACATGTTGTGATTTTAAGATGATAAATTCACATAAATGAATTATTATTAAAGTTAATAGATTAATGTTCATCATTGGAATTTTTTTTTATTTTTATGCAATATATAATTATATTAAATAATTATACAAAAATGTTATAGTAATTAATTTATTAAGAGAAAAATGAAATATATTGTTTTAAAATATCAAAATAAATATTATATGGTCTATTTAATGTGATCCACTACTTTCTAGAAGCATATGACTTGTTAGTAATCTATTAAATTTTTTGGATCAAATATATCTTCTCTGTAGATTTTACTTAAATTCATATAATTAAATATTGTCAAAATTGACACTATTGATATTTCATAAATATAACATATTATTAAATTGTTTAAAAATACCAAAAATATTTAAAAATTATAAATTGAAAATTATATGGTATAATATTTAATTATATATCTAATTATGTAAAATTCACAACACATAAGAAATTATTTATAATAATTTAAAAATTAGAGTATTATTACCACAAATAAATTTAAATAGATTAAATAAGGATAAATCAAATTGATAAGGTTTAAAATAAATTCCAAACATGTCTAAATTATAATGGTTGATTCAATTACAATCCTATCTCATCTCATCTTCGATTTTGAGTCATTTTGGATGTTTTTTTGAGGGGATTGAATTTATTATAATTTAATATTTCTTATTTTTCAAAAGGTGCACCTCTCCTCGCTTATAAAAGGGAACCTCCTCCCTCTCCTCCTCACACCACTATGACCCTTCATGCTCGGCCAAAATCATCCCATTTATCTTCTACTCTTCCCTATAAACATACTAGTGGTCCTGGTCTTCTTCAAAGTCCAATATTAGTGCCCTAAGAGGAGGTTTAGAAGAGGCGCTTCGAAGAAGAGATAATATCCTTTACCGATTCTTTCATTTTCATTTCTTCTTCTATGTCCTCTTATATTGTTGTTTCATAATAAATTAATAACATAAGTATCACTCATAAAATGAATTGTTATTATAAATATGAACCAACCATGTTTCACCTTCTATCCATCGTATGGGAAACGAAATCATCGCGCGTGCGTACGTACAGAATAACGTCTCCACACCATTGTGTAATTTTTTTTTCCACCACCAACATAATTGGATGGGTATAATGGTGTAAATAATAACTATATATAGTTATTAAAAATGAAAATAATTATGTGATATTATATTATCCACTCTAATTTCATTCAATAATTTTGTAAATGATATCATCGCTCGTGCGTACGTATGAATTACTGTCTCCAAGACGCGATGAGATTCATTCCCCAAGTTAACCATTGAAGAATGATTATAAAAATTATATATATATATATTAATTAATCATGAAATCTATTAAATATTAATAATACTTGATTTATCTATATGTTATTTACTTACTTCCATTCAATTTAATAAGGAAACGAAAACATCGTTCATTTATACGTACGACCTACCATCTCCATGAACGGTGTATTTCATTCCATTTATCGATATATTATATATATGTATATTCTGAATATAATTTCTATATAAATCATGTTTTACATCTTGTATGTAAGTAATCATGTTTTAAGTAATCACATTAATAAATACAAGTCAAAACATGTATGATAAATGAACAATTTTACCCAAAATGCTACTTTAACAGGGAATTGACAAAAGAACGTGTAATATAAAGTCGTAAGTGAATCATGTATGATATCATAAATATTGTTATGGTTATATTAAAAGTTAATAATATGTTTAAACATAATATACTAGAGTATCCGTCACATACTGAAGAAATTTTACATAAGTTCAGGGATAATTTTTCATATCTCATTTTTATCCGAGATTGCTTATACGTATGTATTTACTGGGGTTATGTTTATCATCCATATACATGTTATGTAAAAATGTTTTAATAAAATGTCTATTGTTATTACATGTATGTTTAAATTCATTTTTACCCTTTGTTGACTTTTTACCACACTGTATGGATAGAATCTTTCCTTTGGTTATCATATAAGGTACTTCATGACTTTTTCGGCAAAAGTACGAGAGAAATGTTTTTATAACTTATATGGTGTGAATGGGTTTTTACAGTTTCATAATGACTTCTTTCAATGAATCTTCCTCTATGAAATTTCTTATTATTTTGAAAAAAATCCTTTTCTTTTAAAATATCTTGGCATTTTGAGAAAAGAAAATGATTTTAAAGAAGAAAGGAAATTTTCTACAAGAATTCATTTGATGTGTTTTATTGAAACTATTTTCCATCTATGATGACATTATTTAGTATGTTTATATTTCAAGTATAATGTCTCAATTATTTACGTGGTTTTATTTTTCTTATGATGAAATGATATCCATTTCTTTTATATGGATTATGTTATGATGGGATAATGTTTACGAAACCCATTTTATTCGTTGGGTTTTTTATGAATTATGTAAGCTTATTTTGTGGAATAAGAACGAATGATTTAATTATGAGATGGGTGGGACATATATCTCCCACCAATGAATTGGGTAAAGATTTATATCTCATGAGATAGAAATGGCTGGAACAAAAAGTTAATCTTGTTCAATGATACAAGACTGGAATGATGAGTGACCTCGATTCAGTAAGGGACTTTGTCCACTAATATGGTCTTGGAAACAATATCATTGCTACTATAAAAATAATATCAGGCGCTTAATGATTTTCCACAATTAAATTTTTTATTTCTATGCTATTTTATCATGGTTGATGTTCCATTATGATCTTTTCCTTATGTACTGCCATGTGTTATGTCATTTCTCAAGGTTTTGATGTCTAAACATTTTGATCATGTTTTTAAGCTCAAATGTATATGGTTTGCTTTATTTTCTCCATGATTACCTTTATTGAGAATTTGATCTCACCCTTTATATTTTCTTCATTTCCCCAGGATATAAAGAATGGTTTTAGGTAATAAAACAAACGTTGAAGATCTTTATGGGAGATGTTGAAGATCTTTCACCATGATTTGATGATTAGGTTGTGACTTTCCAAAGACAATAAAATATTATGATTCTTGGGTGTCTATTTTTTATGTATTAATTATTCTGCAAAAGTAATGTAATGTACATGTACGTAATGCTTGGGTCTCTATAGTTTGTATCAGAGGAAATGTTTAGTTAACCATTGGAAACATGGATGAAAAACTTATAGTGATATCCCTAGAGATATTTCTAATGTTTGTCTAGGGATTTTCATAAGGTTATGTGTAAGTATAGGTTATAGTCCTTGAATTATGATAACGATCATGAATAACATTTGATTAAACCTATGATGTTAGATATTTAAAGTACTCCCCTTGATTAGGTTTTTTCCCAGTATGATTTTTTCCGCTCACACTATTGTTTTTGAGTTTTAGAAAATGGCAGGAAACATGAAGATTCATGTTAGTGGAGAATATGATGGACAATGGAAAGATAATATTCATGAGCATCCAAATGATATGAAATTTGGAAAGCAAAAAAAATTTGTTATGCCTAAAAATAAATCTCATAATATGTTCAATATTCTCAATTTTGATAATTTTCATGACACATCTAATAAGAGAGAGATGGAGTTTATTGATGATCATAGAGTAAAAAAGGATCAATTACACTCATGAAAATCATGTGGGAAGAGAAATCAAGGAGATTGTTTCAAAGGAACTAGAAGATGATTTGGGTGTAGAAAAGAAGGATACAAAGAAAGTAATTGAAAAGGAACGGAATCAGTTAACACCATGGACATGGATAATGGTATTGCAAAGACGTCAACAATGGTTAAATGTTTTAAATGTGGAACTTACGGGAATTATGCAAACAAATTCCCTAAGTGAAAATCTTATGAAGAGAATATTCATGGTCGTATGAGTATTATTAATGTTGATGATGATGAATAGACTTCAAATGATATATGATATGAAATAAGTGGTGAGAAATAAAATAACGAAGCTTGATCAATGGTTGAAGTTGGTAGTGGAATGATTGTATATCAAGAGTTCTGTAGTATATGTAATTTAATGGTACTATGGAATAAAGATACATGTAAGGATTGTTTCACTATTGTTTTTTCTAAAGTATTTGAAAGTATATTTTTAATTGTAATAGTAACCATGAAAGGTTATACAGATATTTTTGGAAAGAAAATGATATGTGCACAATGAAGGTATAGAGAAAAAATAATAGTATTATCAGGAACATGAATCATATAAGGACAAAGTGACATAATGGATTGAGTATATAGAAATTTTCGGATTTTGGTATGTGATAAGAGTTAACATTTGAACACATTCAGGTTTTCACTAAGGTTTAATGGTAATTCATGTATCATGAAAATGCAAGATTAAGGTATTCACATGTTTGGAATATGACTAGCAAGATATATCTTATGTTAATTTATAGTAATAACATGCTTTTTATATGACCTCTCTAGTAATATTTTTCTTTATACTATGAGATTGGATAGAATTATTTTAGATAAGCCTAACGATTTGAGTGGATTACGTTGGAAATATGATAGTATTGTTTTTGGATAAGAACTTTTTGATATTATGATAGTATATTTTTATAAAAAGGATAACCCATAGGATGGTTGACACCACATCGCATCAGACAAGGATATGGGAATCGAACCCACAACTGTAGTGCGGCAGGCCTTTATTGCCTACCACTGGCCTACAAGATGTCCCTGGTTAGTAGAAAATAGTTTTATTTTTTTAAGTGGTATGATAGATGAATTATAAGTCCATTTTTGGAACTATATATGATTAATCTCACCATAATATGAAATTATGTATATAACTTTTTCTACCCTTATGTTTGAGACATATTGAATGACTGCCATTCTATCATATGTTCTGCTAACACTTCACGAAAGACAAATTCAACTTCATTTATTTAAGAGATGAAGTGGATATTATTCAAGGCATAAACAATAGTGAGATTGTACCAAAATAAATTAAGTATTTCTTTTAATTCAAAAATTCTTCAACTTTAGAAAAATGATCTTGAAAAGCAAAATTGATATACTAGTACCCTCATATCTGATGACTCAGATGGTACCTTAGATCATCAAAAATTTATGGCACTATGATTGCGTGCATTTTAATATACATGGTCTCTACCACTATTCATCCAAACATGATGGTTCGATTTCACTTCCATATCCATATTTTAACCTATATTTTCCTTTGTTGAAACCCAGTGCTGAGGTACTTTGGGTGACCGTTATGTTTCTTACATTCCTTTTTAAAATTATGTTTTAGATTTCCAATTTTTAAGATGTGGATTTTTATGATAGAAAAATTAAAGGAGTAAAAAAAATTTAATCTCAACAAATTTTGAGGACGAAATTCATTTTATGGGGTGTAGAATGTAACACCCTAATATTTTATGAGAAATTATTTCTTTAATTTCTTTGATGTCTTGTGTTGTACACTACAAAAAAAATTAGCTTTCACTATACACAACACCATGTATATATTATGATCAATGTATAAATGAACTATATTTTAATTATGTTATACACAACACCAAAGGAAGCTTTCACCACATTCAACCCTGACTTGGCTTGCATTACACGCAATAGTGACCTTCCTCGACAACCTGTGTTGTATGCAGTACTGAGTTTTACTAAAAAATGATATATTATTATAATATTATTAAAAACTATCAATTATGAATAATAGTTACTAATTTTTTTAATTTTATGACATTATAATTCATCTTACACATTTTATAGAACATGGTATGAGAACAAAATAATTTTTTTGGGTAAAATAAGTATTAATCAAAAAATGAAATTTTGTCATCTTTTGATGGTGCAACAAATTTAAATCTAGTTTTTTACATGTTTATAAGTTCAGATTTACAAATAAAACTTATTTCTTGGAATAAGGATATAAAAATTTAGTTTGGATAAATTTTTGAGATGATTTTGATAACCTTCATATTTTGATGAATAGTAAAAATACACTAAATTTTAAATTAAAACAATTTTTGTCATCAAGATAATTTATATGGTTAAATTATAATATATAATGATTTTAATTTATAAATAGAATATATTTTTACCATTTAAAATAATTTATTTCATTATCATTAATTTTACATTGAATTCATAGGTAAAAACATTTCATTCTTTTGCAACGTTTTATAATTTAAAACCCATTTTCTCAATAGAAGGAGTAATTTTAAATTAAATACTGCAACTTCTCTATTTTGAATTTAGAAAAATGTAATCAATATTTTTAATCTTTTGGGTCAAATTTTTTTAATAGGCTATTTTTTATTTTTAGGCATTATGAATAGTAACTAGGGTAAATTTTTTTTACCATATTAAAAGGTAAATCATGTAATTAAGGGTAAAAATTAGAGAATAAAATTACCCTAACACATGATAATAATTTATTGTATAAATAAATGTCGTCCCATATAACATAATGGGTGGAATTGATTCATTTCATGGACTTTTGACCATGAAAATGATGTAATTATTATTAAAACCAAAGAAAGTGACAACATGTCACTCTCTTATATATTATAAGTGTAATAATTTTAATTTAGAGATAAACATTATAAAACATCGAACAGAAATAGTCACTAGAAAGATTAAAAAAATTAACTACATCATGTGAATTTATTTATAATTTTTAGGGATTAAATAATTATCATTAATGGTGACACATTAGTGAGGCTGAAATTGTTTATTTAGTGAAAAATAAATAATAAAATTTTCATTAAACTAATAGTGACCATAAAATGCACAAATACCTAACCGAAACATATTGGTCGTGTAAAACAAATCTATAACCATCTAATGGTCAAATAATTGACCATTTGGAGTCTTATGGAAATAATTACGACACTTATATTATTTTATTTTAACTGATGTCAAAGTTTTCACCTTCATAATTTAATAAATATAAAAATTAAATTTTTTCATTTAAAGATTATAAATTAGAGTAATAGTATTATTATAAAATGTAATAGATTTATCTTCATCATAGGATTTTATTTTTCGTTTTTATGCAATAAAAAATTACATTAAATAATTATACAGGAATGTTATAGTAATCATTTTATTAAGAGAAATATCAAATAAATGGTTTAAAACATATTAAAATAAATATTATATGATATATTTAATGTGCTACAATTATTTTATAGATTCTTATGACATGTTAGGTTTATATTAAATAGTTTTTATCAAATATAATTTCTATGTGGATTTTATTAAAATTCAAATAATTTAATAATGTGAAAATTGACACAATTGATATTTTATAAACGTAACATATTATTAAATGGTTTAAAAATCACAAAAGTATTAAAAAATTACAAATTGAAAATTATATTGTCTAAAATTTAATATTTAATCTAATTAAAGAAAATTCACAACACATAATTAAGTATTTTTAACAATTTGAAAATTATAATTTTATTACCACAAATACATTTAAATAGATTAAGTAAGGATAAATCAAATTGATAAGGTTTAAAATAAATTCCATAAATATATAAATATTATTGTATGATGAGATAACAACCATATCTTATCTCATATTCTAATTTGAGTAATTTTGGATGTTTTTATATAGGGTTTGATTTAATTATCAATTAATATTTCAAATTGTTTAAAAGGTGCCCCTCTCCTCCCTTATAAAAGGGCACATCCTCCCTCTCCTTCTCACACCACAGTTAGCCTTCAAGATCAGACAACCTCTACCCACATCACTTCTCCACTTCCTTAGAAACATAATAGAGGTCTTGGTATTCTTAAAAGACCAGATTTAGTATCCTAAGAGGTGGTTTAGAAGAGGCATGTTGAAGAAGAGGTAATATCCTTTACAGATTCTTTCAAGTTCATTTCTTCTTCTACTTCCTATTATTATGTTTTTTAGTAATAAATTAATAATATTAGTATCACACATATATTTATATATTATTATAAATACTAAACAACCCTATTTCACCTTCTATCCAACCATCGAAAAACGAAATCATTGTGCGTGCGTACGTACAAAATACCGTCTCAACGCCATGGTGTAATTTGTTTTTCCACCACGACTATACATGAATGGATAAAATGGTGTAAAGAGTAACTATATATGGTTATTATAAAATTATAATAATTCTGAGATATTATATCATCCACTCTAATTCCATTCAATAATTTTTTGAATGATATCATCGCTCGTGTGTACATACGGATTACCATCTCCATGATGCGATGAGATTCGTTATCCAAGTTAACCATTCAAGAATGATTATAAAATATTTATATATATATATATGTATGTATTAAATAATCATAAAATATATGAAATATTAAGGATACTGGATTTATTTATATGTTATTTACTTAATTCCATTAAATTTAATAAGGAAACGAAAACAACGTTCATGCGTACGTACGACCTACCGTCTACATGAATGGTGTATTTCATTTCATTTATCGATAAATTACATATATATGTATATTCTGAATATATTTTATATATAAATCATTTTATTCATTCTGAAATTAAGTAATAATTATCTAATTAATCATATGAAGAATTACAATTCAAAACATGTATGATAAATGAAACAATTTAACCCAAAACTCTACTTTAACATGGAATTGAAAAAAGAAAAATTTATTTAAAGTCGTATGTGAATCACGTAAGATATCATAAATATTGTTATGGTTCTGGTACAAGTTAATAATATCTTTAAAACCACTATACTAGAGTCTCGGACGATTTCATAAGAAATTGGACATAAGGTAAGGGATAATTTTGCAAATCTCAATTTTATCTGAGATTGCATATATGTAAGTATTTACTGGGGTTATGTTTATAATCCATTTCCATGATTTATAAAAAAAAATTCATAAAATTTTTACTATTCTTACATGTATTTTTAAATTCATTTTTACCCTTTTTTGACTTTTTACAACATTTCATGGAAGAAATATTTCATTGGGTTACCATATAAGGTACTTGTGGACTTTTCCTGCAAAAGTATGAGAAGATTGTTTTTTAAATTATACATAAAGAATGGATTTTTACAATTTCATAACAACATATTTCAATTAATATTACTCTACAAAATTTCATTATAATTTTGAGAAAAAACATTTTCTTTTAAAATTTCATTGCATTTTGAGAAAAGAAAATGACTTTGAAGAAGTAGGGATATTTTCCTCAAGAATTAATTTCAAGTGTTCTATCAAAATTATTTTCCATCTAAGATGACATTATTTTGTATCTTTATGTTTTAAGTATAATATATCTATTATGTACATGTTTTGATTCTTCTTATGATTATATGATATCCATTTCTTTTTTATGGATTTTGTTATGATGATATAATGTTTATGAAACCCATTTTATTCGTTGGGTTATTTTGAATGATGTATGTTTATTTTGTGGCACAAGTAAAAATGATTTCATTATGAGATGGGTGGGACCTATATTTCCCTCCAATGCATTGTGTAAAGATTTATATCTCATGAGATAGACATGGATGGAGTGGAAAGTTAATAAGCTTCAGTGATACAAGACTGGAACGAGGAGTGATCTCGATTCAGTAATGGAATTTGTTGACTATGATGGTCTTGGCAGCAATGCCATGGATACTATGGAAATAATATCATGTGATTAATGATTTTCCACAATTACATGTTTTATTCCCATGTTATTTTATCATGATTGATGTTCCATTATGATTTATTCCTTATGTACTTCCATGTGTTATGTCATTTCTCATGATTTTGATGTTTAACCATTTTGTTCATGTTTTTAATTTCAAATGTATATGGTTTTTTTCATTTTCTCCATGAATACCCTTGCTGAGAATTTGAGCTCACCCTTTATATTTTTTTCTTTTCACCAGGATATAAAGAAAGGTTTTAGGTAAGAAAACCAAAGTGGATGATCTTTATGGGAGATATTGAAGATCTTTCACCATGATTAGAAGATTATGTTATGAATTTACAAAGACACTAAACTGTTACAATCCTTGGGTGTCTGTTTTTGTTATGTATTATTTTTTCCACAAAATTAATGTAATTTCCACGTATGTCAATCTTGCATCTCTACAGAAACACTAGTCTGGATGCATCCATTCCCCTGCAAGTCCTCTAAATGTACCCACAGCTCACAAAGCTCAGCAGGAGCCATCTGATATATTGGTGTAGATATCATAGTCATCCTATGGTACAGGTCAATATAGAAATTCACCTCTCTGTGAGGAGGGAGTCCTAGTAAATCATCAGGAATTACATCCATGTACATGTCCACCACTATAGGATAAGTCAAACTATCCACATCTACTACTCCAAGGGTAAGGCAAGCCAAATGGTGTGTGATCTGCTGCACCCTCCTCTGAGTAAATCCATTTTGTGCTGCAAATGTTCCCTTCTCACCAGTGAAGGAGAACCTGGTCCCATCCGTGTAGACACACCTCACTTTTCACCCAATACATTCAATTTGAGCTTGGAATGTAGATAACCAGTCCATACACAAGATGACTTCATAAGGCCTCGACGCCACTACAAGGAGATCCCAGCTGAAGCTCTCGTCTCCTAGAGTAAGCTCACACTACTGGAACCTGTGCGTAATCCTCGAGACTGCTCTTGTAGGAGTCTCTAGCTGTAAGTATTGAGCCAATGACTCAATCGAAATCTTCGAGCTCCGAATGAGGGCAGTGTCTATGAAATAATGACTAGCACATGTGTCTATAAGAACAGCAGATAAGGTGGAGTAGAGACAGACCGTACATAGAATAATATCTGGAAGGACATGGTCATGTGCCTCACCTACCTTAAGCTGAGCTCTCCCCTGTCTGCCAGCTCCCTATGGTCGGGGTGGTCCTCCTGATGGTGGTGCTGATAGCTCCTTGTAACGTCATCCTCCACTAGCTCCACAAACAGCTCTTCTGCAACATCTGCCTGCTCCATGTGTACCGCCTTGATTGAACCTTTGCCTCTTCCTGAGAGGACCCTCAACAGTCTATTGATCATATGAATGGTGGGTCAGATAGTCACAAGCCATGTGACCCTGGCTGTAGTATGAGTAACATTGTCTGCTCCGAGAATATATGTCAATTCCTCGGGTGCCCCGCACAATAGAACTTGAGTCCTGCAGTCATCCACCCATAGGTATGGTCCTCTTGGACCTCTGCGTCATTTGTCTACTTCCAACTGCAGAAGACTCCACTGCATGTTTACTAGAGGTGGGTCTTGCTGTCAGAGACAAATCAGTAAGGAAAATCTCCACTAAGAGGGACCTATCTAACACTCCTGACTGTGTTGGGATGCTGAGGAAGGTTATTGAGGCTCTAATCTCTTGCCTAATCCCCTGCTCGAAGGTTCAGGCCCTGAAGAATGGGTCTTGTACCATATATGTGGAGTATCATGAGAGGTCTGTGATCCTCGATGTGTATTGTGCTACTGTCATGATGCCCTGCTGTAGATGAAGTAGCTTCTGTATCTATACCGCTCATAGAGTCCTTGGAACAATCTCCTCCCAGAATAGGCTCTTGAAGAATGTCCAGAGTAGTGCCAACTCATCGTGCACCTGGAGCATCAGGCTCCACCATCTGCCTGCTGCTGCTTGAAGGAGACTCACAACAAGGATCACAATGAGGTCTGCTAGTATCCCTACCAGCCTAAAGACTCCCACCACAGCCTCCAGCCAATCCTCTACCGCCTGTGTGTCCGTCTCTTCCTAAAACCTGGGAGGCCTCTGGCACTGAAACTCATTCAACACACTCAAAGGGCATGCATCGTCTACTACTGGGGCTGGTGGCATCAGTAGTCCAATAAAAAGTGGTACCGCTGGAGCATCCACTAGTAAAGGGCACTGCACTGAGGCCTCGTTGCTCGGGGGGCTGTGAGATCGTATGACTCTCAGGGCTCTACTGGGAGGCATGCTAAAAGAAACAGATGCAACATAGTCAAAAGATTATACCTGCAAAGCTGACATGGTTGAGCTTACATAAAGAAAAAAATTTGAAAATACATACGCAATCAGTGTTTTCATGTACTGAGTCAGAAATCAGAAATCAGGGTCCTTGTGTATGGATACGTCAGCCGCCCGCACGTACACTGGACTCCCCAAACTGAAATCCACACTTAGTACGCCATACACTATTTCTTCATAGAAAATACTGAATAGAGTCCTAATTTCTATTGTATAACTGACTCCTCAAACACCAATTTGTCACGATCCATCCTCGGGACCCATGCCGTGACTAGCCAAAGCCATACTTCTATAGGCCAGGGTCCTAAAACTAGCACCAAAGGTGTAAATCCCTAATCTGGGCAGGCTATGACTTTATAAAACAAAAACACACACAATCAGAGTAAACAACATGAATCCAACACAAAGCAATACTCTATATAGAAGAAGTGTTGGAAAGTAAAAGGGGCCAAAAATAGAAGTCCAACAATAATGTAGAGGTATAACTAAAAGCAAGTACAACTGAAAGCAAGTAAAGTAGCTACTGGGTTGTCCACCAGGGTTCCTACCTGAAGGGTAGGTACAGACGGCCCCCTCATCACTATACGTACGTTCGTCTGCCCCGTGAACCATCACTCCAAGTGGTCCACCTCCCAGTACTCTCCAGTCCTACTACTCTCTATCTCAGTCATCACTCTCTACCGTCTACAAGAAATACAAGAATGTGCGGACATAGCCCGTGCAGGGTTGAGTATAACGATACTCAGTAGGGACCCTGAGAATCTCAAGGTCTCACTAAATCAATCAAGGATAACCCACAAAGTATGGAATCAATGGATAACCTCTACTTGTGTATATTCCCATACATATACCTAAGTTATGTTGTAACCCATCTCAAACATGAAGAATAAACAAAGTAATTATTGCAGATCAAAACTAGGATTTTATTATAAGGGTGGTAACATGTAACACTCCGAATCATACTTTCAAAACCTCAGCAGCTGGTGTAGACCTCCACTATTGAGTATTGTGGGCCTGCCACATCACACAGAGGTTCTTCCCACTATCCTGGATAGCTATGGTACTCTTCTTGTCAACTACCATGGGTCTGCTGTGTCACACAAAGATCCTCTCAACTGTGGGTCTGCCACGATACACAGAGGCGCTCCTCTACGTAGCCTGCTGAGGTGCTCCTCAAATTGAGTAGCAATGTTATTCCACATCACAGTGAGGAACTCCCCACTGTGGGTCTACCGCGTCACACTGTGGTGATTCCCACTTTTCTAGTCTAAACACTCAAAGCCAATTGGTCAACAGCCGTCATGTCTCAGCCAGCTATTAGGTCTCTGTAATCTGCTTTCTCGTCTCTAGAAGGATCTGCTCCACAAGCTACTGGACAATAATAAAAATGTCATGAAGTCCAATTTAGAAGTGTCTCAATGATCCACCTCATTATAGGGGTCTCAACGAAACAGACGACGCGTCAATCGGACGCTCGGTCTGTGATTTATTGGCATTTCCATTTCAGGGGCCATGTTAGATTTTAGGTTCAAACCAACCCGACCGTATCCCTACCGTGACCATACCTCATGTGGGGTATCTCAAAAGAATCATCTCTCTCTAAGATTTATGTTTCCATAGACATTTCATTGATCGGATACCCATAGCCCATGATATGGGCAAAAGGGTGAAATCAGGCCAAAGCGGGTCTGGGTGAGGTCCGACCTAGTCTGACTGATCCGACCCGACCTGGGTCTTGTTCGGAGACTTACCCGGTTCGGGGGTCCAACCCGGTCCAAGGGGTGGCCCCGCCTGAGGGTGTGTCCCTACCCAAGGGGGCGGCCTAGCCAGATGGGGCGGCCCTGCATGCTAGTGGTCGGCGTGGCATGGAGGGCTGGCGGCCCGCGTGGCCCGGCTGGCTATCCCATTTGGCCAGGCTTTCCATGACGTGGGTGGGGTGGGGTGCAACACTCCCGCCTTTTGATCAAATCCACTGCTAGGCACCGGTTCAGTAACTCGTAGGACTCGAGGGTTCCTGCATTGTCTGGATGGCTGAGCGGCGAGCCAGTTCTGCACCATCGGCGCGGAGCGACGACGACACTCCCTTGGTCCTCCACTGCGGCCCTCCGGGCCATGGTCCCTCCAAGCAGGAGGCACGATAGGGCCGCATCCCTTTGTCGGCCCAAAAGGTTGCCTTGCTCCACCATGAACCGCACTGGTCGCGGCCTGGTTCTCCACGCGGCGCGACGGTGCTGCACCCCTCTGGTGACCCAGCCGCCTTTGTGTCGTCGGTTTCCATCACAGTCGGCCCGTCACTAGCCATCGTTTCTCCGATGCGGTCCTTTCTTCCGGTGGTGTCGTTGCACTGCTACCACCATCAACAAGCGAGATAGAATAAAGGTGGAGGGCCAGACCATGTTCGCGTGGTCTGAGCCCATCTCATTATGGTGATATCAATCAGAAGTTCACAATAAATAAATTGAATGATGGTGAAAGGAGGGTAAAACTCATATATATAATATCCCCTACCACTCTTGTTGATCATTGCCGGTGGATGGAGATGAATTGCGAACATCGACTCATTGATGTCAGGAAACAGATGGTGTAGGAGACCGAGGAAGAAGCATCATCGGCGTTCATCATGTTTGGCTCCTTATCTTTTGGATTGGTGGAAGATTGAAGAAAGAGTTTTTTGTTCTTTGGTGGACGATGAAGTTGCATTCTTCGCATTCTTCGTTGAGAGATAATTCTCCAAGGGTTCTCCTGGTTCTCTATCAAAGCTCCACCAAAATAATTGCCAACAAAAAATAATGGGTTATGTTAAGCCATTATTTAATTTTTTGGCCAAATAATTCAAAATAATTCAAAAGTGTTTTAAATTAATTAAGTGAATAAATTCAATTAATTAATTTAGAGGGTTGGAAAAATTAAATAGTGGGGTAGTTGGAGAGTTTCATCCAAATAATTTGGGGGATAAAAGGGGTTTAAAGCTAGTGTGGCCCCCACCATGGATATCCTCCCAAGGGAGGTTATGTGTGGGTGGGCCCTACCAGCATAACCTCTCATGGGAGGTTATGGTCTGGTGGCCCCCACCTCTATCCTCTTCATGGAGGTTTTAACCACCACAAAATAAAAATAAGATATCACCTTATTTTTATTTATTTTATTTAAAAACCGAAAAAACTAATTTCCATTCCTGAAAAACTATTGTCGAGGTGAAAGTATTCTTAGGAGAATACCAGAACTGTGTGTTCAACGGTGCCCTCAGATTTCAATTCCGAGCACCAGATCAAAAGCTATAAAATCCCACTGGAACGTTTATTGAACGTACCCGAACAAAACATCAGAATTTTATTCCAGGCACAACAGGCCTCAGAATCAAGCTCCATAAATTTTCACGAACTCATAAAAATCCCATGAATTTTAGAAAAAAATATTACATGGAATTTTTGGGTATGTACATGGACTAATACTTTAAAAAGAACTAAAAATTAAACATTTTTTCTTCATTGGATCCATGAATGATATTTCTACATTTAATGGTGTCACGTAAATTACATTAATATTTGTTTCAATATCTAAATATTCTGAGAGAATAAAAAATGAAGGAATCATCTTCAATGCTATAAAATCATAAAATAAAATCACCCCTCATTTACTAATTCATGGTTGTCCATGATGATGATTTGAAACCTCATGATCCCAAACGGGGTATGAACAAAATGAATGACGAAAATTAAATAATATTTTGGTATAAAAATAACAATCTATATATAAATATTTTAAGAGAAAATGGAAACATCCATTTATATATGATAAAACAAGGAGGGACTCTCTTAAGTGTAAATAAAATAAAAAATTAAGATACTATATTTGAATTGATAGTGGATTGGGACTCTCCCATCGTGACAACCCAGAAAAATTCTCTTGTGACCCATAATACAATACTGATTAGAATTATCGAACTAAAAATTATATATAACCCCAATATATACATAAAATATATCCCATAGATAGGTCATTTTCCTCCAAAATGTTTAGGAAAATATTATATATCAATAATTCATTATAGAGTGTAATAAAATTAAGATTCCAAATAGAAAAAAGGCCATATGTATATTGATATGTAATTTTATTAATAATATTACCACGTTGAAATCCCAATTGTCTATGCCACCACCTATTACAACATAAAAAGTTATTTTTCTATGGGATCTTGGAATAACTTTTTACAATTTGAGATGTAATCGGATCATTATTGTGTATTCGAAAACATTCTTGATACTGAAATAAAAAACATGAACAAATTTCATTAGTATTTCCTCTCCTGAGTTATCATTTGGAATTTAATATTTAAATTTATCTGAAGGTATAATTACTAGATCTAGAATTATAGGATGTATATGTATAAAAATGGTCGATAAGAACAAAAACATGACATATAAGTTCCTCGAATTGGTGAAGGAAGTGCTTCTATTTGGATATCTCGATTTACCCTTCCCATACACAACTAAAAAAATATTATTATTTAGATTTACAATTTTATAGCAAGGATAACCCATATTCTATTTAAATTATGTAATTATTCTCTTGTAACACATAGATTTATGGTAGTTTTGATGTACGCATGAATCCTAGAATCTATTCAAATCCCACTACAAATTATTTTTAAATATTAGAAAAAATAAATTGGATATGAAGAGAGTAGAGAAAAAAAATTCCGATAAAAATGAGGATGAAATCAAGTATGATTCTATACATCTTGATTATTTCAAAATATGAAATTATCACGATGATATTTTTTTCTTGAAAAAAAATTATAGAATTCTCTAATAATGATGATATTCTGACAACTTAGGAATGGATGGACCAAAACCAGCTCCACATCATATTAACTTATCGATAGAGATATAAATTATATGATATTACATTAATTTCACTATGAGAAGTGTTTTAAGAGGGGATAATTCTATTTGTAATAATGGTTTCACCCTCACATCAGAAAATGGATTTTAAAATGTTTTGGTGAATAATATTCAAAATATATACTCTAATTATGGACATAAAAACACACAAATGATGATTGGAATAATTATTTTATGAAATAAATATCGCCAAAATATATATATCATCCTATATACCCTTATAAAGGATATTAATAAGGAATTATTCTTCTTTATCCCTGATAGTTCCCTTGGACTATATGGATTCACCAATAATTTTTAAATATTTTATCAGGAAATATAAAACATTATGGTGGAAAAGTATTTTATGGAGTCATTTAGTCCTTAATCTATTCCTGAAATAATGAATTCCATATTCATTTCTCTAATACCCATGATGGTGAATGATATGGACATCATAGTCTTTTCACTATTTATAAAAAAGAATACTATTAGTAAATTTCTTTGCAATATCATTGCATAAAAATTTAACCATCTCATTTGGGATATCATCACACGAAAATAGTTTTGGTTTTCCTTTGGAATAACATTAAAAATTATAATTTTACTTCTCTGAAATGTGTCATCTTAATGAAGACAAAATTGAAGGAGAAAATTTTTCCTTGAAAATTAATTACATTAGAGCTTCTGAAACTATGAAATAGAGATTTATTAATGTATTTATTTGAAATAGTGTCTTATCATATATAGTTATCATTTATATTAAAACCATTCATAACAATTTGTGGCTCCCCATTACCATTATTGTATCCCCAAATGGCTTAATTCAAATATATATTTTTTTCATGCAAGGGGATCCCCACTCAAATGTTCTATCCTCCATGGATGAGTACTACATTAGAAAAATTATTAATTATATTACACAAGTTGTTGTATATAGAATAATTATGGTTGGTAGGGGATTTTTAACCCTCTAAAAAGTGATTTTTTTCTGATGATATATTCCCATTTGGACATGACTCTAAATGAACATTAGAGATTATTATAATTATTTTTGGTATCTATGAAGATGTGCCTACCTATTATATTACCTGGAATAAGTATATAATTATTTTGATGATAAAAATAAGATCAATAAGAAAAATTATATTTATAAAAGCTATGGAGTCAAATGAAAAGCCATACCATTCATCAATATTTGTGCCCCTCTCATTGGGGGATTATTTTGATGCTCCTACCTTGAACCAAAATTCATAAAAATCGTAATGGAGCTAGCTATTTATATTGAGAAATATATGACCCATGGTTGATAAATACGTTTGGTTAATTTATTGATTTCTTAATGATTTTGGAATGCCTTTTAATTATACAAATTGAAGAGAGATATCATTAACAATAAGAATAAAATAATCTTATATTTCATCTAGACTAGATCTATCCATGAAAACATACACATAAAATTTCCCTAAAATGAGTGAAACAATCCTATTGATATGGAGAAATTAAAAATCAAGGACATAAATAATATTAATATTTCTCTAAATAATAAAATCAATTGGGAATTTCTGACGTCTTACGACACAAAATTTTATTTTTTATTAAGAAGGATCTCTATAATGTTATGGGATTATTTTGATTATAACCTCAAATGGATGGTATGTAAGAAATGTAATTTTAACTGATGGAGTGCCTCATAGCTTTATAGACCTCCTGAAGACCCCAAAAATTTTCCATTGAATTTTTAGTACAAATATATTATTATTTAAAACACAGGAATAAAAATTTGAATTTATCATTATTTCTCATGTCAACCGTGAATTGAATCATTAAGTCTTCATTGATAGGGAAATATATATCTTTATTCCGAATGAGAATTGATTCTTCAATACTAAGAATCATTAAATAATAAAATGGGATGTAAACATAAATACCCATACCTGAATAATTAATATAATAATTATATTCATTAAACCCAAAAGATGTATACTCTAATGGTAAATCTAGATAGGTAGAAATTATACTTAGTGTTAGAGTCATGAAATTTGCATCCAATTAGAATCAAAATGGAAGATATGTCTGAGAGATTATAAAAATGTATAGTATGTTTATATTAGATGTCAAATTTAAAATAATATTAGAGTGTTTTTGAATAATATTTTCGGCACCAATATTTTTATACATAAAAAATAGGACCAGATGGAGTACATTGTTACAGTAGTAAAAAATGAGATGATTCAAAAAATATTATTGAATGATGATTAATCTATCATAAACTACATTTGGATGGCTTAAATGGACATGTTTTTTAATACACAAACCCCTCCATTCATTGGGGATTCATATATGTACACAGTTATGTAAAAATTATTCCAAAATTATAATAGAGGTGATGAATTACACCCATGCTAATATGAACATATTATTTTTATTTTGAGAGAGTGGAGGGTCAAAAAACCATTTGAACTAAAATCAATTCAATTGAATCCCCCAATACCTTTGTAGATCATAGATAATGATTATGGTGGGGCCTATCACATGATTGAACCTATAGATTTAGGAGAGTATTTTGTACCCACTATTTATTCTTTATATTTTTAATTTAAAATTACATTTTAATTGGAATTTTTTATGATGCAAAATATGGACTATTATACATGTCATAGAACCTGTTTTACATTATAAATTTCATTCAATATAGAATGAATCTAACTCACATATTTTCATTGAATCATTGAATGATAAACCCAGAGTGATCTATGTATTTTTTCCAATCATGTGTTTATTTAATTTAAGTAATTATTATTCTAAATATGGTAACATCACATTTATATAGGGAAGAAAATCATTTTTAATATGCCTTTTCAAAGAGAGAGATTTTGGAAATGAAATCATTGTGGTCCTTTTGGATCCTAAAATTTTTCACATCCTAGATGGGTGTATATATTCGAGTTGAAATTCACTCAAGACTTTTTATAACATTATACAATTTTGGAATTTTTTATTTTTATTGGAAATTTATTTGATCATGATTTAATAGATCCAAAACTATTTGGAGTATAAGATAACACATTGTGAAAAATATATCAGTAACTATCTAGAATATGATGATAAGAATTATGGGAGCATAATATAATGAATACAATATGGCTAAATATTTATTAATTAATATTAATATGCTTGTATGAATATATATATGGATTGATGATGAAGATTAATCGGAGTATTAATGATACATATATTTTAATAACACAGTGATTAAAATAATGTTAGAGGAGGAATATTTCATATTTTATTCTCATAAGATAGTTGGAGTGTATGATATTGTTGAGAGATATTATTTATTGAATAATAAAATAAATTATTAATAAATATCCATAATAACGATAAAATAGGAATAAAACCATGAAAATATTTCTATATCTTGTTCATGGTGATAATAATAACAACATAACTATATCTGGATGTTGAAGAATTTTTTTAACATGAAAATTTTATTATATTATTATCTATATTTGAAAAAAACAATTTGTTAATGTATTTTCAAAAATCAAACCAAATTATCACATCGAGTTATTTTTATCATCCTCAAACAATGTATTAATAGCTTATATGATATGTAAATTATGTATGAATCAAATATAGAGGTATAATAGATTTAGAGTACTACACTGAACATGTAGAGACCCTCATTTATATCCTTAAATTTCTTAAAGGCCATTATTTTTTATTTATTTTGATATTCCACCTTTCAAAGGGTGAGGTGGAACCCTTATAAGTCCTATAGGGAAATGTATTACATGGCCTGTAGGACTTAGTGGAATTCATTGCTCGTAGGCTTCAAAAATTATGTAAAAGACCGACTATCTACATAAAACATATCCTCACCAAAATCATTGTCATGAAATTAGCTATCAACCATTGCATGGATGTTCAGATAGGATTAATTGTGCATTCACATGCTTGTCCAAATTCCATGTGCCATACCCTCTCATTCTTGCAATCCGTTTAGCTTCAGAAATGGTGAAAGCTCCTTGACCATCCTTCTTATAGAGCATGTTCCTTATAGGTTGTCTAGTTTGCATATGAACTTAAGGTGGAACGAAGGCCTTGAAGTGGACAGAAAGCTTAATTGACTAGAATGACTGGGTGGACCGAAGGCCTTACAGGACTAGGTGAAAGAATATGTGGCCTGAATGCCCAAATTGAGGAATACTCCCAACTTCTATAGTGCCAAACATAACCTACAGAATACCTACTATAGTACATATACAACTTTTATTTACAGAACCATATAGGAAAAGTGAATTGTCAAATTGGTATTCTGAAACTAGATGACAGGAATATAAAAAAATTGAGTATAGATGATTTTGGTACACTGACACATCATTTTGTGTATTCTTCTTTAATTAGAACATAGTGCTCAATAGTATTAATAACCTCTGTCATGTGAATGACTTAAATTCTCTATTTGTATTATATCCTTATTGTAATATGTATTAGGATGAGGAGTGTTTAAAAGGGGAACATTCTTTATGATGATAGAATATATTTATCATTAGTGATAGCTAAAGTGAAATTTATTTCTATGAATTTCACTAATTATCACACTCTCTCAGTATTCCTTGAAGAAACATAGTCTTTAAATGTAGAATAAGACCATAAATTATCTAAAATGAATCTAAATCATAAAAATAGTTTTAATTTTTTCTCATATAATGATAAAATAATTAGGCATATATTTTTTGAAGGAACATAAATTTATGGTTCAAAAAAGTACATTCTTATTCTATTATAATGTTGTGGTAAAGAAGACATGGAGTATATTTTACAATATACATATTTGAATAGTATTTGAAAATTATTTATAGATTTATTGAAATTGAATATCAATAATAATAATTCTCTTATGAGTTATGAAATAAATTATCATTAATTTTTTCTACCAAAAATATGTTGAAAACAGTAAACATTTTTTAAGAGACCTATGTGGGTGAATATAATTTTGGAAAAAATTCCACATAGATGAATATGAAAATTGATAAAATCACAATGTAATGAAAATATATGAAGATGTATTCCATTTTTGAAAATTAAGGATTGAGTGAAATAAAAAAAATAAAAAAATTAGAGAAGGCATGTAAAAGAAATGATTATTTTTAAAATGTTTGTTGAATTAATTTAGTATTTTATATTTTTTCATTTCACACAAATGTAGAAATATATTGTGTCATATGAAAGAATTAATTTTGTTTTGTGTTGAAAGATAAAAAGTTAATATTGAGATATATGCAACAGTAATATTATCTTATGGTAAACACAACAGTATTTTTGGATTTGGTTATATAAAATGATGTGTCCCTTTACTAAATTTCATAATACAGAAGAACTAGTTTTACCAAACTACTATTTACTACAAATAATACTATTAAAATATTTTAACATGTTTTACCTAACTAGTGGAAGTATTTTTATGAATTATATTTACTAAATTATTAAAATATGTATTAAAATATATATTGTAAGAGTTATTTGGTGATAAATTTACTATAAATGAAAATAAAACCCTTTTGAAAACATAAAAAAATTTCCCCTAGATAATTATATTTATGCAATAAATATGATTTTCTTAAATAAATATATTTAAATTTTTTTGAAAAATTATTTTAATTTAGTATAAATAAATTATATTTACCCAACTATTTAATGTATATATTAGGTTTTTTATAGACAAGAGATGAGAATTAATCAAATATTATGAATAAAAAGATGTAGATTTCTAAAAAAAATTACATCCATTTAATGGTGAACCAATTATAAATATAATTTTATAAAACTTTATTATTTTTTGGAATAAATAAACTACATTTTTTTAATAGGAATATAAAAATTTTCATTTGGTTATTTTTTTGGAATTTTCCATATAAAATTCATTTTTTGCTGAATAATGAAAAAAATATAATATTAATTAAAAACTGCTTTTTTGTTTAATTTATTAGCATAGTTACATTTAATTTCTTAATTTTTTAAATTATAATTATTTAACTAATATAAAATTAATTAAAATTTAGGTCATTTCAATAAATTTTACATAGAAAGTTTTTATACAAACATTACAAAAATATAAACATTATTAATTGAAAACATGATTCCCCCATATGTATGTTAATATAATTTTTAATTAATTTATACCACATATTTGATTTTAATTTGTAAAATTGGATTAAATATTTTTATGAACCATAATTTATAATTTATATTAATTTAATTATTAATTTCAACCAAAAACAATTAGTGAATGTAATTAAAATTAATATCGGTGATTAAGGTAAAACCATGTTGAATTTGTGGTTAAAAATATTCATAAGGTGATAAATAACCATGAAACATTTACGAAATACATCTTTAGGAAATATCTTGACTATATAATCTATATTTTAAAAATTGGAAAAATATTTTATGCAAGTGATGTAAGGGAGAAATCTCAACGATAATGACATTTTTATATTTACATGAATTCCACTCCTCCTCAACTATAAAAAAGGATACCAATCCCACTAACTTGAACACCCCTATATAGATGTTATTCTCCTCCAAAAACATCCTCAATATAATCAAAATATACCTACCAACATCCTATAAAACTTATTTTTTTCAAATTGTGGACCACGTTTTCCCTTTTTTATAAACCAAAAAGAGTTACCCAATAAAGAGGTTACATCCTTCAACAAACACTTTTGTTTTATTTCTTTCTCCAAACCTATAATTATTATTATTCAAGAATTATGTAGTAAAATTATTTTTCTAAGCATAATAATATAATTTAATTTTATAGGTACTACTTTCACTTACACACACTTCTATCAAATAGGATACACAAAGATAGTTTGTGCGTACGATAACGTACCGCCTCACGAGGAGATATTGTATATACTAATAATACCACTTTTCATGAATTGAAATCATGATGAAGAACTATTATATATTATTTATATAATAATTTTTATTTATTTATTATTATTTAACTAATATATATCATATAACTTCATTCTTTTAATTTTGTTGGAATACGACAGCTTCATTTGTGGACATGTGGACTACCACCTCTTCAAAACAATGTGATTCATTCACCCTGTACATGAAATATATTAATGATGGGTTTAATAATAATATTTGACATATATGAAATAAGAATAAAAATTTCATGATTATATATATGTTAGTTAATTTTTTCAATTTATAGTTTTGATATGAAAATTGAATCAAAATTCTTGCCTATGTACGACCTACCATCTCCTGGAACGGTGTATTTCATTTCTTTTTATAATTTTTCTATAGATTATTATAAATACATATATAATATTTATATATTATATTTATAAGGTCTATTACATTATATATGTAATTGAAAAGTGATCTAATTATCAGGATGACCTATAACAGGTTATAATATATATATAAACAAAGTAATTATTACCCAAAATGCAACACCTAAAAAAGTCGATAATAAATTAGAAATATAAAGTAATAATAAATCTATATAGTCTATTATAAATAATAATATGTTAATCTAGTATATATATATATATATAAATTATTCTTATATTCAATAATATTGGAACACATATTAATAAAGTCTACACTTAAGGTAATCATTTTCTTATCACACTATTATTCATATAAGACCTATATCATTTTCACAACCCATTTATTTTAATTTATTTATATATTTCATAAAAATATATTAAATGATGAAAAACCTAAAATTTATTTGTTTTCTAATATCCCTTATATTATCTATCATTCAAGGGTGTTATGGTTCAAAACATTGTAAATCAGTAGGGTACTTTTTTCTCAATTCTCCTTTTTTGAGGGACATGTTGTGGAATGCACCCATATTATTTTATAAGATATATATTATACCATATGAAATTTATTATCAATAATATACTTATTTTCATGATTTTGTATGATTAATATAATTTTATTCCCCCATGAGTATTATGATTCAAAGATATCAATGTGGTAACAGAAAATTTCTAAAATCTCATCGTTTATTGGGATTATTTAGGATTATTCTTCTATTGATGAAATATTATTATCTAGCCCTCAAGATAGAAAATGAATTTTCTTTATAATAGATACTTGTTATGTATTTCTTTAATGGTTCCATTTTACCAATATTTTGTAATTAATATATATAAATAAAATTTATTTATGAAAATTTTAAAAATCACTTTATTTAGAAATTTGTTTTCCTTCAGAACCATGTTTTCTAATTTTTTTCATAAATTTTATAATATTATCAAATTATTTTTAAAAAAATTATCCCTTGTTTTATATTTTTAAAAATTAGCTTTAAATGTTATCTTATTATAATTCTCTTATTAATTCACATTCATTAACATTTGATGGTGAAAAAATCAGTGTTTGACATGTAAGAATTTTCCCGAAGTCATGAACTTCAATTACATGAAGCATCCATTTCATGATTATAAGTTTATTTTTAGTTATGTTATTCCTTAATATTATGGGAATTGTTTTTAATGTGGGTTTCAAAGAAAATAGATTATAAATAGTTTTTGGTTTTTTATATGTTTTCAAATTAATATCAATTATGATGGGTTTTAAAATATTTGCAAGATTTAATTTTTAGTTTATAAACTTATTTTGAAATAAATTGGTTTTAAAAAAGATTGAAAAGATTTATTTATAGGTTCTTATTTTATTTTCAAAGGAAATGTTTTTCAAAATGGTTTCAATCATTGATTATAAATATTCACATCAATATTCAAATATATGATTTTAGAAATATTTTCAAATAATAAATTGTTTTTATCTATTTTCAATGAAAAGAGTATTAAATTTTTTAAAGATTTATTTATATATTTAATTTTTTATTTAATGAATTAATTTTTCAAAATATTTCCAATCATTATTTATAATATTCTAAAGATACTTTCAAATACAAGGTTTACAAAATGTTTTTGTAAATCCCCATGTTTGTTTCCAAATCCATTTTCAATGAAATATATTCCAAACATTATTAATTTTTAAATTATATGTTTTCCAATATATTTTCAATTAAAATATTGACAAAATATTTTAATGCTTCCATTATATTATTTCAAGGTTATTTTCAACGAGTTTTTAGAAAAAATGTAATGATAGAAAGATAACGTTTAAAAAAATAGATGTTCAAATGGGGAAATTTAATATATGATTTTAAAGATTTTATAATATGTTATTGAAGATGTCCTCATGAAATGGATTTAAAAAAAAGTACTTTTATTAAAAAAATATATTCAATGAAATGTTATTTTCTGTATGTAATGCTCTATGTGATCGTTCAATATAAACATCCACATAAGATGAAATAATTTGATGTATTTTATGATTCATAAGGGATAGGATCCAAGGACATCAATTTTATTATTACATTCAACAAATTGTATTCATATTTACATGTTGTTTTTGAAATAGGTTTTTATTCAATGGGTTATAAAAGGATAAAATTCTTGAAAACCCCGATTTGTTTTACATGTTATTATATGATTAAATGATTATGAAACATGTACATTTCCAATATATAATTATAGGTACAAAGGATTATAAGACACATTTACATTCATGGGTTATGATATAATGTTTATGAAATCCATTACTTTTTATTGGAAATGATATGATGCATGGTTGATTATCTTATGAAGCATGTATATATGATTTTTTTGTTATGGGTGAGACCTATATCTGCCAACAATTAACTAGGTAAAGATTTATATCTCTTGAGAAAGACAGGTTTGGAACTGGGAGTGAAATAGGATGAGTAATGGTGTTTTCTGACCAATATGGTCCCAAGAGTGATCCTTGACTAATAAAATGATTTTGGGAGTGACCCTTCACATCATTGATGTTTGGAAGAGTGAAATCATTCCAATATAAAGATGTGGATACCACAAAGAATGATGGTGTGTCTAGCCTAATAGGTGTATCGACCATTGATTGTCCTGATAGGTATGGGAAATTATTCTTGACTAATGGGGAATTATTTTATATTATTACATGTATGACCCAAATTTTTAGCCATGTTTCTATGTTACTCCCTTATATATTATTTCATGGTTCCCTATACGATTCAGGTCTTATGAACTTTTATATTTAATCTAGGACTCTTGTATATGATCTTTTATATATAAGGTATGATCTGAAAATTATAATCTCATGTTCTCAACAATTATTCTAATGTTATGCATACATATCTCTGTTATTTACCCATACAAATTATTCGAGATCTCCCATTCTTATGTTAACTTTGTCTGGGTTTAGATGATTGGGTTTATGTATAATTGCTAATGGGGGAGATCATTATGGGAATCATTGAATATCTTTTACCCTTTTATTATATTTTGTTCAATGATTCCAATGACATTAAACTATGACGGACCTCAGTAATGTTATTTTATAATTTAGTGAATATTAATATAAAATTGTGAAATATACATGTATGTTTTGTATGATTCACTATAGTTGGTATCAAGGTAATAGTTTTGTCAACCTTTGGAATCTAGAATGAGAAAGCATTAGTGATATACATATGGATATTTCTAAGGATATTTCTCAAGATGTCTCTAAGGATATGACCATATTTTCATATATTTAAAATAAGGTGTCAAATTTAAGACATCCTATAAGTTTTTTTCATGATTATATGATTTTACACTATGATATGTACTGATCATACTACGATTATTTGTTTTATTAATTAGTATATATAATAAAGAATTGGTTAACATTGAATGTGATAGAATGTTTTCTGAGGATAATTCAAATGTGATAAATGTAGGAGTGAAAATGTTGTTATTATGCCAAATTAGTTTTCACAGAACATGATTTACAATGTGTATCATAATCAAATATCAGACTCATCAAAGAAGAGAATGAATGAGTTCCCAAATAAATCAAGTAATGGATATTATATTGGAAATATTATGTGGTTTCCAACATGTCATGAATATGAGAAGAATAACCCAAGTAAAGTTTTTTGATTTATGGTATGTGGTTTTTAATATTTAATCAAACACAAAAAGTAACAACAAAGGTAAAGTAAAATGTTAGGTTAATGTAATGAATGAGATTAATAGTCTAACTAAGACATCATTGGTTGTAAAATTCATTAAATTTAGAAATAATGGGAACTATGAATATTAATGTCTTAATTTGAAAGATCATAAACATAATTAGTAAGGTGGGACGGGTGATGGTTATATGTTTTATTATAGTGAGACTTTCATAACAATATGAAAGGAAATATGTATTAAAAGCATTAATGTACTCTGATAAATGAATTATAAATTTTGAAATATATAACTATTGATCAGTTTGTGTTTTTTTCTAGGTGTTTACTGGAATATGTTGAATTGTTCATAACGAAAAGAAAAGTTATTTTATGGAATGTTTATATTCATGTGAATCACATGATTAAGCTAATGATAACCCTTAATATATTCCAAATTTTTAGATAGTGATATTTGTATAATTATATGTTGGGTATGAAATATTAAAATGATGGATAATGATTACCTTGAAGATAATTAATTATATGTTTAAAAAGTGGTTTATTTTGGCATGGATGGAATTTAAAGAATTTGTCTGTTTTAGCAATATATCATGTAAATTTTTGAATAAGAAAAAATTCATTTTATCATCAAATATATATAGTAATTATGTTTATTAAATTGTTTTAATAGAATTCACATTGAAGGAATTCACACATTTGGTATGTTCAAAATAAAAGATAATTTATGATATATAGGGGATCAATGTTAATATAGTTTTGAGAAATATTGTTACCTTCTTTATAATGTTTTTTAATTTCTTTTTTCGAAAGGGTGATAAGGTTAACTGTTTTTGGAATAGTTTATGTTAAACATCTAATGATGTTCTAAAGATTAAATTATTATCTCACCATTTCAGGATTTATAAATGTTGTATAACATTTGATAACAACTTATTTCTTATTTATCTATATATTTATAGAATAAACTATCATTATATTTTTGTATATCATGATCTAATAGTGCATCAGGAAAAAGAAATTTACTATTATTTCATAATATAATAGATGAATTTGAAGTTGTCCAAGGCCAACCCAAGGGAGAGAATGTTCTGATAAAAATGGAATTAAAAAATGTATGTACATTTTCTAAAGAAAATCCATAATCTTTAAGAGAATGTTCCTCAAATAATTTTGTTAACACGATATTCATTTTTTATGTTTGTAGTGAAATATTTCAAGACTCTTTGTGTTATTGATTTGTCATCATTAACATTGTCAAAACTATGTTCTCAATCAAATTCCATCAGAACATAATAGTTAAATTTTCTTCCATTTCCATTTTTAGTTATCACCTATATTATTCTGTGGATAATCATTGTTATGAGTTATATTGGGTAACAATTAAGTCTCCAATGATACATTTTGAATGGAATTTTTATTATTCATTTATACAATCTGGTTTTCTATGAACGAAACATTCAAGTATGAAAAAAATGATAATGCATAAAAATATCATGGTGAATATTTTTTATGTGGGATAAAATGAAACACAACAATTTTTTGTGAAATATTTTTTTAATTAATAAAATCTTTTTAGTGTTTTTCATTTCACGTAACACGGAATATAGCTTGTGATATATAAAAGGACTATGTTTATTTTGTGATGTATGAAAAAACATGTTAATATTGGGATATATGTAACACATTGATTATATTTTAGTACACACAACAATATATTTGGTTTTTGTAATATACAATTATGTGTTCTTTCAATAACTTCTATGACATACCACACTTATATTTAACAAACTACAATATACTGTTAATATTATTATTATAATATTATAATATTTTTCACATAGACATTATTATGGTATTTATTTATAATATTAAATAAACTACATAATCGGGTTTATAGATTTACATAAAAATAATTATATTGTGACCAATTAAATATAAAATATAATGAAATCATTTTGAAATTATATGGAATCTTTTTCATGAAAACATACTTTTGAAATATCATAAGTTTTATTTATATAAATTTATTAAGAAAATTCTATGGAATATTTTTAATGATGCACACAAAATATATATATATATATAATGAATTCATCAGTTTAACGAGATTCTTATGTTTTTTCTATACACAAATAAGATTAATTGTAATATTATGAATAAAAATATTAACTTTTTAAATGGGAATTTCCCTACCTTTTAATGGGGACACTTTTTTAAGTATAATTTTTAATCATTTATAATTTTTATTTTAAAAAAAATTAATTTTGGACTATTGAATATAAAAATTTATATTGGGTTATTGTATTGGAATTTTTATTCGATGATTTATTTCATGAAGAATTGTGAAAATCATTGAATTTTAATTGAAAAATGATATTTTTATTTTTATTTAATTAGTTTAATTTTATTTTAAATTAGTTTTAATGTATGCATAGTTTAGTTATGAAAAATTAGATCTAATTTATTTCGTTGAAATAAATTTTAAAATGAAATTTGATATATCAACATTTAAATCATTGGAAATTTTTACATTAAAAACCTGCTTTCCCATTAAATTTACTGAATTTATTTGAAATTATTTTATGCCAGATATTCTATATTAATATGAAAAAATGAGTAATATTTTTATAATCATAATAATTTATAATTTCTTGTATGTTCAACATATTTATTCTCCAAAAAATATTATAAAATGTAATTAAGATTAATTATAATTATTAAGGTAAAAATTAGTTTACAAAGTGGTTAATCTATATCGTAAGGGGAAAAATAACCTGGAAACTTGTAAAAAAACCATTATTTTTCTTTATATGGACCATATCAGAAATTTTATTTAATAGTTAATATTATTGGATGCACATTATTTATGGTAGATCTCTAAATGGTGTTCACTATTTTATATTTACAAGAATGTCAATCCTATGACAATATAAAAAACGAACTCACACCCTCACTTATTCACTAATATTAAAAACTTTGGATCATAAAAAACATTACCAAATAAGATCCAAATTTATCTATATTCATCATAGATGTCTCTATTTTGGATAAAATATAACCATGGAAGCTCATTGGTGATGACCAAAAGATATACCCAAATTAGCGGTAACATCCTTCAACAAATACTTTTAATTTATTTATTTCTCCAAACATCAGATTATTCTTATCCAATGATTATATGATACTTTAATTATTAAGAATATACTTGGATTTATTTAATCTAAGGGTATTATAAACACTCAAACACAATTTCTTAAATGCAATATGCAATCATCGTTCGTGTGGAAAGTGAACTACCGCCTCACAAAAATATGTGATTGAGTTTTCCTTTAACACTATTAAGGGTTTGTCATAATGAGGTAAATATTTTTTTATTATATATATTATATTAATTATTTATTTATTCCTATATAATTATTATATAACACATACCTTTATTATTTCCATTTTGTAGTGATATTATAACTTTGGATCAAGACGTGTGGACTACTGCCTCCTCAAAACATTGTGATCAATTCACAATATAAATGGCATTTATAAAGATTGGTTTTAATAAAAATAGGATATATATATATATATATATTAAATAGTTATTCTAATGGAAATAATATATATATATATATATATATACTTATCGTTCATTAATAATATGTCAACAGAAAGAAAATTCCGTTCTTGTGTACGTACAGTCTACAGTCTCAAGGAAAAAAGTATGCAATTTATTATTTCTATATTTGATAGTTTGTTATAAAATCATATATAATGAAAATATATGATATTTATAACATTTTTTAATTCTTTAAATAATTAAATCATTATATCTTTAATAGTATCAAGAAAACAAATCAAAATATATAAAAAACAAACGGATTATTAATCGAAACATAACATTAACATGAAATTGCAAATAAATAGGTAATATAAGGCCATAATATAATAATATATGATCTTATATGTAAAATATGGTAATTTATTTTTTATTTATAATAAAATTATAATAATTATACATGAACATAGAATGTGTACAAAAAAATTTGATACTTAATGTAATGGTTTTGTAGTCTCACTATTATTTATGTGAGTCATAACTAATATTTAGAACTCATATCATTTATGTGGTGTATATAAATACTATTAATTTATTATATTATTATTATCCTTTTATGTAATTCTATTTACATATATTTTATATGTACAATCAATCAAGGTATTAATGGTTTGAATCTTTACAAACCAGTAAGGTAATTTTGTTCCAATTTTCCTTTATTAACACACATGTTATGATATGAACCTATATTATTGTATAAGTTGTATATAATTCTTTCGAAATGTTTTATCTTTAATTTCATAGTTTTTATGACAATTAAAGCTTAATGTGATCTTATTCTCTTATGGAGAGTATTAATCATTATTACTAAAGTGGTCATATTTTATCACTACAATAAAATCATTTATCGAGATTGTTTATGATTATGCATACTTATATGAAATATTATGATCCATAACTCAAGATCTATCATTATTATGAAAATCAAAATTTTATCTTAAAAATATTTAGGTAATGGTATCATATTTACAATATCTATTACTTCTGATAATTATGATTTGTTTTGATAAAATACAATATCATTTCTTTCCCCACTCTAAAATATCTTCTCAATCCAAACAATGTTATCTATAAAAATATCTAAAAAATGATATAATATTATCCTTTTATTTTTAAAATAAAATTTCACTCATGTTTTATCTTTTTACAAATGGTTTTAAATAAATTATTGTTTTCATTTTTTGATCAAGTAACTTTTATTAAAAATATATACTACAAAAGGAATGTTTGAAATGTATGAATTCACTAGTTGCAGTGTCCCTTATTAAAATATAGGTTAACATTCAAGTTTAAAAGGTTTTTTATAATGAATTTATTTTCATAATATTTAGGAAATTCATTACTTTTTACCTTTTCTAATGAGAATGGATTAAAATATACATTAAATAATTCTATATAATTTTCCAATGTTTTTTTATGAGAATGGTTTCAAAAATATTTTCATGATTTTCTTTTTGTTTTCAAATCTATTATCATTGAAATATATTATAAATTTTTTTTAACATTTATTATTTGACAATTTAATTTCAATTATCAATGTTTTCAAAATATTTTCAAGTTTTCTTTATATGTTATTAATTTTATTATTAGTAAAATTATTTTTCAAAATTAATTTCAAGCATCCTATTAATGTTATAAAAGAAATTTTCAAATAATTTTATTTTCTAATAATTTTATAGCATTATTTTTAATTTCTCCAAGTATTATCAGTTACAAATGTTTTAAAAGTTATTTAATATTTCTTCAAAAAAATTAAATCTATTTTTAAGGAAAATTATTTCATAGAATCATTTTCCATTTATCAAAGATATTTTAAAAAAAACTTTTTCAAGAAAAATTTAGATTTCTTTTTAAGTTTTGATTGATATTTTATAATAAATAGTAATAAAAAAAATTTCAGTCCTAATTTATAAGTTTTAAAAGATATTTTAAATAATATATTTTTTCAATATATATTTTTTTTAAATAATTCATAAAATAATAAAGTATATTTTCCTCATGATATATTTTAAAATATTATTATTTATTAAATAATATTTTTTTAAAGTTGTCTTAAAAGAACTGGATCATGAAAATATTTTATGTTTAAGAAAACTGATTTTCAAATACAAGTTATTTTGATTAATAATTTCTCCATCAAATCCTTAAAAATCCTCATCTCTCTAACTTGTGACCCATTGAATTAGTTTATTGTTATGTGGGGATATGATCCAAGGACAGCATACATATTTTCTATTTGAACATATTATTTTAAATTAGAAAATTATTTTATGAAACCTATATCTATTCAAAAATTTATACCATGATAAAACATTTCTAAAACCCTCCTCCTTCCATGATGAATTATTCATTGAAAACATATAGTAAAACTATCTATTTTTTATAGGTTTTTATAGGAAAAAATAATTATGATACTAATTTCCTATCATGGGTTATAATATGATGTTTATGAAGCCCATATCATTTGATGACTTATGAAAAGATGAATACTAAATTTTCATGTAGAACACTTGTATATGATTTAATTAGATAAATGGCGGGACCAATATATCCATTAAATGCATTGGGTAACTATTTATTTCTCATGATAAAGACATTGATGGAATAGTGAGTGAACATTGATCAGTAAAGGACATTTTCCACATAGTTGGTATATAGAGTGATCCTTGACAACTAATATGATTGTGGGAGTTAACCATGACTACTACAATGGTCCTTGGAGTGATCCTTGACTACAAAATTGATTTGGGGAGTGATCACATTCAATTAAAAGGAATGGGCATTGAAAGTGTATTGCAGTATGTCTCGGTGAGTAGGTGTGGCCCCAATGAAGTGCCCTAATAGTTTTTTGAAATGATCCTTGACATATAAGGAATTATATTTTATTATTAAATGTGTTCAAATTATTATTTTTCTTATCCTATGGTTATTTACTAAGGTATTATTCTTTTTATTTCCTTCATATTAATTTTCTATGAACTATCTATATTTATACCATGACTCATGTATATAATCTTTGATACGCTGGGTACAAAGATAAAATGTAATTATCATTTTATTATACCTATATTCTCTCGTTCTACATCCAAATATCCTTATTTTAATTAATGAGACTTTTAGATCACCCTTTTTTTATTTTTCCTTTCCTTAGGTTATGAATAGAGGTTTTTTGTAGTAGTAGTAATGATAATGATCTTTGTGAGAAACATTGATGATTCTTCTCCAAGTTTAAATATAGTTTTAATTTGTTAGAATAAAACTAAACTATCATGGTTCTAGAACATGTAATTTTAAATTATTATTAATATTCATCCAAAACTATTTAATATCATTGTATGTTAAGATTAGTTCTCTATTTGGCGGGAACTATAATTGGGCTGAACAATTATGGAAATATTATTAAATATATTTATAAAATTCAAAAAGATGATTTTTTAAAATAAAAAAATTTATATTACTCTAAATATATTAAAGTTATGTATTACTTCATGAGATGCATTGTGTTGTAATCAAGTATAAAATGTATATAATTTCCATAAAACCACTAAATTTATTTCCAATACTTATAAAAATAGAAAATCAATGGTACATTGTGAATACTGTCAAATATAATCCATTCCCTGGAGAATATTATGTTTAATAGAGTAAAAGATTCATCAAATGCAGAAACAATTTATATAGGAGTAATGATGAAGTGTAAAATTTAATTACATGATGAAAACTTTTATGAATCTAGTAAACATGTAGATATAGAGAATAATATAAAAGAAACAATTCTGCCTATGATAATAAAATGTTAACAGATGATAACATATAAAAAATATATATATGTTACTCTTGGAGAATTTGTCTATATAATTTGAAGAGAAATATGTGATTTTCATGTATCTTAAATTAATTATCAGATCTATTAAGAAAAAATAGAATGTGGGGATTCCCCATATGGGAGCCTCAATAATTAGAGCAGGAAAATCTCAGAATATGTAAATAGTTGATAAATAGAAGGCTATTGAAAAATATTTAATAGGAGATTATTAATATAAGGTTTATAACATATTATATTATTATAGAATGTTGGATCACACCAGGAGTGTTTTTATTTAAACCAAATGAATTAATGGAGGATGAAAATATTCAAGATGAACTTTTAATCCAGATATAGATTTATGAGGTTTGATTTCAATGTGATTTGTCTTTTACATTTTAACTAATGATAAATGGAATGAGATTATAAAAATAGAGAATAAATGATTTATAAATAATTCATATATTCCAATGAAAAAATGGATGATATGTTACACAAAATAAAATATTATTGTATTTGAAAAATAATTTGGGAAAAAATGGATCCCAATGAAAGATGAAAAACATTATGGATATAATCAAATTATATTTAATGGAATGTAAGAAATATAATAATATATATTTATAAACAAGATTACTTAGCTTTAATAATGATTAATGTACACATGAATAAAAACTCACAAAGGATAAAAAATTCAATATTAATAGAGATCAAAATTGAATAAGATAGTAATGATGATGAAATTAATGTTTTAATAAGTCATAACACATATAAATCCATTATTATTGATGGAATATCCCTCCCATGGTGGAGTGAGGATGAAAAATGATGAAATTATGCTATGTTAGAGTAATGAACATATTCATGTGAGATTAAAAATATAATAGAGATACATCCTAACCCATGAATGATGAAAAATCATTATGAAAATGAATATTGTTTTTTTAGTTTTTTATTATTTAAAAAAGAACTAATAAAATGGCCAAGAAGAAATTCTTCAGAATCCGATTATTTAATAATATCATCCTTATTCCTCGACATTATTATTCTTGAGTAATATCTATATCCCTACAAGTTTCAAATTTATTTTACATCATTTTTATTAGGTACTGATTTTTTGGTGGAGATGCAATCCCGGGGACATGATTGTTTTAAATTAAGACAATTGAAACTGGAATGAATGATATTTTTAATTTTTAATTGGTATCAATGGTTTTATAGAATGATGAATGTGTATTAGGGAACTAATCTAACTCAATAACAAGAGATAAGAAAAAACATAGGATTTCAGGGATGAATGTGTAGTATCATTCTACAATTGATAAGTAAAAACGATATAGTTTGTGACTTTGTGCTGAATATTGGTCAAATAATTATGAATGATATTTAGTACTATTAATCAAACATTGATGCTCAATAATTTAAATATTCACATATTTCATGTGATATTGATCCACAAAAATAAGTATAATAAAACCCATTATAAGGTAGAAAAATATACATGTAATTTATTTTTTGTTTATTTAAAAAACAATGTGAATTATATAATTTTTTTGTATATAAAATTATTCAATGTACAATGTTCCACATCCAAAAGGTTATTACCTATGATTTTATTCATCTCAACTATTATAGAAATAACTGAAGGCATTCAGGTGGAGTTAGTAAGGAACGCATGAAGGGTGTTTATCTTTATATGGAAAGAAGAATCCTTTTAAAGAATAAAAATTTCATGGGTATCAAGAGGTATAAAAATTTCATTATCAAAATATTTAATTAATTCATTAATCATCTGGATGGAGTGACCCACCTTATTTATAAATGAATATTTGGTAGTGTTTTCTCAATGTGTTCTTGATATCACCTGAATGATTTATGAAATAAATTGAATTATGATGTTGCATTACTAAAATAATATTTCAATTATAAGATTTATATTGATAGTATGAATGGTGTTGAGATAAACTATCAGTTTTATCATAGTGTGTTATGTTATTAGGCACATAATACTTTTAAATGACTCAATTCATAGTCAAATACTAACTTCCTAAAATCATTAGATATAATGTATATAAGAGAAGTAATTGTAAGAATCCTTAAATATTAATATATAAAAGTTCCTTATTCAATATGTGAAATAATGGATAATGTGAAATATTGATTTTATAATAGTGACAAAAAACAAATAATGTTACATTGTGGTAGGGTGATTTAAATGTATTTAATTTTGAAAAATGATCCAACAGTTCATGAATAATATATAATATGGATGTTAATATGATATGCCAATGTTTTTTAAGTTATAAATTATATTTGTCGATAGTGAAAAGTAATTTAAATTCCAACTAGTAGTATAAAGTGGTATATGAAGTGGAATAAGTATTTGGAATAGGTTATAGGATTCCCATATTTTTTGTGATGAGAATGTTTTTTCCTCAGTAAGGACAATAATAAACATTTGAAATCCAGATTATAGAAGTTTAGGTGACATTTATTGTCCTAATAAGGCCTTGTTAGAGATCATTGAAAATCCTAATCAGGTATTTGTTGTATAATGGGAGAGTATAATTTTGGAAATAGTTATTTTTAATTCTATGTGAAATGGATATGGAATGTATGTTAGAATGTATGATAAAAAGGCCGTTAAATTTTATTACAAAATGATTGAGACAAATGAACTAGAAACCCATATTTAATTTTGATTATTATATATATATAGAAGATATGTATTTAGATATTTATTTTCAAATTTATAAAAATAAAATATTTTTTTATATTTATATAGGAGTTTTTTTGATTAATTTTTTCAGAATATGTCAATTGTGTTTCGAAATTAATAACAATTGAAAATATATTACTGGTGAAGATATATACATGTAATTGGAGTATATATTTGAAGATTAAGAGGAGTATATTTTTAATCCATAATAGCTAAATATATGGGGTTAATAAGGATATATAAATCGATTTATATTATATCCAAAAATAATAACAAATATATTCTTCTAGGTTAAATTTGATCTCGATGACATGAGATTTTTAATAATATACAAAAAAATTATTCATGAAATTGATTTAATGAAATAGAGGTTGTTTTATATTATTTTCAAGAACATGTGATAATTTAATGTTTTATATATATTCATTTTTAGGATAAATATTGAATTAGAAAATAAGGCTTCCGTTTTTGAAATAATGTACATACGGTTTAATGTTTATGTTCTATTGAATTCGATGAGTTATAAACTAACATAGACCAACACATAATAACAAAACTTATTGACATATAATAGTATGTTTGAATTATGCGATAAAATGAAAAATACATGGGATACAAATAAAGATACATGTTATTTAATTCAATTTAATATTAAAGTGTCACTCTTAGTAGAACGGGAATTATTTAATTTTGTGGAGTTCTTATTGTATAAATACGAGTATGTTCAATAAAATGATGTTATATTATTAATGTTAAAATCATTCACCCATTTTTTGAAGAGAAACATTTGTAAATATATAAGGGTCAATATGATTAAAAATGAAATTTATTTATAAATATGAGACATTTACAATAATAAGTGGTGATACATAAAAATATTTTCCCTGACACATGAGTGATAAGTTAAATTCATTTCCCCGATGTAAGTGAAGTATACTAGAATAAATTACCCTCATAATGGACTATATGAAATATATATTTTCATTAATGATGATAGATATATAAAATTCATTCATATGCTTGAGGGGATTTCATATAGGTAATACCATTTAATGCTTATGGTGATGACCTGATAAGACATTGGATTTGATATACATTACCAATCAAAAAATATGATTGATAATGACGATTTCATGATTGAATGTATATGATGTGAAAAAATAAAGGTTTATTTTAGATTTCCCTATAGTTCTATGATGTTTAAATATGGATATAAATTGTTACACCATATTATGTGGGGAGATCGAGAAGAGTTAGAAGATAATGATACACTTATTTCAAAATTTAAATATAAAATATTGATAGGATTTTGTTCATTTACTTTTTTTATAAACCATTACACCTTTTACAAGGGTATCATCATTTAGTAATGATTAATAAATAAAATATCTATAGTGGAGGATATGTTGTACGAAAAAAGGGAGTAGTAACTTTATTAATAAAACAAATGATTATTTATGTAAGAAAATATATTGAAAATCAAAAAGCCAAATATTTTTGAATTAATAATCATGTAATTATATGAATATTTATTTAGATACCAGAAGAATAATAGAGGGAGTCTCAATGATACATATATCTAAAAAAATATATCAAAGGAAAATTAAAAATGATCATATTTTTTATATATATTATAGAAGATAAATGGAGAGACTAAATATTTATGGATTAATAAGAAATTGAGAATGATGATTTTAACATATTTAGAGAACAATTTATTCAAGAGAGAAATAAAAACACAACTATATCTGGCTATGGAAGACAGAATGGAGTAAGATAATTATGATATAGAATACCTTTACTCTAGATGAATAATTATTATTGCTGTATTTTTTGGAATATAATAACTCAAGAATAATATTAAAGTATTGAAAAAAAATATCCTTGATGGATTAAAATATATATATGTGGATTCTACACAGAATGAATATATATTACATAATGAAGGATCCTAAATACTATAAATAAGATATAAAAAGCCTCATATCTATAATGTAATTATTTCCATCACAGTTATAGAGCATGTAGTAGAAGAACATGTAGTTACTGATAGCTCAAAAAAGTTTGTTTCCAAAGCCCTTCATGTGTAATAAACTATCGAATAGAGTGATGATGACTGGAATATAAATATAAATAGAATATGTGTGTAGTTGATTCTAAATCACTGAATCATTATAACTTATCAACTACATGGATTAACTATTAGTGGCAAACTATATAACTTCATATTGTCATGTGTAAGATTTACATTACATATTTATCAATCAGTGTGACTATTATTGAGTATATAACCAACTGAAGGATTGTATTATAATTGGGGGATAATTTCTGTAATGTCTAGAGAACTAAAATAATCAATATTTTTTAATACATGTGAACCCAGATTGACCTCCCACTTTTGTGGTCATATAAGATCTTTTATTATCATAGAGGTATGGATCCTATAAATTATAGTTTGAACATAATGGTTTTTTCTAATAAATGTGATTAAGTGTTTATATAAGGTTAAGATAGAATATCGGGATAGTTTGGATATTATTTTTCCAGTTTTCAGAAAAATAATATCAGGCACATAGCTGGGGATGGTCCATAGTAACTATGAAACTCAACATAACCACACAAATATAGGGGATCACGGTTTAGAAAATAATTTGATGAAGGTACCATGGATTTTTTTAATAGTTCCTTTTTTTATATAGTAAATTCACATAGTGTGTGAATGGTTTTCTTTTCCACAAAACTATCAATTTATGGGAGTGGGAACATTTACAGTATGCATTCCTAGGAAGTGCATTGTATGTCTAACAATCCACATAACCATGTGAGGGGGCACAATTTGGATAGATAAGGTGCATGTAACCATGAAAACATTTAAAATTGTGGAAATTAATATTTTATATAACAAACAATAAATTTTAAACGTGTAAATTGTTTTTGATCGAATATGTGACATGGAACATTGTGTATAAACAACAAACAAATCATATTTCATTATATTTAGTCTCCATAATAGATTTTAGTATATAAACCCATTACTATAATCTAATTGAAATATTTTATACTACAACAACCTTGATTTTAAATTTCTGGGAATTAATAGTACTAAATACATTAAAAATATTATGTTTATATATTAATTTGTAATAAAATATGAATCATTTTTTTATAGAGAGATATTATTTTTGGAAAATTAGTATTTTCCAAAATGATAGTTTATTAATGGTATACACAAATTATTAAATATAATTTTATAAAAAATTGTAATCATTATATTAAAAAAAAGATAATTTTTTTAAATATGATTATAACAATAATATTATGTTAATTTTTTTTGATTTTTTGAATGTATATTATTTGTCAATGAAAAATTAAAAGTTGTAAAAATCAAATGGAAACTATATTTTCATTTAAATTATTTATTAATAAAAATTAAATTCCAAATGGCATCAAAGAAAAAATATTTCCAGAATGTTTTATTTAGTATAATTTATGAAATTTTATTCTATTTTTTTATAATGATTTAATGAATTTTTAATATTTTGATCATTTTCACATTTAAACATCATTCTCATCATGATTAATGGACTAATTGTTAATTTATAATTTCCATTTTTATGTATTTAATTTTTGGAAAATGGATACCATATTTTAAATCATATTATTTTATATTTTTTTACAAGTTAATCTTAAATTCATAACAAAATAATTTGGGAAAACAATATGAAATTCATCAATGAAGTTAAGTTAAAAATAGATTTACTATAATATAAGGGTTCTAATGAACTTAAAACATATTAAACACCCATATTATGGCCATATTTCGACCATATATCTAATAGTTTCTAAAATGTCCCATTTTATGCTATTTTATAGATATTAATGTGTGTGTGATTTAGTATTTTCCAAAAATAATTAATGGGAAACTCCCCTAACTTTTAAATGGATACCCCTCTTATATCTTCTTCAAATAGTCACTATATTTTGGATCATAAAATCCATAAAAATATAACATCCCAATTTTTCGTATTTATGTGATTGGAGTCTACCAATATAAATGAAATTTTTTATAAATTTATTGAATTTATATGTTTTAGTGAAATTCTTATTTGATGAAAACTAAAATTACAGTTTATATACATATGTTTAATGTTTTTTATTAACTTTATGGATACTATGATCAGAAATTAAAATTTAATAATAGTTAAATAGTATTAGTATAAATTTTTGAAAAAAATAATAAATATATAAATTTAATTTTAAACCATTTTAAAATATTAATTTAATCATTAAATTTATTTCATGAATTTATATCATAATTTTTTTAATATTGATAAAGGATATATATATATATATATATATATATATTTTGTTATTAAAATAAGATAAATTGTGTTGGGTGACAACCCATCCCATTCTCTAGGCCACTAGGCAAGAACCCTTAACTAATGGATGAAATTGGTTTAGTTTCTACGACTAGAAAATTTGATGTCCTAGTAAATATATCATAGTATTTAGAAAAATGAAAATAAAGATAAATATTAATGATGAACCATTGGTTTTATTTTAATGGTTTAGAAATTAATGTGCTAAATTGGATAAATTGTGCTGACCATATCAGTTATGAAAAATAGATAGAGAGATACAGAAAGACATGTAATTATTTTTCGAAACATAGAATATGTTAAAATTTAATTTTAGTGATTTATTTGTTAAAAATATAATTTTTTATTTTCATTTAATGAAATAAATTATAAACAAGAAATTTTTTGAAGCACATCCATTGGATGAAATTGTACTTGTCAAATAAAAATGTATCCTGTTTGTTTATTATATTATATTATATGATAGTAACTAAATACCTCAACATTAGTAAAAAGTTTTTCAAAACATAAAATTTATCCTATTACATTCATATATGATGAATCTTATTTTCATTTAAATTGTCATATATTTATTGTTTTTAGGACCTTAAATCTCCATTTATTATTCACATTATTTTGATCCATGACCCCAATCACCCAATATAATTATTTAAACTTTTCATCCTTTTCCATAACATCAAATTCCACCATTGCTATAATACATGGGCAAATAGTTAGGGTTTTTTTCAATTACATTTATTTATACAAATTTGTCTCATATTAAGAGGATGTTTTAAAAACTATATTTTCTGATTTTTGTTTACAAAAAAAATTATATTCAAATGTTAATCCATTTTTTTATCGAGTTGAAGTTAAAATTCTAAGGGAATGATTTACATAAGTTCGATGGAATGTTACTCACCCAAATATTAAAATAAAAACATGGTTTTTTATTTTTTTTTCTATATGAATCATCATTGATAAAATACCCACAAAACATAAGTAATTATCTTTAATATCCTCGATATCTAGTAGAACACGCAACCCCTAGACAAAATAAATCATAATATGGTACACCATTATAAAATTAAAATTAAATTGCATTGTATGAATAATAATATATAAACTATACATAATAATTATCAATTTATTATTGATATAATAATAATGTCTCAGAATAATATAGATATGTTTTCCAAAAATTAGTATTTTCCTTCAATAATGTGGCTTTCATGATTTCCAGACATGAAATTGAAATAAATTTTCTGATTTTTATAATATTTTTATAAAAAATACATTTTTTTGAATTAATATACAAAATATTATATTAGTGTGATTTTTATTTATTTTCATAAAATGGTATATTTTTCAATGAAATGTGAAATATACAACTTTTTATATTAAAACTATATTTTTTAAAAAAATTATACAGTTAAATTATATTTAGAATTCGATTCTAATTTAAATTAGTAAAATTTTATATAAATTAATATATTTTACATCATATTAATAATTTTCATATTAAATTTTTATATACATACATTATAATCATTTTATCATTTTGTATTTAAAACCCCATTTTCTAATTAAGTCATAGGGATTAAGATTAAATTAAAATTTCCCATGTATTTGAGTTTATGATTGAAAAATGGATTCAACAATTTCAATGATTACATTTTATAATTCCAAATTTTGTTAAAAACTTTTTATCTCATAAAATATTAATGAAAATAGTAAAAAATTAATAATAGTTATCAATGTTAAAATGGATTTACAAGGGGTCATATTAAGAAGATTATGTAAAAAATGACCTAAAAAATTTAAAACACCATTTCTCTGGATATAAAATGACCTTAAATATTATATTATTTATAATGACCCAATTTTTGAGGATTGTGAACTGAAAAAAATGTGGGTATTATTGAAACATTTCAAAAAATTACATCTGCGTCACTTACCTCACTTATCAAAGGCCACCCCTCTCTTATCTTCTTCACACCATGCCCCCATTTGGATTGCCCAATACCAACCCAAATCACATCCCAAATTCCCTCTTCTCATCGTTGAATCTTTATTTAATGTTTAAATCAATCCTAGGAAGGCCTTTTACAAAACTCTAAGGAAGATTTCCAAATAATTGTTGACATACATCAATGAGTGCTTTAAATTTATTTCTTACTCCACCTACAACAATTATTATTTAGCCATGATTATACAACATCATAAAAATAATACATATACTGAAACATGGTTAGGTTAAGGCAATTACCTAAAATCATACCTCTATTATTTAATGGGACATGTAATCATCATTCTGGTATATGTCATATTATAACACACCTACTGATTTGATTCATTATTCCAATAACACCTATCGTTGTTGGGTATAACTATTGATATAATGTATATATGTTATTTTTATAGAATAATATAATATAGTTAGCAATTATATCATATATATATACACAATTTTTTTACTTTCTATTTAGTGACATATACAAAAATGTTGCTCATGTGCATGGTGTACTACCAACTCGCGAAGCGAGATATTTCATTTTTCAACAACTCATTTGAATGAAATTAATAAGTAGATAGTTAATTATTTAATATTATATTAATGAAGTAATTAATAATTTCATTTGTTATTTATCATTAAAATAAGGTAATATATCATTTTTTATGTTTAAATATGATAACATCTGTTCTTATACTTGTGAACAACAGCCTTTATGATGTGATATGACACTTTCTTCACCGCCACACCACATTGATGATATATATAAGTAAATATAATGATATAATATAGTATATATGATAGTATGGTTATTATATAATGATAAAATATTATGCACATCTCTATATAAGAATCATTGAAAAATGGAAATGTTATTTATGTGTACGTAAGACATACCGTCTCCATGATTGAAACATAGTCAAATTTCGATAGCTATTATAGTATAATTATAATGAACCATCCTTAAAAATATCTCATTATAGTGTTTTTGAACTAGAATTAACATGCAAGGATCATTTATGTTTATTGTTTTAGATAATTATGACAAACTCATACATAAAAAACACATTCATTACAGGTGGATTCTTATACTCAATACACATATTTTCATCAATGGAAACACATTTATAATAAAACATGATTTCTTTTCTGAAAAAATCATCAATATATTAATCATGGAATATTTTTTTACATTATAAATTAATGGACATTTGAAAAATAGTTTAAAACATTGGTTTAGAACAAAATCTTAGCAAGGGACATGAAAATAAAGAAACCATTAGTCCTGTTAAAATTGCATAACCCATTTAATATTATTTGAGAAAATTAAAAAATTACAAGAATAACACACATAATTTATTCTCAATGAAAAACCATAAACCAGTAAAATGTAATTAAAACTCATTTATATAACTTAAATCATTGTATACATAAAACCATTACAAAACATTATATATTATAATAAACATATTTTTAAAATCCTAATTAGAGATCTATAATGGGGATTACACATCGTATAAGCTATAACGGGAACAACTGTGAGCATTAATGGGGTTCAAACCCTTCATATAAGCTATAAAGCGATCAACCGTGAGCTAAAATGGTGCTCAACCCATCATATATGTTGTTTTGGGCTCACTCATGAGATATAATGGCTCTCAACCCTTCGTATAAGTTATATCGATCTCACTAGATTTATATAATTCTAATCTTCCATCTCATGAAACAAAAAAACCATTCTATAAACATTTTCAAGTCCCATATGAAACACATTTCAATTTAAAAATACAATTTCCATTAAGAAACCATTTTCAATAACATGATTACAAAAAAAGGAATAATGGAATTATCTTTCTTTTTAAAACATTAAATCATATAGAGGAATCCATGTATCCAATAACAGTTACGATGGCATAGAATCCATTGTCGCCATATATGTTAAAACAAAAACACATTCCTTTTGTCGTTTTGAAATGAAAGTAAAACGACATGTATAAAAAAATAACATCTCGATACCATTGAATTAAATTAAATATTGAAATATAAATGAAATTTATAATCCTTTTATATCCATATAAATTAATATAAAAATTAGTATCATGATGAAAATATTAGATAACTAAATCATTAATCATTCAAGAAGTCCCACACCACATTTAACATTTAAATATTAATCTACATGAATTAATATATTTATAAAAATAATAAATTAAAATAATACAGAAAAAATATGGATATGAAATGTTAAATTTGTTGTGTATAGAAATTATAAAAGAATACATGTGCATATTTTCACGAAATGCCTCAATAAAAGAATATTGAGACAAAACCCCTTACTTTGAGTCTAAATCAGCACATACAATCATTATATTACTGAGTATAAGATATTTGTTAATTTATAAATTCTTTATAATATTGTTAAAGGTCGTTTATTCATTTTATATCACATATAACTTTATTATAAAATTTAGATAGTTATTTAAGTTCATATAATTGCTTTTGTAGATATTTAGTACCTGATTCATTAATGAACATGGATTGATGTCATCAATGCATGTGGTCATATGTCCTTAATATATAGAATTATATTCTCACGTAATAATCACTTATATGTATAAATTATTGTAAAGACCTAGAATTTCATTTTAAAATTTTAAAATATATAAGAATTTTACGAGTCTGTGAAAATTGACGGCGCATGATTCTGAGGTTCGTTGTGCATGGAGTGATTTTATGAACTTTTTTTGTGTACGTTCATTAAATGTGTCTGTGAGTTTTAATAACTTTTGAACATGTGCTTGGAATTAAAATTTGAGGGCACCATTGACCTCGCAGCACCGATATTCTCTTATGGGGACCTTTACCTCGACCGTAGTAGGTCGAGGGTGAATGATAGATTTTGGGTTTTACGTGGAAATAGAAATTAAATAAAATAAATATTTATTTTATTTTTCCTTTTTATTAAACCTCCCATGTGGATGGTTTAAAGGTGGGGTCCACCAGAAGTAAAACCTCCCACATGTGTGTTATGGAGGTGGGGACCACTAAGCCTAAACCCCCTATTTTGAATTTAGAGGTGGGACCACCCAAACCCATTTTAATGAGAGAAAACCTCTCAACTCTTCTACATTAAATTTTTCCAACAGAATTCATTAATTGGGAAAATTAATTTTTCCAATGTGCTACAATTATATGAGCTAATTAATTATGCCAATGTTCCAACATAATTAATCTATTTAATTTTATTTAATAATATTGGAACCTCTTAGTTTGGAGAGAATTTTTTGTTCGAAAAGAATTTCCTTGGTGGGTGAATGTTCTCCAATGAAGAATTCCATTGATGAACATTCATTGGAAATCAGGGAAGTGGATGACGTATGAGCCCGAAATTGAAGTGTGGTTTCGTAAGCGATGATCGTGGGAACCCACTTCTCATTATTTGACTTCTTTCTCATGCCAATGTCAACGAACCTTCATGGTAGGGTGGTTGTTTGAATTTCGTCCCCATTCCCATTCCTGATAATTCATCATAATATCGAGAATAGGTTATATATTCATGATAACACTCTAACATGAAGGGTGTGATCCAAACAAACATGGACCGACCCCTTATTCATTCTACTTTATTGGTGTGTCATTTGTGTTGGAAGAAGGAAGCTTTGTTCCATGATGAAAAACGATGAGAGGTAGGCCAAACCAGCCATCGGTGAAGGTGTGATGCCTGACCACACCGTGAGGAGAGCAGGGATGGCCATCCGGCCAGCCGTGGTGGACCACCGCACCGTGGCCAACCCGCTAAATACGGCCTCTACGTTGCCTCAAACTACCTTTCATTCAATGTCGCCTCTCACTGCCCCATGTCCTTGTAGCCCCCACCTCCTCCGCGGCCACATGGCCTACACGACATCTCGCTACCCCATGACCTCGAGGCCCCCTCCGCCTCTGTGACCTTGCAGCCCCTACCACCTCAACTGCCTTCTGGCCTATTCATTCCCTCCCAACCCGGTGCCCCCACGGCTCACCCCCTCCACGCCGCACTCACTATTGTGCGGCCTTCAAGCTGCTCTCGCTACCCCGTTACTTCCATGCCATCCTCACAGCCCCAAAGCCTTCTCGCCACCCTCGCAACTCCTCTACCACCATGTTGCCCCCGCGGCCCCCTCGCGGCATTCGTGCCGCCCTCACGGCACCACAAATTCTTACACTGCCATCGTGGCCTCCCCGCAGCCTCACACCACCCTCGCAGTCCCGCGACCCTCGCACCACACCACGGGCTGCCCAGTTTGGGTTGGTCCACCCAGCGTCGTCCGGGCCAGACACAGTGGGTCGATCTGGCATGACCAAAACCAGGTCAGCCCAAGCTGGGTCAGCCCAGGTAAGCCCGACCGGGTCGGATTGGACCGAGACCCACTTCGACCCATTTACTCTCTTTTGGCCATAACTTTGGCACCAAACATTCGTTCGATGAACCTTCTATAGCACCTGAAACCTTGGAGAGAGAATGTCCCTTTAGTATAGCCCACATTATATTTGGATAGAGTTGGTATATGGTCAGGTTGGATCGAGCACAAATCCAACCAGACCATAGGGACTAAAATGCTAATAACTTACAGACTGAGCATCCAATTGATGTATGATCTATTATATTGAGACCCCAATGATGTGGAGGTCCTTTGGGATACTTGTCAATGGGTATTCGTGATAGTTGGAGTATTGGCCAGTCTCTTGAGAATCAGATCCTCCCGGATACGATCAAGCTTAGTGCAGGAACCCAATAGCTGGCTGTGACGTGAATAATGAATTGTGATCCATTGTGGGTCAGTATCGAGCGATCTTATGTGGGTCAACACCGAGTGATCCAGTGTGGGTCATCACCTAGAGATCATGTGTGGGTCTGTAGTGAGCGATCCTGTGTGTGTCAGTACATAGCGATCCTGTGTGGGTTAGCACCTAGCAATCTTATGTGGGTCAGCTCCTAGATATCCTCTATGGGTCGGCATCTAGTGATCTTGTGTGGGTTTTCAGGCGAGGCTTTTAACAGAGTAAGATGATTCAGTAGTTACATCTAATCATCTCTACTACTATACCAATGTTATCCCCACTGTGATCCGAGTCTCTACCTTTGTGGTAAATTTTTTGTGGTAGTACCATTGTTGTATTCTTTTGTGTGGAATTCCAATGTGGTACATTCCTTCATGGTGTTCATTCCTTTGTGGAACAGTTGAGCTTTGGGATTTTGAGTTGGATTCTATGTTTTCCTCAAGATTGACTTGGGTATTCTTGATAACTTAGGTATATGGATGGGGATATACATATGTAGATTTTTTAGTCGATTACATGCTTTGTAGTTAATCCTTTCTGGGTTTTTTGAGACATTGAGGGTATTAGGGTCCATACTGCGTATCATTATACTCACCCATGCATGGTCTATACCCGCACTTCATTGTGTTTGGTGCAGATGACAGACAATGCGAACTAAGTATGGGAGTACCAGGACTAGAGGTAGCTCGGTGGTGGACCTTTGAAGTGGCGTACCGCAAAGATGACCAATCGAGAGTAGTACCTACCCATCAGGTAGGATCCTTGTTGGTTGTTCACATGATCTATTCCAGTTTACCTGTACTTTCCGTTTCTTATACTTTCTAGTTGGGATTATATTCTATCCCTTTTACTTACTACAATCACTCTGATTACTATTCAGTTTACTGGTGTTCGTATCTTGCTGTGTGCTTGGTTGCATGAGCTTAAAGGTTATAAAGGCAATGCCTTCATAGTTTTAGGTATTTAAATTTCAGTGCTAGTTTCCAGTCCCTAGCCTGTGGATGGTGGGATTGGTGTAGTTACGGAATGGCCCCTAGGGGGACAGTCATTAAAAATTAGTATAAGTGGAGTCGGTTCTATAATAGAACATAGGACTCTGATGTTTCTTTTAACAACAATAGTGTTAAGTGTAGTGATTGTGGTTATCAGTTTAGGTAATCCATTGTCCGTGAGGCGACCGAGGTATCTATACACCATGACCCTGAATTCGGATTTCTAACATAGTGCATGAAAACACTGATTGTGTGTGTGTTTTGAAGAGTTTTATTTGTGATCTCTTTGATTCAGCTCACGAGGTATAACTTATTGACTGTGGTGTATCAGTTTCTTTTTAGGATGCCTCCACATAGATAGCCAGCTAGGGTTCCGAGATTAGTATGCACTGATACCCCACTGAGCAATGAGGCCTCAGTGCAGGGCCCTCTTCTAGTATAGGCACTAGTGAAGGCACCAACGGTACCATTACCCATTGGGGCACTGATGCCACCAGTCCCAGTAGTAGAGGGTACACAATGCTTGAGTGTGTTGCATGAGTTTTAGTGCCAGAGGCCACGCAGGTTTAGGGGATATACAGACCCACAGGCAGCTGAGGATTGGCTACAAGTCATAGTGAGAGTCTTCAGATGGGTATGGGCACCAGCTGATCTCATGGTGATCCTTTTGGCAAGCCTTCTACAGGAATCAGTAGGCATATGGTGTAGCTTGATGCTCCAAGTTCACGAAAAGGTGATGCTTCTCTAGGAAGACTTCAAGAGCCTGTTTTGAGCATTGTTTGTTCCAGCGACGCTTTGCGTAGTGCACATACAATTGATTCTTTATCTGTAGCAGGGAAAAATTATTGTGTCTCAATACTCAGTGAGGTTCACTGACCTCTCAAGCTACACCACTGATATGGTGGGATACTCATTCTTCATGGCCCGAACATTCGAGAAGAGGCTCGGGCGGGAGATTAGGGATCCAATGATCTCACATAGCATCCCGATGCATATAGGGGTGTTAGAGAGAGCCCTCTCAGTGGACATTTTCCTTGCTTTATCAGTCACCAGTTGTTAGACCCACTACTAGTCGTCATGTAGTATAGTCTTCCATAGCTGGCAGTAGGCAAAAGTCACATAGGTCCAAGAGGACCAGACCTACAGGTGGATGATCAAAGGATTTAGGTTCGGTTGTGTGGGGCACCTGAGGTAAAGCCAGTCATGCTTGGAGAGAGCAATGTTATGCATGCAACGGGCAGGGCCACATGGCTCGTGACTATCTGACCCCACGTATTGATGATAAGCAGACGGTTGAAAGACCACCCAGTAAGAGACCGAGGTTTGACCGAGGTGGTCAGCAGGAAGTAGGAAGATGTGGAAGAAGAGTGGTTCGTGCTACTGGTAGTGGGTGATGATTCAAGACGTTACCGCCAACACCACCAGGTGGTCCACCCGGACCATAGAGAGAAGGTCGATAGGGGTGAGCCCAGTTCCAGGAAACTGAGGCCAATGATCATGGTGCTCCAAAGATGATATGAGGTATGATCTGTGTCTGCCCAATCATAGTGGCATTACTTATAGACACATGTGCCAATCATTCTATTATTTACAATACCCTTATTCAGAGATCGAAGATTTTGATGGAGACGTTGGCTCGATCCTAATAGTTAGAGACTTCAACAGGAGTGGACTCGATGATTACGCACTAGTTCCAATTTTGTGAGTTTACTCTAGGAGGTGATATTTTCATCTGGGATCTCCTAGAAGCGGTGTCAAGGCATTATGACGCCATATTTTGTATGAACTGGTTATCTATTGTATATGCTCAGATTGACTGTTTCACGCGCAATGTGTGGTGTGTCCGCATGGATGGGACAAGGTTTTCCTTCATAGGTGAGAAGAGATCCTTTGCAGTACATGATGGACTAACCCAGATGAGAGTTCAGATGATAACTCATCAGTTGGATAGCCTTACCCTTGGAGTAGTTGATGTGGAGGGATTGAGTTATCTTGTAGCGGTGGACTAGTATGCGGTTATCTTCCCTGATGTTGTTTGAGGGCCACCTCCTCTAAGAGTGGTAAACTTTTACATTGACTTGTACCCCAGGACGACAATGATATCTACACCAGTGTATCAGATGGCTCCCGCGGAGAATCTTGATCTATGGGTAAAACTAGAGGACTAACAGGGGAAAGGGTTCATTCACCACAGTGTTTCTCCTTGGGAAACCCTAATTTTGTTCACCAAGAAGGTGGATGGTAGATTGATACTTTGTGTTGACTATTGGCTACTGAACCAGGTGACTGTGAAAAACATGTTCCCAGTTCTAAGGACTGATGACCTATTTGATCAGTTAATGGGAGAACGATGGTTCTTGAAAAAATACATCAGATAAAACTATCACCAGCTCAGAGTATGAGACGAGGATTTTCAAAATACGGCTTTCACAATTTGGTACGACCATTATCTGTTCTTGGTTAGGACATTTAGAACTACCAACACTCCAATAGTGTTCATGGGACTCATGAACAAGATCTTTCATCCATACCTTGATCGCTTTGTAGTAGTCTTCATCGATGACATTCTGATCGACTCTACTCATGAGTAGGAGCATGCCTATCCTTTATAGGTAGTACAAGACACATTCCAAGAGAACCAGCTTTACGGTAATCTCTATAAGTTACAGTTTGGGATCCGAGGGGTTAAATTTTGGGGGCAAGTAATCTCATAGGTTGGTGTTGTAGTGGGTCCTATAAATATTGAGGTGGTACTTACTTGGGAGCAACCCAGGAGTGTAACGGATATACGGAGTTTCTTGGGTTTGTATCGATACTATCAGATACTTGTTCCAAATATCCCTTGAGTTGCAGCACCACTATCCACGTTGATGAAGAAGGGGAAACCCTTAGTGTGTTCAGATTGATGCCAGAGGTGTTTTTAGGAGATTATGAAGACGATGACTAGTGCCCCATCTTGAGGCTTTTGGAGGAGGGCATAAGGTATATAGTCTACTACGTTGCATTAGTGACCGGACTCGGATGTGTCCTGATGCTGGAGAGATCAATGATAGCATATGGTTCTCAACAAATAAGATAATATAATGACCCATACATTACATATATGGTTATTACTTCAAAAATTGAAGCATACTTATTACAACCTATAACAAAACCTTGAAAGGGCAATATAGGTATAGTGTCTTTAGAAACTGGGAAACATAAACAACTTGTTCATAAATCATATACATTGTCTCCCATTTATTTCATCATATCTAGAGTCCCTTTTTGACATATTCTAATTATTATCCTTCTTCCTGACCTGGGGAAAATAAAACGTACAAAAGGGTGAGCTCAAATTCTCAGTAATGGTAAACAAAAGAAATATCAGCCATATCATATTCATAAGAACATAACATTTTGAAAATCATAACCTGCCAAAGAGGTCATAATACCATGTCATGGGATAAATAATAGTAATAAAAATTAATCCCAAAAAATCATAACGTAAAACATGAAACATAGTGTCATACACACATACTCATAGAAAATCATTTCATATTAGTCAAGGCTCATTTCCAAGATCATCATAGAGATCAAATTCCATTACTGAACCGAGTTCACTCCTCGTTCCAGTCATGTATCACAGAACTGGTTTAACATTCCATTCCAACCATGAATATATCATGAGATATAAATCATTAAACAATTCATTGGAGGGAGATAAAGGGCCCACACATCTCATAATGAAACCATTCTTATGTGTGCCAAAAAAATCATAAATCAAACAACATTGCATAACCCATATAATAAAAATGGGATTCTTAAACAGCATCACATCATAACATATCCCATATAAGATAAAAGGACATCATAAAATTAATTCCATCATAAAAACTAAAGTCAATGTAAAAATAGGGATAGAAATAGAACCCTATTTTATCATAGATGGAAAATGATTTTGATAAAACACTTGAACTCCATTCTTGAGGAAAATATCCTTTCAACTTTAAAAACATTTTTGCTTTCTTATGATGTCATACAATTTTAAACTAAAAGAAGTTGATTAAAAATAAACTTGAGAACATGTAAATGAAGCTTCTTTGAAATAATGTTCTAAAAATTCACTCATGGCATATAAGTTAAAAAAACATTCTTCTCGTACTCTGACCAGAAAAGTCAAAAAGTATCTTGTATAAAAATGACAAAAAATTCCTTTCATATCTTTTACTAAAAACTCACCAAATGATAAAATTGGATTTAGAAAATTGTAGGAGTATGGATATAATATTACATATTGAGGAAACATTGATGTGGATGATAAAATACACCCTAGTAAATACCAAAGTACAAACAATCTCGGATAAAAATGAGATTGTGATATTTTCTCATACCTTAGGTCTGATATGCTTCATATGAATCTGAACCTCCAATAATATGGTTTAAATAATGTTCATTTACTTATTATAGAATCATATTAATTGTTATGTTATCATATATGTTCATATTTTTATCTTCTTAGTAGTAATATTTCATTGCTACTGGTTATTTTGGTGTTTATTTCTTTATGTTCTTATGCGTGTTTTGTCGAATAAATTCTTATTTCTCGTTATAGGATATAAATAAATCATTTACAGAATGATATTAGTGTAATATATATCATATTTATTAATTCATTTCATTTATTTAATCATTATTCAATGAAGATCATATAGAACGAGTCGTATCACATCGTGGAGACGGTAGGACTTACGTACGCACGAGCGATGATATCGTTCCCATGATCATGGAATTGTATTAAAGTGTATGTATAATATTTAAGAATAAATACCAATTTACAATAATCATATAATTTTATTTATTTACACCATTATACCCATCCATGTAAGGTGATGGTGGAAATCATATTACACCCTGGCGTTGAGATGGTATTCTGTACGTACGCACGCGCGGTGATTTTGTTTACCGTAGGATGGATACGATGTGAAATAGAGTTTATTAATATTTATAATAACTTATAAGTATATTAGGGATACTTATGTTATTACCTCATAATGAAACAACTAAGTAAGAGGGAGTTGAAGAAGAATGGAACTTGAAGAAAATAGTAGAAGGTATTACCTCTTCTTCAAAGTGCCTCCTTTAAACTTTTTCTTAGGGCACTAGGGTTGGTCTTTTGAGAGGACTCATACCTCTACTAGGTTTATAAGGAGGTAGGGAAGTTAAATGGGAAGGGTTTGGCCGAGCATGAAGGTTCAATGTGTGGTGAGGAGGAGAGGGAGGTGGTGCCCTTTTCTAAGGGAGGAGAGGGGAACCTTTGGAATGTATGAAAATATTATATTATTATAGACTTATCATCAGTTTAAAAATGTCCAAAAATCCTTAAAGAAGAATATAAGATGGATCTTGGTCGAAATAAAATCATCCACTAAGAATTGAAAACGTTTTGGAAAATATTTTAATCATTATAATATTATTTATTTAAATAATTTATTAATGAGGTAAATAATGCATCATTATTGTGTCATAATTAATTTAATTTATTTGATGTATAAAATTTATAAAAAAATATAAACATGTAGGAAATAATTTTATCTTTCCAATGATTATTTATAGTAGAAAAGATAATTTATATAGCCCATTATAAAAATTAACTACTAAAAGCTTTTTGTTAATGCCAATTTTGTCTTTACAATAAATTAATTAATCTAATGTGTCATTGTCTTTCATAAGTGGCTCCATGGGGTCCCACAATCGACCCAAGGATGCCCATGGTCCGCCCTTATTCATCCAATAAGGTTTGGACAAGTGTTAATGTAATTTTGAATTATTATAATATTCTTTTAACCTCGAATTACCCTATTTACCTTTAACCGTGGTAAATAAAAGTAAAAAGTTACTATTCACCAAAAATTACTTTTTTCTAATTGAACCACATTTTACACATTGATATTAACCACATCTCTCAGATTTTTAAAACTCAACTCACAAAATTAGTAAAATTATGTTTTATGAACAATTGAAAAAGCTCCTATGAGGTGGGTAAAAGACCGTGAAAAGTTCAATACAATTTTTTATAAGTCTAAAATTATTTTAAACTGATTCCCATAAATTTCAACTAACTTATATAAGTATTATGTATCTATTTTTACCTAAAATAAATTTAAATCAAATAAATGATTATTTAAAAAAAGTCGGTTTTAACAAAAAAACTCATTGTTTTCACTATTCATCAATATTGAAGTTTTTTAGAAAAATAAAAAAAATCAGCCTAAGCTATATTTGATATTCCGAATTAAAAAATGATGTCTATTTTTTCCAATTCAAAACATATAAGTGGAAATAATTAATTTTAAATGTAATTCTCGTTATCAAAACAAATAGCGTGTTTTTAAGAAATAATAACTATCAAAAGATTTTCACTTGTTTATGTACAATTTCAAAGTGAAATTAATTCCAATGACCAACATTGGATTAAATGGTAAAAATATATTCTAATTACACATTAAAACAAATTAGAAATATAATCTATCCATATAAATTATTGCGATGAAAAAGTTGTTTTTAATTAAAATATAGCGTGTTTTTACTATTAATCAAAATATGAAAGTTACCAGAATAATATGAAAAATTTATCCATAGTAAATTTTTATATCCTGATTCCAGGGAATAATTTTATTTTGTCAAATTGATCTTATAAAAATGTCAAAAACTATATTTAGAATTTGTGCGCCATCCAAAGGCGGTAAAACTGCATTCTTTGAAAAATACTTCTTTTATCCGAAAAACTGATTTTGTTTTCATACCTCATTCTAGAAAATGTGTAGGATGATTTATAATATTATAAAATTTAAAATTCAGTTAATACTATTAATTATGGATAGTTCATTATATTATAATAATATATCTTTTTTTAGTGAAACTCGGTATTGTGTACTACACACGCTATCGAGAAAGGTCGCGATTGCGTGTAACAGAAGCCAAGCTATTGTTGTGTGCCGTGAAAGATTCCATTGCGTATAACATAATATATAAAAAAAATATACCTCTCATAAAATATCAGGGTGTTACATTCTTTCTCCCTTAAAATGAATTTCTCCCTCAAAATTCGTCACTTCGTAACAAACAGATAAGGATACCTCTCCCTCATCATATCTGCAAGCTCCCATGTAGCTTCTTATAATTGGTGGTTCCTCTATAAAACATTCACAAAGTGAGTGGTCTTGTTCCATAGAACTTTTCCGCTATGATCCAGAATATCTATTAGTTGTTCTTCATAAGAAAGATCTTGCTCCAACTGTACATCTTCTGAGCTTAGTACATGTGAAGGATCAGGTATGTACTTTCTTAGGAGAGATATGTGGAACACATCCTAAACTTGAGAGAGATTCGGTGGAAGCGCCAATCGATAAGCTACCTTCCCAACACGGTCCAGTATTTTGAAAGGACTAATATACCTAGGGATCAACTTTCCCTTCTTCCCAAATCTCATTACTCTCTTCCATGGAGGTTTTCATAAAACACTTTATCACCCAGTTCAAACTCTAGGTATTTTCTTTGGTTGTCGGCATATATTTTTTGTCGACTTTGAGATGCTCTTTTGTTTTGTTGAATAGACTAGACATTTTCAGCCTTCCCATCAACAATATCAGGTCCTAATAGATTTCTTTCCCCAACTTCATCCCAGCAAGTTGGAGTTCTGCATTTCTATCCATAGAGAGCTTCATAAGGATCCATCTGAATACTAGAGTGAAAGCTATTATTATAGGAAAATTCCACCGAAGGTAGGTGTTGATCCCAACCACCTCTGAAATCCATAGAGCAAGCTCTTAACATGTCTTCTAGAGTTTGAATTGTCCTCTCAGACTGACCATCTGTTTGAGGATGATAAGCAATGCTGAAACTCATCTATGTATCTAAAGTATGCTGAAGACTTCTCCAGAACTTTGAGGTAAACCTCAGATTCCGATCAGATATAATGGAAAGTGGAACTCCATGCATTCTTACCACTTCCATTACATATATCCTAGAAAGCTGATCCAGAGATAAATCTTCCCTAATAGCAATGAAGTGTGCCGACTTTGTAAGACGATCAACTATAACCTAGATAGCATTATTGATTTTGGATGTTTTAGGAAGTCCTGTAACAAAGTCCATAGTGATGTTTTTCCATTTCCATTCTGGTATGGGTGATGGTTATAACATCCCTTTAGAATTCTGGCTCTCAGCATTTACTTGCTGAGAAACCAAGCATCAAGAGAAATATTCAGCCACATCCCTTTTCAGGCCATCACACCAGAAGTACTATTTCAAGTCCCTAAACATCTTTGTGCTTCCAGGATGAATAGAGAATGAAGAAATATGAGCTTCATCCTACAACTCCTACATTAATTCAGGGATTTGAGGAACACAAACCTGATTCCTGAACCTTATTATCCAATCACTGTCAAGGTTGAATTCAGGAACATTTCTCACCTTCTTTCATATCTATACATCTTCTTTTTCTGCCTCTTTAATCGTCACATGTATATATGGTTGATCATTCATTTTAGAAAGATAAGATTTTTTCCTTTCCATTATAATTCCAAGATCCATCCTTTGTAAATCAATAAATATCGGATCTTTTGTGATCCTCATCATCGATAAGCTAGAATGGTCTTGTCGACATAATTAGTCTACCACCTTCTTTTCTTTCCCAGGGTGGTAATGAATTGAGTAGTCATAATCTATAATAAGCTCCAAATTTTTTCTTTGGCGCATATTCACCTCCTATTGTGTGAAAATATACTTTAAACATTTATGATCAGTATAAATATCACACCTTTAACCATAATGAAAATGCCTCCAAATCATTAATGCAATGATTACCGCAGCTAACTCCAAATCATGATTTGGGTAATTTTGCTCAAGAACTTTCAACTTCCGTGAGGCATAAGCTATCACCATGTAGTTTTTCATGAGAACACACCCCAATCCCTTCTTAGACGTGTCACTGTAGATCGCAAACCATTCTACACTACAAGGCAGTGTGATCACAGGTGCACTGGATAACATTCTTTTCAACTCCTTGAAATTATCTTCAAATTCCTATGTCCACAAGAACTTAACTCCTTTTCGAGTCAACCTGTTGATTGGATTAGATAATCGTCAAAAATCTTTCAAAAAACATCGATAATATGCAGCCAAACCAAGAAAACAGCAGATCTTAGTTATTGTTGTTGGTCTCGACCATCATTCGATAAACTCTGTTTTTGTTGGATCCACAGATATCCCCTCTTTTGAGATTATGTGACCAAAAAATGCATCTTTTTGATGCCAAAATTCACACTTGGTAAATTTGGCATAAATCTTCTCTGTTATCAGGGCCTTCAATAAAATTCTCAAGTGATCTTCATGTTCTTCCTTGCTCTTTGAATATAGAAGAATATCATCTATAAAGACTACCACAAACCGATCAAGATAGTCACTAAAGTCTCTATTCATCGGATCCATGAAGATAAGAGGGGAATTAATAAGACCAAATGGAATCACAATAAATTTATATTGCCCATACCTTATACGGAAAGCCGTCTTTGGTATATCCTCCCTTTTGACCCTTAATTGATGATACCCTGAATGAAGATCAATCATGTAAAGGTATTGAACTCCACATAATTTGTCAAATAAGACATCAATGCATGGGAGAGGATATTTTTTCTTGATCATGATCTTGTTAAGTTATCGATAATAAATGTAGATTCTCATTGATAAATCTTTCTTCTTAACAATCAAAACAAGTGCTCCCCAAGGTGACACAATAGGTCATATGAAGCCTTTATCAAGATTATATAGGAGTTGCTTCTTCAATTCCTGTAACTCAATTGGGGCCATTCTATAATGATTCTTTGAAATAGGCAAAGCACCCAATATAATTTCTATTGAAAACTCAACTTCACGATTTGGTGGATGACCCAGCAATTCCTCAGGAAAGAAATCATCAAACTCCCATACAATAGAAATATTCTTAATCATGACTTTCTTGCAGACCATTTGAGATAAATAAACTTCATTTATTGAAATCAAGACCCATAAGATGGAAGAAATTTCCTATGGAAGGTTATATTCATCCTTGCATCGATATACAATAATAGATTGATCTGGAATATTAAATGTGATTTCCCTTCATTTCAAATTGATATCTACTTCGTAAAAAAATCCAATCCATTCCAAGAATCACATCAAATTATACTATAGGAAGGATCACAAGATTTGCTGGAAGAACATTCCCACAAACTTCAATCAGAGAAGAATTATAAACTATTGATGCGACCGTTGTGCCATTAAGAGTTGTTACAGCTAACTCAACATCTAATTTTTGAGGCAATACGGCGATACCCTTAGAAAATTTTTCAGAAATAAAAGATTGGGTGGATTCAGAATCAAATAAAATAGTTGCAACTTTAGAGTGGATGGTAAGTGTACCTTTTACCACTTTGTTATTGTACTCCACATCGCCGATAGTAATTTCATGTGTCATTCCTTTGTCTTAGGCCTTAATAGTTTGTTGACGTCGATCATAATCAACAACCCTTAGATTTGGGAATTGATTTGCATAATGCCCCATCTCTTTGCACTTGAAACATTGAAGTGTAAGAGGTGCATTCTGTGTAACCCTTTCTTTGTTCGCATAATTAGACATATTCTTCCCATTATTTAGACATTCAACTGTCCGATGACCTTCTTTTCCACACTTAAAACATTTTATTGTCCCATTAAGAAAATTACCTCTATGTTTCTTTCCACAATTTGAGCATAAAAGAAAACACATATTCTTTTCAGTGTGGTATTTATATTTTCCATTGAATTCCATTTTCCTCTTCTTATCAAACCCATATGACTGATGGGTTACTACAGTCTCCATCTCAAACTTTAGAGCACATCGAACAATTACCTCGTAGCTATTGAAGTACCTTATGGATAACTCCCTTCGAAGACTTGGTTTTAAGCCACTAAAGAATCGATAGATTTTACTCTCAGGTTGGATAATAATTCCGAAATCATACCTTGCAAGTCTTGTAAAATTAGCTTCGTAGGTACCAACTGATTCATCATTATTTTTCTTTAGTTCAAGAAACTGCTTCTCCATCTTTGTTCAGAGAATATGAGGAAGTACTTATTGAAAAATAAGTTCTTGAACTTGTCCCATTCCATGTACTCAATTTCATCTCTTTGCCTCATAATCTTGATAATATTCCACCATTAATCAGCATCACCTTAGAAATGATACACTAAAAAGATGACTTTGTCATGTTCAAAACATTGTAGAATGGAAAATATCTTCTCAGTGGTACTAATACATTGTTAAGCTACTAATGGATCATAAGACCCACTGAATGAAGGTGGATGCTACCTCATGAATGATTCAGCAGAATGTTGCACCTTCCTTTTATCGTTTTGAAGTCATGCATGGTTTATAGCTTGAGAAAGTTGTCTGAGCATGGATACAAGATTTTGAATTCCAGCTCCCAAAACATTTGGTTGCTCAGGGGGACAATCATTGCATTGCCCATCGCATTCAGCATTAACACGGTTCCTTCGGGTTCTAGCCATTGACTAAAACCAAGAAGCATAGTTTGAGAAAAACTAATCATAATAGGAAAACCACATAATCAAGAATAAAATTTCACACTTAAGGTCTTATCGTAGGTTGTTCATGGCCATTTCTAAAACACTAAGATTGTGTTCAATGCTTAGAATTATCCATACGGTTCTTACTAAGGCTTTCACATCCTAGTTTCCAATGGTTAACTATACCTTTCCACTGATACCAACTGTAACAACCCATACATTACATACATGGGTATTACTTCAAAAATTGAAGCATACTTATTACAACATATAAGAAAACCATTAATGGACTATATAGGTATAGTGTCTTTAGAAATGAGGAAACATAAACAACTGGTTTGTAAATCAACTACGTTGTCTCCCATTTATTTCATCATATCTAGAGTCCCTTTTTGGCATATTCTATGTAATAATATTCTTCCTGACCAGGGGAAAAGATAACATACAAAAGGGTGAGGTCAAATACTTAGTAAGGGTAAACAAAAGAAATATCAGTCATTTCACATTCATAAGAACATATCATTTTGAAAATCATAACCTTCAAAAGTGTTCATAATGTCATGTCATGGGATAAATCATAGTAATGAAAAGTAATACCAAATATTCATAACATAAAACAAGAAACATTGTGTCATACACACATAATCATAGAAAATCATTTCATAATAGTCAAGGATCATTTCCAAGACCATCATAGAGGACAAAGTCCATTACTGAACCGAGTTCACTCCTCGTTCCAGTCCTGTATCACTGAACTGGTTTAACTTGTCATTCCAGCCGTGTCTATCTCATAAGATATAAATCATTACCCAATTCATTTTAGGGAGATATAGGTCCCACCCATCTCATAATTAAACCCTTCTTATGTGTGCCACAAAAATCATAAATCATCCATCATAGCATAACCAATGTAATAACAATGGGATTCTTAAACATCATTCCATCATAACATAACCCATATAAGATAAAAGGACATCAAAATAATTAATTCCATCATAAAACAATCAAATCAATGTAAAAATAGGGGCAGAAATAAAACCCTATTTTATCATTGATGGAAAATGATTTTGATAAAACACTTACACTCCATTCTTGAGTAAAATATCATTTATACTTCAAAAACATTTTTCCTTTCATAACATGTCATAAAATTTAAAATAAATGAAGTTAATTAAACAAAACTTGAAAACTTGTAAAGGAAGATTCTTGGAAATAATGTTGTAAAAATCCATTCATGCCATATAAGTAAATAAAACATTCTTCTCATACATTGGCCGGCAAAGTCAAAAATTAACTCGTACAAAAAACGAAAAAAGATTCCTTTCATATATTTTACTAAAAACTCACCGAAGGGTAAAATTGGATTTAAAAAATTGTAGGAGGATAGAAATAATATTAAATATTGAGGAAACATGGATGTGGATGACAAAATACACCCCAGTAAATACCAAAGTACAAACAATCTCGGATAAAAATGAGATTGTGAGATTTTCCATTACCTTAGGTCCGATATGCTTCGTATGAATCCGAATCTCCAATAATACGGTTTAATTAATGTTAATTGACTTATTAAAGAATCATATTAATTTTTATGATATCATATATGGTCATATTTGTATCTTTTTAGTAGTAATAATTCATTGCTACTTGTTATTCGGGTGTTTATTGCTTTATGTTCTTATGCGTGTTTTGTCGAATAAATTCTTATTACTCTTTATAAGATATAGATAAATCATTTACAGAATGGTATTATTGTAATATATTTAATATTCAATCATTCATTTCATTTATATAATCATTATTCAATGAAGATCATACAGAATGAGTCACATCACATCGTGGAGACGGTAGGCTGTACGTATGCACGAACGATGATATAATTCCCATGATCGTGGAATTGTAATTAAGTGTATGTATAATATTTCATAATCAATACCACTTTAAAATAATAATATATAGTTATTTATTTACACCATTATACGCATCCATGTAAGGTGGTGGTGGAAAATAAATTACGCCACGGCGTGGAGACGGTATTCCGTACGTATGCATGCACGGTGAATTTGTTTACCGTAGGATGGATAAGAGGTGAAATAAGATTGTTTCATATTTATAATAACATATACATATAATAGGGATACTGATTTTATTACCTCATAATGAAACAACTAAATAATGGGGAGTAGAAGAAGAATGGAACTTGAAGAAACGGTAGAAGGTATTACCTCTTCTTCGAAGTGCCTCTTTGAACATTCACTTAGGTCACTGGAGTTGGTCTTTTGAGAATACCAGTACCTCTATTAGGTTTCTAAGGAAGTTGGGAAGTGAAATGGCCAGGGTTTTTCCGAGCTTGATGGCTCAAAGTGGTGTGACGAGGAGAGGGAGGAGGTGCCCTTTTATAAGGGAGGAGAGGGGCACCTTTGGAAAGTGTAAAAATATTATTTTATTATAAACATATATTCAGTTTCAAAAGGTCATTAAATCATTAAATATGAAGATAATATGACTCTTGGTAGAAATAAAATCATCCAATCAGAATTGGACATGTTTTGGAAAATATTTTAATCATTATAAACATATTTATTTAAATCATTTATTAATGAGGTAAATACTCCATCATTATTGTGTCATAAATAATATAATTTATTTGATATCTAAAAATTATAAAAAAATACAAATATATAGGAAATCGTTTTATATTTCCAATTAATATTTATAGTGTAAAATATAATTTACATATCCCTTTATAAAAATTAATTACTAAAGGATTTTTATTAATGCCAATTTTTATCTTTACATTATATTAATTAATGTAATGTGTCATTGCCTTTCATAAGTGGCTCCATGGGGTCCCAAAATCGACTCAAGGATGTCCGTGGTCGGCCATTACAGATCCAATAAGGTTTGGACAAGTGTTAAGGTAATTTGAAATTATTATAATATTCTTTTAACCTTGAATTACCATATTTACCTTTAACCGTGGTAAATAAAAGCAAAAAGTTACTATTCAACAAAAATTATTTTTATCTAATTGAACCACATATTACTCATTGGTATTAACATAATCTCCCATATTTTCGATATTCAACTCACATAAGTGATAAAATTAAGTTTTATGAACAATTGTAAAAACTCATAGAAGGTGGGTAAAAGACGGTGAAAAGTTCAATACAATTTTTTATTAATCTAAAGTTATTATAAAATGATTCCAATGAATTTAATTGAAATTATATAAGTATTATGTATCTATTTTGACATAAAAAAATTTAAATCTAATAAATGATTATTTAAATAAAAATATGTTTTAACCAAAAACTCAGTGTTTTCACTATTCATCAAAAATTGATGTTATTCAGAAAAATTCAAAAAATTCATCCTATGCTATATTTGATAATCCGAATTCAAAAATGATGTCTATTTTTCCAAATTAAAAACATAGAAGTGGAATTAATTAATTTTAAATATAATTCCTTTTATCAAGACAAATAGCGTGTTTTTAAGAAACAATACATTTGAAAAGATCACCACTTGTTTATGTCCAATTTCAAAGTGAAATTAATTCCAATGACCAACATCAAATTAAATGGTAAAAAAATATTATAATTACACTTTAAAACCAGTTAAAAAGATACTCTATCAATATAAATTTTTGTGATGAAAAAAGTTGTTTTAAATTAAAATATAGCATGTTTTTACTATTCATCAAAATATGAAAGTTACCAGAATAATATGAAAATTTTATCCAAAGTAAATTTTTATATCCTGATTCCAAAGAAGAATTTTTTTTTTCAACTTGATCTTATAAACATGTCAAAAACTAGATTTTAATTTGTTGCACCATCAAAAGGTGGTAAAACTGCATTTTTTTAAAAATACATCATTTATCCGAAAAAATGATTTCGTTTTCATACCTCATTCTCTAAAATATTTAAGATGATTTATAATGTTATGAAATATAAAATTCAGTTAATACTATTCATCACGGAATGTTCATAATATTATAATAATATATCATTGTTTAGTGAAACTTGGTATTGCGTACTACACACACTATCGAGGAAGGTCGCAATTGTGTTTAACGCAAGCCTAGCTAGTGTTGTGTGCACTGAATGATTTTTTGTGTATAACATAATACATAAAAAAATATCCTTCTCATTAAATATTTGGGTGTTATAGACAACATGAGTAGAACTAGGGTTCCCATGACCTAGATTTATTAAATGTGGTCTTCACCTTGAAAATGTTGAGAAATTACACGCTGGGAGAGCATTTTATAGTGTACTCTGATCATAATAGTCTCAAGTATATGTTATCTTAGAAGGAATTGTACCCGAGATAGAAAAATTAGCTTGAGTTCCTCCTGGACTATGATTTTAAGATAGTCTATACTCCTGGGAAGTGGAATGTTGTAGCGGATGCACTCAGCAAGAGATCTGGTATACAACTTCTAGGTGAGGTGACAGAGCAGTTGGTCACATTGCAGATATCATTTTTGGATTGGGTTGGAGTTTTTTTCATCAATATCTTACTTTAACTCCGCCACTTCTTCAGCGAGTTAGGGAGGCGTAGTGTGGGGATGCTGACTAAGAGGCTAAATGTGATCAGATATCCACATCGCATGCACCTGATGGATTTTATGAAGGTGGGGTGCATTTTATCCTCTTCAGAGAATGTACCATGGTACCAGTGTCTCTTTGGGAGGATTTTATTATGTATTTCCATACATTCACTCTAGTGATACATCCATGCGTGGTGAAGACGTACCATGATCTCTGACGATAGCACTCGTGGCCGAGAATGAAGAAATAATTAGTTCAGTTTTTCGCTCAATGCCTCACTTGTCAATAAGTGATGGAAGATCATCAGTCACCATCAGGCACAGTTCAGCATTCATAGGTACGAAATTGGAAGTGGGAAGGGATATACATGTACTTCATGATAGTACATCCACATATGTCTAGAGGTCCTGACTCTATTTGGGTGATCGTCGACCGACTCACCAAGTCAGCCCACTTCCTACCGATCATAGAACAAGGTTTAGTAGAGTGCTTTATACACATCTATGTATAAGAGATTATACAACTACATGGAGAACACTCGAAGATTTTCTCTGATCGTGATACATGTTTTACTTCCCGGATATGAAAGGGGTGGTAGGATGCTTTTGGGATGTATTTTTGTTTGAGCACCACCTTCCTTCCTCAGACGGATGGTCAGACTGAGTGGACTATTCAGACCCTTGAAGACATGACGCATGCTTGCGTCCTCAACATCGGTCGCATCAGGGAGGATCACTTGCCTTTGGTTGATTTTTAATTCAACAAAATCTATCAATCCACCATTTGGACGGCTCTTTTTGAGGTGTTTTATGGGAAGACATGAAGATCACCTTTGTGCTAGAATAACCCAGGGGAGTAAGCTCTCATGTGACCAGAGATGGTTCAGGCTACCATAGAGAAGGTGCAGATCATCCAGGAGTAGATACAGACTACACAAAGCAGGTATAAGTCATATGCTGATAGGAGACATAGACCTCTGGTGTTCGAGGATGGCGACCATGTCTTTCTACGGGATTTACCCTGACAAGATTTACAGATATTTTGTTGAGGCGGTATGTTATATATGATGTTCATCAGAACTTTTTTAGTCCTCGGTAGAGTTGGAGAGGTGGATTACCGATTAGCGCTTGGCCCTCAATATCACCAGGTGCATGACGTCTTCCACCCATCCCAACTGAGAAGATATGTGCAAGACCCATCCCACATCATCGACCATGGTGAGCTAGACATCATCGATGGGGTGAAGTTTTCGTATGTTCGAGTTGAGATTGTTGATTGACAGTAGAGGTTCCTTTGTGGGCGGTCAATACCTCTTGTTCACGCTCGCTGGTAGCACGAGAACCTATAGGAGAGAACTTGGGTGTGGGAGGCATATATTCAATCTCAGTACCCCCACTTGTTTTTCTAATTTTGGGTTGTGGATTTCGAGGATGCAAATCCCTAAGTTTGGGAGAATTTAAAGACCCATAATTTCCATTTAAATTATTATTTTCAAATATATATAAATTTTACAAGTCTGTGAAAATTGACAGCGCATGATTCCGAGACCCGGTGTGCCCAGAATTAATTTCTGAACTTTTTTTTGGTACGTTCAGTAAATGCAGGAGTGGGTTTTTATAACTTTTTAACTGATGCTCGGAAATGAAATCGAAGGGAACCATTGAACTCACATCACCTATATTTTCTTAAGGGGACCTTCACCTTGACCGTAGTTGGCCGAGGGTGAATGATATGTTTTGGGTTTTTCATGGAAGTAGAAAAAAATAAACTTTTATATTATTTTTCTTTTTTGTTGAAACCTCCCAAGTAGATTGTTTTAATGTGGGGACCACCAAAACTAAAACCTCCCACATGTGTGATCGGGTGATGGGGAACACTGATCCTAAATCCCCATTTTTAATTTAGATACGAAAACCACCCGAACTGCCTTTAATAAGAGAAAAGTTCTCAACTACACTATATTAAATTTTTCCAACACCATTCATTAATTAGGCCTATTAATTTTTTCAATGCGGTCAATTAAATCAACCGATTAATTATGACAACGTGCCTACATAAATAATCTACTTAATTTAAATATATTTTTACCCATTAGTTTGGGGAGGATTTTTGGTAGGCCAAGAAATTATTTGGGGGGAGAAAGTTCTCCAATGAAGAATGCCACCAATGAACGTTCATCGGAAATCAAGTAAGAGGACGAAGTACGAGCCCGACATCAAAGCATGGTTTTGTATGCAATGATCATTAGAACCCTCTTCGCCTTCATTGAATTCTTTATTGCAACAATTCCAACAAACCTTCATGTTATGGTTGTTGATCTAATTTCTTCCCCTTACATGTTCAAGATAATTCATAGTAAAATCAGGAGGAGCTTACAGACAATTGATATCACTCTAATGTGGAGGGTGCGGGCCAAACAAACATGGACCAACCCCTCCATAATTCTTTTTTATTGGTGTGTTATTCAAGATAGATGAAATAGACTTTGTGCCATGATGATGACCGATGAGAGGCCAGCCGAACCGGCCGCCAGTAGAGGCACGACGTGCGACCGCACCACACAGAGAAGACGGCTAGCCATCTGGACCACCGTGGTGGACCGCCACACCCCGGTTTCCCCACTACACCCTGGCCACCGAGTCGGACCATGGCCTCGTGATGCTTCACGACTGCCATGGCCGCTCGCCACCCCGTAGCCTCGTAGCCCCCCGCCTCCATGGCGTCGTGGCCCCCGCCGCTTCCACGGCCTCCCAGACCTCACCGCCTCTGTGGCCCCATGACCTCTGTGTCCTCTCACTGCCACACGGCCTTGCAGACCTCACCGTCTCCACGGCCTCGCGGACTCTACGACCCCTCGCCGCCCCGTAACCACATGGCCTCGCTACCTCCGCACTGCCATCACGGACCCATGACCTACACACCGCCCTCGTGGCCCCATAGCCTTTGCGCTTCCATCACGGTTTCACAGCCTTCGCCCCGCCCTCGTGGCCCCGTGTCCTCTGCACCACATTTGTGGCCCTCCTATGGCCTGCACGCTACCCCGCGGCCTCCACGCCACCATCGCGGCCCCCCTGAGGGCATGCGCCGTCCACATGGTCTTGTGGCCCCCACACCGCAGCACCGACTGCTACCCAAGCTAGGCTACCTATCATATCCCGGGTCATACCACTGGCTAGGCTGTATTCAGCGGGTCGAGTCGTGTCGGTTTGATCGGTTCGGACCAGACCCAGACCCACTACGACCCATTTAAGCTCTTTTGGCCATAACACTGGAAACAAACGTCTTTTTGACGAACCGTATATGGCACTGTAAACCCTAGAGAGAGAATTTCCCTTTTGTATACCCCACTTGAGATTTTAATAGAGTTGGGATACAGTCAGGATGGATAGATCATGAATCCAACCGGACCTTCAGGACTAAAAGGCTAATAACATACAGACCGAGAATCCGATTGACTCAACGTCTATTGCATTGAGACCTATATGACGAGGTGGTCATTTGGGATACTTGGTCATGGGACTTCATGAATGTTGGGGTATCGGCCAGTGGCTTATGGAGAGGACCCTCCCAGAGATGAGCAAGCCTAGTGCGGGATCCTAGTAGCTCTGTGTGACATGAAGAATGAATAGGTATCCTGTGTGGTTCAGTACCGAGCAATCATTTGTGGGTCAGAACTGAGATATCTTGTGTAGGTCAGCACCTAGAGATCTTGTGTGGATCAGCATCGAGATATCCTATGTGGGTTACGCACCAAGCGATCCTATGTGGATCCGCACCGAGCAATATTGTGTGTGTGAGCACCTAGATATCCCATGCGGGTAAACGTCTAGTGATCCTATGTGGGTCAGCAGCGGAGCCTCTTAATAGAGTAAGATGGTATAGTAGTTATATATAATCATGTTTTATATTATACCTAAGAAATACCAGGTGTGAACTGAGTCTGTACCTTTGTGGTATATTCATTCATGGTAGTACCTTAGTATACTTGATAACTTAGGTATATGTATGGGTATATATTTAAAAAGGGGTTTCATTTGATTTCATGCTTTGTGGTTTGTTCATTGTGGATTTTGTCAGACCATGAGGGTCTCAGGGTCCCTACTAAGAATCATTATACTCACCCATTCACGAGCTATGCCCACACATCATTGTGTTTAGAGTAGATGATGAAAAGCGATGACTGAGGATGAGAGTACAAGGACTGAAGGTAGATTGGAGGTGGACTTTAGGAAGGTGTACCACAGTGATGACGAATCGAGATCTATACCTACCCTTCTGGTAGTATCCTTGGTGGGTGTTCACCATAGCTATTCCAGTTTACTTGTCCTTTCAGTTTCATTTACTTTCCAGTTGGGCTTGTATTCTAGCCCTTTTACATACTACACTAACTCATTTTACTATTCAGTTTACATGAGTTCATATCTTGGTTTGTTCTTGGTTGTATGTTCTTACAGGTTACAAAGGCAAAGCCTTCCGAGATTTAGGGATTACGCCTTCAGTGCTAGTTGCTAGCCCCAAGCCTATGGAAGGTGGTATTGGGGTAGTCACGGCACGGGCCCCGGGGGGCGGGTCCTCACAATTATACATTTAAATAAATTCTTTAAATGTATATATGAAATATGGACAATGTTACTATCATTGAGAGGGTAAGTCGTATGTTTGAATGAGTAACATTTCAATTTATAATTTATCATTATAGAAATAAGATAATAATTATTTTGAGTTTCTAGAATTATAATAATATTATTTAAATAATAATAATAATTTAAATGTTCTCATATATATCATCCAAGTGATATGGTGATTAAAAATGTATCACATCACTTCATGGAGGTGATATTTCAAACGAACACGCGATCAACGTTATCATATTTTTGTACATGGAAGGTACAAAAAAATTGAATTATTATTCCATAAAAATGATAAAATTTTCATTAATATTTTATATTAACATTTATTCTATCATTATGACCTACATTGATATACAATAATGAAAAAACGAACTATATTGGTTCGCGAGGCGGATGTCCATCGTACGCATAAAAAAATGTTAATTTCCCATTTGATGAAATTGTCAATAGATATCGGTGATGATATTACCATAATAAAATCTCAATAAAGTTAGGATACCATAGTTATGATTTGATCTTATAATAAAATATTTAGAGGATGTCGGAGAAGAAATAAAACAAAAACACATAAAAATGATAAGTCTTCTTCAGTTGATCACCTTTTAAGAACAAGTTAACACATCTAAGAATGGTGTTATGCCTAAAATAAGGCCTCAAGAATGTGGGAAGATATTATAGGATGATGTTTATGGAGATATTATCTGATCCAAAAGGATTTTCAGTTGTGAGTATTAGAAAATATTGGGTACCTTTTATAAGAGAGGGGAGGGACACGCTTGGAAACTATTAAAATATTATATTTATATAAACTCAATTTATTTCCATAATGGTCTAAAAATCATTTTATTATTATATAAGATGATTCTGGGTATAATATCCAACATTAAAATAAAATTAGACATGTTTTATATTATTTTAATCCTTAACTTTTTGGATTTAACAATTATTTTTCTCTTCTTTTATCTTATATTGATATTATGTCACTTACACATTGTGAGTTAATGTAATTACCATAAAATCTCAAATGACCGAATAATTTCCCATTTATGACATATTTTGAATTATACAAACCATTTGAATAGATATTACATTTTTAGGAATTGAATGTCATTTTAAAAAGATTTTATATTTTAAAATACCAATAATGTCAATTTTGACACTATTCATTGGTTGACATTTAAAAAATATAATAATAGAAAGATATGTTTGAACCAACTCAATAAAATCATAAAAAATGAAAAAAAAATTCAAGAAAGTTTTGGGATGGCATAAATTTGAAAAGATAATGTTTATTTTAATATTTATAATAGCATTTATTTGATTCGTTGATTAATTATGAAATTACTATCTCAACATCGTGTAAAAAAATTTATTAGTTAATTTGAAACTAAATAAATAAATTTAAATGATGTTTCTAATATTATTATCTTTCTAATTAAAATGTATAGTTGAACAGATCCACCATATAACATTATATTAAAATACATAATTATTAAGAACACGAATTTAACAAAAATAATTATCCATTGAATATAATATTATAAATTCATTAATGTTATACATGTGGCTCCAAGAGATCCTAAAATCATCCCAATAATTATAATTATAGGGATAAAAACAAAAAAATTATATAGGATATGTTTTATGGTAGTTTAATATTATTAAAATATTATTTATACCTTTAATTACCTGATTTTTCCTCAATCATGGTAATTAAAATAATTAATGTATTAACTATTCATTATGACCCAAAAATAAAAATAACATATTTACATAATTTAGACTTTATGATTTTAAATATGGAATAAATGTTTCAAAAATAAAAACACAAAATTATTTTTAATAAATTTAATATTACCCCATGTGGTCAAAATAAGAAAACTAGTTTTTAAAAAGTTAAAACCATCGAAATGTTGATGCGAATTTATATTTAATTATAATGTAAAATTTCATATAATGAACAAAATTTTATTTAATAATAGAAAAATCATCTAAATATAATTTAAACTAATTAAAAACATAATCTATAAATATATATTTAATTTAGAAGAGATGAAAATTTGAATCAATATATAGTATTTTTCACTATTCATTAAAATAGAACTTTTATCATAAAAATAAGAAATTCTCAAAAAAGGTATATTTTGTGGCCCCTATTAAAATTAAAATTCATACATTTAAAAATATTACGTATAAAAGGATCAAAACTATATTTTGAATGGGTTCTCCATGAAAAGGTGGGGAAAATATTTTTTTGATATTTCTTTTATCCAAAAAAATTATATCGTTCATTTTTGATTTCTAGAAAATATATAAGAATCATTTTAAACATTAAATATATTATATTACATATTAATTTCTTTAATTAAATCCATAATTAGTGATTTGATTATTATATATGCTCACTTATTTTCATTTAAATTGTATTTTAGAAAAAAATTTCCTTTCAATTAAAAAGTGTTATATTTTCATTTATAAATAATTTCCACAAAATAATTAATTAAATACATGTGTAAAAAATATTTTCCTAAATCAATTAAAATTTTTTATTCACTCTATTTAACATCTATTTTGGAAGGTAACATAATAATATTTAGTTGTTCTCTTATTTTTGATGTGGTATATTATGTATTTTATCGAACATATTGTCTCCTTTTAAAAAAAGGATGTTACAGTCCCCCCATTTGGAAATTGGATCATCCCAATTTGAATTTGGAATTGGTAATTAATTTATGAGTCTAAAAATTAGTTTTATTTCATTTATACATCCAAAAAAGGATTAAAAAATAAGTCTGCATTAATATAGATAAAGCACCATATAATAGTCACCTAATGAAACACAAACTAGGATTCCATGTCAGAAAAATTCATATAGGAGAAGAACAAACCATAATGTTCTGATCAAGAGTGATAGAAAACACGATCTGGAGAATGTTATCAATCAGAAAACCACAGACACGTGATGGGTTAAAGAATATTTGATTTTGGGGAAGGAAAAGTAGAAAGAAAACATTTTTGTTTTAAGATACTTTTTATACAGTTCTTGAATTATTTTCTTACATAGAATAAGAACATAAGGAAATATACTTACATAATAAGTATATTTTCACACATTAAAAAATATACACCACATACTCATATTTTTCTCCAAATTATGTGTATTTAAGAAGATGTTTTCACACCTAAAGCTCTATAATAATCATAAAAAAACAAACATCAACCACAAAAGGTTAACTAGTTAATTTTTATACCTTTAAACTATATCCAAAACAAATCTGGTTGGTACAATATCATATAATTTCCCCCAAAATGAAAAAATCGTTATAATGATAATGATTAAATTTAATATCCAATATTCAACAACAATATCTATAGTTTAAAAAATTCCATTCAATAAATAACATTCAATAAAATTCATCAAAACAATCCAAACTATCTTTGTAAATTGAAATTCAAAAGAAATCAATTACCTAATCATCCAAGAAAAATTTTAACATTTATCTCAAAATTACATCCACCACAATTAATGTCATGTATAAATAGTTAATTAACCTACTCATATATTCTCATTGATAGGATAATAATCTCCATAAATCACCCATATTAATATAAGTCTACAGTAAAAACATAGAGACTTCCCAAAACTATTCATCCACTACACCTCATGTAAAATCCCATAGTATTCCTTTTTTTGTAGTCATATAGGTCTCCTATAAATTGTGAACATCTTCCAAAACATTATTTATAAGTTAATCCACATATACGTTTCATACACTAATGATATCTATATAAAAAAATGTAAGTTATAAAAAAATAGCTTATTCATACTCCAAAAATTCATTTAACAAATATAAAAAATCTATACTAACCAAGGAAATAATGTAGGCTAGTGTTCGGTGATATTGACCTAACACGCATTGGTTAGGGGTTTGATTCCCAAAACCTTTTATGATGTGATGGGTTGTCACAAAGTTTGCTTGTTGTTACCTTTTAAAAACTACATAATTTTCTAACATTTCAAAAAATGAGTTAAAATCTACAAAAATAATTATAAAATATTTTAACATCAATTATATTTCATGACATTAATTTTTCATCCCAAAAAGAATTAACCTATAATAACCGAAAAAATAAATTTATCCAAAAATATAGTTAATATATTTAATATTTTGGAACATATAAAAAAAACCAATTTCAAAAACATTTAACATACAATCAAACTAAAAATTATAAACTCATATAATATCCTTATCTCATTAAAATACATCATAATCTCTATATTTTCCTAAATCATTATCTCATACCAAATATAATTTCCTATCCTTAGATGTATATTCTTTTGTATTTTTGAACTAAATTTCTCATTCGATAATCCGTTAGGTATAGAGTTTTACAGAATTTGGGAAAAATCATACATAGTAAACTAATACATTATAAGTGGACACTTTTACTCAGTAGTCATTTTTCCTCCAAATAAAACCCGTTCAAAAAATACTTTATTTCTTTTCAAGACACATCCTCAATAATTTAATCCTAGTATATTTTATGTCGATACAAATTGGAAGATAAGTGAAAATTTTTAACACATTATGATGTGCAAAAGATCTCAGTAATGTACATAATAAATCATTACTCCTCTAAAATCATGGAAACCCATTTAACATTTTTTAAGAGAGTGAAACAAAAAAAAATTGACATGAATAACAATAATACTTTTTTTCTTAATGAAAAACACTAAAAACAATAAAAATAAATTACAAATCATGTTGGTGATGTAGATAATCATATAGATAAACCCCTTTCAAACCAATTCGATTGGAATACACACCTGGTCGACATCCAAATTAGAGATCTATAATGGGCATCACTCTTTGCATAAGATATATATGCCTCACCTATGGGCAATAATTTTGATAAACCCTTCATATAAGGTATAACAAGTTCACAAATGATCTACAATGTGGATAAACGTTTGTTATTAGCTATTTTGGGCTAACCCATGAGCTATAATGGGGATCAACTATTTGTATAAGAAATATTTGGCTCAGATGTTCCATATAAATCTATGTAACATTTCATAAATCAAAAAAACCCATTTGAAAAATTCCTTTACTCCCATATGAATCACATTTCCATAGAAAAATACCATTTAATTTAAGGACTCGTTTTCAACACCAACATATGAAAAAATAAAAATAAAGGATATTTTTTCTTCTAAATACACTAATAATTATAGTGGAATCTATGTATAAAATAAAAATTATGGCGATGGTTATGTCGTTGTCTCCATATACATTAAAAAACACATTCATTTTTTTTGTAAATAAATTAAAACATTTTTTGTCAAATGATTCGATTTTGAAAACATTGAATAAAAATATAGATATACATATAAATTTTCTATATAATAATTTTATATCCATATAAATAAATATGTAAGTTAATATTAGGATGAAAAGATTTGGAAATTTAATCTTGGAATGTTTAAGGTGTCACATACCACATTGAACATTTAAATCATTATATATATGAATTATATTATTTTTAAAAAAATAAAAAAATTAGTATAGATAAAATATGGATATTAAATGTCACAGTGGTAGTATATTGATATTCTAAATGATTGAAGGTGCATATTATCAAGTAAATCCTTAATGAAAGGATATTGAAATGAAATCACTAACTTTGAGTCTGACTCATCACATTCAATTTTTATTTTTCTGAATAATAAACTTAGTATTATTAATTATTTATTTATAAAAAAATTTCTAGATTATTATTCCGTTTATATCACTTTATACTATGTTATAAAAATTACATAATAATTTAAGTTCATATTGAATATTTTGTTGATATTCTGTACATGAGTCGAAAATGGACATGCATTTATGACAATTTTGGATGTGGTCATAAGTCCATCATCTCCAAATAAAAATGCATGACATAATAATCTAGTTTTATATAAATTATAATTTTAAATACACTCATAAAATATAGATTTGAAAAATGAACAATGTTTCAATCATATAGATGGTATGTCGAATGTACACGTGAGTAATGTTTACATTTTTCATTTTCGATTATATAAATATGAAATAATTATTCTAACATTAATGAATAATAATATTATTATTAACATCATTAAATTAATTTAAATATACTTATATATCATACAAGTGATGTGGTGAATTAAAATGATTCACATCCATTTGTGGAGGTGGTAGTTGACACGTAGGCACAAACGATTTTTTAGTGTTTATTTGCATGGAAGGTTTGAAAATAATTAAAATATTATTATTTTAAAATGATAAATATCTAATTAATATCATATATTAATATTTACTCAATCAGTATAACCAATATTGATAGACAACAATGGAAAATAAACTATATCAGTTTTGGAGGTGGTAGTCAACAGTACACTTAAACAAAGTGTTCATTTAAGATTCGATGAAATTAGAGATGTATTTAGGTGATGATATTATCATAATAAAATGTCAGTATATTTATTATATTTTATTTATTATTTATTTATAAAATAAAAATAATTTCATGAATTGTAAGAAGAAATAAAATAGAAACTCATAAAAAATGTTACCACTTCTTCAGTTGATCACCTTTGAAGAACACCTTAACTCCATTAAAAAGGGTTTTCTACCTAAACAAAGAATCATGAATGTGTGGTGGGATTATATGAATAGGTTTTGTAATATATAGTCTCATTAAAAAGTCTTTAGATGTGTAATTATTAGAGAAGAGTGTGTGCCTTTTTATAAATAGAGGAGTGGAACCCATGGAATGTAAAGGCCCCTAAATGTCAAGGAATTTTTTTTCTTAATTTTCTTTGAAATTTTTACAAAAATGCATTTTCTAACGGCACCTAATTCTGAGGCCAGGTGTACTCGGAATCATTTTCCGATGTTTGCCTCGGGTATGTTTAGTGAACGAACGAGCGGGTTTTTCTAAATTTTGAACCGGTGCTTGGAATCGAATTCTGAGGGCACCGATGGTATCGCAGCGCCGGTTTTTTCTTAGAAACGCCTCTTCAGGGGTTGTGTTTGCTCGGGTGTGGTTTTTAAATTTTGGGGTTATGTGAAAAAAATAAAATAAAGTGGTGCGACAACTTTATGTTATTTCACTTAAAGCCACTTAAAATCCACTTAAACTATGTTAAGTGGATAGGGTGGAACCCAAAAAATCCTACCCACCTGGTAGGATATTTGTGAGGCGGGGCCCGCACAAGCCCCACCGTTGCTTTTCCCCTAAGTAACACACCCGCGAAAACCCCTTTTTAAATGAAAGTCAACTAGTGCGTTTCCTAAACTCTTAACGTTCCTATTAATTGGACTATTAAGAAGTTACAATTAATTAACCGAATTAATGGTTCGTTTCTTATTTTGTTTTACAATTGTTGGCATGTAATAAAATAAGACCAACACACGTTTTTCTTTGGTGCAGATTGTTGAGAGGATTTGGAGAAACTCTATCTTCATCCTCCTTCACGAAGAACGTGAAGAACGCAAAGAACGCTGAACCCTTGGAGATCGACGACGAGATGTCGTGTTCTGGGACGCCAACAATTCTCCTTCCCTGATGTTCTTCTGTGATGTTCCTTCTCCGTGACAAATCTTCGATCAACATCTTGAGGTATGAGATTACAGATCTTTTAAATTTCCTTTTTGGATTTTATCCTCAACACGGATTTAATTCATGAAATTAAATTTGTTTGTTTTCTATAACCCTCGGAGATCGTCGATGCGACGCCGTGTGTCGTGAGGATGCGACACCCCTTTCACAACGCGACGATCCTCTTCTTCCGCGACAATCAATCCCGTGAAGGACTCACGTCCGACGATAACTATGAGGTAGTGGATTCTTCCTTGTAAATTTTTGTGATTTATACCCCCAGTTGTTAAATATGATTGTTGTGAGACTTTAAAAACCGCTAACGCGGTGGGTGCGGACCAACGAACAATCCGAACCCACCACCCTTTTTGTTTGTTATGCGCGGATTGGTGGGCAATAACAAACGAGGCTGCAAGTTAATTTTGAAAGCTTTGCAGTGAAGAACGAGTCCCGAGATGATCACTGGCGAAGACCGCATGCAAATCGGACCACCGGAGCGCATCCGGTGGTCTGCAGAGGCCCCCTCCGGCGCGCCGCTGGGAAGACCCACCGCGGCTGAAGCTGCGGTGACGTTGGTCGGTCCTGTGGCCATGCGGGACCGTGGAGGAGAGACAGGGCTTAAGCCATGTCTAGGTGTCACAGAGCGGCCCCTGCGCGGGGGGGGGGGGGGGGGGGTGCCTTGAACGGCGCATGGCCGGCGCCAGTGCGCTGGCCGAGCCACCTGGCCGCGCCGGTCAGGTCGACCCGGTGCGGGCCGACCCAGGGTGGTTGGGTCGGGTCAGTCCCTACCCAGACCCCCCGTTTTCGGAACTTTTCGATCTTTATTCTGTATCGTGACCTACGGGCCTCCAATTGACGCGCCATCGACGGAGATGCAATCCTTGGATCGAAACGGTCATTTTGGTTTATCGCACTCAAGGTTTCAGAGTACTTTGGGTTCAGCTAGGTTGGTTCGTACACGAAACCAACTGGGCCCTTGGAGCAGAAACGCTCATAACTTGAGCTCCAGACATCCGATTGACATGCCGTTGACTTTGATGGATTCCTCTAAGTGAAAAAAATCTTTTGGCTTACTCCACCTGAGGTTTGGACACAGGTGGAGTATAGTCTGGTTGGTTTTGCCTTAAATACCAACGGGGCCCCTAGGACGAAAAAGTCAATAACTGTCAGACCGGGCGTCCGATTGACGCGCCGTCTGTGGCGTTGAGTTCATGATGATGATACAGAACTTGTGGATACATCAACTCTGGACTATGTGTCAGTTGATGTATCAGCCTCTCGGCTCGTGGAGCAGACCCACCCGAATGAGCATTCTGTGTGCGGGAACCCTAGTACTGGCTGTGACTGCGACTGTGATGACGATGACTGTGCAGAGATCCTCAATGGATTAGACGGCCACAAATACAGCACTCAGTGATCCTATGTGGATCAGTGCTACAGATCCTGTGTGGGTCCGATCCTGTGTGGGTCAGCGCTCAGTGGTTCTGTGTGGGCCAGCGCCAATAGATCCTATGTGAGCTGAATCCTATTTTGCTTTCCTTTGTGGATTGTGTTGTGCTATCCTGTGGGAATTACGTTTTGCTTTCCTGTGTGGACAGGGTTGTACATGAGCTCGGATGTTGGAGATGAGCCAGAATTGATGACTTAGTTATATGTATGGGCATATACTTAAGCCGTGTCGGATGTTACTTCGTGATTGTATATTTCCTTTGTGGATTATCCTTTGTGGATTCTGGGAGACCTTTGGGGGTCTCGGGGTCCCTACTGAGTTGCTTATACTCACCCCTGCACGGGCTATGCCTGCACTACGTTGTGTTGGTTGCAAAGGACAGACAACGCTGATCGTGGTTGAGGCATGCAGAGCAGAACGGTACCTGGAGGTGGACCACTGGCGGGACGTACTCGGAGTGGACAGTTGGACCCGAGGAGCTGTGGAGGCTCTCTATACCCACCCTTTAAGTGGGAGTCCAATGGATGGATCGAGGCTGCGACTTTACATTTTAGTTGATATTTTCCCTTTCGAGTTGTAATTTACTTCCAATTTGGGTTTGTATTCTGGGCCATTACTTCTCTGCACTTACCGTTGTAATCAATTTTTACTTAGTGTTTACTTCTTCTCCTTCTTGCTTTATATGTGGTGTTTGTTTACTTTACAAAGGCAATGCCTTCCCTTTTTATCGGTATTTATGCCTTGGTGCTAGTCACCAGCCCCTGGCCTATGGAAGGCGGGCTTGGGGTAGTCAAGACACTGGTCCCGAGGACGGGTCGTGGCAAATTGGAATCAGAGCAGTTGGGTTCTACCATAGACTCAGATATTTTTTCTATGTGAAGCAATAGTGTTAAGAATATTGGGTGTGGTTATCAGTCTAGGGAGTACAGTGTTGCTGCGGCAGCCGACGTATCCGTACACCAGGACCCTGACTTCTGATTTCCGACTTAATGCATGAAAACATGGATTGCATGTGTGTTTCAAGCTTTCTGTGTGATTACTATGTGTCAGATCACCAGGTATATTATTCTGACCGTGGCGCACCTATTTCATTTAAGGATGGCCCCGCGACGGCAGCCAGCTAGGGTTCCGAGAGGTGAGCATGATGACAGCCCGCCGAGCGAGAGGCCTAGGTACATGGCCCTTTGACAGCAGAGGCATCTGCGGTACCACTACCCGCCGAGCCACCGATGCTTCCATCCCCATCCACTGACGATGCATGTCGCTTTAGTGAACTGCAAAAGTTCCAGTGCCAGCGACCACCCAGGTTCCGCGGGGAGATAAACCCCCAGGAAGCCAAGGACAGGCTGGAGGCTATTGTATGAGTTTTCCTGTAAGTGAGGACACCAGCAGACCTCATGGTTATCCTCGCAATGAGCCTACTGCACGCGGCAGCGGGCCGATGGTGGATCTTGATGCTCCAAGGGCATGATGAGGCATCTCTTCTGTGGAAAGACTTTGAGAGCCTCTTTCGCTCAGAGTTCGTCCCGACCACCCTCCGTGCGGTGCGCATCCAGGAGCTTCTTCAGCTGTGGCAGGGCAGCTTGACAGTCTCCCTTTACTCTGTGATATTTACCGATCTCTCGCGCAACTCGACAGACATGGTAAAAGTCCCATTCTTCTGGGCTCAGACCATTGAGCAAGGATTGAGACATGAGATCAGGGCATCGTTGATCTCCCTCAGTATTGCGACTCAGGCAGGGGTACTGGAGCGAGCCCCTTTGATCGAGAGCTTTTATGCTGAGCCTTCATCAGCAGTGAGACCTACTGTGGGATGGCACGTAGCAGAGTCTTCTGCAGTAGGCAGTCGACAGATGACTCATCCGTCCAGGCAGACCAGACAATCACACAAATGTCCTTAGGACACTGGCTCAGTAGTGCGGGGCACACAGTGTGGAGCCATTCTTTTGAGAGGCAGGCGGTGCTACACATGCGGCGGGTAGGGCCACATGGCTCGTGACTGCCCGACCCACCATGCCGAGGAGCAACAGACAGTTGAGGGGTCACCTAGGCAGAGGCCGAGGGCCGACCGTGGCTGTCCACTGGGAGCTGGCAGACGAGGCAGAGGAGCTGGCCTAATAGTAGGTGGTGGGCGATGCTTTGAGTCTTTACCACCACCGCCACCAGGAGGTCCACCCCGGCCACAGGGAGCTAGCGGGCAGAGACAGGGACAACTCCAAGCAGCGGAGGCCTACGACCACGGCGCGCCTGAGATGATTCGAGGTACTATCTGTGTCAATTCCACCCTTGTTGTAGTTATTATAGACACAGGAGCGTGTCACACTATCATAGGGGCTGCCCTTGTTCGGAGCTCTGAGATTCCGACAGAGCCGTTTTCTCGATCCTTACGGCTAGAGACTCCTATAAGAGCAGAATCGATGATTACGCACTGTTGCAGGCAGTGTGATCTTACTCTAGGAGGTGAGAGCTTCGACTGGGATCTTCTTGTAGTTGAGTCGAGGCCTTACGACATCATCTTAGGCATGGATTGGTTATATAAAGTCCTTGCTCAGGTCGACTGCAGTAGGTGCTAGGTGCGATGTGTACACACCGATGGGAGCAGGTTCACCTTCACCGGCGAGAAGGGAGCCATCAAAGCATAGGATGGACTTCCGCAGAGGAGAGGACACCCCATCAATCATCAGTTGGCTAGCCTCATCCTAGGAGTATTTCACCTGCAGAGTCCTAGTTTTCTTGCAGTGGTGGATCAACATGCAGACGTTTTCTCCAAAAATGTTTCAGGACTACCTCCTCACAGAGAGGTAGACTTTTATATTGATATGTAACTCAGGATAGCCCCAATATCCACTCCAGCATATCGGATGGCCCCCATTGAGCTTAATGATCTATGGGTACAGTTGGAGGACTTGCAGGGCAAGGGATTCATCTGACCTAGTGTTTCACCCTGATCTTCCCCGATTATGTTCGCCAAGAAGGCGGACGGGAGCTTGAGACTTTGTGTCGACTATCGTCGCCTGAACCAGGTGATGGTGAGGGACAAGTATACACTACCGAGGATTGATGACCTCATCGATCAGCTCAAATGAGCACAGTGGTTCTCGAAGATAGACCTTAGGTCAGGCTACCCTCATCTTAGATTTCGGGATGAGGACGTGCAGAAGATGGCCTTCAGATGTCAGTATGGCCACTACAAGTTCTTGGTAATTCCATTCGGCGTATCCAATGCTCCAGCGGTGTTCATGGGCCTCATAAACAGGATATTTCAGCCATACCTTGATCGATTAGTCGTGGTCTTCATCGAAGACATTTTGATTTACTCGACGACTGAGGAGGAGCACGCCTACCACTTGAAAGTTGTACTGGACACACTCCAAGAGCACCAGATTTATGGAAAGCTCTCTAAGTGTTAGTTCTGGATACGTGAGGTCCAATTCCTCCGACACGTCATCTCTGAGGCGCGAGTAGTGGTAGATCCTTCGATGATCGAGGCAGTGATAGCTTGGGATCTACCTAAGAGTGTGAAGGAGGTGCGGAGTTTCTTGGGACTAGGTGGATACTATCAGAGATTTGTGATAGACTTCTCCAGAGTTTCGACACCACTTTCAGCTCTTACGATGAAGGGTAAACCCTTTGTGTGGTCAGACAGATGTCAACAGAGCTTCCAGGAGATGAGACAGAGATTGACCAGCACCCCTATCTTCAGGTTTCCCGAGGAGGGAGTTGGGTACGTAGTCTACTGCGATGAATCAGGGACCAGAATCAGATGTGTCCTTATGAAAGAGCAGGTGGTGATCGCCTATGGATCACATCAGTTGAGGCCACATGAGCAGAACAATGCTACCCGTGACCTAGAGTTAGCAGCAATGGTCTTCGCTCTGAAGACATGGCGACACTATTTGATGGGTGAGCGCTTTACAGTCTTTTCCGACCATCAGAGTCTCAGGTACATCTTCTTTTAGAAGGACCTAAAACTGAGACAGGTGCGATGGATTTAGATCCAACAGGACAATGACTTTGAGATAGTCTATACTCCTGGGAAGGGGAACGTGGTAGCTGATGCTCTCAACAAGAGGATGGGCATTCAACTACTTAAGGAGGCGACAGAGCTGCTAGCCGCATTGCAGATATCCTTTGTGGATATAGATGGAGCAGTCTTCCATCAGTCTCTCACAGTCACCCTTACACTACTGTAGCAGGTCAGAGAGGCACAGCGTGGGGACATTGACTGTGAGACGCGGCGTGCGCAGATATCCTCAGTACATGCACCTGATGGTTTCTTCTTTGGAGCAGAGCACAACGTCCTTTTCAGAGGACGTACCTTTGTACCAATTTCTTTATGGGAGGAGGTTCTGAAAGAGTTCCACACTTCCCCTTTGGCAGTACATCTGGGAGTGGAGAAGATGTACCAGGACCTCAGGAGACAGCGCTGGTGGATGGGCATGAAAAAGGTTGTGGCAGAGTTCGTTTGTTGATGCCTCACCTGCCAGCAGGTGAAGGCAGGGCATCAGGTACCAGCAGGCTTAGTACAACCCTTGAAGGTCCCTAAGTGGATGTGGGACGAGATATCTATGGACATTGTCACTGGACTTCCACGCACTTCTAGAGGTCATGACTCCATTTGGGTGATTTTTAACCAACTCACCAAGTCGGACCACTTCTTACCCATCAGAGAGCAGGGCTCAGTGGAGATCTTGGCACGTCACTACCTCCAGGAGATTTTACGGCTTCACAGAGTTCCATCGTCTATCGTCTCCGATCGAGATGCTCGCTTTACTTCCCGGAATTGGAAGGGGTTGCTGGATGTGTTCGGGACGCAGCTATGTCTGAGCACAACCTTTCACCCTCAGACGGATGTCTAGACAAAGACGACCATTCAGACTCTCGAGGATATGCTCCGCGCATGTGTCCTTGACTTTGGTCCCAGCTGGGAGGACCACCTACCCTTGGTAGAGTTTGTATACAACAACAGCTACCACTCCACCATTGGGATGACACCATACGAGGCATTGTACGGCAGACCTTGCAGATCTCCTTTGTGCTAGAAAGACCCTGGGGAGTCAGCACATGTGGGACCGGAGATGGTCCATGCCACGATAGAGAAGGTCCATGTCATCCAAGAGCGGATGAGGATAGCTCAGAGCTAACAAAAGTCTTATGCTGACAGGAGGCGGAGGCCACTAGAGTTCGAGGATGGTGACCACGTCTTCTTGGGGGTCTCACCTCGACGTGGTTTACGGAGATTAGGCTGAGGTGTCAAGTTGTCTCCACGCTTCATCGAACCCTTCCAGGTCCTCAGCGGGATAGGCGAGGTGGCTTATCTCCTGGCTCTACCACCTTAGTTGCACCGGGTGCACGACGTCTTCCACATATCTCAGCTGAGGAGATACATGCACGACCCGATGCACATCATTGACCTTGGGGATCTAGACGTTGATGATGGGGAGTCTTTTGCAGAGGTCCCAGTGGAGATCGAGGATCGACCGGAGTGGGTCATACGTGGACGATCGATTCCTCTAGTGCGCATCAGATGGCAGTACATGAACCTCCAGGAGGGCACTTGGGAGCGGGAGGCTCAGATGTATGCTCAGTACCCACTTTTGTTTCCCTAGTTTATGGTGTATCTTTACGAGGAGGTAAAGCCCTGATGTGCGAGTGATTTAATGACCCATAAATTTCAAGGGATTTTTTTTCTTAATTTTCTTTGGAATTTTTACAAGAACGCAGTTTCTGACGGCACCTGATTCCGAGGCCCGGTGTACCCGGAATCATTTTCTGAAGTTTGGCTCGGGTACTTTCATTGAACGAACGAGCGGGTTTTTCTAACATTTGAACCGGTGCTCAGAATCGAATTCCAAGGGTACCGATGGAATCGCAGTGCCAGTTTTTTACTTAGAAAAGCCTCTTCCATTGTTGTGTTTGATCGGGTGTGGTTCTTAATTTTTGGGGTTAATTGAATAAAATAAAATAAAGTGGTGCAACAACATTATGTTATTTCACTTAAAGCCACTTAAAAGCCACTTAAACTAAGTTAAGCGGATAGGGTGGAACCCAAAATATCCTACCCACCTGGTAGGATATTTGTGATGTGGGGCCCACAAGAGCCCCACCGTTTCATTTCCCCTAAGTAATGCACCCGCGAAAACCCCTTTTTAAATGAAAGTCAAATAGTGCATTTCTTAAACTCATAGCGCTCCTATTAATTGGACTATTAAGATGTTACCATTAATTCACCGAATTAATGTTTCATTTCTTAACTTGTTTTTCAATTGTTGGCATGTAATAAAATAAGACCAACACACGTTTTTCTTGGGTGCGGATTGCTGATAGGATTTGGAGGAACTCTATCATCATCCTCCTTCACAAAGAATGCAAAGAACGTGAAGAACATGAAAACATCGAACCCTTGGAGATCGACGACGCGACACCGTGTTCCGCACCGCCGACGATTCTCCTTCCCCGATGTTCTTCTGCGACGTTCCTTCACCGCGACAAATCTTCGATCAACTTCATGAGGAAGGAGATTATGGATCTTTTAAATTTTCTTTGTGGATTTTATCCTCAACACAGATTTAATTCATGAAATTAAATCTGTGTATTTTATTTGACCCTCGGAGATCGTCGACGTGACACCGTGTATCTCGAGGACGCGACGCACCTTCCGCAATGTGATGATCCTCTTCTTCCGTGATGGTCAATCCAGTGAAGGACTCACGTCCGACAACAAATACGAGGTAGGGGATTGTTCCTTTTAAATCTTTGTGATTTATATCCCCGGTTGTTAAATATGATTGTTGTGAGACTTTAATAACCGCTAACGTGGTGGGTGCGGACCAACGAACAAGTCTGAACCCACCGGCCTTTTTGTTTGTTATGCACGGATTGGCGGGCGAGGACAAACGGGGCCGTAAGTTAGTTTTGAAAGCTTTGCAGTGAAGAACGAGTCCCGGAATGAGCACTGGTGAAGTCCGCGTGCAAATCGGACCACTGGAGCGCGTTTGGTGGTCAACGGAAGCCCCCGCCGGCGCGCCCTGCCGGCACGGCGGCGCCGGAGGCATCGGCCGACCGCCAGGATGCGGCGGCGCCCGGAACGCCGCCGAGATGGCCGCGTGAGACCGCAGAGGAGGAACGCGGCTTATGCGGCGTCCCAGTGTCCCGGAGCGGCCCCCGCGCGGGGGGGGGGGGGGGGGGTGGGGGGTGCGGCACGGCTGCCTTGCGTGGCGCTTGGCCAGCGCCCGCATGCCGGCCGAAACGCCCGGCCGGACCACCGGGCATGGCCACGCCCAGCCGGGCCGCACTGGTCAGGTCGGGTCCGGACCCGGGTCGGGTCTACCCGGTTCGGGCTGACCCATTGGGGGTTGGGCCGGGTCGGTCCGGGCCCATACACCCCATTTTCAGACCTTTTGGGTCTTTTTCCCATATCGTGAGCTACGGGCCTCCGATCGACGCGCCGTTAGCGGAGATGCGATCCTTGGATCGAGACAGTCATTTCAGTATATCGCACTCAAGGTTTCGGAGTACTTTGGGTTTGTCCGGGTTGGTTCGTACTTGAAACCAACCTGGCCCTCGGATGGGAAACACCCATAACTTGAGCTCCGGACATTCGATTCACGTGACGTCGACATTGATTGATTCAACTAAGTGAGACAGATCTTTTGGCTTACTCCGCCCAAGGTTTGGACACTGGTGGAGTACGGTCGGGTTGGTTTTGCATTAAAAACCAACCGGGCCCTTGAGACGAAAAGTCAATAACTCTCATACCAGGAGTCCGATTGACGCGCCGTCTGCGACGATGAGTTCCTGTTTATGATACAGAACTTGTGGATACATCAAGTCTAGAGTATGTGTTAGTTGATGTATCAGCATCTCGGCTCGTGGAGCAGACCCTTCTAAACGAGCTTGCTGTGTGCGGGAACCCAAGTGCTGGCTGCGACTGCCACTGCGACGACGACGACTGTGCAGAGATCCTTAGTGTATTCGACGGCGACGACTACATCACTCAGCGATCCTACGTGGATCAGTACTACAGATCCTGTGGGGGTCCGATCCTGTGTGGGTCAGCGCTCAGCGGTTCGGTGTGGGCCAGCGCCTACAGATCCTGTGTGAGCTAAATCCTGTTTTTCTATCCTTTGTGAATTTTGTTGTGTTATCCTGTGTAGATTTACGTTTTTCTTTCCTTTGTGGATTGGGTTATACTTGAGCTCAGTTGTTGGAGCCGAGCGAGAATTGATGACTTATGTATATGTATAGGCATATACCAAAGCCGTGTCGGATGTTACTTCATGATTGTATAATTCCTTTGTGGATTATCCATTGTGGATTCTGGGAGAACTTCAGAGGTCTCAGGGTCCCAACTGAGTAGCTTATACTCACCCCTACATAGGCTATGCCCGCACTACGTTGTGTTGGATGCAGATTACAAACAGCGCTGATCGTGGTTGAGGCATGCGGAGCAGAACGGTACCTGTATGCGGACCACTGGCGGGACGTACTCGGAGTCAACGATTGGACCCGAGGAGCTGTGGAGGCTACCTTTACCCACCCTTCAGGTGGGTGTCCAGGGGACGGATCGAGGCTGGGGCTTTACTTTTCAGTTGTTGTTTTCCCTTTTGAGTTGTACTTTTCTTTCAGTTTGGGTTTTTATTCTTGCCCATTTCTTCTCCGCACTTGCTGTTGTACTCAGTTTTTAATTAGTGTTTACTTCTTCTGCTTTCTTTCTCTATGGTGTTTGTTTACATTACAAAGGCAATGCCTTCCCTTCTTACTGGGATTTACACCTTGGTGCTAGTCTCCATCCCCTGGCCTATGGAAGGCGGGCTTGGGGTAGTCACAGCACGGGTCTCGAGGACGGGTCGTGACATGGAAACTCGTAAAATATTATATTAATATAAATTCAATATCGGTTATAAATTGTCCAAAAATAATTAATTAAAATTTAAGATGATTTTGGGTTGAATCCCTATAATACAATTAATATTAGACATGTTATGAATATTATTTTAACCTAATATTTTTTGTATAACCTTTAATTCAAACATTTTAATCATAGTTTGATATTTTGTTATTTACATATTGTGGATTAATGAAATTAGCATATCATGAAAAAAGACCAAAAAATGATCCATTGTTACATATTTGGACTTATCCTAAATATTTGGAAATATATTTGGTTTTTAAGAATTTAATATCATTTAAATGTATTTTATAACAAAAAAAATACCAATAATGTAAAAATTGACACTATTAATTAGATGAAATTTAAAATAATATCCTAAAAGGATGATAAATTAGAACCAACTCTCATAAATAATCTAAAAAATGTACAAATTATCCAATAAAATTTGAATAAAATATTCTGATGTTGGCTAATATTTATTTTAATATTTATAGTATGATTTTCTTCATTCATTCATTTAATATAAAATTTATACATCATCATTGTGTCATAATAAAAGTTAATTATTTAATTTCAACAAAATTAAATAAATTAGAATTATGTAGGTCAGAGTTTTTTCGTTCCCATTTCTATTTATAGTATAATAAATTCAATGTCTTACTACATATTAAAATACATTACTTTTTTTTAAAAAATGTATTAAAATAATGACAACACATTGAATAAATATTATAAATACATTAATGTCATCCAAATTTCACAATATGGTTCTAAAATCTACCCACGGATTTTAATAGTCGGGATAGAGGTATAAAATTAAATTAAGAAAAGTGTTATGTTTGTTTTATATTATTATAATACTATTTTAACATTAATTGTCTGATTTCCCCTTGACCATGGTAATTAAAATAATTAAGAAATATACTATTGCTAACAATCAAAAAACAAAAATGGAATATTTACATAAATTGGGTCTTCGTATTCAAAATATGGAATCCAATTTTCCAAATTCAAAATAGTTATTTTTCAGTAATTAATTTGAAAATAATCAATGTTGTTAGAATGAGAAAACATATATTTTTTTGTAGAAACCATCAAAATATTTTTGTGCATTTATATCAAATTTTACTATAAAATTAAATAAATTGAAAAAATTAGATTAAATGAAAAAAATATAATCATATTATACTTTAAATCCAATTAAAATACCATTTAACAATATAAATAAAATAGATGAAAAAGTAGTTTTGAATTACAATACTATATTTTTCATAATTAATTAAAATATAAATTTTATAAAAAAATACATAAAATTTCAATTTAGTAAATTTTTATATCATTCTTCTAAATAAAAATTATATTTTTTCTAATATAACTTATAAAATTAAAAATACTAGACTTAAAATTGGTTATCCATCAACAGGCGGTAAAATAATTTTTTTAAAAATACATTTCTTATATGTAAAAATGAATTTGTTCTGATATAATTTGAATGAAAATAATAATATTAATTTTAAACATGAAATAGTATATAAAAAATAAATATTTTGATTCTAAAATTAGTAAATAGTGATTTTATTTTTATATGAACTCACTTGTTTTTGTTTATATGGTTTTTCATTTAAACACTTTCTTTTAATTAAAAATGGTTGTATTTTCATTTATAAAAAAAATTTCACAAAATAATTAATTAAATACATGGGAAAAACATATTTTCATAAATCACTTATTAAAATTCATTCTTTCCGTTTTAATAGCTAGTTTATAAGGTAATATAATAATATATAGTTATTAAATTAAGTTTGATGTGTCGTATTCTCTAAGATATCAAACAAATTGTCTCCATTTAAAAACAAAATATGTCATAAAATATATATTAAAATAACATAAATATGAATTTATTATAATTATTTAGATAATATAATGAATAACCAAAACATTCCTATAGAAACAAGCATAAGAATCTATGCCAATTGACAACCAAAACAATGAAAATAATGAAAGGTAATTATCAAATGGGTGATAAGTTGTTATAAACGGTTCATATATAGAATTATAATCATTAATACGATTCTTTAATAAGTAAATAAAATGTGTAAAATCACTATATAAGAGTTTAAATAATATTCAACTAAAAGGAAGTGTGATGGAAGGGACTTCATCTCAATTTTATTTTATTGAGAAACATTGAAATGTTATGTACCTATTTCTTTTATATGGTTTATAAAAATTCAATTTTAATTTTAAATTATTTAAATTGGGTTATATTTCTTCTTTAATGTAATTAATATTATATTATTTTATGTGTAATAAAATTTAATCATATTCTGTTTTATTTAAACCTTTTAATGTTGATTTATATTTTATAAAAATAATATTTTGATCGATTTATTCTCACTTAAAATTTATTTCTTTTTTTTTTAATTTTTTATTTCACAATTATAATCAAGTTTGATTATACTTGTATTTTCATGGAATAAAATTAATTGACAATAGTTTAATACACAAATTTAATTTTATCATCCCTTAAATAATAATTATATTTTAAGGTAATAGTAAAATTTTCACACTCTTTGGTAATGAATAATGTTTGGTATTTTTTAAGTAATGTCGATTTCATTTCTATCCTTTTTTTAAATTATATTTTTTTCGAAAAGAATGATTTCAAAATTAATTTAAAACAATGTTTTTAACCAATTAATAATTAATTTCTAATTACATTTTTCCAATTTTTATTCTTTAAAAAAGTTTATAAATGGAATATTCTCACTATTTTCCATATATGGATCCTTTTAGATAATTTCATAGTCCAAATATAATCTTACCGTTAACTATTTTCAAAAATAAAAAATTACATGCTATCATGAAAATAATTTCAATCAAGTTTTCATTTCATGTTTAAATTTTTATTTTTAAATGTATTTTTTTTCAAAATATTATTTACATTATTATATTTTTAATAATTTTTTCAAAGAAATGAATTTTCAAAACATTTTATGTTATAAAAAGTGATTCTCAAAATGAATAAAAAAATTTACACAATAATGTTTGTAAAGATAATTTTTTTAATTATTATCATCAATGGTAAAATTATTATATATATATATAATCCATGCGGAATATATTTTATTAACACCATTATTATTCTTCAACTTTATTGTTTATGATTACTTTTATCATAGATCAAATTGATATTCAATTATTTATTTCATTTTTTTAACTAACACTCCCATTAAATATTCACATTTATATGATCATTAGACATTATATTTCTCTTAAATATCAATATTATTCATCATGGAAATTCCTATTTCATAAAATATATCTCATTTTTATATGGAGTGTATTACATTGAATGCGTGGGGGAATAATGATAAATCTAAATACTTTAATAAATTAGAATATTTGATGTTAGTTATTATTGATTTAAGAATATAAAATTGTATTTGTTATATTAGGAATGATTTAGTCTAATAGTTATTTGTGGGTACTATTACTATATATACCCTAAATTCATCAGTAGTCTCATGACGAGGAATATATAAGCTAGAATTAAATAGGATTATACATGTAGTTTTTAAACATGTTTTGGAAGGTCTTGATGATAGAGGTTTCATGATGCAAGAGATAATGGCATTAAATAAATATGAATTTCCTTAATTATGATTTTTTATAATTATACATGATACTTTTGAAAACATATTATTTTTGGATTAATTTAATTTTATGATATTGATTTAATTTCATCTTTATACATTTATTTAAATTACCATAATGGTATGTAAGTATCCAATTATAATAATTATGTTATCGATTAAATGAAATGTGTTTTTAGTTATTTAGCATTCTTTATCGATTATTATACATTATATTTTATCATTTATGGTATGTTCAGACGTACTTACTTCCTAGATTATTGAATACATTGTATGTGTGATTAGTTATATAATATTTCATTTTTTTATATGCTTCATGACTGAAGATAGATTTTTTTGTAATTACCATATAATAATAATTTTTATGGAAACTAATTTTGTTTAAATTTCCTAGAATCCATTATGTTTACTATTATTGATATTAATGGATTTTCTAAATATAATAACAAATATTCTCTAATATAATTACGTTTTAATTTGAGTTTTCAATGTATTTGTCGACTAATGTATGTATCTAGTTAAACAAGAATACTAATCTCATCAGTCGTTAGTGACGTGATTACTTGTACCCTAAGACAATGTATTATGTTAGGCATTAGTTCCAGGATATGGGGGATAAGGTCACAACATTTTACCCATCCTTTATTTAATTTTAATTTTTCCCTTTTCCACATCCATTTTCACATCAACTATACTCATCTATTAGGAGTTACTACTTATCATACAAGATAGATTTTGAGCTACCACCACAATCAAATATATATATTTAATTCCCATATCTTTCATGTTGGATTCATATTGCAATGATCCTTACTCTACTTCCATCCTTTATTGGTTTATCACTCTATAAGAAAAGCTAAATCCATTCCAGCTGATATGACATATTTATTTGGGTATTCGACAGTTTTTATTTTTTCTCCCATTTTAGCTCAGAGTAGTAGTTAATATTGGATAAGTGGTCATCTAACACCCTATTTAATATTTTAAAATATTTTCCCAAAATTTATAGTTTTTTAATATCAATTTTCATGATTTGGCATGCTGGAACTTCTACATTTTTCATATATTATAATAAGGTTCATAATATAACTTTTATCATTAATATTAACAATGTAATATTCCCTTTGCATTGTTAGAGTTTTCTTAAATAAACTAGATTCACAACATGGATAATATAACCTAAATTAATGACATTAAAAAACCCATATTTCAAAAAACACCATTATCTATGTGTGTTTGGAATGATATAATTTAAATGAAAGATAATAGTTTGACCATGTAATGAGGCCTTTATATAAAATTATGTACTATTCGCTTCAAATTTTTTTTGTATGGTTGAATATCATATGAGGGATTATGTTAATTCTATACATGAATTATTAATTATTAATGTTGCATTAAAATTTGATGGCTTATAAGAAACAGTTAATGCTAGTGTATAAAATGATACCTCATGATCAGTTTATTTTCATTTATTGAAATTACATTTCACATCTTTTATATGGTAATTGTACATGATGATTAATGTAGCACTCGTTAATGATGGACATTGAATTATATATAACTTATTTGGTTGATTGATATGATTACATCAGTCTACCTAATCTAAATCTTGGGCTCATTCCATTTTAAATAACTCGAGACTTTTTTGATTATTTATTGATTCCATGGTTACAACATTTTATCTTTCTCAAAATTTATATACATATACATATACATATATAAATATATATATATATATATATATAAATGGGGATAGTTTCTTATAGATATCCCAGTTTAGGGCTAGATGGTTGTCCTTTAGTAACACTAATTGACTCAGTTTAAATTAATGTTTTCATTTATTATACCTAAAAACATGTAATTGTATATTCAATTTCTATATTCGAGTAGTCAGAATTATTCATGGCCTAATGATATTTACAAGAACCCTCTTCAATCCACTGATTGGTATCCAAAGTGATCCCATTGATGTATATAATGACAATAGATAGAAATTAGCTATGGGTGCCTGATTATCTATTAGGATGGGATATTGATAGAAAATGGCTAATCCACTGCTCAATTTTCTCTTTGGGTAGTTTTTTTCTTTTTTCCTCATTTATTTCAATTGTATTGTGCACTTTATTAAATGTTTTACTTATTTCCATATTCAATATGATCATTAAATGACATCATTTTTTATAAGACCAATTATATCATTGATCATAACTTTTATAATATTTTGGATGATTGAATATTCACCTCTTAGTCATTATTATTTATTTCCATTATCTTCCCATTTATTATTTATTATTCCCCACTCCAATCAAGAAGGTGCGGCCTCCCGATCATTCCATAAAAACCCCAACTGCAAGTCAGTAGCCTTGAGCATATGTGGAGGCACGATTATGGCCATATTGATGAATCGGTTAGAATAATATGTTTTAATTGGGCCATGGATGTCGTAATGTTGTCTCAAAAGTTTTTAATCCATTTTTTGTTACAATTTGGGGTTAATATAAAAGACAATATGAGTGTCTTGTTTTCATAATGAGCCGATAATAATTTTTATAAAACAACTATAGTGGTAAAAATAAAAATTACATTGGACGAGTGTTGTGGTTCAAGACGATTCGTATTATTATTGTATTAATTTCATAGATTTGTGACAAAAATGAATGATTTGTTAATTTATATGGAGTATATTTTAACATTATCTTGTTATGGAAACGGTGTATTGATCATGCCCCATTGTAGGAATGTTTTATTTTAAATTTCATGCATATTCTATGCCAAATGTATTTTATTGTATATTTTTTTATGAAATGTTGTAGTACATTTATTGACATATATCATATCAAACTATATGTTCTCAAAGGTAAATAATATATATAATTTATTCTATTATTGTTTCTACATTATCCAAAACATTTTTTTCAAACAAATATTGATTGTGTAAACTAAACTAACAAATTATCACATGTTTTACCGATGAACAATTTGATGCATGGAAAAAAAAATTAGCATAGTTTGATTATAAAATTGCTAAATTATAATTCATAAATAATTTAAATCTACGAATCAGGAATAATGATTCATCAAACCAAATAATTATATATTGTTTTTTTACATCTCGATACCTAGTGTAATAGTTTTCATATAATTTCATTACTATATGATAGAAAATATTAATGATTACACATTTATAAAATGATAATCGTGATTCAGCATAGGAGACCATCACATGTATATAAATGATTATGACCATGTATATGTATATATTATTATATAATTTTTTTTCAATTAAATGAGGATGAAAATTAAATCATATATGTTTCTTTCCACTATAACTAGCTACTAACACTCTTTCTACAAAGACATATGCTATGTAATGTGAGTCACTAACCATGAACATAACATAGAAATGGGAAATAGGGAGTGTATCTTATGACACCTTATGATTTTGTATATTAACTATAAATTAAATTTGGGAAAATAAATGGGATTTTATATATTAACACATGAATTTTTTCACCTATCCTCTATTTACCGTGGATTTTGGAAACGATGTTTAGATCACATTGATCTTCTACTATTTACACTATTCATGTCGAGAGCTCCACAACCTACCATAACTATGGAAGAGTTTTTAAAGGAGGATAAAAAACAACATTGACCTATACTTTTATGGGATAACGGCCCTGGACAACTATGTAATTCATTGATACCATTCTATATATACTCCATCGCATGGATATGCCGCTAAGAATGAGGATAAACCCAGAAAGCAACATGTTGTGGGATTATTCTAAGAGATAGGGGTATGTTGTCACACATGAGAGCCAATATAGGGAGATGTTTTATGGGATTTCTTAATGTAATTTTTTGGTTACGTTTTTATATATAGTATAAAAAGAGATATTAGTTATCAATTCAATTAAAACAGGGTCATATTTACCTACTAGAGTATTAATATCATATTATTGAGTTACAACATTTTACACTAACTCTAACTAGTGATGAGTTGCTGACTGTAATATAGAATGAGGAAATTTATGTAAATGAGATCCAATGTTACATAATATATTATATTTTATAACGAATTTAGAGAAATTGAAATACTTCCTCATTAGAGTTAATAATTTTTGGGAAGATAATGGTAATGGATATAATTGTTCATGAACTAGACTTGGAAGCAGTCCATCTAGAAGTATAATGTACTTTCGTAGTAGGCTAGATAACATTAACTATTCTATGAAATGTTGTATGTGTGGGATTGTTGGATACATGAAACACAAGTTAAATAGAGATAAAATTTAATTCTCATCCATTGTAATAATGGGTAATCCTTAGAATTTTTTCTAGGAGCATCCCATATGTAGATAGTGGGAGAGGATCCACACTAGATCATCCCTTGTTAGTTGGATCATTATCTCTTCATTAGGCAAACATCAAGATTATTTGAAACCACTAAACACAAGGAGGTGGTCATTAAAGTGGAAAGCATACATATGATATAGATTTCTAGAAGTTACGGATTCTTCCAAGTCACTAAGTTTCAACATTGGTTTTTGGTATTTACCAGTTATGTAAAATAAAAAAGACACCCCATGAGTATACTGATGGGATTGTAGCTATATCAGATAAAATATTAGTGTACTATACATTAATATATATCTTTTTTTGATACTTGATCTCCATATTAATTTATAACAGTAGAAATTATAGAATTTTAGTTTCTCATGATAGATTACTTTTATGGCATGATGACTTCATATTCTCTGATGTGGATTTAAACTGAGATTGTATGAAAATATAATGAATTACCTCTGTGAAATAGGAATCTATCATTCCACATGAGTCCAATTTTTTCTCTATATAATGGTATTTGACAAAATTCTATGGATTTGTTGGAATCTATATAACAATACTGATATAGAATGTTATTAAAGACATGTTACCTTTAAATCAATTAAGGGAATTATCTATATTAACAAGGGTAAGTGGTATGTCAAGGAGTGTTTTGAGCGACCCAACCACCATCTGATGGTTAGAGTCATATCCATGATTTCTAGTCATTATCTAGATTACTAGGGAATAAGACAAAAATATTTCCCTCTTTTAGTAGATCATTTCAGAGACATATTTTAGAATGAATTTTTAGTTCTAAATCCACAAAGTGAGGGACATATGTATTCTGAGTTACTTCCAGGAGAAACAAAACTATTGATTTATATTTATATAATGGCTTCAATTGAGTTGTAGGAACTGAAGAGGTAGTTATATTTTTGGTAGATATGGGATTTAATTTACCCATTACTTCTCTATGGGGTTCACTAGTTCTTTAATCCAAGAACAAAGAAATGAATCTTAGGGTTTTCATAGATTACCAGTAATTAAATAATCATAATGTTTTGAAGAGATATCCATAACATCACTTAGATGAAATGTTGGATAAAATATGAGGAGCTCAGGTTTTCTGGAAGATATATTTGAGTTCAGTATATCATTAGGTATGTTCCATTCCTTAAGATATACAACATACAAAATTTTGAAATAGATATAGAATTTACAAATATTTGTTAATGTTTTTTCATTCTCAACAATGCTCCATCATTTTTAAAGTTCATGATGAATCATATTTACCAATTATATGTAGATTCATTTCTATTATTCAATGTGGAGAAATTATTAATGTAGTCAAATCCTAATAATGAACATACGCAACCTATTGATATCATTTTGATTACAAAGAGAGAGGACCATTTGTATGATATAACCCCCAAATATAACTTTTTAATATACAATGCTTATTTCATGGGTCTTAATATCATAGAGGATGGAGTAACAATTGACCCAGTGAAGTTAAGAGAAATTATTTACTAAAAGAAACCTCAGAACATCTTTGATATAAAATGTTACATAATGATAGATGGATATTCTTGGTTTTTTACTCTCAATTTCTAAATCATTGAATAACTACATAAAGGCATGACTATGAAGGTAATAATTTCATTATAGTTTAAAAAATGTGGGGAATACTCTCATGAATTGAAATGAATATTTATTTCCTTGTTGATCATGGTTATTTTAGATTTTGGTATAAGCTATATCGATTATTTTGATGAATCATCTATCAGGATGGAATCCATTTTAAGGCATGAAGATCAATTTATAGTGTATGAGTCTCGTTATTTGATTTGTCGTGTGAAAAATTACAAGATGCAAGTTCTTTATATGGATGTAATGGTTCATGCATTTAGTTACTGAAGGAATTATTTTTGGGATATATTTTTTTAGTATATACACAAAACAAAATCATAATATATAACTTCCCACATCATTATTTTAATCATAAAAATTTAATATTGGATGAAAATATACATGTTTTTGATTATGAGATAGCCTATATGCTTGGTAAATGAAACAAAGTGCCTGATTATGTAAGAAGAATGACTCAAGACTCCAGTATTTCGGGATGCTAGTGGAGAATGAATGTAGATGGAATAATATTCTAAGCTACATTTTGAGGTGAAGGACAATTATGGAAAGAATATACTCAAATAATTATTAATGAAATATTCACCATTATGTAGAGTGATAATGGGACAAATTTTTAATCTTGAGTACTTAGTCCTAAGGGAGAGTTGTTTAGAATCGACAAGCCATTGAGTTGGGTACTTGATGGGAATGAGACATTACTTTTCTGTGGGTCAGTTTGGGTTCATACATACATCTGAGAGTAGATTATTTGGGAGTATCATACATTTTCATGAGCAGTACATCGCAGTCCCCTATAGATGAACCATGACTTACACCCCAACCCCAATATTGGATTTCAGGCATGAAACATGAGAAAAGTATTTCTATTACTCAGTTTTTCACAAGCCAGAAGGTGATGGAAGTACATCAGTGACTAAAATAGGGTATTCAGTTATTTCCCATTCCTGAGTGGAAGTATTATGAATTCATTATGGATTTTTTGGAAATATTGATGAAATATATTTGATGTAGTGAAGTAGTGTAGTTTATCATGGATAGACTAAAAATGAACTCCCACTGTTTTATTATTTGAGATACATTTTTAGTGGATAATCCAAAAGGATATATGTCTCAGAGATCATATGGCTTCATGTATTCCTATAGACTATCATATTTTAATTGTATGCATGTCTTGCATCATGTATTTCGAAGGGGTTAGGGATAGAGATGGGTTCAATGGTTCTTATGAAAAAACAATTATCCAAATACAAATAAATAGTCTAAATATACTATTCATATGTTATAAGACCTGATCTGATAATGTTACCATGATTTTGGGGGTTCTTGGGGGATATACCAAACCTATTTGAATTTATCTGAAATAATAGTTTTAAATAACCTATTAAATTTTATCTTTAATTGTCCATATATCATAGCCTATTCTACTTATCATTGTATGAGTTATAGGGAAGATACATAGCACTGCAGAGACCATGGATTGTTCATGAGATGTTAGATTAGGTATATATTATAAAAATAATATGACTATTTTTCAGTCAAGGATGAATTGTTATTAAATTCATTGTCATTGACCTTCTTATTTTTAGGAGATCATACATTTTTTTGCATCTCTCATATTATGTGGAATAAATAGATTCAGTGATAGGGTAAACTATCACCTCATTTTGTTGATCCTTTCATGATCATGGAGTGGGTCTAGATAGAATCCTTTCAAATAATTCCTATTTATAGGTATTGATCAAAGGAAATCATCTTTAATGTATCTAAGACACAAGTTTACCCTTCCTACCTTTAATATTATTTTTATCCTGAGGTGATTCTACTTTAAAAAGACACTACTTTTTATGATCATAAATTTTTTATTGTTTATCAAACCAAGAAGGGTCTTGGTGGTAGGACATTTCAATTAGTATGGGTTATATTGAAGCAGGGCTCTGAATAGGATAATAAAAATGAGGTGGATACCAATTTATATGATCATTGGGTAGAACGATCATCAGATTCTAATCAACCACCATCAAAATTAAAACTAAGGGATGGGTAGTTTTAATAAGGGGAGGATGTATGATCATTGATTTTAATAGAATGTTCAGCCATACAAGGCTTCAAATGGAGCCATACCAATAGTGGAGTGAAAAATATTATTTTAAGTAAACTTCACCTTGGAAATGTTCCTCATCCTGCAACCTCTAGAATCCAACACATAAGAGCGTAAAATTTCATCAAGAGTCTCGATGGTTCACTCTATATGACCATTTGTTTGATGATGAAAATCAGTTCTTAGGCATTGTTGAGAACCAGAATCATGTTGGAGACCTCTCTACACACTGTATGTAAAACATGGATCTCGATCCGAAATGATCATCCTAGGGAATCCATGAAGTCTCACGACCACCTCTATATATTTCCTTGACAAAACATCCACTGTGCTCGACTCCTTTATTTCTATAAAGTAAGTTGACTTTGCTAAGCGATCTACTACCACCCAAATAGTATAATGTCCTCCCAGAGATTGAGGTAAACTAGTAACAAATACCATCGAGATATCCTCCCACTTCAACTGAGGATTCTCTAATGGCTAGAGCAGACCACCAAGAACAATGTGTTCGGCCTTCACCTTATCACAGACCAAACATCAACACACAAACTCTGCAATTGAACACTTCATCCTAGGCCCCCAAAACTGGCTCATCGTGGCTTAGTACATCTTTTTCAATCAAGATACACCGCTAAAGGAAAAATGTGAAACTCTCTCAGAAATGTCTTGTGTATTGTCAAAGGAATAAAAAGGCCTTATTTGATACAACACTCAGTGATGTTCATCCTTAGGCCACCCATTAAGGGCCTCACCACAAACTACATGGTCTCCCCAGACCTCCACCTCCAGATCACCCAACTGGGACTCTTCTTGCTTTGTCATTAGAAATGACTGCACCATCATCTAAAAAATTAAAACACTCACCAAACATCTTCCATATCAAGATGTAATGCTGACAGTGCTTCCATTACTGTCCAGAAATCACCGGATTCACTTACATCATCTCTACGTGACTTTCGACTCAGCCCATCAGCTATAACATTCCCCTTTCCATGTGTATATGATATCTCGAATTCATATTCCCGTTAGAACTCCATCCACCAATGATGTCATTAGTTCATGTAACACTTGGAGAAAACAAACTCAAACTCTTATGATTGGTGAAAACCAGAAAATGCTCACCAATGAGGTATTGTCTCCACCACTTCAGAGAAAATACCACGGATGCCAACTCAAGATCATGAGTGGCATAGTTACATTCATGGGTACGTAACTGCCAAGACACATAAGAAAAAACATATATTTTCTACATCAGAACACTACCCATCCCTAGATGCAAATCATCACAGAAATCATCAAACTAAACTCCCTCACCTAGAAGACAATGTACTAATGCACTTACTAACTTCTCCTTCAGATACTCAAAATATTCTTGACACCGATCAGTCAATATGAATTCCTAATCTTTTCGGGTTAATGTTGTCAGATGAGTTACAACTCGTGAGAAACTGGAAACGATCCTCTTGTAGTAGCCTACGAGACAAAGGATTCATCACACCTCTTACACTATCATGGGGGAATCCTAAGACATAGCTGCTTCTATCTTAGATATATTCACAACTACTCTCTATTGGGACACAAAATTCCATCGAAAATATACTTCTCAAATTGAAAATTCACAATTCGACAACTTCCCAAACATCTAATGTTTACGAAGAACTCCTAAAACTGCGTGTAGATGCCCTGAATGATCCTCTTAAAACGTGGAGTACTTAAGGATGTTGTTGATGAAAACTACCATGAACATGTATAGGAACTCACAGAACATATCATTCATCAATCCCATGAAAACAACTGGAGTCGTCATTATGCTAGATGTCATTACAGGGAACTCATAATGAAAATAATGACAACAAAAAGTAGTCTTCAGGATATCCTCATGCTTCACAAGCATCTTATGATATCCTGACCACAATTCAATCTTTGGGAACCATCTTAAACCCTTACGTTTATTGAATAAATCATCAATCTATAGAAGAGTACAGTGATTCATTATCATCACATTGTTTAAGCGATGATAATCGTCACACAAACGCATATTGTTGTCATCCTTCTTCGAAAAAAAAGAGGTTCACACCACAGTGACACACTTGAAAAAAAACACTGTAATAGACCATCAAGATGTATACGTAGCTCTCTTAACTAATAAGGGGATATCCTATATGGATACATAGAGATAAGATATGTTCTTTGTTGTAGCTTGATCCCAAACTCGATCTTTTTTTGAGGGGTTAATGCCAAAACAACTTCCAGAAAAACATTAGTGTACTCTTCTATGACCCAAGGAAACACCAACTGTAGATCCTCTGAAGAACATAAAATCATCTCAGAAATAAAGGATGATATGAATGGAATGTTCATGTGACCCATTCAAGGATCTCACTCACAGAAAAACACCACCATCTTTCCAACCGTATGGAAGAAAATGACTTACTTCCTGAAGCAATCCAGGATAGCTGGCACCGAAAATGTTGAGAAAAAATCCCACAAGGCATCATTGATGCATTTTTGAGGTGATTTTTTTTGTTGACAACGTGGTTCTCCATTTTGTGTTTGTTGAAAAAGTATACCATGATGTATTAGTGTGTTGACAATGGGGGGTTTACATGGTGATTTTTCAGGTTCAGGGGATGCATTCAACACTGCATTATTGATTGAAGATCCTTGATAAAGGAATGAACAATATGAAGGGGGTACAAAAAGAGAAGATACACGGTGGCACCGTTTTCCAGTGTTTTTCAAATTTTTGGGCCTCAAAATTAGAAAATGGAGAGATGCATTTTTGGTAAATGGAATATTGTGTGGAATCAGCATGGTGCAGAAAAATATAGTGGCTCATGTAAAATCAGCATAGTGCGTGAAAAATAGAGTGGCATAGGAAAAATCAGTGTGGTGCACAAAATATCATCGCACTGTGTTGAAGAATAAAGTGTTGCATGAAATATTTTCCTGGTGCATGAAAAAAAAGTGATTCCTGAAATAGTGGGATGGTGTTTTTTTCGAAAGAGGTGTTTCAAGGTTAGAAGATCAAAAATTATAAAAGGGATGAGCTGCATGAAATATTGGCAAAGTTTGTTAAATATGGTGTTGGGCGGAAGATTTTTTATTCACGCTCAAAGTGGATTACGTGCTCAAGGTTGGTTTTTTTGTGTGGGGTCGATTTTGCCTATAAATATGAATTGTCACCATTCCATTCGCTACATCTCAAGACATTGAGGGTATCTGATCTCTAGTGAAAAAAATTGGAGTTTCCAAGAGAGTTGTGTGAATATAAGACTGTTTGCGTGAAAAGTGAATTTCGTCTAAAAGTGGAGAATTCTGCACAAGGCAATGAACAGGATGTGTGTAATAGTTGTTGCGTGTAAAATAACATGTAGTGTGTAAATGTATTGTTGCATGTAAATGGGTTTCTTTGCAAAAATTAAATTTCATGCAAAAGCATGGAATTATGCACAAGGCCTAGTGAAGGTTGCGCTTAAAATTTGCGGTTTCTTGGTACACCCAGTGCAAAGAGATATTCCTCTACAGGTGAAAGTTGGACATCAAAAGAGCATATATCAACAGGTAAGGATGTATATTTCATTAGAGATAATGAAAAGACATATAGGTCTATATACTACGAGTGGTTTTTCTGATGAAGCAGTGAGCATACTTCAGTTGAGAGAGCAGTGAGGTTTCATATTGTGTGAGGCTGTAAACTAGGAGGGACAGTGAGTCCGCTCCAAACTTGTAAACAACAGTGCGGTTATAGTGGAATTGGTACTTCGGTACACATCCGGTGTATGCTATTTTGATGTAGTCGAGTGAGGGTGAACTAAGTAAAAATCATTGTGCCATGTGAATTTTTTATGTTTTATTCATACTCTGCATCAGGAAGAAGATATAAGATGGTTTTTTATAACATCAAACAAAGATCAATAGGGTCAGTTGTTTTAATATTTCATACCCAGATTCCCCCCCCCCCCCTATCAGGGTATCTAACCTAGTGGACCTAACAGAATACAACTAATCAATGCTGAGGATTATGCATATGGTTTTATTCGTAAACATAATAAATCTACCCAAGAGCAGTGTTTCCCCTACACTAGCTCATAGTTTCTACATACAACAAACAAGTCAGCTCGACCTCCAATGGGCATAGTCAACAGCAAGGGCAATAAAAGCCTCTCTAACTCAAGTCCCAAAGCATGGAAAATGATAGGGGACATGAAGGATTGTGTCTCTCCTAAATCAAACAAGCCAATCACCATGGTAGGGAACAAGAAATGGGTACCTTGAGTGATGTCTGGCTTGCCTGGATAGGGAAATGCTAGAGCACGAAGCTGACCACGACCTCCTTCACGACCTCTCCAAACCTGATTAAAACCACCACCATGGCTGCACTTTGCTCTATGAGGATGAGGTGTGTCAGGGGGCTGTCTTTTTACTACCCAATCTACCATCTGGAGATCAAAATTTGGAGCAACATGTTGATGCTACCTCGGATGGAACTACTTCAACGGAGGAATCTGGAGCGAAGCACATGGTGCACGATGACTGATCTAAAATCTTATTCACTCCCGCTACTGATGACCTTTAACACCACAAGAAAAATAGGCACCAAATCCCTGGGAATAGGCCTAAGAGTGGATTCCTATAGAAAATCAAGATGTGACGAGCTGGGACCTACCTCCGGCTGAACAGGAACTCTTCTTACAAGAAAATCGGGAACCGCAGACAACAACTCTACTTTGAGAGGAATCATGAAGATTCCCATCTTGTGAAGATCAGTTCATATCTAGTTTCATCTTGAAAACCTATTCCATCACCGGCACCTCAAGATATGTCTTCAGTATAAATGGGGTGACCTGGAACTGAATCTCAGTATGAAAAGCCTTCTTGAGATGCCTCACCCTATCCTCCTCATCAGGAAAGAGGTCTGATGCATATCGTAAAATGTTCTTGAAACAGATCCCCAAATTTTGCACAATGGTGTTCCCCTATCGAAGGGTAAGAATCTATAGGAAACTGGATGCCTTCATAGTTGAAAAAAGAAACTCAACTCTGAACATGTTTCAGAAATCTTCCCATGAGATAGCTGACTCCACACAATCCCTAAGGAACATGAACCACCTCTTCCTCTCTACTTCTTACTGCATTGTCACAAACAAGGACACCCAATGATCCTTTCGTGAATGGATCGAACTGAAACCAATCTCGACCTCCTCCACCTGTCTCCCATAACATTATTTTAAATAGATCTCTTGTACATCTATACACTCTAGCGCTGAAAATCTCGGAGTGTCTTCCCCCAAGTGTTGTCGTCATCATCCTCTAACCTAAGACAATATGCTAGAATATCCTACTAAAAATCTTCTATGCGATCAAGATGAGGATGTCGACCTTGATCCATACATATAAAATAACAAATATATTGGAATCCTAATCTTAGAATATGGAAGACTCAACATTAATTAATTAATTTTTTGCTTTTATTAATTTTAGAATAAAATATCCCAAAATTTACCCATTCAATCATAGTCACAAAGAATAATGATGCATGATTCTACACTGCAACTAGTATCGCCTCATTTAGTAGCCATTTTAAACATAAGGGTCCATACATAATATCATAGGGGGCCATAAACATGTATGTCTCAGCCGGTATTTAGTGTTTACATCACTTGCTAAACATTAATGACACAACTTCCCTTCCAACCCATGCATCCTCACATGTTCCTAACTCCAAACATCATCCTATCCCTCGACCAGACCTCTAATACCACTCTATCATGACCTCCTCCACAAAAAGTGTACCCCTCCTGATCTAGAAATGTGAGAAGGGAGATAATGACCCCCCAAGTCCCACCTCTAGTAGTCCTCGGGTTGGTGACTAGAACCGGTGGTAAAGTAAACACAAAATTGGGAGGCATTACACTTTAATATAAATCATGAGAAAGAGAGAGACAAGAGAGACACCAACCAACTCCAACTCAGAACTGAAATAAAAATGAAAAGCCATGCTCACATATGTAATGTCATGCAAAGTTACTACAACTAGAAAGGAATGACTGCAAGTACCCAAAAGAAAGTAAAAACAGCAGCAACCACAAGGCTGAACAGCTCCTACCACCTCAAGATAGTAGAAAGCAAATTGATCTCCAACCTGCATCGAGTGACCAGAGAAATAGTTTATAGATATATAGGTTGAGTATAATAGAATAATCATTAGGATCCTCCCTGAAGACTATCGTGCAAAAGTAAAGAATGTATACTAAAGCACAGTGAAGAACATGTGAAACTAACTCATCACCAAAACAGGTATACTATGTTCCCAAAATAACTATGGATACTCTCACCAATTATCAAATTCAGGAAAATATCATATAGTATTGAATATCAAGGGTACCCTACTACAACTTCCCCACTGGTTTGCCGCTTTTCCCCAACGTCGTACATCCTAAGCATCTCTCTCTAAAAAGGATTCCCGTAAACATGTGGGTGAAGAACCACAACACGCACCTTGTGAAAAAAAACCAACACATCCACACAATAACGTATCCATGTAGTTTCCCAGAGACACCATAGCTCACATAACGTGTATCATACGTTGGGTATTATAACTCAATCCATTATATCCCATACAGAAATTAAGGATCCCCAAACCATGACATCCTATACACATTACACCTATATTAATATATAGGATACTATATCAAGAATATATGTGTGTGAAAACAAAAGCCATTATAGCCCTCTACCCACTTATAAGGGGAAAACTAACCATTGTGCCTACCATCACAAGTAAATACAAAGAGAATAGAGTGGGGCCATAGGGAGTAGTCATCCATTCATCCTCCCATAGGAACGTTGGGGAAAACACTCCCCGATGGCTCAAAATCCGTAGGGTGTCTATTTCCCTTACTGATTGGGTGGAGTAGTGTATAGAAACACAAAAAGTACATGATATAATATATCTCACAACCAAACTATGGGCATAAACACATCTTATACTCACCTACTGCTAACATCTCTTGAACTCTGCCTGCTACTTCTAAGACTAGGTATCCTATAAGCACACAACCATTTAAAGAACTTCAATACATTATTTAATTCCCTTTTTATCAGTTTCACATTAAGTTAACTTATTCTTTAAAAACTAATTAACCAGTACCAATTACACATTAATGTTCATTAGCATCAAACCCAAAGTACACCATCCCTTAAAAATAACAACCTCATCATTATGTTCTTGCAACTCCAAACCCAAGGGTCGACATCATTTATTCAATTTATCATTACAAAATTTCTTTCCCATATTCTAAGGCATTCTCGGAAATCATTTTATGCTACTAAACACAAGGGGCACAAAATGGTTAGTAGATGTACTACCTGTCATGTCTCTTGCACCTATAAAAAAATTGTAGACTCGCCCTACCATGAGAATCTAAACACGGAAAGTATGTGGCATACAACACACGCCTTCACCCAAATTTTGAAGAAAGGAAATCAAGGCCAGCTGCCTTGAGCAGTGGGAAAAAATAAAGAAGGTAACCAACCAATAAGATACAACAAGCATCCAACAATCATATCCATCTCATTCCATCATCCTTGCTATCCTACCCAACACCCACATGAATAAACCGATGCATCTTGCCACTCTAGGCATCATCTGTTACCACAACCAAAATTTCTCTATATCCCCACATATCACAACAACTATCCAGGATCACATCACAACATAAGAATTATGAAAACAAACATTTTAATAATTGGGATCTTGGTCCTTTAACAAAAAATAGGGTAACTCTGAACCCAACAAGGAGTTATTCTTTTCGATCACCAGTTCATTAATTCATTTCATATAAATTGATTATTATTCTTAGGAACCAAATTTGGAAAACCTTATCAGTTAGCTATCAAAAATACATAAACATTCTTACTGTACAATTTTTAATAACATCAAATTACAACAAGATGAACCAGATTCATTTACATGCCTCTTTATCTTTAGCCAAACCATTATAAATTAATTATTGCTTTATGTTCTTTACAAATTTAAATCATGAACGAAATGTTAAACACATCAATAATTGATATCACAATATCTAGAAAAACAAGCGGAATTAATATATGACCAATATCAATTTGTTTATCTAGTTAAAATATTTATTAGGTTAATTACATTGTGATCATGTGGGATAAAACATGATAAAAATACAGTTTCACATAAAAACGTGAGAAGAAATGAATCACCTACTTCAAACAGTTCATGAAGTTCTTTATATGAGCACAATCCACACAACAGGTCACAATCCTACTCTCACGACAACTGCATCGACCCTAGGATACCACGATATGACGACACCAACAGAAACCCAATAAATCTCCATTAGAATCATGGATATTACATGAAATAATATGGATATGAGAAATAGGAGAATATGAACCCCAAAAGAACGACAATAAAACATACCTTATATTGGAGAATGATCGATACATCTTAGTTGTATCAAAATAGAGCAGAACCAATCTGAGGAGGAATGTTTGATTGTTCAACTACTATGAGAAGGAATGGGATGTTTGAGTATCTCACACCCATGAAAAAATACAAAGAGTGAGGGAGGAAGATATATTGTCCCTTTAGAAGATCAAATGGAGCGATAGATTAAGATACACTTAATTTCCCATTAATAGCGGATCACATTAAACCATGCAGTTTGACCAAGTAAAAACATCTCGAGCCATATGAGTAATTAATATATGATTTATGGACTTTGAATTGGACTTAGATTCCTTAAAAAGAGTCATCAAATGCATTTTATGTTAATATAAATGTCAAAGGGGAGAAACTGTAGGATGCTAGAAACACTATTCATGAACTCTAAAATTGGTAATGGAAAACCAATATTATTGAACCTCACCATTGAAACCTCACAGTTAAAACTTCACTGTTTTGGAAACACAGTTCATGAACATCAAAAATAAAACCTCACCGTTGGAACCTCGCTGTTTTGGAAACACTGTTCATGAACATCACTATTGAAACCTAACCGTTGGAACATCACTATTCAGGAAACACTATTCATGAACCTCACAGTTGAAACCTCACCTTTGGAACCTCACTGTTCATGAAACACTATTCACGAAATTCAAAATTAAAACCTCATGGTTGGAACCTCGCTGTTCAGGAAACACTATTCATAAACCTCATCATTGAAACCTCATTGTTGGAACCTCACTGTTCTAGAAACATTGTTCATGAAAAACATTGTTGAATCCTCACTATTGGAACATTACTATTCTGGAAACACTTTTCATGACCCTCACCATTGAAACCACACTATTAGAGCATTATTGTTCTAGAAACATTGTTCATGAACCTCACTATTGAAAAAACACTATTAGATCCTCACTATTATGGAAGCACTGTTCGCAGAAGGTTACCGATGCCCTGTTCCCAACTGTCTACCATTGGAACTATTCGCCAAGGGTCCCTGATGATATTGTTCACTAAAAAGGAAAATTGGAAAAGTGTTGGAGATAAGTCAACTAGAACTCCCAAACACCTCGAACACCATATTTTCACAAAGGAATGGGCCGGATGGGTCTAATCCATTACAAAGGTTACATTGATTTTCAATGGTGGATTAATCTTATATTCATTTAAATTGTATATTTCATTATGATAACGAAAAACATTATATAATTAAAGTAGGAATAACTATCCAATATCTTAAAGGAAATCCTATTAAAAGAATAGATTCTACAATTCCTCTATAAAAAGGCATCATCCATTGGAATTAACTAATAGAGTTTCTACCAATGAATAATGAGGTATACTAATGAAAAATGAGATATAACATTGAAGGACAGATTGAACATCCTACATGTATTGAGATGTCACATTGATAAATGATACTCAATTTGAATGAACTAATGGTGAATATAAATCCACTGGTAGAGGGGATGTCTATCATTAGTATCCAATGGAATATCGATTAACCATTTATGACCGACGGTAGAATGATATTCGTGGGTAATAAAATTAACTACTGCAAGATGCGAAGATGGGAGGTAAATTGGAGACATATTTAAGACAAAAGTTGTTATAAAAAACTATTTTCCATAGATAAAAGATCTAATATTTGAAAAACTATTTATACTTGTGGATAATATAACAGATTATTGGAATGATGATATACCAACACATAAATTTAGAGGAAATAATTAAATATACATCCCCTAGGACAGAAGAAGTATTTTCACTAATTCATTGATGGTGATTTGTGTCAAAATCTCATTTGACAAGAAATGTTGTGGAAAAAAATCAAATCAACCCTAAATTATGCTACATTGATGAAGGATTAAGACAAATAAAATTTTTGATGTGTATATTTGTGGGGGAACAAGAAATACACAGTAGAACAAAAGGCTAATTAGATAGTTGAAAAAATAGGATCTGATGGTAGAGAGAATGCCTATATTATTAATGAAATGATGAGTAGTGAAGTTAGGAAACTATCACTAATTAGAAATGGAATTCAGATAAGATATAGTATATTTAAAAACCCATTTATTTTTAAAAATTTAATCTATTTGTGAGGGATCAGAAACAACAACCCTCTACTTAGGATCATTTTTAATGACCCATTGGGCAATTGTTTCAGAACGTATGTGTCATCTAGGTGCGCTATAGTTGGAATTATACATGGGCCCAACAACACTAAAGATTCAATATGTTTGTCAAAGAACTCCAATTCCATTATGAAGAATACATATGGTTGGCCCTCCCATGGGGTTAACCCCGTGGGTCCCCTAAGAATGATTGATCGAAAGGATAGTGGATCAAGGGAATTGCCCAAATTTTTGATAATAATGGCTTAAAAGATTAACATGTGGTAATTTAATAAAAAATAAAAATTATTACGCTATTAACCTCTTTAAAACAAGTAAAAAAATACTATTAAATAATACAAAATAAATTTCATTACATGTGACAAGATAGTAATTTAACAATATAAAGAACACTATTAATGTTTTATAATCAATTTTACGTCGTAAAACATGCCCACCATTTTAAATTAAAAAACACAAATTCTATTTGTAACAAAAATTTAACCCTTTTGAAATTTATCAAAAAAATTTATTTTAATTTATTTTATAAAATAGAATCCCCTTTAATAAAAATAAATTTCTTTAAAAAGTAATATAGTATTATATTCAAAAAAATATACATATGGTTATATTATTCAATGAATTTAGAATTAAGAAATATTAATAGTTTTAAATTTCATTTTAAATAGTAATATAAAATTAATAGTTAATCTGAGTTAAAAAATAAAAATTAAATTTAAAATAAATGAAAAAATATTTTTAAGATTAGTTATTGTATTAATTTTATATTTTAAGATTCTATAATTCCCAATACAATATTCTTATTCTCAAATTTTATAGAGTTTATTGGTTTTGTGAAAATTTGAGCATGATATTTCTTAAAAGGAAGAAATTATAAATAGACATAACTATTATTTACAGGATCCCTATGAAAATGAAGTCTAACAATTATGTTATTTTTTATAGAGTGTTGAATAGGGGTTATTGAAATTTAAATATTATATGAATCACCACAAAATATAGTTTCTTTTTCCCAAATTATATTAAAAACAAACATTATATTATTATCTAAACTTTCTTTGGACTAGAACTAAAAATTCCATCATATTCATCCTCATTTATTTACTATACTAATAAAATATGTTTGATAGAACTCTATGACATCAATATTTTAACCAGAGGTGGACACATACAAGTTGTGATATTCTGGTTAATACTGCAACCTCTAAATTTATAATCATAGTATGATATAAATGAAAACAATTATCATTATAATAGAAAAATATATTATAGATAGGAACCATGATAAATCAAATAATTGTTTTAATATATTTAACATGACTTTGATTATGGTTGTACTGAAACCTAGAACACAAAAAACAAGAACATTATTTATGATATAGATAGTGTGAGTTAGAATAACATGGTTGTCATTCTTTTATACAGTTTAATATCAACACAAATTCTAAACTTATATATATCTAGTTTGTAATTTTTACTCATTGAAATTTTCATAGTCTTGCTAGAATAAATTTCAAACATCATTACTATTTCATTGTTATATGCATCATGATATATGAAAATACTATATTTTCATTTATTAATATGTAAACCAAGGGAAAAAATTCTCCCATTAAACTCATGTCATATTAATATTTAATTTTTTTAGAAAAATAATTAAATTTATAATCATTTGATGAAATAAATATTAGATCATCAGCATATATCTATATAATTATTATATCACATGAATAACTTTTTACAAACAACATTTGATAAAAACTTCTCTAAAAAAATTATTTTCTAATAATAATTATGTAATCATATCATTCATTTCTATTTTAGGTTTCTTAAGACTATATATGGCTCTAATAATTATAAAAAATTATTTGGAAATTTTTTATTTTAAAATATAAGAGTTTGAATAACATAAAATCCATGTGACATTATTCTATTTAAAAAGGAACATATTAAATTCCATTTTAAATTATTTGATTTCCTAAAAAAACGAAAATTCTAATTGAATTATAATTGATTCCTTTCAAGAATCACAATAAATAGAATCATGAAAATAAATTCCCTCTTCCTCAGAAAAACATTTTTTACAAGTATGTCTTTATTTTAATCTATGTTTCCTCCTTCATCAATATCATTAATAAACCCAAATTAATTCATATAAAAGGGGTTTATCAAGGAAAAGTCACTAAATCCTATACATTATTCCTTTAATGTTAATTTATTTTCACATTCAAAATAGTAATCCCATTGGAATGAATTATATCATTTTCAATATTACTTGTAAAAAATTCAATAGAACAATAAGAGTATTTATAGAAAATAAAAATATTTATTGTCAAATGAAAACCCGAATATACATTTATAATTACAATTATAATATGATTATCATTAAGAAATTACAATTCCATTGGATCAGTATGATATGATTCATTATCTACCATAGGTAATGAAACTCATTATATTGGTCATTATATTGACTAAAATTAAAATCATTATTTTCATTATTTTCATTGTTTGATTGAGAGTGCTACATATTATAGTCGTTTTTAATAGATAGTAATTTACAAGAAAATCCCAAAACTAATATTTTTATTATTGTAAAAACTTTAATATTTTCTAGAACAAGAATATCCTAAGTTTAACCCTTTATCTAATGTAGAATAAATTCTTTTTAATTGTATTTTATGCTTAAGATATACACATTTCAAAAAAATAAACTAAAATATAAAACATCATTTTTGAACCATTTATGTAGTTCATAAGGGGTATTTTTAATGAATGGTATGATCGATACTCTATATACAACATCTTAAGCTATATATACAGATTCATCCCCAAAGTATTTTGTTAGAGAAACTTTGATTGGAAATAATATAGCGTTCTCATGGATATATTTTTTATTTCATTGTACCACACCGTTAAATTATGATTTCATTTGGGATTATAAATACTTTTTATATCAATATATATCAAAAAATTATCAAATTCTAAATTGAAATATTTCCCTCCTATATGACTTTGATAAAAATGATTATTAAATTTTTGATATTTTGAATAATCACTGAAACATAAAAAATGAATATTGTTTCATTTTTATGGGATGATAAATAAATCAATATGATTCATATATAGTCATATAAAATTAATAATATATATTTCCAACCACCAATAAAATGTTTTTATAAGATGAATCAAGTCAATATGAATATATTGTAATCATCTAGTGGTGCAAACAACATTTCTTGGTATAAATCATTCCTCATGTTGCTTAATTCTCAAATAGGAATCACAAGTGAAAAAAATTCTTTTATTTAATGAGAGAAGTTTCAGAACATGTTCTTTCATAGACATTAGGAGAAAAAGAATAACATTTCCATAGAAAAGTCTCATATTTCATAGAATTTATTCTAATTTAATATAATTCAAATACTAAAACTTTTTATTTTTTTGATTAGAATAATAAATTTTCTATTCATTTAATTTTCTATTTATACAAAATAACTAAGAAAAGTAAATTTATAATTTTAAATGATCACATTTATTCCATTATCATAAATTAATTATGTAATCATAATATTTTGTTTTAAAAAATATACATATAATAAATTTCAAATATTAACTCTTCTAGAGGAACAAAATTCTCTAATTACATTAATATGAATTTTAGTGTTGTTTTTAAATGGTTCAAGGCCACCATCACATGATTAAAATGATATAAATTTTCAATTATCACCTCTAATGTTACTAGATATACCACTATCTAAATACCACGGGCCATTGAGTCATTGTGGATGAGTTTTTATAATTAAACAATCAATCGGGCTATTTTTCTAAACATGATATCATGTTCCAAACTAGATTAGTAGATACCAAAATTTTCACATAAAATGATTTAAATAATTTAACATTTGGTTAATTAGAATGTAAATATTTTAAAACGAATGTTCTGGTGTATACAAATGATAGCGTAAATACAATTGTATACACATATTAAAAATTTCCATTCATTATACATTTTAGAAGGGTATACAAAAAACACATCCTTTGAGATATTTAAAAAGTATGTATTATTTTATCTGGTTGTTATACAGAAATATCTATATATATTTATATTTTTGTTTATTTTATTAAAGACATCATTTTTTCATATCATTATTTACATTTTCCAAAATTAGATAACAAGTTTTTTAGATTAACAAATTCATTTTTCGTTAGAATGTTTTCATTTTGAAATGTTTCTAAATATGTATAAACGTAAAAAAAATTTATACAGAAGATGTGTTAATGAATTTACCAAATTCTTACATGATGTTCTTAAAATCATTTTCTACTTTATTTAGATCATCCAATACAAAAAATATATCTTCTATATTGATGGTTATCATTTATTGAATATTTCTTAACCTTTTGTAATTCAAATTTTGGTTTTCGAAGCTCATAATATTAATTATATTTATAACTATCATGTTTGGATATTTAGATTTTCATATTTTTACATTATATTATTATTTTTATTAATTTATATAAAAAACTAATATTTTTTATTTTTATGTTAAAATAAACTTCTATTTTCTAGAATCCATCATTTTTTAATAATTTATTCTCTTTAAGCAGTTTCTAACTTTTTAAATCAGTAAATTAGAATCAAAACACGAATCAGAAAGAAAAATTCAATTTTATTTTCAAATAATGCATTATGATAAAAAATTGATATTATGAACTTGATAATGAGTGAATAAATTACCTCACACTATATACCCATCAGGTCATGATTTCATATCTCTTTTCTACATTTAGAATCATTACTCATGTTAGATTTCATTGAATAGTCCCAAACTACAAATATAGTGTGGTTTTCATTTATTCAATTATTTATATATATTTATTTTTAGGTTTTTTGGGTAGTTAGTCCTTATGTATCCTTTCATATGGAAATCATAACATGTTAATTATGAAACACCATTAATATTTTTGGTATCTCATTTTTTATTTTCAAATTTGGATTTCCACATGAATTAATTCTGGAAACTATTTTATTTGTTCTCGAAAAACATCTTACTAGAGTGAGATATTTCATTGTAACTTTCATGGTCCACAGATTCAATGGAATTAAAGTTATCAATAGCAATATATTAAAAATTAATATGTTTTATATTTGAAGAGTCATCATCAGTAGTACTTTTTGCACTATCTTACACTACGGTAGACACCCTTTTAATTAATCTAAATAGTACACCATTAAATTATTAATCTCTTTCTTGGACACCTTATTTTAATAATATCTTTTGGTAATATCACTGTATATATTCTCCATAGGATTTGTGTTCTCCAAGACATATCCAAGAGCACTCATACTACTAGTTATTTTAGTAAATTGATAGAACATATTTCTTATAGATTCTTCATATCCCATGATGGGATCCTATGTATTCTCCTTATATAATTCCAAGATTTATTCTATTTATATTTTCAATCCCTTAATTAATCACTTTATGTATCCTCAATATATGATGTGATTTATTACGTGGTGAACTGTTGCTATATATACCTCTTCTTATAAAAAGATTACAAAATATATTTATCTCTATAATTAAAAACATATTTTAACCTGTAATTACCTAAAAGTAAATCAATATCAACATTGCGTACGACATATGGATTATCCATAATTGTCAAGTTATCAAAACATAATTTTATCATGTATGATTCGTTATGTATTTCTAATAAGTTGAGTCATATATATCATAGAATTTAGGTTTTTGGAATCCATCCATAATTTAAATTCACACCTTGAATTATAAATAAATTCAGTGATTTTATTTCCTAGACCATTAAATATTAGATATTATGTCATAAATGTGTTAAAAAATAGATTATATATCTATCCATTATGGAATGTCATATTCAATGATAAAAATTATTAGAAAAATAGTGATGGAAAAATTGACTTGAGGGGTGGGGAGGGAGTGACATTTTGTTTATGGATTTAAAAACACAATCATAAGTTATAAATCAAAGAAATGTATTATGTGAAGTGTTCTGGAATTGAGGTGTAGTGGAAATAAAAAAAATTAACACCATTATTTATATTTGTAAAGATAAATATATCTTAATCTACTCCTCATCTTATTACAAGGTTATTGTTACCAAATAAGAGACTCAATTTAAAATATGTGAGAAAATATTATAGACCATAACATTAATAAGTACATTGAATAATTAACTAGAATTTTTAATGGAAGTCAATTCTTAGTCATTGAACTGACATTTGATCAAGATTTATAACAAAAAAAATTCATTTCATCATGAAATGTCCAAAAAAAGAAATAAGATATGTAGATTTGGAAAATAATAAACTTTACTAAAAGGAAAAGATAAATGAATTAATTTTTACATGACGAAATAAGTTATAGAAAAATGATAAGATGGTAAAAAAATTTAAGGATATTAATGCTCAATTATCATTGATAACATTATTATATGAAGATAGAATGTTGATGTTCATCAATGATTACAAATACTAAATTGATGTAATAGATGTTTTACGTATGAATGAGGGATTACATGATTTATTGATGTATTATTAAAAAAATCTACTGAATTATCTAAAGTGGACTTTTTTTATGACATGAATATGTCTCTCTGAAGATTAAGACAAAGATATTCTAGGTGTGACTACTTGTCGAATTACTGCATGATTCTTGTTAGATTATAATAATAAAATAATTATATAGTAGACTTGATTTGTAAATGTTATAATGAATATTTGTTGAGAATGTATATTTTTATTTATTTATGAAATATTGATGTATTTAAAATATAATCATTTAAATAAATTTATTCAGTCATTATTTATAAAATATTTTCAATAAATATAATAATATTTCAATTTATATATATTGTAAATTTTTGTAAAATAGAGCATCAGAATAAAATCAAATACAAGTATACAACTTCATAAAACATGTTTCTAATGTTTTGTCATACATAAAAGACCATTATATTTCAAAAAAATACAATAAAAATAACTAAGATTTAATTTTAATAAAATTAATTAAAATATAATAAATATGATTTTAGAAATATTATATTGAATTATCAATTGATTTAAAATACATTAAAATATATTCATCTACCATTGTTGTCAAATAGTGGATTGACTTACTGATGCTTTCTACTAGGGGTTTGATATACCATTGATGTCCAATAGGGTATTGATTAACCATTAATTTCCAATGATGTATTACTCTACTATTGATTCCCAATAGTTGATTAATCATCCAACGGTACAAATAAAATTTACCATTTTAAAACATAAAAAAATTTATTAATAAAATAGGAAAAAATTTGAAAAATTAAATAATATCATTGTTTAAAAAGAGATTCTTCCAAGTATCTGTGAAGAGGGATAAATTATTATTGTTAAATAATAGGTCATCTACTAGTGATAATGATTTATACTAGTGAGACATTAGTTATATCAGTGAATGGCTCGCTTTGAGAATAACATGCATGGATATGATACACTAAATAATGATCCATTTTTGTCGTGATCTATTAGTGATGATAAATATACATATTGAAGTGATATCTACCATTAGTGTCCAATAGAAGGTTGATTAATACTTAATGAGCAAAATTTTATAAACTAATAGGGGAGTGAAATCAACCACTATAAGTTGTTGAGAGGAGAGCTACTATTGAGACTGAAAAATGATGAATGTTGTTATGAACAAACATTACACATGGATAAAAGATCTACCAGTAGATAAAATATATCATTCAGTGGATATGACCAATCTGTGTAAAAAAAATTTATTATTTGAATTACGATGAAATATTTAATGAAAACTGAGGTATTATGTCAAACTAATACCCCATGGATGTATGAAATAGTTCCAATACTACCTTAATATTAATCCATTTACTCATTAGGGTCGATAACGAATGTCATGGAAATGAACTACAGAACATAGAAACATTTCGGTGTTGCTGATGGATGAAGATGAATGACAATTTAGAACATGATATTTGAAGATGATCAAAAAATATGTTGGATAAAAAAACACATGTCAAATAGTTCTAAAATAATATGATCAAATGACCGGTTGTGTGACTGATGGTTTATATATCATATGAATGGAAAATTTATTCCTCTATCCCAAATTGTATTCAAGTTATTTATAATATTTTTAAATCATTAAAATCATGCATTTTCCCATTTTTGATATTAGTGGTGTATCATACCATGAATCCCACTACTCACACACATGAACCACAACCAAATGAGATACTCTGATCCAACTTATATGCCATGTGGTCAGGCCCTTGTTTGTCTTATACAGAAGATCTTATGCAATAATCATTCACTATGCATAAGTGAGCACTCCAATAGCTACATTTGGGATACCTATAGGAGGAACATCCATGTGGTTTAATCCTTGTATCCCCAAGGAGTGGTTGAGGGCTATACTTATAAATTTATTAGGATGTCCAATTTTTTTAAGAAGCACATAAAAGAATCATTTATTAATAAACATTATGTGAATAAAATATAACAATAATTATCAAACTAACATAATTAAAACATATAAAAATATTATTATATTTTTAAAATATTTTAAAATATAATTGAATGTGAATACGTAATAATTTATAAAATAGAATTAAATTTTTACATAAAATTTCAAATAAAATCATCTCTTGCATTATCCATTCACCAATTTCCATCCATATCTATATGATCATCATTCCAATTCCTACCATTTTGTGTTTAACTCTCCATATATAATTCAAATGTTGGGCAAGATAATATTCCCTTTTTAGGATGTTCAAATTTTGGGTTGATTTCTACCATTATAACAATGATTATAGGATAATACATAAAAAGGAGTTTCTTACACCCAAAAGATATCTGGTATTATAATTTTTAATAATATTAAAATTGTTTTATGTCATTCATTGTAATTTTTTATGTTGGACCTTTATTACATTGGGATAATGATATTATTTTTTTAATTTTTATAATAATTCAGGTTAAAAACATTATCATATTCCTTTACCATTATTAATTTTAATATTCCATGACTAGTGACACCCCTTAGATGTCCTGACACATTTCCATGAATATAAAAACTATCATTTGATGCAATACACCATCTATGTGGGTTTGGAGTGATATAAATTAAATTAAAGTGAATTTTAAGACCATGTCACTTAAATATTATATAATTTTGTGTATTATCTTATTCACATAGTAAAATTTTTAATTTTTTAATACCATCCAATGGGTTATGTTAATGAATTATTCGAATGTTTTATTATTACTATTTCATGGAAATATGATGCCCATTGAGACATTGTTAAGACTATTACTGTACATAATTCTTCACATTCCCTTGATGTGTGATGTTTTAAATGGAATTTTACATCTTTTTTGGGTTTATGGAAAAGAGGATCTACCTTCCCCTAGAGGATTTTAGAGAAGAAGTTTCACATAGCTCATTATTCCAAAAGATATTAGGACTATAACATCCTATCATAGAAGCCACCAGACTGTTCTCTAATATTGGTAGTAACTAAGTCTCAAGCATGCATCATCATACACCATAGGATATCGACTAGTAATGAGGGTCCAAATTTGATTAGTATATATACAATACACTTATGATCAGAGTGTAACATAAGGATATAATCATATCAAACAACAGAAGAATAATTTTAGATTATTTGATATATGAAAAAACATATTTAATATTAATAACCATGTAATCTCATCCATATGTTTAATATGAAATTGTCAATCATTGTATGATATAATATGAATAGAAAAAACCTAGAAATTGGCCTCCATTATACTAAATGTATCAATACCATAAAAACAAAAAATATAGTATCCCTATATAGCATCACGATATATTGCCTGATCTTATGCTCCACTAATGTTATGCGACAATCAGTCAAGTATCACAATGGAGGCACATTCCCCTATCAATATTTAATCCACATCGTCTTTTTTGTTACCCAATGTATTTCCAACCAGGTTGTGAGGTAACACTAAATATCTCACCCCAACATTTATATAAAAAGTCTAGAATATGGATATAAGCTGAAGTAGTATACAAATTTAACCAAAGAACATTCTATAAAATCTAAAGAGATACTGTCCATTCTATCAATTCTTACAAAGGTGAACAAAATATATCACAAGTACTATCTTTAAAGGATAGAAATCATTAAATGGACTACTATGAAACATATTATATCAGGCCGACATGGGAATATCTCCATATAGTAGAAAGGTCCAAAGTAATCAAGTTGGATATTTAAAACAATTAAACATGATCCAAGAAGTATAAATGTCTAAAGCATCCTTATGAGACATATATAAGGATTACAAATGTCAATGGTATAATTTTAAGATAATTAATGAAGAAGCAAGGAATAAAAATTTGAAAAGAATCCAAATAATCTATGTGAAATAGATCTAAGAAGTATATATGTTGAAGAAATCCAAATACGATAAGTCTACCAGATCAAAGGGGTAGATATTTCCAAGGATTCCAAATAATCTATGTGAACCGGATCCATTAAATAGAGATGTCCAAGACATCATAATAAGCTAGGTATACTAGATCCAAGGAGTTGAAATTACCAGGGAATCCTAATGGGCGATTGGAGCTATGGAGTAGGAATTTAATTGAAATTATAGCATGTATAGTAATCATATGAAACTCCATCTATGGATTAGAAATTTATATCGAATCCATGTTGTTGGTTGTCATCCTACAATAATCCCTCTATAATCAACATAATTAAATTTTATAAATTTTCTTATACAATTTCATTAATCATATAACTAATCCCTTCATAATTATATAATATATATGGTATTTTCCATTTAATAAATTTCATATAAATATGAAAAGGTGCCCAATGTTTCTTATAGCCTTCAACAAATATCTTAATTACCATATTCGTTTCCAAATAATGTAACATGAACTCAACACACCAAATGGTGGAATAATCATGGTATAATGTTGGTACCCACCCCATGGGATGTTATAGTTGAGGAATAGAACCTCCAATATCATATTTGGGTGCGAAAATTTATTTGGAAAATTAATATACCATTTTACTAAAGGATTAATTATTTTAAAATGTCATTTCTGTGAATGTCTATAAATAGGAACAATAAAATTAGGGTATAAAAAACAAGACATGAATGAAAAGGTATATAATGTATAGCTTAATTATATTGAAGAACACATATATTGTCTCAACCTATTATTCCATTAAAATAAATAGAAAATGGTACAACCGATGAAGAAACAAAAAATATAGTGAAAGAGATTGCACAATAATTGTATCACTAATAGAAAGGAAAACTATTAAAGGATCATAAGGAATAAAGGTCTCCCCATTGGCTATATGATGATATGGATGTCTCATGAATCAAATGTTGGATAGGGAAATGAGATCATTGACTAAGTAAAAGTGTGAACGTGGAATGAAGGGAGGAGAAGAAGACCTTTTCCACGATAGAAATAAGGTACAAATAGGGTGAGTTAATAAAAATGAAGGATGAAATAATATACATTAATTAATTAAATAAATGGGTCAAACAATTTGGATACAAATATTTCCAATCCATGTGACAACCAAAAACCCAATGCTACCTCAAAACCCCCTCACATAGTCATTATGCACAGTTAGACAAACCGTTCTCTAATAATGTGTTTTCACTCTTTTACCAAACCCACAACACATGCAATGGCAGGTAACACAGGTCTCATAGTTTTAGAAAATGATTCTCCCATTAATTTTAACAGAGACACCCTCTATAGTTTAACCTAATCATGAGGACTGGGATTCATAACTTCTATTTTCAATACATTCCATATACCTTCTCTAGAAACATGGTCTTCATGTTCCATGAAAGCCCAAACACCCCCATGTTTCCAATGTGACCATTCTGGAACTCCCATAAACATAATAATGAAAAAATTAAAAATAATAATATCTTTACACACCTCTAAATTACTATAGGTTATTAAAATCATCCCCCTTAAAGAATTTATTTATAGAATGATTATTACAATGGTTTTCAATAAACTTATGAGAATATATCTAGCCACTAGGCATATATATTGGTATACAAGTCCAATTTAATTTATTGTAAATACACATGATAACATATAATGGTACAATTGATTCTAAACAAACTCAATGATCCTTCATTCCATGATAAAAACCATGGATATGGTGATCCACAAATGATTTTTTAAACCATTAACACAACATCATATGGATAATGAATAACTAATAGATCCGAATGAAATTAGTGAAGTTGAGAGACATTGAAGAGATCATAAATTTCCTTGTACATCGTAGGTAACTAAAACTAATAGGATACAATAATGACTCTCTATAGAATATTAAAGGGACTTCCATAATGTTGGGATATCTTCCCCTAATTTTTATTAATTATATTATCCAATCTAGGATAAATATACAAGAAAAACCATCTCCCCACCAAAATCTCTAGAGTTTGGAGATATAGATCATTATATGGATTATTTACAGACAAGGGTATAGTATTATGCGTCATAGAAATCTGAACATACTCCAAATTCTCCAAAATGATTCAAATTCCTAGTATCTCCTCATTACCCAACATTAACTAGAACATGGGTGAATGAAATAGACTATCGTATGGGGCTACAAAAAGAGAAAATGGTATGGATTAATAGTCTCTACTATGATTTGAAAAATTATTGAGTTGTAAGTGTTTTTTTAAATAACCCTTTAAATTAATGTACAGTTCAAGAAATATGTCATTGAAAACTATAATCATCCACTTAGAATGACCATCGGTCCTTGGGCGTTAGTATTTACTCATCAATACTTGTAATCCAAGTTCCATATACAACCCCTACTAGAACCATGATGTCAAATTGGAATTTATGTCTAGAAATAAAGAATATGTAATCCAATAGACGTGTATGATTTCATTAATGCAGGGATTCCATATCTAATCCACTAATAGAATCTACTAAATAGATAGAATTAGGAAAGCCTTTTTCAATATATTAATGATCACCAATACTATATCAATTCTCTGAGAATATCTTGGAAGCTCCATCATGGCATCTATTGTGATGCCATCCCATTTCTATTTAGGAATTGGAAATAGTAGTAACATCTTCAATGATCTCTGGTGATCTTCCTTCATGTATTACCATCTGGAACACTGATTAACAAACAAAAATTTCTACTGATTCATCCCCAACCATTTGTATTAATAGTGTAAGTTATTAGAAATTATTTTAATTCTGGAAAAAGCAACCCACATTGAAGAGTGGGAATATTGCGATATGTCCTTCCAAATTCAAGTATGAACACAAACACTTCTATGGATTGAAAAGATCTCACCCACCTTCAAGATCAAACTATGTGGTAGGTCATCACATGCAATAATCTCTTGTAAAATCAATCCTTGGTAATTTGATATTTTACACATCATTCCTCTCACTATTTGTAAATAGGTCCCTAAAATGATTCATGTATAGAATATCAATTATGATCTTAAAAATAAATATTTCCCCTCATGAAATAATTCCATATGTTTCCACCCATTACATGCCTCTTAAAATTCCTATATCTGAGTCATCATGCTCTATGTAATGGAAATATCCATTCCATTTTCATAAGTATAAGAAATGTAAACGTTAAATACAATTATGTATTCAACCATCCTTAATTTCATAAGACTCAATTAAATCTATGAAAATATTTAGTTGAGTTTTTTTAGTTCCTCAAACAAGAAAAAGCATTATCCCAGAATGTAATGTCTCCTATAATGTAAGGTATGATAAATAATAGATAACAAAAGATCTTACATATTTTGGTTACTCTCATGGGACCCCAATTTATGTGACTCGTACTTGAAAACCTACTTATCCATCATAAAAACTAATCATACACTCATATTGGATTCCTTTCAATAAACTATATAGTTTCTTCCCTACTTCGGAACAATCAGGACTAATACTAAATTCAATTGTTCTTTTAGGTCTTTGAAAGATGTCTCATAGGATTTGAACTATGAGAACATCAAACCCTTATTATTCAGGTCTATAAGATGTGTTTATATGAATTAGTTGTCCATGATGAAACTCCTATCATAAATTGATATCCAAAGAAAAATCTATTTATCAATGCTATTCTTGGGACACTCCATGTAAAATACAGCCCTCACCATCTCTAATTAACTGATAAAAGTTATCGTATGACAATATTAGCAATAATTTGAATCTTATTCAACTGAATGTGAAAAAATATGATATTATAATATAATTTATATTATAATAGTGTATGAAAAAAGATTTAAATATGTATTTAATGTTTTTTGAATGTTAGAATACACAAATATTTCATCCATGGATACAACTATAAATGAATCCTGAAATGGATGGGAATCCTAGTTCATTGGTGCCATGAAAATTGATGGAAATTTTTTATTACCGAACGACATAAAAAAATTACTCATATTGAAAATACATTATAAGAGAATTCTTATGAGATATTTCAGAATTTTGAAAATTAACCTTCTGATAACCCACTCTCACGTCAATATTTGAGATCTCCATACACTATTAGAGCCAGCTGATGAGATCGGGTATTTAGGGGCATTATAAATTCTATATAAACTTTCACTAAAATATATTTTTATTCCAGCATAAAAAAAATGGTCTTGTATACTTTCTTGGTGAAGGGATCAAAAAATCCCAGAGAGAAGTATTGTATCTAATAAACCCATTTTCTTCCATTTACTATAAATGTCTAATAATCTACGATAACTCAGTAGAATCTATCCTTTAAAGAGTAGTGGATAATGGTGAAGCTCCATTAACTATAACAATAGAAAAAAACCTAACTCACTCAAAGATGGTAGTTATCATAATTCATCTGGGAAAACAACCCAGAAATGATAAAACACTAGACGTAAGTTGGCTTAACACATTCCCTATTTTCTTATATATAAATTATAAATATGGGATTTCATCCCTTCAATTCAACAATTCTCAGGTATAAATCTACATTTCAAGACATCACATTCCCCCTTGTGAAAAATATATCTTTATAGTGACCAGAAAATAACCAATCAACTATAGATGTACAGTAAATAATTATAGGGAACAAATATGTCCATACCAAGATTTTCATCAAATCGTAACATTTTGAGGAAAAATATGACACACAGTAAGTGACACCCACCTACCTCAATGGTGAATAACCTAATGTGGGATGAAATCTTTGAAAACATCCTCTATATACTATTTTGTTTCATAATAGTATAAAAAAAATTAATATTGAGACAAATTATATGCAAAATTGAAAAATATATTTAAAAATTAGAATAGCTGGTATTGAAAGGAGATAAAAAAATGTAGTGGATTTCGGAACAATGCCACTAATTATAAAAGGTTAAACACTCTAATCCTCAGGTTTTGTATACATCATACACATATGACATAAGCCAAGTATATGAGATATATCATGAAGACATTGAGAAGGTCTATTATACTAGAACTACATGTCTAGTGTCTTGTTGCCTCAGCCATGACCACCACCTAGGTCTGATTTGATGGTTGTAATCTAACTCCCTTACAGTCTTGGAGATTTTCACCCATATAAAAAATGTGGATTCAGTGTAAGTGCTCTCTATGTGGATACTTTGGGAATGGTCATATAAATCACTTATTGATGGTTCATCCTTCCACAAGATCATTATTTAATTTCGTTTATATCATAATGGATCCTCATGTTTCCCTTACACCAACTACAATGAGACAAGATATGAATTCCAATAATCTTTCTATAGATGGTATTAACCATAATAGAGACATCAAATAATTGATTCAAGACACCTGACATGGATCCACTTGGTCTATAATATGATCTTCCTCACACTACACCCATATCACCCATCATGTTATGTTAAATAATCAATTTATAGTTAAATATTTATGATACATTTGTAAAATTAAATAAATTGAATAGAAATATAATGTTATATCAGAGAGTATACTCTAATCACCATGAATTTAATAATTTGTCACCTAACATAATTTTATCAAAACATGAGAGATCTATAAAAAAGGAATAACATTCCTTGAAGGATAAGACACCCTACACTAGATGCATAAAATCTATGTATCTATCACTATTAAATGAAATGATATATAAATAATCATATAATGATATATTAAAATCTCTTAATTCCAAATCATGATGATAATACTTATGAGTAATCACAATCCACCATCTTTTCATGGAATCCTGAAGCATACATGTAGTGAGTTTCACTACCCTATCTGAAGCTATCTAGATATGCTCAAAATTAGAATGAATGACCTCTTTTCATGAATTTGTTGCATTTGTTCTTCCATCCAATGAAAATTTGGGTAAATGAAGCATCACAGAGACACATGTATACACTAAAATTTATTGTGAAGGATGTAGGTATCCTTTAATGGAATTCATAAAGTGTATGAATCTTCCTCGAAACTGGGTATCGCCACCCTTATATGGTATAACAAGCATTGACACTTATTACACTACAATCGTATCTATGGGTGGCCCAGAAACAACCACATGTGAATTATTGTTATTTCCACCCTCATGGAGTGTAAGAGGGGACCATTTTTGTAGAATCTATATTCAATTTCCAAGGAGACACCTCAGAAAAAATTTAATATCATCATGGTCGTAAATAGATGCACAAGACATTTAAAATCCTTCTTAAACATGATACCTATCCCTATGTCTACTCCTAAAGATAGGTGAATTTTGAATACCAATCCCAAGAACAAAATATATACTTCCCACAACCCACAAATGAAGATTTTCTACGATAATGTTCTATACTATAAGTCCAATTACATGATATATAGATATTCTATTCAAATTTATATAGGAAAACCCTTAAATTTGTTATTGGAATCCATATTTAATGGTTACAATTTCAATTTATAATTAAAGTCTATTTAAATTCATTTTCATTTATATAGATATTGTCTTTAATGTGTTTAATTATATGGATCACCACATTCAAATTTTAATGGATTGTACATATTATAGATTAAAATCTTGTATCCATTTAATCAATTCCGCTAATATATTATCTCCCACCATGAAATTTTATCACATATACATGGACATAAAAATAAATGAACCAAAAAATATAACAGGAAATATATATAGTAAGATAAAATTATATAGAATATTAAATGACATATAAATATTGAGGTTCATTTGATTATACATGATGCAATATGTCCTTTCTAAATTAGATAAGGAGTACAAATTTAACGAAAATGAGAATAATAATAACTGTAAACATCATGTGCACCACCCAATATTGGAATATTATAAATTATAACAAGGAAAAAAACAACCTACCCCATGCTATGTATTTTTTTATCTGTATGTGGGTTACCTAGTTCAAGGAGAAATAATTATCAAAATTATACATATTCCTATTATCTAGTTTAATATTTCAAAAATTGAGAAAAAAAAAAGAAACTCCTATGATACCACATTGTGATATCCTAACACAGATGTGTGTAAATGGATCCCCTAGTATGTAGGTCACCTTGACCTATGCACCCCACCATGTACCCTAGAGGTTTTTTACTTGCATCAAGGGTCCATGTTGGAATTGTGGTGAGACTTTAATCTCATCAGTAGAGTATATGGAAATGGTAAATTAATATTAGAAAATATAGAAATAATATGAGATAACTAAATAGGTAATGCATAACCATCTATCGTAACAATAACCAAGTAATCTCATCCAACATATTTATATACAAATGATGATAATAGTATTCTCTACAACATATTATAAATAAATAGAACCAAACATAAAATAAAATACATGAATTTAATGTATTAAAAAAATATTATCCCCATTGATAGAATTATGTGCCACTACATTGTCATGTTCTCCCCTAGTCATATCAAGTAACTATTCACGTATCACCATGAAGGCTCTGTCCCCAATCCATACCAACATCCATAATGAATCTCTATGTACTCAATGATGGATTAAAAAATGTGTGATATAAAACTCTTTAGGCCACCAAGAATGTATTTTATACAAGTCCAGCATATGAATTTAATATGATGCAGTGTGGTTATATAATATGATTAAAAGTAACAAACAAAAAAGTAATACTTTCCATTTTTTCTACCGTTACAAGATCTAAAAAATAAGTCATATTTTTTGTTAGTAAATAATAAAAAGAATAAAAAATTACATATTCAGTGTAATCAGGTATTAGGCCACCATATCCCCTGGTTAAAAGAGTATAAATTTCCAAGGCACCTGAGAAATCCATTTAAAACAAGTAACTATGTTCCAAAAAGTGTTAATGTCATAGGAATTATAATGGATTGGATCCATAGATTATAATTTTCCAAAGCATTCTAGAAATGTGACTAGATATGAAATAAGGAGTATAAATATCTATATAATCAAAATAAGATAAGTTAAACAGATCAAATGAGTTAAAATTTCATTGGAATCTGAATAATATATGTGAACCTTATATAAAGAGTAGACATTTCCATGTAATCATGAACTTAATTCAGATCCAACGAGTTGATATTTAAAATGAATCCTATTATAGTCTGTAAACTACTTTAATTGGATCCTTGGATACTAAATGTCTATGTAATTCATATTGGTATCTAGTGCCATACCACAAACCAACCATTATCATCACACAAAAATATTTTCATCCTTGAATAATCCATTTCATTAATAATTTAGGAAGATTCATTCAGAATAATATACAAGGAAATGTATTATCAATCTTATACCATTCATATAAAAATGAAAATATTCACAATATTGAATACAATATTTAATAATTCTCTTAACTATTGTATTCAATTCCAAATAATGTAATGCATACACAAAAACCCTAAGGGAGGAATAATATAGATCTAATATTAGAACCCACCCCATGGGATATTTGGATCATATTTAAGAGCATGTGACCTTATATAGGTGTTTAACAACATTTCTTAATGACCAATATATATTTAATAATCAAGATAAATAAATTTTGAAATCTTATCCTGGAAATCGTAGTGTATAGTACAATGGTTAAAAGTTATAAAACAATATAAAATGTTGGAAAATGAACATAACACATATATTAATCCAATAGAAAACAATCATTATAACATTGCCTCTGATTTTTTCAAGATCAGAAGAATACAATAATAGATGAAGACGCAAAAAATATTTTTTAATATACTATAACAAAATATAAATATCGATAACAATTAAAATAGATAAATGATCTTAAGGAAATATGGGAACACTTGTCTCTATCAATGTATATGAATAAATCATGAATCTGATGTCAGATGGAGGAATTTATTCAATGCCTTTGTAAAATTATTTAGGATCTCTCATGGTAGGATATGAAGACCTCATGTATGCATGAAAGATGAAAAAAGTGGGCTAGAGAACAAAAATAAAGGATATAAATAATAGTACATTTAACCCTTTTAATGTAGTAATTCTTGGTCTAGCCGCATGGTCAACCAATTATTGCACCAAACATTTTTCCGACTCTTCATCAAACCAACCTCTAATGGTCATGGAGCATGGTTAGGAAAAGAGTGGACCATCAACATTTTTTAACTATATTACATAACCTACAAACACACATGGGTGTGCTACCTGGGCCTCATGGATCGGGAAAACCATACTCCCTCTAATAGATATTGAAACACCCTGAATGGTTTACCATAACCATGTAGTAATTAAATCATAGTTTCTACTAAATGTTTTTACATGATCCATTTTCCAAACACTCAAAGTACAGGCTTTTTATGTGCTCTGAACAACCCCCCTTTCATTTTTAACACTACTAGAATATACATGAATATAATAGAATAGAAAGTAATAAATATAAATGTGTTCATTACCTCCTAAAGAAGTTACATTCATTTAATTACATCCATTTTGATGATCAAATTATTGGGGGGATGACCTTATTTTTAGTATGCGACTCCTGTGATTACGCATTAGCACTGTGGTTAGAAATAAGGTCACCTATAGTACTAGGTTTATATATATTTACATTTGTGTGAGTAAATAAACATTGATAGAGAGATATATATATATAATTATACATATCTATGTACTTATATATATGGTGACACTCACATAGAGATATAATGGGTTATTCTAATGTCGATACAATCAGAAATGTGTCCTTTAGAAACTGAAGATGACATGGTTGCATATTATATTAATCATTTAATTTATTAAACCTCTAAACCAATCATTTTATATACAATTTATATAATATATTATATGTTTTTGTTGGTTTTAGAATATGTTTTACTCACATCCTATTTAGGTTTTTAATTAGTAGCTGAAAAATCTCATGGATGCATATATGGCCAAAAGTAGACATCTAGGTGTGGGTCATAGATTATATATTAGGATTGGATATTGGTAATATATGGATTTTCCTATTTTCAGGATAAAGTGTTTATAGTTTTTATTGTTTTTCATTATTATTTATTACATGTATTATATTTTTTATCTTCTTCCATTTATTCAAGATTCTCGAGTTTAATACCATTATGAATTGAAATCATTTGTTTTGTGAATCTAGTTGTTATATATTATATATATTTTATTTATCTATGTAACTAAATTTATTAGTCTTGTTCATTATTATATATTTCCCTTATTTTTTAAGTTATTGAATCGTTATGCTCTACTCATATAATAAGGGTCAATTCTCCCCACCATACCCTCACAAACAGTAACTTTTAGTCGGAAACTGCTAGTGTATGGTTTGGGGTGCTTGATTATAAGTAGAAGATCAGTTCAGGTTACATATGTTGGAACCATAATTGAGATTCCATATTCCCTTTTAATAAGGCTATTCAAAAAAATCTTAATGAAATGTAGGGTAATAAAATTATTTTCCCAAAAATCCCTTAAGAAACCATATATATCCCACATGAACAAAAATATATAAATAATTTTATCATTGAAAAATTATCCTTTGTTAATGTAATGGGTATCCGGAAAATATCAAAATGACATCATCATAATACAAATGGAGTTATATGGCGGATGAAACCATTATAAAATACCCCTTTTGAAAAGCTTGAAACATTAAAAGATATTGACATTGATGAAAACCAATTTTTATGATAATATGAAAATTACTATGATAAATAAAAATTATTACACATTAATTTTTCGTTTTTTATATATAAATTTCAATATTATTTTTGAAAATTTAGAGGAATTTCATTTTCTATTTACATAAAACATTTACCAGAGTTGTCCGCATATGATATGTAATGTTGTGTATAGTATTGAAAAACAACAAAAATACCATAAGGAAAAAAATATATGTTCTTTATAATGAATTAATGTAGAATTTAACTCAATGGAATTTAATTGTTAATAAATATCAATTTCAAAGGGATATTGGAAATGAAATAACTAATTTTTATATTCATTTGGTAAAATGGATTCAAACTCTTAATTAAAAATATTTATGATTATTATTCATATGTATAAGAAAAATATACATAATTATTTTTTTATTACCACTATTTTATAAATCCTTATTATGCACATATTAATTAATTATTTGTAAAATTGACAATTATATGAAAATTTTCTATTTTTCCATGTATGATTCTATTTGGAGATTTTGATCCTCAGAACATGACCATCCATTAATCATAATATGAATATTCATGAATGTTTATTATATTTTCATGATATAGTATCAATTTTCATATTCATTTCTTATAATAAATGGTGATTTGTTCAATGAAATTATTCAAAATACAATTTCAAAATATTAATGAATAAATAAAATGTTTTATTTAAATAGTTATTAAAATTTTGAATATAACCATTTCTCGTTTATTGAAATACATAAATTAATAATTATTATATCTTAATATTATTCTTCATTTTTTAGTGACTCATGATGTAATGGTTCTAACATCATTTTTATATGTGGAGAAACAAAAATAAAAAAACACATTATATTAATTAAATGTTTAAGCACATGATATTTTAGAGTAAAAAATCATATTTATATAAGAATTATGATTTTATAAATTGGTTATATTGAAAATAATTTTAATTTAAGAATATGTAGATGAAGAGGATAATGAATATTGTATAAGGAGAGTATATGTGTAACATTGATTTCATGAATCTCTTGTTAGAGAGACTCTTGTAAAAAAACCTATTTATGATTCCATTCAAGACATAAGATTAGAAATAATTTAAGAAATTTTTTGGGGAAAAATTTTGGGATCAAATTCAATTGGAAAATAAATGATGGAATATGTTTTCTATGGTTGGGAGGGGTCCCTTTATTTTTGAAATTCTGTGAGATTTCTTGAAATATCCATTTCTAAATATGTATTTAATGTATTTTTAGATTGATTGTGATTATAATGTGGAAAACATGGAACATGTAATATGATATGTAATGAATTATCTCATTCGGGTTTTTAAATTTAATGTTTTATGATATTTTTTCTCTATATACCATTATTAATCCTTTTTTTTATTTTTTCCATTACAATGGTGATAACGTTTAACATTGCAAAAAATGTTAATTTTGAAAAAACAATTGATCTCTTCATATATATTAAAAATGATTAATAAAAAGATTGATTTCATTTAATCTTACAATAATCCGATAAATTATAAACATAAATATTAAATTAATTAACAAATTATATACAAAAAAATTATTTTATAAAAAAATATCATTTCTTCAATATTTTTTATAATCATAATTTCAAATAATTATCTAATGAAAAGTTTGTTCGTTTTTATTTTATACGTTGAGATGTTATATTTTATTTGAATAACCCTATTTATGTGAAAATATTTGTTATTAAAAATTAAATTTAAAACAAATTAAAAACTATACTTTGAAAAACAACCCTTGAACCATTAATTGATTTTAATCCTTTACGCTTAATTTTTTTATCTTATAAACATTAAATTATATCTACACACTTTTGATAGAATATTTTTTCTAAGATTTACGAAATCAATATTATAGTTTTTAAAAAATAGAATACTTAATATAAATATATTTTTATAAAAAATTATTATATATTTTTGCCTAACTAAAATATTTATTATATTTTAATAATATTAATTCTATTTAGTACTACAAATTAAAATAGTTTAACATACTTATTAGTTAAAAGTATATACAACAATAATATATCTAACATCCATATTTATAGTGACTATATAACCAATAGATATATATGTAATGGTTTTATGACATTTCTATATATAGAATAAAAATCTATAATTTCAGTATTATTATTTTTATTGTATTTTTAATGGTGTTTTACCATCTATAAATACCATAATTTTTATGGTCTACATAGATGATCATAATAATCATAATTTCAATGTTTTAATAGTTAAGTGTCAAGTTTTCATATTAATTTAGTTATTTAAATTATTATATTTCAATTCAATTAACCATTAATGTTTTAATTTTGTATTTTAATATTATATCATTTGAAGGATTTGGTTATTTTTTGGTAATATCTTGTATCACATGCTATTATAAAGAAACAATTTATCAAAATTCATATATATTAATACACACATACAGATATATAAATATATATATATATATATATATATATATATATATCATGTGGCATTACCACCTTGTCCGTACGATGATCTTCTATATCTATTTATGAAATCCATATGATTAACGATTTATTTTCCTACATGAATACGAAATAGCTAAAATAACTCCAAATATTATCAATAATCTCAAAAAAAATTGGGGAAAATATTAATGCAAAACAATTAAACAATGTACTTATTAACAATATATGACCATTAATGGTGCCTTATTTAATGAAATGTCTTTGAACATTCATAATGTATAGACATGTGAAACACTAAATATATTTGGAATCCACTTCTTTATAAACTGAATGAACAAAAATCCATCCTCTAAAATTAATGATGTTATTTTGAATAATATGCTACCCCTCATTAGACTCCCTATAATTTATAGAGTAAATAATCTTTAATAATTCATTACATGATTATGATATCTCCCTCAAAAAAAATATATCAATATAAATTTAATAAAAATGATAACGGAATTATATAAAATAAGTTATTTTGTTAACATTTTTTTGAAATTATAATAATAATTGTATTTTGTAAAACTAAAACACATATTTTTTAAGATCCTAAGATTAAATTATCGTATACATTTAATACTCTACTAAATTTCAATTCACTGGATTATACATAATTATAAAATTAAGGGATTAATTATATTTTATCCATGTATAATATATTATGTTCATATCACACTATGTGATGATATATAAATATATAAAAATCATGTTTTGTATTCAATAAACAAGTAAAATGAAAAATAATAATATATACATTTATTGAATACTTGAATAATAATAACTATATTAAAATCATGAGAATGATAATGTTTATTTAGGGGTTAACATCCTTGATCAATATGAAAAATTATCCAACCAATTTTTCAAAACATATACTATGACTAATATAGATTAATAATATTACATTTAATGACCCACTCACTACTAAAATAGAATCAAAACTAGATTTTTTGGGGGAATCTACTTATTTTACACAAATTCCACATCATACATTAGATTCAAAAGGTACCAAACGCCTTTTTGAGTGAACCATTAAATAATACGATCTTTTTTTTTGAAAATCAAGAATAGATATTCAATAATCTTAGTGAAATCATATTGATCATCATATTTCAAATTTTTTTTAGTTATATTCTAATTAAATAAATTTATTATTTGTTTTGATAAAATAATATTCAATTTTAGGAATAAAAATTTCATGCAGACATCGCTATATGAAAATTAAAATTTATATTTACTGAATTTGGGATTTGTATTCAACTCATAAAAAATATTTTTTAAGATATCTTTGTGTGCTCCATGAATTTTTTGATAATTAATATATATGAATAACTTCAATAAATATAAATAAAATGGTTTCAAATTACCAATAGGATATTTGATTAATTTTAACTATAAAAACTATTTGTACAATGAAATATCATAATTGAATTTCCAAAAATACCATAATGGTTAAGTAAAAATTGAGATCACATATTTTATAATTCAATCTCCCTTACCAAAAAAAAATGACACCATGAATGAATGATAATCATATGAATCCATTGACCACCATTCACGTTGTGGAAAAAAATAAAATTTGTATAAGGTAAACTGTTTAAACAATTAATATAATTTTATTATAATATCATACACGTAGTCAAATCAACTCTCCACCATATTAATGTAATAAAATTCCTCCAAGGAGATACACATTTTTTAATAAACCCAATTTATTTAATAATTACAAATTGGTCTCTAAATTTTGATAAATATATTATTAACATACCTAATAAAGGTGGAAAATTGGTATCATTCCATTACTTGTTGAAGGCAATTTTCAACATCCCAACATAAATATATTTTAATATAATTTTTCATGAAATCAATTTATACTATTCCTCTACCCATGATTTCATACATTGATAACTTTGATTAATTAATTCATGTCATAACACCATGATCTAATTTTATGTTGATATAGAATCTATAATTAATAGACCTTATATTCTCACATGCATATCCAACATACTCTTGAATGTATAGACTAATATAAGATATTTCATAAAAATTACACTATTATAATAGAATAAAATATATGAATTTTAATATTTTATTTAATTAATACATACTGTCATGTGACATGTTTACTTCGCATGGATGAAAATTTTCATAGATATTTCCTCATTCAAAAAATAATAATATTTTAGTATTTAAATTTAAACTCATTAACTTTATTCACCATTCGTTCAGAATATTCCCTTAAAAATTAACATCAATACCATATACAATTCTTATTTATCAAATTAATATATAATGATGAATGAATTACACAATTTATAATCAAGTAATGAAAATATAATCATATATTTTTAGGGATTATCACATCAAGATATTGACGATCATGAATCGTTCTAACACTGGTTTAATGATAACTCATTTGAAAAGTGATTTCATTTAAAATTGACTTAGGTACACATATCCTTAAGGGGAGTGAAAAATAATGTGATATATAACCCGTATATAACACATATTTACCTATTAGATCAATTTGATATCATTTTTTACTGAATAATTATCATATATTTTATCGTGTTTATTTTGAAACAAACTTTTATTGAATTAAATATGTGTGATATTTACTACCAACTACGACTCAGAAAAACATACCTACATAAAGAGAATAAATATTTACATGTTTCCCTTATAAATGTTTATAGATTCCAATGTTATGTCACTACCCCATAAAAGATTTCATTAGGTAAAATCAGGCATGCCAAGTCCTTGAAACATGTATTTTTATGTATCTTTACTATGCCCTATTTCGTCCCTCATACAAGTCAATTTTAGAGATTAAAATGAGTTTAAATGTTAGTGAGAATTGAGATGTCATACCTAAATTGAAATATATTGATTTCCCTGTTTTATTAGGGGTTATACTTATAATTAAACAGTAGTTATAAGACCCCAATTATTTTTTCATAAATCAAAAATCGTTCCCCACCACTATCCACGTTTTCATCATGAATTATATCCTTTAAAATATATGGTTGTTGAAAAATATTTAATATATCTCTTACCCTCTATTAATTTTATATTCAACTCAAATAATAATTATTTTAATCATATCAATAATTTTAAATATGTTTTGTTAACATGTTCAATATACCACACAATTTATTTTCATTTTCTTTTAATATATATTCATAGAGCTACATGAATATTTTTCCCCCAATTCATTATTTTTTACTATTCATTAAACACTAATAAAAAAATATATATTTGAAATTGAATTTCTTAAAAACTCATCTTAATATAAATAAAGAAAATTTAATTATTGGAATCTTTTTTATCCCCTTAATAATTCAATGTAGAATTGTTTTAATAATAATACTGCAAAATCATGAGATCAAATTAGTAATATGAACTGTTATTCATTCATAGCTTATGTTTCTTTATTTTATGTCACAACCCCATCATTTATTATCACTGATTATAGGAAATTTCAATCATGTCTTTATAAATTCATATGATTTTTTTAATGAATACGGGTTAATGAAGAATCGCCTAATTTTAATATGTCTATAAAATAAACAAATTCATAAAAATCATATTAAATATTGAAATTTACACTCAATAAAAAAGTTATATGATTCATATTTAACTAATATAATATGATTTTACATTTTCATAAGACATTATATTTCCAAAAAATCAAAAATAATACACTTCTAATAGTATATTTATTCAATGTGTCAATTCATATGATGAAGTATTAGGATGTATCTATAAATTGAAAATTATTTCATAAAAATCCAAAGACATATTTTACTATCAAACACAAATAAAACATCAAATAATATTCCATGAATGTGTAAAATTATTGAATAGAATTAATATTTGATCAAGGGTGTCTTCCAAACATGGTTAAAGTCAATCAGTCTACGAAGTCGTAGACAATAGACCTCAATTACATTTATGTCCCCTAAAAAGAATAATATTTAAACCAATCCACATATATTAATATTTCATTCCTTATCATGTTACTAAAATTATTATCAATCAATATTCATATATAGTTATAAATCGATGAAAAATAAACTTACATAAATAAAGAACATATAATTTGAGTTTTGATATGATTTATTAATTGAAAATAAAATAAAAAAATTAGACTATAATTACATAAAAACTCTCCAAAATGATTTCTATTGATTATTTATATATTCCAAAGGAATATATTTATTATCATTACACACTATCTTTATCTAAATTATTCACAAATATACCTATGTATTCATATTTTCCAATATATATCATAGGCTCAACAACCCCACATTAAATATTTTTGGAAACCAGGATTCATAAATAACTATTAAACTAAATAAAATTAGTAATGTATTATTATACTATTATTTTAATCATATTTTGGAAATTTCAAAGTAGGAAATAATAATATTTAATAAAAACATCATTTTATCCAAAATGATTATTTATATTCATCATTTTTCAATCATGGTACTCATAAATTATAATTACTAAAAAATTCCACAATAGAATAAAATTGATAGTGAATTTTTATTAAATAAATATTTCGTCATAACATCAATAATTTATTTATATTGAATTATATATCAATATAAAATGTTAAATAATGTATTATAGATACACATATGGGATTATATTAAAATAGGACACTATAAAAGCTTATGAAATCAAATATCACTCATTTTAAAAAAAATTATAAATGAATAATCCACCTAAACATAAAAATTATATATAGACTCACCCCGTAAATTATATTTTACACCTTTTAGTATAGAATGATAAAAAAATTATGAGGTTTTAGGATGTATTTTATTTTTCCAAATCTAATAAAAATATTTAATATCAAGATTATATTGGGAATTTATTGTCATGACACCCTCCCCAAAAACTGTACCCATCCTGGGTCAGCAATGTGATAAGGGAGATAATGACCCATGAGTCCCGCCTCTAGTAGGCCCTGGGATGGTGACTAGCACCAAGTGTATAGTAAACACACAAATGAGAGGCATTACCATCTACGATAACACATGTGGAAGAGAGAGATAAGATAGACACCAACCAAATCCATATCATAACTAAAATATAAAATAAACCCCAGTGAACATATATAATTTTATGGAAAATTAGTACAAGTGGAAGGAAAAAACTACAAGTACCCAAAAGAAAGTAAAAACAACAGCAACCACTAGCCCGAACAACTCCTGCAACCCTAAGCTAGTATAAACCAGCATGATCTCCAACCTGCTCTAAGTTCCCTGAAAAATAGTTTATATATACATATGGTGAGTATAACCGTATACTCAGGAGGATCCTTCCCATAGCCTCTCGTGCAAATGTAAATAAAGCATGCTACAGCAAAGTGAATAACAAATGAAACAAAATAATTAGCTAGACATGTATACTATGTTCCCAACCTCACCATGGCTACCCTCAGCAAGTAACTCATACAAGAATATACCATATAATAAAGAATATCAAGGGTAACCTGCTACTACTTCCCCACTGGTTTTCCGCTTTTCCCCAAGGTTGCACGTCCAGAGCGTCTCTCTCCAAAAAGGATTTCTCATAGACATTTGGGTGAAGCACCACAATGTGGACCTCGTGTAACAAAACCACCAAATCCATGCGAGAAAGGTAACCAGGTAGTTTCTTGTTGCAACCACATCCCGCATAATGTGTATCATACATCGGGTATTATACCTCAAGACATTACTGCCCATACACCGAGTAAGGATCCTCAAGCCATCACAGCCTATACATGTTACACCTATACTATTCCATAGGATAATATATCTAGAATATAATTGTGTGAATAACCAAAATCCATTACATCCATCTACACAAATATATGGGGAAAATAATTGTTGTGCCTACCAACACAAGTAACAAAGAAGAGAAGAGAGTGGGGCCAAAGGCAGCAGTCACCCACTCATCTGCCCACCATAATGTTGGGGAAAACACGCCCCCCTAGGGCATAGAATCCATGGGGTGTCAGTTTTTCATACTAACTGGGTGGAGTAGCGTATAGAAACATAATAATTATAGGATATATTATAAGTCACAACTATAATATGGGCATAACCTAGTATTAGACACAATTGGAGCTAACGTCTCTCATACTCTGGGTTGCTACTTCTAAGACTAGGTATCCTATAAGCCTAAAACCATTTAAAGAGATTTATTAGATTCATTTATTCCATTTTTATCAATTCCACATTATGTTAATCAGTTCATTAAACATTAATTAACCATGAACAATTCCATATGAATTTCTTTAGCATCACACCCAAAGTAACATGTTCCTCCAAAATTAAAATGTCGCTAATATGTTCCAGAAACTCCATCCCCATGGGTTAAATCCATTTATTCAATTATTAATTATATAATTACTATCCCACATTCCAAGGCATTCTAGAAAATCATTCTATGCTACAAAACACAAGGGGGCTCAACACAGTGAGTATATGTTCTACCCATCGAGTATTTGTAGCTTATAGAAAGAGCATAATCCCATCCTTCCTTGAGAAACTAAACACGGAAATCACGTGTCATTCCACACATGTCTTTGCCTCTTTCAGAAGGAGGATATGTAATACCAGCTGCCTTGAGTAGTGGAGAAAATCAAAGTTGATAATAAACCAAAATAATGAGTAAGCATCCAACAATCACACTCATCCCATTCCATAATCCCAAGTTTCCTCCCTGACACCCAAATGAAAAAACCAATGCATCTCACCACTCTAGGCATCATCTGCTACACAACCAAAAGCATCCATGACACCACATATTAGAACGACCATCCAGGATAACATCACAACACAAGCAGAAGCAAAACAAACATCACATAAATTGGGCTCTTGGCCCTTTCACAATAAAGAGGGTAACTTAGAACCCTTTAATGAATTATCAATAAATCAGTTCATTAATCCAACATGAATTAACATATTTATTATTTTTAGGTTCCAATTTTAGGAAACCTAATTAGTAAGCTACCAAAATTAATTAAATATTCTTATGGTTCCATTTTGATTAACATTAAATTTCAATAATAACTAGATTCATTTACATTCCTATTTATATTTTTCCAAACAATTATTAATTATTCCCAATTTGTTTTCTTTACCAATTTCAATCAATAACGAACAGTTAAGAATAGAAAGCATAGAAATTTCACAATCTAGCTAAACAAGAGGCAATAACATATGATTGATATCAATTCATTTATCCAGTTAAAATATTTTTTATTTCAAATCCATTATCATCTACTGGAAATAAACATGATAACAATATAGTTGCACATAAAAGAAAAGAGATTCAATGAATGCCCAACCTCAAACATTTTCTCACGTTCTTTATCCACACAATATGTCACAATCCTCCTTTCGTGACAACTACATCCAACCAAGGATGCCACGGTATGACTGCACCAACCAAACCCCAAGAAAACCCCCATTAAAAGCATGGAGATTATATGCTATAATATGTAAAGGAGGAATATGAGAAAATAATCCCCAATAGAAAGATGATCGAACATACCTTATATCGAAGACTGATTGATACTGCTTGGTTTCATCAAAACACAGTGGAACCCATTAGAGGAGTAATGTCTTATCGTGTAACTCCTTTGGGAAATATTGAAAGGTTCTAGCATCTCATAGTTGAGAACAAAGAGGAAGAACAAGGGAGGTAGATATCATATCCCATTTGAAGATTTAATGGGGTGACAGTTAAAGATATGCTTAATTTCCAATTAAAAGAGGATCACATTAACCCACAAGGATTGACAAAGTAAAAATATCCTGAGCCATAGGAATAATTAATATGGGATTTTTGGCCTTTGAATTGGCCTACAGAGTCCTTAAAATAAGGCTTTAAATGTATTTTACGTCAAAGGAAACGTCAGAGGGGTGAAACTATAGGAAGCTGGAAACACTGTACACCTACCGTTACTCTACACCTATTGTTACTGTACACATACTATTAGTGGTTACTGATAGAGGTTACTGGTAGAACTCACCATTCTGGAAACACTGTACACCTTCCGTTACTGTACACCAACCGTTATTGTACACCTACCGTTACTGTACAATAATCGTTATTGTACACCTAACGTTAGAGGTTACCGATAAACCTCACCATTCTAGAAACATTGTACACCTTCCGTTACTGTACACCTACTATTAATATACCCCTACCATTAGAGTTTAAAGATAGAGGTTACTAATAGACCTTACCATTCTAGAAATATTGTACACCTACCGTTACTGTACACATAACGTTACTGTACTCCTACCGTTACTGTACACTTACCGTTAGAGGTTACTAATAGACCTCACTGATAGAACTGTTCACAAAACCTCACCGATAGAACTGTTCACATATCCACACACATAGAACTGTTCACATAACCTCAACGATATAAAAGCTTAAAAATACTCATAGATAGAACTGTTCAAAAAACCTCAACGATAGAACTTTTCACATAACCTCACCAATAGAACTGTTCACTAGACCTCACCAATTGAACTGTTCACTAAACCTCAACGATAGAACACTATTCACTGAACCTCACTAATTAAAAACTATTCACATACTATTATAGGTTACCGATAGAACAGTTCACAGAACATCACCGATAAAACTTTTCACAGAACCTCTCTGATAGAAGTGTTCACAAAAACCTCACCGATAGAATTGTTCACAAAACCTCAATTATAGAACTGTTCCTTAAACCTCACCTATAGAACTGTTCACAAAACCTTAATAATTGAACTATTCACTGAACCTCGCAGATAGATCAATTCACTGAACCTCAACGATAGAACACTGTTCACTGAACCTCAACGATAGAATATTATTCACCTACTGTTATAGGTTATCGATAGAACAGTTCACCGACGGAACTATTCACCAAATTGGAAATTTGGAAAAGTGTTGGGGATACATAAACATGACCTCCCGTAACACATCAAAAACCACATTTTCATAATGTAGTGAAACAGAGAGGTCATGGCCATTACATCAGATACATCTCAAAGAATCATCATCCTCGAGAATTCTAAACCCAACTAAAATGCAAAAAAACAGGGTCTGAACTACCACCCTTCAAGATACCACTAAAAATAGAGAAAGACACAAAATCAACAAAATAAATTCATAAAAAAACATGAATGGTTTAACCACAAAGGGAACAACGTTATATGAAAATATTTAAACATCAAACAACTCCGGGTACTGAGCATTTATCTATGACTCACGTTCCCAAGTACTCTCCTCCAAGACACAGTGTCACCACAAGACATGAAATAAAGGAATAGAACGCCCGTGAAACATCTTCTCATTGCAGTCTTTGATCTCCACATGTCACTCCTCAAAGGTTGCATCATCATCAACATCAATCCCTCCTCAATCTATGATGTGAGATTCATCATGAAGAAAACAATGGAGCTGTGATATGTGGAAAAAATTATGTATCAAACTCATATATGGGGGAAGTGCTACACGATATGCCACACCTCCAACATGAGCTAACAACTCGAAAGTACAAAAAAACTAGGGAGAAAGCTTACTTCCATGACCAATCCTTCACTGCCCATGACTGGGAGTCACCTTCAGAATTAGATGATTCCCAATATTAAACTCCAAGGTTATCTTCCCTTGATCAGTATATGATTTCTAACAATATTTCACTTTCTTCATCCCCTCATGAATAACCTGGACTATCTCTGTTGTATTCTACACTAGTTCTAGTAGGAGAATTGCTGTCTCTCCGACCCCAGTCCAGCATAACATAGAACGGAAAGGTCAGTCATACAAGGCTTCAAACAACACCATACCAATGGTGGAGTGGAAAATATTTTTGTAAGAAAACTCCACCAAGGTTATGTGCCTCATCCATGAACCTCCAAAATAAAGAACACAAGATTGTAACATTTCATAAAGAGTCTTGATGGTTTGCTCTGTCTGAACAACTGTTTGAGGATGAAAAGCAGTGCTAGGGCATAGTTAAGAACTGAATGCATGATAGCAACCTCTCCACGCAAGGGAGGTAAAATGAGGATCACTATCATAAATGATCCTTCTAGGGACTCCATGAAGTCTCACCACCTCCTCTAGATACTGCCTTGACAAAACATCCACTGAGCTCAACTCGTTGATCTCTATGAAGTGGGCTGATTTTGTTAAATGATATACTACCACCCAAATACCATATTTTCCTACCAGAGCTCAAGGTAAACCAGTATCAATGTCCATTGAGATGTCCGCCCTCTTCCACTGAGGAATCTCTAAAGGCTGGAGAAGACCACTAGCAACACGGTGTTTTACTTTCACGTTCTGGCAGACTAAACATCGAGACCCAAACTCCAAAACTGCACGCTTTAGCCTTGGACACCATATGTGACTCTTTATGGATCGGTACAACTTTTTCATGCCAGGATGTACTGCTAAAGGTGATCTATGGAACTCTCTGAGAACCATCTCACAAATCTTCACGGGAACAAAAATCCATCCATGATTCAACACTCACTGTTGTTCATCCTTGGACCAACCATCAGGGGCCTCACCACAAACAACTCGGTCTTTCCAGACCTCCACCTCTAGATCTCACAAATTAGAATCATCCACCTTCAGCATCAGGGATGACTGTATCATCATTAGAAAAAGAAAACCTTACCCACAACATCTCCCATATCAAGATGTAATGCTGGCTAGTCTTCTACTACTCTCCAGGAATTACTGGATTCAAGCACAGCATCACTACATTACCTTTAGCTCAGTGCATTAGCTACAACATTCCCTTTTCTAGGTGTACATGATATTTTGAAGTTATATTCTTGTAATAACTTCATGCACTAAAATTTTTGTTAGTTCATGTCATGGTTGAAGAAAACATACCTCATACTCTTATGATCAGTGAAAACCACAAAACGCTCACCAATGAGGTAATTTCTCCACAACCTCAGATCAAACACCAAGGAATCCAAATAAATATCATGTGTATCATAGATTCATTCATAGGGATGTAACTGCTGAGACCCATAAGAAACAACTGACATCTGCTGTATGAGAACATAGCCTAACCCCAGATTTGAAGCATCAAAGAAAAAATCATGCTAATGTCCCTCAACTGGAAGACAAAGGACTGGAGCACATACTAACTTCTTCTTTAGATACCCGAAAGCTACAAAACATTGACCAATCCATATTAATGTCGGATCCTTCCTGATAAAAGATGTTAGAGGAGTCGCAACTCGTGAGAAATTACCTACAAACCTCTTGTAGTTGCTTGCGAGACCCGGGAAACATCACACCTCTAAAACTATCTTGGGGGATCCCCAAGACACAAATGATTATATCTTCTATGGATCCATAGATAATCACTATTGGGACACAACATGCCCCAAGAAATAGACTTCTCGATCTCGAAACTCACACTTTGAAAACTTCCCAAATAGTTTATGTCAATGAAGAACTCCCAAAATGGCTTGTGGATGCTCTGAATGATCCTCTTAAAATGTATAGTACACAAGGATTTCATCGATTAAAACTACCATGAACTTGTCCATGAACTCATGGAACACATCATTCATCAATCCCCTGAATACATCTGGAGTATTCATTATGAAAAATAGTATTATAACAAACTCATAATGCCCATGATGAAAACGGAAAGAAGTATTTTGAATATCCTCATCCATCACACACATTTGATGATATCCTGACCGCAAGTCAATCTTTGAGATCCAACTTGCACCCTTCAGCTAATCTAATAAATCATAAATCCACAGAAGAGGATAGAGATTCATTATTGTCACTTTTTTTAGCTGACAATAATCAACACAAAACCGCAAAATGTCATCAGCTTTCATCACGAACAAATCTAGTGCACCCCATGGTGACACACATGGCCAAACAATACCGAACTGTAATAGACCATGAAGCTTTATATGTATCTCTCCTAACTCAGAATGGGCCATCCTATTTGGAGACAAAGAGATAGAATATTCTCTTGGCTAGAGATCAATCCCAAACTCGATCTATTGTCGAAGGGGTAATGCTACAACCTCTTCTGGAAAGACATCAGGGTACTCCTCTAAGACCCTAGGAAATGACAACTGATGAACCGTTGAGGAAGTCAGCATCATCTCATCCATCATGGATTATAAGGATGGAACGCGCCTATGAACCATCCAAGGATCTCGCTCACCAACAAACACCACTGGATCTCTATCTGCACCAATGAATATGACCTTATTCATGAAGCATTCTACGATAGCCAACACCAAATACAACCAATCCATGCTGAGGATGACATCATATGGTTGTATTCGTAAACATAGTAAATCTCCCCAAGAGTGGTGCCCCAACACAAGCTCACAGTCGCTACATACTTCAAACAAGTCAGCTTGACCTACAACTGGTGTAGTCAACGCCAAGGGCACTGGAAGACTCTCTACCACATGTCCAAATGCATGGATAACGGTAGGAGATATGAAGGAGTGTGTCAATAATGAATCCAACAAGACATACACTAAGGTAGAAAAAAATAATATGGTACCTCGAACGACGTATGTCTCACCTGGAGTTGGCAACTCTAGAGCATGTAACTGACCACAACTTCCTCCATGGCCTCTCTGACCCAGTGGACGACCACCACCACGGCTGCACTCTGTTCTCTGAGGATGTGGAGCATCATGGGGCTATCCTCTGCCTACCCCATCTATCCTCTACTGATTTAATGCTGGTGCATCTGGCTACTCCTGCCTCGGCTGGAACTACCTCAATAGAGGAACCTAGAGTGTAGCGCCTGGTGCACAGTAACTGCTCTGAAAGGCCAAGCACTCCCGCTACTAATGGCCATGACCACCACATTAAAAACAAGTGACTGTTCCCTTGTCATAGGCTTGAGAGTTACTGCCACTGGATAAATGAGATGTGAATGGCTGGGACATGCCCCCCACTAAACGGAAACCCTTCTGCCCTAAAAACTGGGAACCCCGAACCACAGCTCTGCTTCATGAGGAATCATGCCGATTCTCATCTTGTGATGATCCGATACTGGAAAACATTCTCTCGACATCCTCTACACTCTCCGGCACCTCAATATATGTTTTCTGCATAAATCGGGTGACCTAACGCTAGATCTCTCAATGCAAAGCCTCCCCAAAATTTCTAGCCCTAGCCTCCTCATCTAGAAACAGGTATGAAGAATATCGTAAGATGTTCTAGAAACGGATTCCAAACTCTTGAACACTAGAGCTCCCCTATCGAATGGTAAGAAGCTCCTGGCAACTGGATTACTTCGCAGTCGAAGTAAGAAACTCAACTCTAAAATTGTCTCAGAACTCCACTCATGAGATCATCCACTCCTCATGATCCCTGAGGAACAAGGACCACCATCACCTCGCTGCTCCACGTATCTTCATCACAACCAAGGACACCCAGTGTTCTTTTTGAGCATGAATTAAACTGAAGCCGATCTCGACCTCCTCTAACCAGTCTTTAATGACTGCATCTGAAACGGAGCTCTCATACTTCTGTAGACTCTGGCACTGATACTCCCGGAGTGACTTCCTCCAAGGGTCATCATCGTCAACCTCTACCGTATGGAAATCTGCTGGAACAACCTACTAGACATTTTCATCACAAAACTGAAAAGTAATTCACCCTGGAGCCATTCCTGTAATATAAAAAACCATTAGAGATCCTAAACCTATTATATAGAAGACTCAAAATTAATTAATTAATTATTTTCTTTTATTCATTTTAGTTTTACCTATTACAAGGTCTACCCATTCAAACCCAGGCACAAAGATGAATGATGCATGATACTTTCCTAGGTCTCCACCCTGAAACTAGTATCAACTTGTTTAGTAGCAATTTTAAACTTAAATGTCTATACATAAGATAATATGGGAGCCTTAAAAACCTATGTCTCATCTTGTGTCCAGTGTTTACCTCACTTTCTAAACATGAATGACACTGTTTCCCTACCAACCCATGCAACCTCAACTATTCCTAACTTCAAACTCCATCCTATCCCTCAACCAGACCTTTGATACCTCTCTGTCATGACACCATCCCCACAAAGTGTATCACCCCTGGGTCGGCAATGCAATAAGGGATATAATGACCCCCAAGACCCACCTCTAGTAGGCCCCGGGTTGGTGAATAGCACCGAGGGTATAATAAACACACAAATAGGAGGCATTACTATCTAAGAGAACACATGTGGAAGATAGAGATAAGAGAGACCCCAACCAACTCTAACATAGAACTGAAATATAAAAGAAACCCATGTGAACATATATAATTTCATGAAAAATAATTACAACTAGAAGGAAAAAACTACATGTTCCCAAAAGAATGTAAAAAACAACAGCAACCTCAAGTCCGAATAGCTCCTGCAACCCTAAGATAGTAGAAATCAGCTTGATCTCCAACCTTCTCCAAGTGACCTGAAAAAATGTTTATATATACATAGGGTGAGTATAACAGTATACTCAGTAGGACCCTCCCCAAACCCTCTCATTCAAAATTAATGAAAACTAGCTAAAGCACAGTGAAAAACATGTGAAACTAACTCATCACCTAAACAGATATACTAAGTTCACATCCTCACAATGGTTACTCTACCACCAAGAAACAAAAACAAGAATATATCATATAATAAAGAATATCAAGGGTACCCTGCTACTACTTCCCCAATGGTATGTCGCTTTTCCCCAACATATCACATCTGGAGCATCACTCTCCGAAAAGGATTGCCCGCAGACACCTGGGTGAAGCACCACATTGTGCAACTCATGCAACAAAACCACCACATCGATGTAAGAAATGTAACTAGGTAGTTTCAGGTTTCCACCATTTCCCGCATAACAAGTATCATACATCAGGTATTATACAAAAAACCATTACAGTACATACACCGAGTTAGGGTCCTCAAGCCATCACAGCCCATACATGTTACACCTATAGTAGTCCGTGGGATACTATATCTAGAAAATATGTTTGTGAATAACCACAAGCCATTACATCCCTCTACACACATATATGGGGAAAACTAACTGTTTTTCCTACCAGCATATGTAACTACCAAGAGAAGAGAGCGGGGCCAAAGGGTATAGTTATCCATTCATTGTCCCACCAGAATGTTTGGGAAAACACCCCCCCAATGGGTCAGAATCCCCGGGTTGTTAGTTTCCCTTACTGACTGTGTGCATTAGCGCATAGAAACACAAAAAGTACATGATATATTATATCTCACCACCACACTATGGGAATAACCTTGTCTTAGATAAAACTGCAGCTAACATCTCTCAGACTTCGAGCTGCTACATTTAAAACTTGGTATCCTATAACCATACAACCATTTAAAGAGATTTATTAGTTTACTTAATTCCCTTTTTTCAGTTCCATTTTATGTTAATTAATTCATTTAACATTAATTAACTATGAAAAATTCAACATTAAATTTCATTATCATCACACCCAATGTCAACTATTTCTTCTAAATTACAACCTCCTCATAATTTTCCAGTAACTCCATCCCAATGGGTTGTCACCATATATTCAATTATTCATTATAGAATTACTTTCCCACATTCCCAGGAATTCTAGAAAAACATTTTATGCGACTAAACACAAGGGTGCTCAGTACAGTGAGCAGATATACTACTCGTCGTGTCTTTTCCACTTTTATAATGAGCATAAACCCATCCTTCCTTGTGAAGCTAAACACGAAAAGAATGTACAATACCCCAAGTGTCTTTTCCTCTTTCGGGAGGGGGATAAGTAAGACCAGCTGCATGGAGTAGTCGGGAAAATTAAATCAGATAATCAAACAAAAGAATCCACAAGAATCCAACAATCACATTCATCCCATTCCATCATCCCTAGTGTCCTCCCCAACACCCACATGCATAAACTGATGCATCTCACCACTCTAGGCATTGTCTGCTACCACAACCAAAAGCCTCCATGCCCCCACATATCACAACGACAATCCAGGATCACATCAGAACACAAGAAGTATGAAAACAAACGTCACATAAAATGGGCTCTTGGGCCTTTAACAATCGAGAGGGTAACCAATAACCCTTCATGGAATTATCAAAAAATCAGATATTTAATCTAAATTGAATTAACAGATTTATTATTTGTAGGTTCCACATTCGGGAAACCCAATAAGTAATCTATCACAATAAATGAAACATGCTTACATAGCCATTTTTATTAACATTAAATTACAACAATAACCAGATTCATTTACATGTCTATTTATCTTTATCCAAACAACTATCAATTAATCCCAATTTACGTTCTTTATCAATTTCCATAAAGAAGGAACAGCTAAGAAAATCAAGCATAGATATCACACTATCTAGAAAGACAAGAGGAAATAACATAATATTGATATTAGTTTATTTATCAGGTTAAAAAATTTATTATGTCAATTCCATTATCATCCAGTGGAATTAAACATGATAACTATACACTTGCAAATAATAGAAATGAAAATAAATGGATCTCCTACCTCAAAACGTTCCTCACATTCTTTATCCACACAACAGGTCATGATCCTCCTCTCGTGACAACATCATCCAACCAAGGATGCCACGGTACGTCCGTACCAACCAAACCCCAAGAAAAACTCCTTTAGAATCTTGGATATTACATGCTATAATATAGAAAGGAGAAATAGGAGAAGATGATTTCCAAAGGAAATATGATAAAACATACCTTATATCAAAGATTGATCGATACTGCTTGGTTGCATCAAAAAAAGTGGAACCAATCCGAGGAGTAAAGAGGATTTTGAAACTCCTATGGGAAGGATTGAAAGGTACTAGTGTCTCATAGCCAAGATAAAAACAGGATGAATAATGGAGGAAGATATCTTGTCCCTTTAGATGATTTAATGGGGCAACAGTTTACGATATGGTTAATTTCCCATTAAAAGGGGATCATGTTAAACAATGTGTTTTGACCAAGTAAAAACATCCCGAGCCATATGAAAAATTAATATAGAATTTATGGATTTTTAATTGTCATTAAGAGTCCTTAATATAATGATTTAAATTTATTTTACTTCAAAGGAAATGTCAAAGGGGTGAAACTGTAGGAAGATGGAAACAAGATACACTTTCCATTACTATACACCTACCGTTATTGTACACCTACCGTTAGAGGTTACTGATAGACCTCATCATTCTAGAAACATTGTACACCCACCATTACTATACACCTACTGTAACTGTACACCTACCGTTAGAGGATGTCGATGGAGGTTACCGATAGACCTCACCATTCTAGAAACACTATACACCTACCATTACTGTAAACCTATCATTACTGTACAACTGCTTTTAAAGGTTACAGATAAACCTCACCATTCTTAAAACACTATACACCTACCATTACTGTATAACTGCCGTTACTATACACCTACCGTTACTGTACACCTAACGTTAGTGGTTACCGATACATGCTATAGATAAACCTCGCCGTTCCAGGAACACTATACACCTACCTTTACTGTACACCTAAAATTAGAGGTTACTGATAGAACTCACTAATAGAACTGTTCAAAAAACCTCACCGATAGAACTGTTCAAAGAACCTCACCAATAGAACTCTTCCCAAAACCTCACTGATAGAACTATTCATAAAACCTCACCGATAGAACTGTTCACAAAACCTCACCAATAGAACTGTTCAAAAAACCTCCCTGATAGAACTGTTCACAGAACCTCACCAATAGAACTGTTCACTGAACATCACATATAGAACACTCTTCACTGAACCTCACCGATAGAATACTGTTCACCTACAGTTATGGGTTACTAATCGAACTGTTCACAGAACCTCACCGATAGAACTATTCAGAGAACATCACCGATAAAAATGTTCAAAAAACCTCACCAGTATAACTTTTCACAAAACCTCACTGATAGAAGTATTCACTGAACCTCGCTGATAGAACTATTCACAAAACCTCACAGATAGAACTATTCACTGAACCTCACCGATAGAACTGTTCACTGATCCTCACCTATATAACATTGTTCGTTGAACTACACCAATAGAATATTGTTTAACAACCATTATAGGTTACCTATAGAACTGTTCACCAATGGAACTATTCATAGAATTGGTAATTTGGAAAAGTGATGGGGAAAAGCCACCTAGACCTCCCAGAACACCTCAAACACAACATTTTCATAAATTAATGCACTGGAGAGGCCTGGGCCATTACATTTATCTACATACCTTTTCCTTGAGAAGGTTGAATTTTTTTTAGAAAACATCGTCTTTAAATTATGAATGTCATCATTTTGTAATGTACTTATTAATATATAAAAAATTTAATTATTTTCCATAATAAAGATAACATTAATTAAATTAACTCTACAATCTCCGTAATGATGTGATATGTTATATCAATATAGATTTTAGTTGAATATTGAACTATATTTATTAAAAATTATTATAACCCATTAATTAAAATAACCACAAATAAGTAAAAAAAATTACATTGACCTTGAGATCATGCAACTATTTATTCTTCATCACCAGTTTTAATTTGGGCCAACTGGAAACCATATATTTTTCCTTAGCAGTTTTTATAGTGAAATTTTTTTCTTTATATTGTTTTAGAATACACACATTCATCTATTATAAATGATTCCATTAGAAATTGACCTCAAATCGTCAAAAAATAATCCAAATATATATATATATATATGTTCAAATATATAAAAGTATTCAATTTTTAAATCAAATATCTACCCAAAACCAATTATATCAATGATGAACCTGGGAATGATCAATATTTTATTGAAATTTGACGCTTTTTTAAACCTTCAAACCTTGAAATGAATGTAACTACATTGATTATTAAACTAAATGAAGTTTTCTATTAAAGAAAATATTTAAAAGTCATCTATGAATACCTTTTAAAAACATCCTTATATTTCTCATATTTTAATAACCTGGTCTCCATATAAATTGGGTGTGGACCATTTTTAATCCATTTTTTAAACATTATTATATTTTCCCTTGCATGCATGTCTTCATAATGAAAAATGATATATCAATTTTGAAAATTTTGAAAAATAGGAATGCACATCATTATAGCATGAATAGAAATTGAATATGACTTATTCATTTCAATATAAAATTATTTATAAAAATTATCTAAATTTATAGAGAAAACGATGGAATCAAATATTTAATGAAAAAGAGAGATAAATATTTTTTATGTTTAATTTATAGTTTGGTGTCCACCATACCATTCCTTATCTTAATCGTATTTATATATGTCTCATATTAGAATACAATGAACATTGTGCCTTTTGATTCTAATTTAATTCCTTCTTACAGACAAAAAATTAATTCATATAATCACCAATCATGATTCTATAGGGTTGATTAATAAATACTTCCACTTCCCACTACTCAATGGGAAAGGAATACAAGATTTCCAGGAATAATATCATATATAAACTTTATGATAGAATAAGAAAATATATTGTTATGTTATCATGACAATAATATAGTGAAAATGAATCATTAAATTCCAATTGATTAGAATTTATGTTTCCTATGAACATTAATCATTATTTAATTCATAAAATTTCACATTTTAAAAAATTTTCATTTAGAATGGAAACTTTTTAACAATGAAATTCCACATTAATGATTAGGTAAAAACTATGATAAATTATTCATTTGTATTTATATTAATCTTTTATATATATATTTTTATCACTCTTTATAGTTTAATTCATAATTAATATATGAATGTTTAATGTGAGATAATAATGATGTCTGAGCTATTGTCATTAATGATCTAATAAATATCACCCATTATTGTCAAACTCTAAAGATATTTTTTCCCTTAATATCATTATCAATATTGAATGAGATGAATATGATTGTTCCTTATTATAATAAAATGAATAATCATCTTCTCTATCATGTACATTTTCAATACAATCATCTCTTTATAAAATTTTATCAATATTGTTAACAAAAAATAAGATCATCACATATGAAACACTCTACAAAATGTCCTTATTATATATCTAAATATTACATCACTCATTATTTGATATCAATTAAAATATTTCAAAATTTTTTATAATAGTAACAATGACCTCCATATGGATGACATCAAAGGAAGATCCTAAGAAATATTAATTTTAAAAAAATACCATGATTTGTAAAATATTTCTTTATAACAATTAGGATTCCAAAAAATTATAAATACATAAATCATAGAGCTTTAAAAAATACATATAATAAGGGGAATATATGAATGAATTAGTTTCGATTTTTGAGTAGATTGGATCTCACCCTTATGGTGTGAATAGTTACCAATCTACCTTTTTGGTATATTGAGAACAACCATACATTTTCTATTTTTACAAAAGTAACATCTTGCACATTTTATTATTTGGTTATTTCATTCATTTTATACAATCCATGGTGATCAATTAATCACTTTATCAAATCATTATATTTTTCCCCTTAGATATAGATATCTTCATGCATCATCGACTTGATAAATTTTTCCTTTTTTCCTTTTTTTTCTTTTGAAAACACATTCAAATTTAATGATATTGAAAAATAAAATATTATTTCAAAATACCTATAGATACCCGAAGCTTGACGTACATTGACATTACATTACTTTGTCATAACACTTAGTACATTACAAAAACACACACACAAGGACCGTAATAGTTTAGTGTCTTTGGAAACTCGTAATATAATCATCTAATCGTGGTGAATGATCTTCAACATCTCCGATAAAGATCTTCTTTTTTTTACCAAAAACCATTCTTTATATCCTAGGGAAAAGAAAACATAAAAGGGTGAGCTCAAATGCTCAGTAAGGGTAAACAAAAGAAATATAAGACACATCATATACATAAGAACATAACTTTTGGAAATCATAACCTGCAAAAAAGATCATAATATCATAACATGGGATAAAGCATAGTAGTGAAATGTAATCCCAATACTCATAACTAAAGACATGAAACTTTGTGGCATACACACATAATCATAGAGAATCATTTCTTATTAGTCAAGACTCATTGCCAATGTTATCTTAGTGGACAAAGTCCATTTCTGAACTGAGTTCACTCCTCGTTTCAGTCCTGTTTCACTGAACCGGTATAACCTACCGTTCCAGCCATGTCTTTCTCATGAGATATAAAATCATTACCCAATGTATTGGAGGGAGATATAGGTCCCACCCATCTCATAATGATACCATTCTTATGTGTGCCACAAAATCATAAACCATACATCATAGCATAACCCATGTAATGAAAATGGGAATCATAAACATCATGCAATCATAACATAATCCATATAAGATAATAGGACATCATAAAAATAATTCCATCATAACATAATCAAATCAATGTAAAAATAGGGATAGAAACAGAACCCTTTATTATCTTAGTTGGAAAATAATTATGATAAAACACTTGAACTCCATTCTTGAGGAAAATATCCTTTATACTTCAAAACAATTTTCCTTTCTTATCATGTCATACAATTATAAACTAATAGAAGTTGGTTAAAAATAAACTTAAAAACTTGTAAAGGAAGCTTCTTGGAAATAATGTTTTAAAAATCCATTCATGCCTTATAAGTTAAAAAAATATTCTTCTCATACTTTTGTCGGAAAAGTCAAAAAGTACCTCGAACGAAAAAAGAAAAAAGATTCCTTTCATATATTTTACTAAAAACACACCGAATGGTAAAATTGGATTTAAACAATTTTAGGTTGATGGAAACAATATTACATATTTAGGAAACATGGATGTGTATGATAAAATACACCCTAGTAAATACCAAATTATAATCAATCTCAGATAAAAATGAGATTGTGATATTTCCCTTACCTTAGGTCTGATTTTCTTTGTGAGTGTCTGAACCTCTTTCCTTATGATTTAAATAATGTCATTGACTTATTCCAGAATTATAATCATTGTTATGATATCATATATTGTTCACTTATGACTTTATATTAACCGTTCATTTGTAAATTCCATGTTAAAGAGAATTTTGGGTAAAATTGTTTCATTTGTCGTCCGTGTTTTGATTTTTAATTATTCATATGATTACATAGATCATGATTACTTAATTACAGAATATAAAACATGATTTATATATATTATATATTCATAATATACATATATATAATATATCAGTAAATGGAAAGAAATACACCGTTCATGGAGACGGTAGGCCGTACGTACGCATGAACGTTGTTTTCGTTTCCTTATTGAGTTGAATAACATACATATATATACAAATAAATCTAGTATCATTATTATGTCATATATTTCATGATTAATTATTATATATACTTTATAAACATTCATGAATTGTTAAAGTGGAGAATGAATCTCATCGAGTCCTGGAGACGGTAGTCTGTACGTACGCACGAGCGATGATATCGTTCACATGATCGTGGGACTATATTGGAGTGTATGTATACTATTTCAGAACCAATATCACTTTAAAATAATCATATATAGTTATTATTTACACCATTATACCCATCCAAGTAAGGTGGTGGTGGAAAATAGATTTCACCATGGCGTGGAGACGGTTTTCTGTACGTATGCACGCACGGTAATTTCGTTTTCTGTTGGATGGATAGATGGTGAAATAGGGTTGTTTCATACTTATAATAACATATCAGTATATGAGTGATACTGATGTTATTAGTTCATAATTAAACAACCTAAGAAGAAGAAGTGGAAGAAGAAATAAAGTTGAAAGACTCGGTAACAGACATTACCTCTTCTTTGATGCGCCTCTTTGAGATCTCCTTTTAGGACACTAAAATTGGTCTTTGAAGAAGAACAAAACCTCTAGGATGTTGCTATGTAAGTGGAGAAGAGAATTTGGCAGGTTTTGGCCGAGCATGAAGGATCAATGTGGTGTGAGGAAGTGGGGGAGGATGTGCCCTTTTATAAGGGAGGAGAGGAGAATCTTTGGAATAACTAAAAATATTATTTTATTATATAGTCAAATTTGGTTTTTAATAGCCCCAAATTGATATATTTCGTAGATAAGGTGGGTAGGTGTCGAAATAATCTCATCAAATAGAATTTAGACAAGTTTAGGTATCAATGTTAACCTTATCATTTAGATTTAACTTTAAGTTAGATAATTTTACTTTTACCGTGTCTTTTTGTTTTCTTACACTATAAGGTTAATAAACATACTATATCAAGCCAAACGAACCCCAAGTTGTTTATTATTAATATATATAACCTTATATAAGTCATTTTTCAGAACCTTAGATTTTTAGGAATAAAATAACAATTAATAATATAATATTTGTTTTAAAAACTATTTTATGTCAATTTTGACACTATTTAATAATTGATTTTTGTGAAAAATACAACAGAATGATTAGTTCTAAAACATTTAATTAAATCAATACTAACATGTCATAATAACATGGAAAATTAGTTTAATTTATAAAAAGGCTCAAATTATGTTTATTTGGGTATTTATAAAATCAAATATTATAATTTTTCACTATTATGGTAATTACTGCATCATCATTGTGTCATAAATAAATAAATTTATTTAATGTATAAAAATTATAAATAAAATATCATTATGTATGAAATCTTATTTTATTTATAATGAATATTTACAATCGAATTTATCTTATATATATCCCTATATTAATTTTTTATAGTAAATAAACTTTGATTTTAACTCTTTTAACTCTTCTTTGAATTAAATAATAATAAATGTCCTAATCTAATCCAAGTAGGCCTAAATGGTCATATTTTATTCCTAAGAATGTTTTTGGTTGAATTACCCTTATCCAATAGAATTAGGACATGTTTTAGGATAATAATAATATCATTTTTACCATTAATTTTCCTATTTACTTTTAACCGTGTTAAAAAAAAGTAAAAAGTTACTATTCACCAAAAATTCTTTTCATCTCATTGAACCACATTTTACTTACTGACATCAACCGTGTCTCTCGGATTTTTTAAATTCCATTCACAAAAGCGGTAAAATTAAGTTTTATGAAAAATTCTATTTTTAACTACCACTTAGTGGTTTCACTATTCATCAAAAATTGAAAGTTTCCAGAAAAATACCAAAAAATAGGCCTAAGCTTTATTTGATATTATGAAATCAAAAATGATGTCTATTTTACCAAATTCAAAAAATATCAGTGGCATTAATTAATTTAAAAATTAATTTCCGTCGTCAAAACAAATAGCGTGTTTCTAAGAGATAATAACTATCAAAAGGTTGACACTTGTTTATGTCTGGTTTAAATGTGAAATTACATCCAATGACCAACATTGTATTAAATTGTAAAAATATAATCTAAATATACTTTAAAACCACTCAAATTAATGAATTATCACTATTAATTATTTAAATAAAAAAGATGTTTTTAATTAAAACTTTGTAATTTGCACTATTCATTAGAATATGAAAGTTATTTAAAAAGTTCCAAAATTTCACCCTAAGATAATTTCGATATTCTGAATCCAAAAATGAATTTCATTTTGAAAAATAAAATTTACAAAATTTCAACAAGTGGTTATTACTATTCATAACGGCTAGTTTTAATAATAGAATATCGTTGTTTAGTGAAACTCGGTATTGCGTACTACACACTATATCGAGGAAGGTCTTGATTGCGTGTAATGCAAGGCAAGTCAAGGATGTGTGTTGTGCAAGCTACTTTTGGTGTAGCATAAAACACAAGACATCAAAAAGAGTATTTTTCATAAAATCTTGGGGTGTTACATTCTACCCCCCTTTAAATGAATTTCGCCCTCGAAATAAATGGTTTACTACTCAAAAGTTTCTTTAAGAGAAACCCACATCGTAAAAAGGAATACCAAAACCAATATTTAAAAACAAAAGTATGAAAAGTAACAGTTACCCAAATAAACCAATCACTGGGTTTCCACATAGGTGAAAATATGGATATAGAAGACAAATCTAACCATCATGTTCTGATGGAGAGTGGTAGAGAACATGGCTTTGGAAAAGCCAGCAATCACAAAGCCATAAATTTGTGACAATCTAAGGAACCATCTGAATCATCAGATAAAAGATCACTAGAACAACATTTTTAGTTTTCAAGATCATTTCCCTAAATTTGATGAAATTGGAATTAGAAGAAATAATTTCGTGATTTCGGTATATTCTCACCATTGGTCGTTCTTTGGAAAGTTTCGACTTCATCTCATAAAGAAATGAAGTTGAATTTGTCATTCATGATGTGTTAGCAAATCATGTGATAGAATGATGGGCCATTCCATCTGTCTCAAACAAAAGGTTAGAAAAATTATCAAAAAAAATACATAAGTCAAACTATAGTGAGATTAATCATATATGGTTCCTAAAATGGACTTATACTTCATACATCATACTGCTTAATATAATGAAACTAGTTTCTACTAAACATGGACTTCCTGTAGGCTAGTGGTAGGCGATAAAGGCCAGTCGCACTTCGGTTGTGGGTTCGATTCCCACAGCCTTGTTCGACGCGATGGGTTGTCGCATGTCCCGTAGGTTATCCTTTTTCTAAAACTATATTACTATAACATCCCATCAATAATAATGAAAAAACTTCTCTCCTTAAACAATATTAACTTATGTCCAACATAATCCATTCCAATCTTTAGGCTTATCCATAATACTGCAGTCCACTCTCATAATATAGTGAAAACGATTACCAGAGATTTAATACCATTATTGATCCCCATATATCATAAGATATGTCTTGTTGGTTACATTCCAAACATTCAAAGGCCTTAATCATGTATTCTCTTGAACACCCATTGAACCTTAGTGAAAACATGAATGCAGTTAAAAGTTAACACTTTCCACATACAAAAAACCTGAAAATTCTATATATTCAAACCATGATATCACTTAGTCCTTATATCAATCATTAGCTCATGAATACTGTAAAATATTTCATTTTCTCGTTTTCCCTTCATTATGCGCATATCATCCTTTTTCAAAAAATATCTCAATCACTTTCCATGGTTACCGGTACCATAAAATTATTGAAACCCCAATAGACCAATACATAAATATTCCAATATTCCACAATACTATATACAACATTATTTTGGAATCCCATTACATAAACACTTAATCATTCCACCACATTGTTATCATATTCAACATCACCAATGGTGATCGCATGTGACTTCCCATTGTCTTTTGCCTTATGTGGTTTCTCATGTCGATCATCACTAACCCTTCGATTAAGCATTTATTAGCATAATGCTCCATTTCCTTGCACTTGATTCATTGAAGTGTAGTAGGTTCACTCTGTGTATCCCTTCCATTGTTTGCATCATTAAAATCTTATTCCCATTATTGCGGCATTCAAATGCCCGATGACCTTCCTTTCCACATTTGAAAAATTTACATGTCCCTTTAAAACAATCTCCACCATGCTTCTTTCCACACTTTGAGCATAAGGAAACATTCATATTCTTTTCACCATTATTATGAGATTTCTCCTTGAACTTCATCTTTCGTTTCTTGTCAAAACTATGAGATGGATAAGTAACACCAACTTCCATTTCTACCTTGATAGCACAACCCACAATTTTTTCAAAGCTACTGAAGTCTCTTATAGCTAATTCCCTTCAATGATTTGGTTTTAATCCACTGAAGAATCGATCAACTTTACTTTAAAGTTGGATGATAAATCCAGATGCATACCTCGCAAGCCTTTTAAAATTCACTTCATATAAACCAATAGATTCATCATCCTTTTTCTTTAGTTCAAGAAACTCCTTCTCCATCTTTGTTAGAAGAATACGAGGGAAGTACTTATTGAAAAATAAGTTCTTGAACTCGTCCCATTCCATGTACTCAATTTCATCTCTTTGCCTCGTATTCTTTATAAGATTCCACCCTTGATCAACATCACCTTCCAAACGATATACTGCTAAGATGAATTTATCATGTTCAGAACATTGAAAAACTGAAAATATCTTTTCAGTGGTACTGATCAATTGTTGAGAAACAAGTGGATTAGAAGACCCTCTAAAAGAATGTGGACGTTGCCTCATGAAGGACTCAATAGAATGTTGTTCCCTTCTTGGCTCATTTGGAAGTCCAGAATGATTCATAGCTTGTGTAAGTATATCAATATGATTTTTCACTCCATCTCCCATAAAATTTGTTTTTTCAGGAGGACAATCATTGCATTGTCCATTACATTGATCAAAATGGTTCCTTTGGGTTCCAGCCATCGTCTAAAACCCAAATGGAATAGTGTGAGAGGAAAAAATCATGCTAGGGAAAACAACATAATAAAGGAGGAGTATCCTCAATATCTAACATCTTAGGTAAAATTCTATGTCTGTTACCATAGTTCTAGGACTGTATCCAATACGTATACTTATCCTTAGGGACATCCCTAGACATACCTTATAAATATCAATAGGGATCTCACTAACGTTTTCACATTCTAGTTTCCAAAGGTTGACTAATACTTTCCTCTGATACAAACTGTAGAGACCTGAAGCTTCACGTACATGGAAATTACATTACTTTTGCAGAATACTTAGTACATTACAAAAACACACACACAAGGACCCTAATAGTTTATTGTCCTTGGAAACTCGGAATATAATCTTCTAATCGTGGTGAAAGATCTTCAACATCTCCAATAATGATCTTCTTTTTTTTACTTAAAACATTTCTTTATATCCTGGGGAAAAGAAAACATAAAAGGGTGAGCTCAAATGCTCAGTAAGGGTAAACAAATGAAATATAAATCACATCATATACATAAGAACATAACTTTTGGAAATCTTAACCTGCAAAAGAGATCATAATATCATAACATGGGATAAATCATAGTAGTGAAATGTAATCCCAATACACATGACTTAAAACATGAAACTTTGTGGCATACACACATACTCATAGAGAATCATTTCTTATTAATCAAGACTCATTTCCAAGACTATCTTAGTGGACAAAGTCCATTTCTGAACCGAGTCCACTCCTCGTTTCAGTCCTGTTTCACTGAACCGGTATTACCTACCGTTCTTGCCATGTCTATCTCATGAGATATAAAATCATTACCCAATGCATTGGAGGGAGATATAGGTCCCACCCACCTCATAATGATACCATTCTTATGTGTGCCACAAAATCATAAAACATTCATCATAGCATAACCCATGTAATAAAAATGGGAATCTTAAACATCATGTCATCATAACATAATCTATATAAGATAAAATAACAACATAAAAATAATTCCATCATAACATAATCAAATCAATGTAAAAATAGGGATAGAAACAGAACCCTTTATTAACTTATTTGGAAAATAATTTTGATAAAACACTTGAACTCCATTCTTGAGGAAAATATCATTTATACTTCAAAACAATTTTCCTTTCTTAACATATCATACAATAATAAACTAATATATGTTGATTAAAAATAAACTTGAAAACTTGTAAAGGAAGCTTCTTTGAAATAATGTTTTAAAAATCCATTCATACAGTATATGTTAAAACAATAATTTTCTCGTACTTTTGTCGGAAAAGTCAAAAAGTACCTCGTACGATAAACGAAAAAATATTCCTTTCATATCTTTTACTAAAAACTCACCGAATGAGAAAATTGGATTTAAAGAATTATAGGTGGATGGAATCAATATTACATATTGAGGAAACATGGATGTGGATGATAAAATACACCCTAGTAAATACCAAAGTATAAACAGTCTCGGATAAAAATGAGATTGTGATATTTCCCTTACCTTAGGTCTGATTTGCTTCGTAAGTATCCGAACCTCGTGTATAATGATTTAAATAATGTCATTGACTTATTACAGAATCATATCCATTGTTATGATATAATATATGGTTCACTTATGTCTTTATATTACCCGTTCATTTGTAAATTCAATGTTAAAGAGCATTTTGGGTAAAATTGTTTCATTTGTCATCCGTGTTTTGACTTATAATTATTCATATGATTACATAGATCATGATTACTTAATTACAGAATATAAAACATGATTTATATATAAAATTTATTCAGAGTATACATATATATAATAAATCATAAAATGGAAAGAAATACACCATTCATGGAGACGGTAGGTCGTACGTATGCATGAACGTTGTTTTTGTTTCCTTATTGAGTTGAATGGAATTAAGTAGATGACATATATATATATATACATAAATCCAGTATCATTATTATGTAATATATTTCATGATTACTTATTATATATACTTTATAATCATTCATGAATGGTTAATGTGGAGAATGAATCTCATCGCGTCGTGGAGAAGGTAGTCTGTACGTACACACGAGCGATGATATCATTCTCATGATCGTGGGACTTTATTGGTATGTATGTATACTATTTAAGAATCAATATCACTTTAAAATAATCTATATAGTTATTATTTACACCATTATACCCACCCATGTAAGGTGGTGGTGGAAAATAGATTTCACCACGGCATGGAGACGGTATTCCGTACGTACGGACGCGCGGTGATTTCATTTTCCGTAGGATGGATGGATGGTGAAATAGGTTTGTTTCATACTTATAATAACATATCAGTATATGATTGATACTGATGATATTAGTTCATAATGAAACAACCTATGAAGAAGAAGTGGAAGAAAAAATAAAGTTGAAAGAATCGGTAACGGACATTACCTCTTCTTGGAAGCGCCTCTTTGAGATCTCCTTTTAAGACACTAAAATTGGTATTTGAAAAGAACAGAACCTCTATGATGTTGATAAGGAAGTGGAGAAGAGAATTTGGCAGGGTTTGGCCGAGCTTGAAGGCTCAATGTGGTGTGAGGAAGAGGGGGAGGATGTTCCCTTTTATAAGGGAGGAGAGGGGCATCTTTGGAATAACTAAAAATATTATTTTATTATAAAGTCAAATTCGGTTTTTAATATCTCCAAATTGATATATTTCGAAGATAAGGTTGGTAGGGGTCGTAATCCTTTAATCCAATATAATTTAGTCATGTTTAGGTATAAATTTTAACCTTATCATTTAGATTTAACTTTATGTTAGATAATTTTACTTTTACCGTGTCTTTTTGTTTTCTTACACAATAAGGTTAATAAACATACTATATCCAGAAAAACGAACCCCAAGTTGTTTATTATTAATATATATAACCTTATCTAAGTCATTTGTCCAAACATTAGATTTTTAGGAATAAAATAACAAATAATAATATAATATTTGTTTTAAAAAAAATTTGTAAATTTTGACACTATTTACTAATTGATATTTGTGAAAATTATAACAGAATGATTAGTTCGAAAAAAGATAATTATATCAATACTAACATGTCATAATAACCTAGAAAATTAGTGGAATTTATAAAAAGTCTCAAATTATATTTTTTTGGGTATTTATAATATAAATTATTATAATTTTTCACTATTATGGTAATTACTGCATCATCATTGTGTCATAAATAAATAAATTTATTTAATTTTTAAAAATTATAAATAAAATATAAATATGTAGGAAATCTTATTTTATTTATAATGAATATTTACAATCGAATTTATCTTATGTATAACCCTATATTAAAAATTATTTAGTAAATAAACTTGGATTTTATCTATTTTAACTCTTCTTTGAATTAAATAATAATAAATGCCCTAATCTAATCCAAGTGGGCCAAAATGGTCATATTTTATTCCTATGGTTGTTTTTGGTCGAATTAAACTTATCCAATAGAATTAGAACATGTATTAGGATAATAATAATAACATTTTTACCCTTAATTACCCTATTTACATTTAACCGTGGTAAAAAAAAGTAAAATGTTACTATTCACCAAAAATTATTTTCATCTCATTGAAGCACATTTTACTTACTGAAATCAACCGTGTCTCTCTGATTTTTGAAATTCCATTCACAGAAGCGGCAAAATTATGTTTTATGAAAAATTCTATTTTTTAACTACCACTTAGTGGTTTCACTATTCATCAAAAAATGAAAGTTTCCAGAAAAAAACCAAAAAATAGGCCTAAGCTATATTTTCTATTATGATTTCAAAAATGATGTCTATTTTACCAAATTCAAAACATATCAGTTGCATTAATTAATTTAAAAATTAATTCCCATCGTCAAAACAAATAGCGTGTTTTTAAGAGATAATAACTATCAATAGATTGACACTTGTTTATGTTTGGTTTAAATGTGAAATTGCATCCAATGACCAACATTATATTAAATTTTAAAAATATATTCTAAATATAATTTAAAACCAATCAAATTAATAAATTATCTCTATTAATTATTTCAATTAAAAAAGTTGTTTTTAATTAAAATTTAGTAATTTTCACTATTCATCAGAATATGAAAGTTAATTGAAAAGTACCAAAATTTCACCCTAAGCTAATATCGATATTCCAAATCCAAAAATGAAGTCCATTTTGAAAAATAAAATTTACCAAATTTCAAAAATTGGTTATTACTATTCATAACGGCTAGTTTTAATACTAGCATATCGTTGTTTAGTGAAACTCGATATTGCGTACTACACACGCTATCGAGGAAGGTCGTGATTGCATGTAATGCAAGGCAAGTCAAGGATGCGTGTTGTGCAAGCTCCTTTTGATGTAGCGTACAACATAAGACATCAAAAAGAGTATTTTTCATATTATCTCTGGGTGTTGCAATACCACTAAATTTTATTCATAAAAAAATAAAAGAAACAACTAAAAAAATTTCTCAATAAATATATATTAAACCAACCTTCTACCCTGTATAATGATTTGAAAGACATATAGTCAGACCCTAAAATTATAGATGTGTTTGAGGGTGAAAATCATTATTTGAGAGAGAGGAATGTGGTAAAAAGGTGGAGAGAGAGGATCAAAAATAAATTTTGTTCACCCATATATGTTACAATCACTTCCTTCCTAGATGTTGTCAAGGAATATGACCCAACCAATGGACAGTCAAATCATTCTGATTCTTCCTATTGTTATAACATCCTTGTTCAAGAAAGGGTACTTCAGGGGAAATACGACACTCCATATAAGAATGTAGTTTTATCTAAGGGTTAAGGGATTTTTATAAACATGAAAAAACAATGGCGATCAAAATCCAAATTCATTTAAACACATTGAATATTGACAAAACAAGAATGATGATCCAAATTGTTGGAAAAAATTTATTCTACGACGGAAGAAGAAACTGCTTGGATCACAGTTTGTGGAAGATAATGATACTATTGAACATGATGTGAACTCACAACCAATGAAAAATTATCAACATGAATATAAAGGGGATATAATGGTTTGGTCTAGGATGGGGAATGGGAAGAAATTTAATAAAATTTTATGGAATTTCCTAATATATAAGTGGGAAATAAAAATAGAACCTACAAATACTTCGCAAAAATTTCAAATAAAACAGCAAGATGGTCATTAGGTATGTCCAAGAATAATGGATCAGATGAAATATGGGGGTATCATATGTTGTTCAAAGGGTTAAATATGTCCCCAATATTATGGACATATAGCCTATAATCATTGGAGGCATTGCACTGGAAGGTAAAATAAAGGTACATGAATAAGTGGATGTTTAAGAAACTAAAAGAGAAAATGATAGATAAATCACTACACTGAATCAGGGGTCAGTACTTATTGTATATAAAATCGGGTGGTTGGAGAATTGGTAGAGGAAAATGGGGATTCTGTAAAACATTTGCATCCCTAAAAGGAAAAAATGATTTAATGTTTTATTTGAATCATTTATAAAAGATAGGAAGTTGACAGAATAAATGAGATTTTAGATCCAGCTGATACTATTGAATATATAGTGGATTGGATTATGAAATAAGGATGAATTATGACTCGAGACGTTAATGAACAGAAAATAAACTCAATGAAATTTATACTTATATGGGATATAATGGACAAATATTTTTAAGTTCTTATCTTCAATGACCTCGATAAAATAGTAACTACTTTCCATTGAGAATTATATAGGTTTTAACTTGTAGAAATGAGAATATATTTTAATGTATTGGGAGGTAACTTTTAGTATGTTGAGAATTTTTTTACCTTTTATTCTTTCCCACTTCTCCATTATTGTGTATTTGAATTAAAATATATATATCTAGTGGTTCCTCAATCTATATATATAAATAGTGTTTTGGGAATTCAAATTTTCATTTCCATTAACGGATGTAGAAATACATTCCATATTTAGTGAGATGATTTAAAAAGTCACACATAATTCTCATCAATATTAAATTTCTGTCAAAAGATTAAAATAAGATATTATATTAGAGGACAATCTAATTTTTTGTATCCATATAATCTTACTTCTAGATTATTTATGCAAAACTAACACACCTAATGAATTATTATTCCCCTAATTCTTAATTACTTGTTGTTTTTTAGTATTGAAAAAATATACTCCATGGAATGTTGAATGATAAAGAATTTATTTTAATTGTGATAGAATTCTCACAACTTCAAAAATATTATTTTTGGGATTAAATCTATTTTTGATAGATATATCAAGAATTTGTAGTCTATTTCAATCATTTCCTCTCTTCAAAGGATTGAATACCCCTCAAACCATTAATCAAAATCATATAAATCATGTTATGATGTTATTATTTAATGAATGAATTCTTTTTTTATGACAAAAACCTCAATAGCACCTGAAAAATTAAAATCAAGAATCCATAACAGTTTATATTTTATATTTCTCATAATATGGAACTTTTATTACTTCTAATAGAGTGTCACCAATCCTGGAGCCATTTTAGAATAAAAAATATTATAATGCCTTGAAATCATTATCATTGTATTAAAATTCTTTTCACTATAACTCAAGTAAAAAATTAATGAATTGTTTTGTTTTTTGTAAATGTATGCATAATTTCACGACATTAGATTATTATAAATTTTTTTGAAAATATACATTTAAGAAAATTTTTCTTCTCAAATGTTTCACCAACTATTTAAAATTATCATCATCATTAGAAGGTATTATTATTCATCTTAAAAATCCATATACACATTTTATAATTACCATACAATTGAGATATAATTCTACCATTTGGATTTCTATTTGTTTATATCCCATTGTATTTTTACTTATTTTTTTTCTCTATTGTAAAAAATAAACTCATCAAATTCCATGTGTGATTTATTATTTATTTTAAAGCTATATCTTCATCAAAAAATTTCATCAAATCACAAATTACTTATAATAACATGAATTTTGACAATAAAAATCCTTATTTTTTTAAAATATAAGATTGATTGCCCTTTTTAAATTTATTGATATCCTTCTCGAGATAATTTTTTATTAATAAAATTTATTTTAATTCACTAAATTTAATAATCTAAATTAAATTATATTCCCCTTAAAAATAAAATACACTTAAATCACATGAAACTTTTTATTATTATCTTATAAAAGTAATAATTTTCATATCATTGTCACCAGATGACCCAACTTTATCTCAATAATCACAAAAATAACAATAGTTAAACACAGTATTTCATCTTTTGAATTTAAATTAAAATTTATGTTTCAAAATGGAAACTATTTGAATTTCTATATATCCCCATAGTTAATCTTCTATATTTTTTATTTTTGTATAATTTTCATCATCAATAATTTATTATTTAATGTTTTAATTGAAATTCCCTATACATTCAGACTTGAAATATTTTAATTATAGATTTACCTTGTATTATCCATTAAATTTTCTCAAATTTTCTGATTTAATGTACATTATTTCGTAAAATATTTACCCCACTTTTTCATTAGAATATGAATTATAAGATTAATCATCCACTATAACCATCTTCTATAAATTTTTTTGGTTTGATTTTTTAAATTAAATAACCATTTAATATTTTTCATTATGTTTAAAAAAGATATTTTAATCATATAATTATATATCATAATATTTAGTTTGTAATAAAAATGTGTTTAAAGTCATCATGTATCTTCTAATGTAGATATGTTCACATCAATCATTTCATGTCAGATAAAAATGATATTTAATATAAATTAGTAGTGTTTTAACCCTAAACTATGACCACTAATTATTCTCACAATATCATTTAACCATGTGAAGATACTAAAAATTTTCAAATCATGATGAATTTAGACATATTTTTAAAATTTTCCCAAAATATCTACATTACTTTATTATATCTCATATTGATATTTTGTATTTTTAATCAAATATGTTTTATTACCATGGTTAATTTGACATTGAAAAATTAAATGTTCAAAATAAATGAAAATATTACATTTATATCATGACATTCATTATATATATTCCCATTATATTCTATTAATATGGTAGCACCAATATATCTTGGTATAATTACATTAGTTTTTGGAAACAATACATAAAAATATAAAAAGTTTAGTGAGAACAATTTTTCCAACTAGATATTGTAACACCCCAAGCTTCCACGGTACGTTTCCCTTCGAATAATGCAATAGCGCGTGTTGTACGCAACCTCGAGCTCTAACACACACCACAACTAATTAGACTAGCCGTTGTGAATAGTAATACCTACTTTTTGAAATTTTATAAATTTTATTTATTAAAATGGATTTCATTTTTGGATTCGGAATATCAAAATTAGCCTATGTTGAATTTTTGGTATTTTTCTGAGAACTTCTAATTTTTTATGAATAGTGAAGAATACTTAAAAACAACTTTTTAAATCAAAATACTTTATAGTGATAAATTATACTATTTAGTGGTTTTAAAGTATAATTAGAATATATTTTTACCATTTTATCCAATGGTGGTCATTATAATTAATTTAACATTGAAATTGGACATAAACAATTGCCAATCTTTTGATATAAATTGTTTCTTAAAAACACGCTATTTTTTGTAACAGCGAGAATTAATTATAAAATTAATAAATGAAACTTATATGTTTGTAATTTTGTAAAATAGACATAATTTTTGAATTCAGAATATCAATTATAGCTTAGGGTGAAATTTTGGCCTTATTCTGAAAAACTTCAATTTTTGATGAATAGTGAAACCACTGAGTGGTTGTTAAAAACTGATATTTCGTTAAAATGAAATATTACCACTTCTGTGATTTGATATTCAAAAATCTGACATACATGGTTTTCATTAAGAAGTAAAATGTGGTTCAATGAGATTAAAATAATTTTTTGGTGAATAGTAACTTTTAAGTTCTTAATCGCGATTAGAGGTAATTAGTGTAGTTTAAGGTAAAAATAACGTTTTAATAAATGAGATGAGCTTGACACTTGTCCTACTCATATTGGATGAGTCATGGCCGACCAATACAACCCATGGGTCAACTTGGGGACCCCATGGAGCCACTTTAGTTGGAAAATGACATTAATATATATTTAGTTAATGTTAAAATTAAATTGACACAAACATGAGTTGTTTTACTAAAACAGTTTTTAAGTGGGGTTCCACAAGTCAAAATTTTGACTATAAAAATTAATTAGAAAGATAAAAAGATTTCCTACATCATAGTATTTGTTTTATAATTTTTAGACATTAAATAAATTAAATTATTTATTACATAATTATGATGCAGCGATGACCTCATTATTTAACGATTTTAATAAAATGAAAAGATAATGTAAAATCCAAGGCTTACACTTGTCCAAAGACTATTTGATGGGTATATTTCGAACCCTTATCACATTATCCACAAATTATATAAGTGTGGGACCTTTATAATCCGAAAATCATTGTATAATAATGTAACATTTCAATCTTTCCAAAAGAGCCCCTCCTCTCCTCTTATAAAAGGCCCCCACCTCTACCACCATATTCACACTTTAAAGCATTTTGGTTCTACCCACCTCTGCCCAAATACTCTACCAACTTCTCTACCTTCATCCTAGAAGCTTTACTTTAGTCAGAAAGCCATCATAAGGAGTCCTTTTGATCAAATCAAAAGGAAGAACCCGAAGAAGAGGTAACATTTTCATCACCCTCTTCCATGTTTCTTTCTTCTTCCACTCCCTCTTTGTTTATTATTTCAATTATAAAATTATAACTCCAGTATCTTCTATATACTGTGATGTTATTATAAATATGGAACAACCATATTCAGTATTCTACCCATCATTTGAATGACATGTCACCATACGTGCGTACGTACGGCTTACCGTCTCCACGTCGTGGTGTAATTGTTATTCAATATATCATTATTTAGGTGGGTATAATAATGATATGTAATTCATGTAAATAATAAATATAACATGATAATGATTCTGTATATATGATATACTATCCAATTATATATTATTTTAATTTCAAAATAATGATATTGTCGCTCGTGCGTACGTACGGACTACCGACTCCACGAACGCGATGAGATTCATTCTCCGTCGTATCCATTCAAGTATAATTATCGTTTGATGATTTTAAAATAATTTTTAAGGAAATGATATCATTCTAGATATGAATACGATACAACCTATCCATGAAAAACAAGACATACGTAACAAAACATATAAAAGAAAACGAGTAAGTTAACACCCGAAACAACGATAAATCTAAGATATTGTTAACAAAGCAATGTTAAAAGATCATATATGATATCATATGAATGTATATGAATCTTGTATAATTTAATATCAATTATTTCACCATTATAAAGGAGGTTAACCTACCCCATCCAAGGAAAAGTACAAGGTAAGGGTTTACTTCACAACCTCTTCATTATCCAAGGTTGTTTATACATAATTATCTACTGGAACCTCGTTATCATCCACATCCATGTTTCATAAAAATGTCTTTCAAAACATGTTTACTACTAAATGGAAAATGGGTTAAATTCATTTATACCCTTATAAGTTTTTGAAAGGAATCTTACCGTCGTTTTCCAAACAATGTACTTTTTGACCTTTTTGACAAATTTAAGGTAAGAATGTTTTTTTACTTATATAGCGGGTGCGGCTATTTTCCGCCATTATAACTTCGTCGAAGCTTCCCTTAAAAGCTTATAATAATATTATTTTATAATTATGGGACTTTTAAATGATTTCAAAAAAGAGATATATTTCTCTCAAATAGCTTTGATCTCATCCATGTCAACATCATTTGATGGGTTTTAAGTTTATTTGAAATTGATTTATGATACAAAACTTCCATTGTTCATTTTGTGAAACATTTGACTATGGATGTGTTATTTTTATACCATCCATAGTTTATGAAGAAACTGTTGACATTTCGTATGCTAGTTTTAATACGAATATTAATGTTATGTTTAAACCTATTCATATGAGGAATGTATTGGACGTAATAAGTGACGGGTGGAGCCCGCTATAGCTCCTCGATGCATCAGTAGATATCATGAGACAACTAGACGTGGAATTGGTCAAGGCCCTTTACCAATTTGATTTATTGTTTTGGCCGAGGCCTTAATCATTTTAGTCGTCTTGGCCGAGGCCTTGACAAAATGTTTCAGAATGTCTGGCATTATACATTCCCTCATTATGAAAGTGGTTATTTATATTTCACGTGATTACTCGTCTAGTAGAATATCCATGTGAGTAAGTAATGGCATTATTTTATTTTACTTTTGCCATATTATTCTGAAGTTCAAGTTCAATAAGGCTTTTGTTTTAGTTATACATTGCCTTAAATGCTTATGTTTTCTTATGAAATTTTCCGCTATATTGTTATCCTTACAGAGCATTTGAGCTCACCCCTTTCAATGTTTTATTTTTCCCAGAATGTGAAGAAGTGTATTATGATGGACTTGCAAGAATATTCAGTGAGGATATGAGTGTTGACTATGGATACCATGTTATTGTAGTTTTCATTTTTATGATGTAATGTAATGTTTATGAATGTATCTAGTGTTTCCAAGGCTACTAAACTAATCGGTCTTTCGAGACATGATCTTTTGTGATCATGCCAATGTTACGAAGTAATGCACCGACTCTGGGTAGCTGGGGTCGGGGCGCTACAGTTGGTATCAGTGGAAGTTTAGTACTAACCTTGGATGTTAGATTTAGATAAACTCTGATTAGAGCACATAGCCCGAAGATAGACTTTGAGGATTAGTATAGAAGAACTTCCTAGAATTTTGGTATTGTAGAGATGTTGTGAGTTTTATGAGAAATACATCCCTATTTGGATACGAGCAGGTAGAGGCAGCTCTGGCACAGATGTACCTAGGGGTAAAACCTGAAAACACCGCTAGACTCGAACGGGAACTGGTGCACGACAACGGGCCCTGCTGCACTCTTGGCTACGACACTCCCGGGGGATATTATTAGGATAATTCCCATATTCTTTACAAACCACTATGAAGGGATACGAGTATATACTTCCTCAAAGAAAACATTTTTATAATTACGGATTATATCCAAAATTAGTTCAATTTATGTTAAGTTATTTACAATTATAAAATTATGTAGTTTGATTCATAAACTAATCTTGTTTATGCCATTATTTAGAAATGTCGCCTAGTGGAAGGAATGGAAACCGTATCAATGCACGCACTCCGTGTAGGGATTTCCCTCCTGCTCAAGATAATTATGGTGGAGCTAGTGATACAACTGGTGCTGATCAGCTTCTCACTGTACTGGGACAACTCACGCAGGTTATGAATAACAACCTTACTCGTATGGAGCACCCTGATCCGCAATGTGGAGGATCAATGCTAGACCGTTTCATGAGGCAACAACCACCAACCTTCAATGGGAGTACAAATCCTATAGTAGCTGAGCAATGGATAAATTCCTTAGAGAAAATATTCCATGCCTTGGGGAGTAGTGAAAGGGAGAAAGTTGTCATGGCAGTTTACAGCCTCACTGGAGATGCCGATCAATAGTGGTCACTAATTCAAAACACAAAGGAAGATGATGAATTAACAAACATGGAATGGCAAGAGTTCAAAGATCTGTTCTTAGAAAAATACTTTCCTCGAGACCATCGAGCGGATATGGAAAGGCAATTTCTGAGACTGAGGCAGAACGAGGACGAGAATGTCGCAAAGTATGAGGCTAACATTACAAGGTTAGCAAGGTATGCTGCAGATTACATACGTAAGCCAAGAAGTAAGACTAATCGTTTCTTTGATGGGTTAAAACCATTTTTCCGTCGAGCTTTAGTATCACAAACCTTCTCTTCATACGAAGGTATTTTCTCGTGCGCTATCAAGATGGAAAAGGAATTCTCTAAATCTTATGACTTTAAATCAAAGCAAGATAAGAAGAGATCCACTGAAAACTTTGGGAAAGGAAATAAGGAAACAGGGAAGAAGGGTAGAAATGAATTTCCACCCTGTGATAATTGTGGTAGGAAGCACCCTGGTGCCTGTCTAAAAGGAAAAGGAGTATGTTACAAGTGTGGTGAAAAAGGCCACCAAGCTCATGAATGCAAGGGAAAGAAAGTGGCTGTCAATGTGGAATGATATAATTGTAGAGAGAAGGGACATTCTGCAAATGAATGTCCTAAGTGTCAGGGGAACTTACCTCAGAAGAGGCCAAGGGATCAGGACCAGGATTATGCTATCACTACTGCTGAGGTGGAAGCTCCGAAAGACGTGGTGGCAGGTAATTTAATGGTTTCCTCAAGTTTAGCAAATGCATTATTTGATTCTGGATCATCGCATTGTTTCAAATCTTCCCAGTTTGCTAAGAAAATTAGATATTTCCAATTTTATTTTACAAGAGGGTTGTCGGTCAAAACCCCTAAGGGAAGTATTGTTGCAACAAAGTTTTGTCGATTAGTTCCCATTAGAGCATCTAAATGTTCTTTACCTGCTGATCTCATCGTTATACAAATGATTGAATTTGATATAATCCTCAGTATGGACTGGATTTCGGACCATGATGCAAAAATTTATTGAAAGAGGAAAGAGGTTACGATTCTTGATGATGATGATAAAGAACACCTTATCTTTAGAGCAGAATCGTCACCACATAATTCTTATCTAGATCCACCCCCAGTAGCTCAACTAAATTCAATTATTGGGGAGGAAGAGAAGAAAATTACTGTGGGTGAGGAAAGGAATATTCAAATAGAGGATGTACCTATTGTGAGAGAATATGTTGATGTGTTTCTGGAAGATTTACGTGGACATCCTACAAAACGAGAAGTTGTGTTTTCCATTGATTTAATTCCTGGATGAAGGACCATATCAAAGACCCCTTATAGAATGGACACTGTGGAATTAGTTTAACTAAAGAAACAACTAGAGGAATTGAGTAATAATGGATTTATTTGCCCTAGTGTTTCTCCTTGGGGAGCCCCTGTTCTTTTTGTAAAGAAGAAAGATGGATCTATGAGGTTGTGCATCGACTATAGGGAGATCAATGGTATAACAATAAAGAACAGGTATCCCCTACCTCGCATTGATGATTTGTTTGACCAACTGCATGGAGCTCAATACTTTTCAAAGATTTACCTTCGGCCTGGATACCATCAGTTGTGTGTAAAGAAGGAAGACGTTCCAAAGACAGCATTCCGAACAAGGTACGGGCATTACGAGTTTACAGTAATGCCTTTTGGATTGACTAATGCACCCTCTGTTTTCATGGATCTAATGAATAGAGTTTCCAAGGAATATCTTGATGACTTTGTAGTGGTATTTATTGATGATATCTTGGTATACTCCAAAATCCATGAAGATCATGAAAATCACTTACGCATTATCCTGAAGACTCTTAGAAGACATGAATTATATGGGAAATTTAGCAAGTGTGAATTCTGGCTTCAGGAGATTTCTTTTCTTGGCCATATTATCTCTAAGGATGGAATTTCTATTGATCCTTCTTAAACCAAGGCAATCCAAGAATGGCCAGCACCGACAAGTATAACTGAGGTACGCAGTTTTATTGATTTAGCAGGTTATTATCGACGTTTCGTCTAGAATTTTGCCATATTGGCTAACCCATTGACAAAGCTCACACGTAAAGGGATTAAATTTGTCTGGACAAAAGAGTGTGAAGAATGTTTTGAAGAACTGAAGAGAATATTAGTCAATGCCTCTGTATTGACTCTACCATCGGGGAATGATGGGTTTGTTATTTATAATGATTCATCGAAGAAAGGACTTGGTTGTGTCCTTATGCAGAATGATAAGGTTATTGCCTATGCATCAGGACAGCTAAAAATTCATGAGAAAAACTATCCTACTCATGATCTTGAGTTAGCAGCTGTGATCTTTGCTTTAACGATATTGAGACATTACCTCTATGGTGAAAAATGTGAGATTTATACTAATCACAAGAGTTTGAAATATATTTTCTCACAGAAAGAACTCAACATGAGGCAAAGGCGATGACTTGCACTACTCAAGGATTATGATTGCACGATACATTACCACCCGGGGTAGGCAAACAAGGTGGCAGATGCTTTGAGTAGAAAAGACCATGGAGTTTTTAATGTGATGAGAATTGAAAGGGATCCAATTTTCATGGATCTAGTGAAGATGGACATGGGAATAACTAGGGAAGGTGAAACATCAATGCTTTTTAAAATGGTTGCCATACCATCATTACTAGATAGGATTAAGAGTTCTCAGACCAATGATGAAGAATTTTAGAAGAAGATTAAAGATGTGAATGATGGAAGATTGAGGGACTTTGTGTATAAGGATGGAATTTTGAAATTCGGGAAGAGACTTTGTGTTCCCGATATACCAGATCTAAAAAGGGAATTGCTGGATGATGCTCACAGTTCCAATTTCTCTATACACCCTGGGAGCACCAAAATGTATAGAGATTTGAAGGAACATTTTTGGTGGGACAATATGAAGAGGGAGATTGCTGATTTTGTGTCGAGGTGTATGGTTTGTCAACAAGTGAAAGCTGGAAGGCAACATCCTGGTGGAGTATTGTAACATCTTCCAATACCTGAGTGGAAATGGGATAATATTACGATGGACATTGTCATGGGACTACCAAAGACTCCTAGAAGGAATGATGCAATATGGGTCATTGTTGATCGTCTTACTAAGTCAGCACATTTTCTGGCTATACGGGAGGATCTACCACATGAACGTCTAGCAAGATTATATATTAATGATGTTGTAAGACTTCATTGAGTACCCCTATCGATTGTTTCTGATCGTGATCCTCGTTTTACTTCAAGATTTCGGAAATGTATTCAAAAGGCCTTGGATACTGAACTTCGTTTGAGTACTGCTTATCACCCTCAAACAGATGGACAATCAGAACGGACTATTCAAACCTTAGAAGACATATTGAGATCATGCTCTCTTGACTTTCAGGGTATGTGGGATCAATATTTACCACTGGTAGAATTTTCCTATAACAATAGCTTACGTTCAAGCATTCAGATGGCACCTTATGAAGCGTTATACGGAAAGAGATGTTGTACACCAACCTGTTGGGATGACGTTGGTGAAAGAAAACTTGTGGGACCAGAACTGGTGGAAGAAACAATGGAAAAGGTGAAGGTAATCCAAAACCACATCAAATCAGCTCAAAGTAGGCAGAAGAGCTATGCCGATAACAGAAGAAAGGTTTTGGAATTTCAGGTGGGGGATCATGTTTTCCTAAAGGTATCTCCAGGGAAGGGAGTTATACGTTTTGGTAAGAAGGGTAAGTTGAGTCCCATGTATATCGGACCTTTCGAAATTCTAGATCGTATTGGGGCTGTAGCGTATCGTTTGGCGATGCCGCCAAATCTCTCCAAAGTTCACAATGTTTTCCACATATCGCTTTTGAGAAAATACATGCCCGACCCAACACATGTACATACCTATGAGGAATTAGAACTGGAACCCGATCTATCTTATTCCGAAGATCCCAACAGAATTCCTGATGTGAGGGAGCAGGTGTTGAGAAACCAGACGACTCGTCTGGTAAAGGTTTTGTGGAGAAATAATAAAATGGAAGAGGCAACGTGGGAACCTGAGGAACATATGATGAAGAACCACCCAAGTCATTTTATGCAGTAATACCCTAGAAATTGCGAGGATGTAATTATTTTAAGGAGAGGGGAATGTAACACCCCAAGCATCCACGGTACGTTTCCCTTCGAATAATACAATAGCGTGTGTTGTACGCAACCTCGAGCTCTAACACACACCACAACTAATTAAACTAGCCGTTGTGAATAGTAATACATACTTTTTGAAATTTTATAAATTTTATTTATCAAAATGGACTTCATTGTTGGATTCGGAATATCGAAATTAGCCTATGTTAAATTTTTGGTATTTTTCTGAGAACTTCTAATTTTTTATGAATAGTGAAAAAAACTTAAAACAACTTTTTAAATAAAAATAATTTATAGTGATAAATTATACTATGTAGTGGTTTTAAAGTATAATTAGAATATATTTTTACCATTTTATCCAATGGTGGTCATTATAATTAATTTAACATTGAAATTGGATATAAACAATTGCCAATCTTTTGATATAAATTGTTTCTTAAAAACACTCTATTTTTTGTAACAGCGGGAATTAATTATAAAATTAATAAATGAAACTTGTATGTTTGGAATTTTGTAAAATAGACATCATTTTTGAATTCGGAATATCAATTATAGCTTAGGGTGAAATTTTGGCCTTATTCTGAAAAACTTCAATTTTTGATGAATAGTGAAACCACTAAGTGGTTGTTAAAAACTGATTTTTCGTTAAAATGAAATATTACCACTTCTGTGATTTGATTTTAAAAAATCCGACATACATGGTTATCATTAAGATGTAAAATGTGGTTCAATGAGATTAAAATAATTTTTTGGTGAATAGTAACTTTTAAGTTCTTAATCGCGATTAGAGGTAATTAGTGTAGTTTAAGGTAAAAATAATGTTTTAATAATATGAGATGAGCTTGACACTTGTCCTACTCCTATTGGATGAGTCATGGCCGACCAAGACAACCCATGGGTCAACTTGGGGACCCCATGGAGACAGTTTAGTTGGAAAATGACATTAATATATATATATTTAATGTTAAAATTAAAATGACACAAACATGGGTTGTTTTACTAAAACAGTTTTTAAGTGGGGTTAAACAAGTCCAAATTTTGACTATTAATATTCATTAGAAAGATAAAGATATTTCCTACATCATAGTATTTTTTTATAGTTTTTAGAAATTAAATAAATTAAATTATATATGACATAATTATGATGCAGTGATGACCTCATTATTTAACGATTTTAATAAAATGAAAAGATAATGTAAAATCCAAGGTTTACACTTGTCCAAAGACTATTGTATGGGTAGATTTCGAACCCCTATCACCTTATCCACGAATTATATAAGTGTCGGACCTTTAGAATCCGAAATGCATTGTATAATAATCTAACATTTCAATCTCTCCAAAAGAGCCCCTCCTCTCCTCTTATAAAAGGCCCCCACCTCTACCACCTTATTCACACTTTCAAGCCTTTTGGTTCGGCCAAACTCTGCCCAAATACTCTCCAAACTTCTCTCCCTTAATCCTAGAAGCTTTACTTTAGTCAGAAAGCCATCCTAAAAAGTGCTTTTGATCAAATCAAAAGGAATAACCCGAAGAAGAGATAACATTTTCATCACCCTCTTTTATGTTTCTTTCTTCTTCCACTCCCTCTTTGTTTATTATTTCAATTCTAAAATTATAACTCCAGAATCTTCTATATACTGTGATGTTATTATAAATATGGAAAAACCAAATTCAGTATTCTACCCATCATTTGAATGACATGTCACTATACGTGCGTACGTACGGCTTACCATCTCCACGTCGTGGTATAATTGTTATTCAATATATTATTATTTAGGTGGTTATAATAATGATATGTAATTCATGTAAATAATAAATATAACATGGTAATGATTCTGTATATATGATATACTATCCAATTATATATTATTATAATATCAAAATAATGATATTGTCGCTCGTGCGTACGTACGAACTACCGTCTCCACGAACGCGATGAGATTCATTCTCCGTCGTATCCATTCTAGTATAATTATCATTTGTTGATTTAAAAATAATGTTTAAGGACATGATATAATTATGTATATGAATAAGATACAACCTATCCATGAAAAAAACAACTTACGTAACAAAACATATAAAATAAAATGAGTAAGTTAACACCCGAAACAACGATAAATCTAAGATATTGTTAACAAAGCAATGTTAAAAGATCATATATGATATCATATGAATGTATATGATTATTGTATAATTTAATAACAATTATTTCACCATTATACAGGAGGTTAACCTAACCCAACCAAGGAAAAGTACAAGGTAAGGGTTTACTTCACAACCTCTTCATTATCCAAGGTTGTTTATACATAATTATCTACTGGGACCTCGTTATCATCCACATCCATGTTTCTTAAAAATGTCTTTCAAAACATTTTTACTATTAAATGGAAAATGGGTTAAAGTAATTTATACCCTTATAAGTTTTTTAAAGGAATCTTACCGTCGTTTTCCAAACAATGTACTGTTTAACCTTTTTGATAAATTTAAGGTAAGAATGTTTTTTTAACTTATACGGCGGGTGCGGCTATTTTCCGCCATTATAACTTCGTCGAAGATTCCCTTACAAGCTTATAATAATATTATTTTATAATTATGGGACTTTTAATTGATTTCAAAAAAGAGAGATATTTCTCTCAAATAGCTTTGATTTCATCCTTGTCAACATTCTTTGATGGGTTTTAAGTTTATTTGAAATTGATTTATGATACAAAACTTCCATTGATCATTTTGTGAAACATTTGACTGTGGATGTGTTATTTTTATACCATCCAAATTTTATAAAGAAACTGTTGACATTTCGTATGCTAGTTTTAATACGAATATTTATGTTATGTTTAAACCTATTCATATGAGGAATGTATTGGACTTAATAAGTGACGGGTGGAGCCCATTATAGCTCCTCGATGCATCGGTAGGTCTCATGAGACAACTAGACGTGGAATTGGTCGAGGCCCTTTCCAAATTTGATTTATGGTTTTATCCGAGGCCTTAATCATTTTAGACGTCTTGCTCGAGGCCTTGACAAAATGTATCAGAATGTCTGGCATTATACATTCCCTCATTATGAAAGTGGTTATTGATATTTCACGTGATTATTCGTCTAGTAGAATATCCATGTGAGTAAGTAATGGCATTATTTTATTTTACTTTTGCCATATTATTCTGAATTTCAAGTTCAATAAGGCTTTTGTTTTAGTTATACATTGCCTTAAATGCTTATGTTTTCTTATGAACGTTCCCGCTATATTGTTATCCTTATGGAGCATTTGAGCTCACCCCTTTCAATGTTTTATTTTTCCCAGGATGTGAAGAAGTGTATTATGACTGACTTGCAACAATAGTCAGTGAGGATATGAGTGTGGACTAGGGAGACCATGTTATTGTAGTTTTCATTTTTATGATGTAATGTAATGTTTATGAATGTATCTAGTGTTTCCAAGGCTACTAAACTAATCGGACTTTCGAGACTTGATCTTTTGTAATCATTCAAATGTTACGAAGTAATGCACCGACTCTGGGTAGCTGGGGTCGGGGCGCTATAGATATGATGATATTTCAAATTATATGAAGGATCACACTTTTTGTTATATCTGTTTAAATTACCAATTAAATGTTATTTGACATCAGTGAATACTCAATGAAAAATATGGCGAAATAAAACATTTATATCAAAAAACATAAATATAAAAACCCAATTTCATTAATATAAATACTAGAGCCACCTATAGTACAAATGTGAAATAATTTCATGAGGGTGGTATTGAATCAATGATATTAATTTTTTAAATTTCATTTAAAAAACATCAAATCACTATATTGTGAGATTTTTTATTTTAAACGCCACTCTCATTCACATACCAATACCTGTGAACAGTAATTCACAAGGTTCAATGCTTAGTGTGAGAAGGTTGGTTTTTTTATATATTACACTAAGACTAGAAAAACTACTATAATAATCATGATGGTACAAGTGATTAGGTATATCCTTGAAATAAAAAATTCTATGTCTCTAAACTATTCATTATTCCACCATGAACATAAGTTATTTCCTAAATTTATAATGGGTTTGAATATTTCTATATTAATATCTATTCTTCCATCAATAATCTAAAACTATGTTTTTGAGTGTCTGGTTATATTCTTTAATAACATTTTCATTCATTATTGTAACAGACTACATAAATTTTCATTAAATAAATTTCATAAATCCACCTCTATCTACATTATTATAAAAAGTGTTATCCCTCAAAATATATGTAATATTTAATTTTTTATATCTTACTATATTATATAAACCACATGGCTAAGTAACAAAATATTATTTATTGAAAGTTTAATATAAAATTTATTATGCAATTTATTTAATATAATATTTTTTATTTCGTTCATTATTAATATATTATTCATTCATTGAAGATTAAAAATATTCTCCCCAATATTTAACATTTTTCCAAAATCCCACCTAATATAAAATAGGAAAAATCATTTTTATTGAAACTTCAATGAAAAAATGACTATAAAATTTTCATCATATTATAACTAACATAGACTTATAATTCTTTTTGAAATAAAATCCTTTAAATCTCCATTAGTAAATAAAGCATAAATAAATTATTCACAATTGGAACCAAAAATGTTTTCATTATTGTGGAACTTGATTTTCTTTTTTTCCATGAATCCTTCCTCAAGCAGAATAAAAAATTGATGATTAAATCATGGTTTTAAAGAATAATATGATAATTTTTTAACAAAACTTATTTCATGATACATATCCTAATTTAAATAATTCATCAAAAATTATAAATTCTATAAATACCAAAAAAACCCTTTTAAATATGTATAATATTCACCCTTTTTAGAATTCATACAATTCACATTTAACAAATTTTATATTAAATAAAATATTTATAATTATTTATAATTAATTAAAAATCCAATTACATAAAATGAAAATAGAAAATTCAATTAATATATGAATTTATATTGTTTAGTAATATAGATTCTCGAAATGAATATTAAAAATTTATCTAAAACACATAAATATATGTGCTAATGTTTTACACGCATAAAAATCCAATAAATTGGCCATGAATTCATACTGTTCCTCCTAGGAAGCCATATGTAATTAGGGTTTCCATATAGGCTTGGTGGAATTCTCGATAATTCCAAATTCATATGTCAGAAAAATTAATTTCATATTGAATATCCACAATGTCATCCTTTTTAAACCATAACACATCTAATCCATCAAAAATACTCCCAAAAAACCCATATTATCATTAATTATTTACATATATATGTATAATAATTCAATAAATATCACTCAAAATTAATTTAAATTATATACTATAATAATTAATAAGATATATTCATTTCCATCAATTTACAACTCAATAACTATTTCGACATCAACTAATAAAAAAAATTTCTCTTTCTAGTTTTGATATTCTAGAACATCTTATGAAATATCAGTTTATAAAAACAATATCTTAGAAAATCATCTATATACCCAATTATTCAACAACACCAACATATTTGATTGCTTAAACACATAGTACACCATGACCCATTATATGAAGTCATCAACCACAAAAAAAGAAATTTTAAACCATTAATTACCACTCTTAAGAACCAATGGTAATATTATGGTTTGGGAGATAAGTTACAACATATAAAATATACATTAATATTATTTCAAAAATATAAAAATAGTTGTCATACTCTATAATTTTGAGAAATACATTAAATACATTGATTAGAAATGATAAAAATATGTTGGATTTTTTATCCAAAAGATATTTATATTCTCTTTTTTATCCTAAAATAATATCTTCCTCTATATGGATGTGGAATAATTTTTATTCATTCACATTCCTATAATATGTATCAAAACAATATCTACTTCACTAGAAACTATTTTATAAATATCATGATTTATAAAGCAAGACCATTATAATTTATTGAATTATCAATTTATATAAAACACTGAAATTAGTATTTTCTAATACATTAATAACTATGAATTATATTTAAAAATATAAAAAATATCAACTTCTAATCAATAAATTATATACTTTTCACTTACAATATTTAACATATATATATATGTGTTTTTTAAGTGGAAAATCATTTAAAATTATATATACTCTCAGATCTTGTCTACTGTGATACATGTGTATCCTTATATCTTGGATTTACTCAAAGAACATCTAATACATATCTGACAATTATTAAATTCATAACCAAACATTACGACACTATAAATACAAAAAAACCCATAATGATATAATGGATATGAGGAAACCGTACTTCCAACTTCCATTTCCCATCTATATCTTTAAATATTTATTTTTTTATATTAAACATACATTGATCAAATCTTTATCCCTTGTCTATCAGTAATTGTTTCTAGGGTAATTTTTGTTAAAGAAAATATTCTTTTTCATTAGATGAGTAACATCAAAATCATGTCTCCCTAAGACTCTCTATATTCACAAATAGATATTTAGATAAAATAGTTATTCAATATATAAAAACTAATTCAAATTTTCATAACCAAAAAATCATTAATCATTTTTTATTTTACCCAACATGATGTGACTTGTGGGATTTCTATCCCCATACAATGTAAATATGACTTCCAAGACAATTTTTTAAAAACTAAATATGTTTTCACATTTTTTTATTTCAAAATATTCATAAAAACAAAAAATCATTGATTTTATGAGAGTAATTATATTGAAAAAAATTACAATAGGATGAAAGGATTATCATTATTTTGATGTAGTATGTTTTATTAAAAAACTGACTAATTACCTATTATAATAAATCTTATAATAAAAATTTATGGTCATCATCAACCAACCATCCCATATAGACATCCCATTATATAAATCTTTTTCTATAAAAATACTTTATGTATATTTTTTTATTCATATATTTTTTGGTATATATTTCAAATTATTCAAAACTAAAGTGAAATATATGGTTATCATGGAATGATATTTTATAATGGAGAAAAAAATTGTGTGTGTGTGTTGGGTGTTCGGTTGAATGAATGATATTTTACATTGAAATTTATCAAAAAAATAATCCTTTATAAACTATTAGTAATTATATACATGAACTAAAATAATAATTTCCATACAATTAAGAAAGAAAAAAATTGAAAAATAATAGAGAAAATTTTTATAAGGCTCTCCCCAATGTGTACATTCTTTTTTGGTATAATATATAAAATTCATTATTAAATAAATTAATGAATTGAAATAAATCAAGGATTTTATCAACCATAATCAATTAAAAATTCACAATTAGTTTACATAAAATCCCATTTATAATAAATTTTTCATAATTATAAATTAAAATGATCTTCACAAAACCTCATAATGGATCAATATTAGCCAGATGATCCTCATATCCCCTGTTCATTTTTTTGCAGAGAATTTTTAAAATGATTAATATTAATATTAAAAATGGAGTATATAATAAATCATTACTTGTAATTAATTTTCATTGCATATAATGTTTTATTATTGAAATATTTTTCTTCATTCAAACTATCAATAATCATAGATATATATTTCATTATTCTATATGTGTTTTCAAGGATTGTTTAATAATTAGAATTTATTATTTTCTTAAAATTTCAATCGTTGAATTAACATTTATCATTTTTTATCAAAATATTCACAGATTGAATATAGAATTTATAATTAAATGGGGATGGACGTATCTTAATTTTATATCTCCATAATTCAGATTCAAGGTCCCTCCAAAATCACTCTTAATTTTAATGTACTTAAATATCAATAAAAACAGAATAAAAAAACTTGAAAATTATATTAAAACGAATAAAATAACTTCTAAATATTTTACATTTGTGATGAAATTATATCATAACTCATACGTGAAAAAAACAACTTTTAAATCCTAAAAAAATATTGAAAATAATATTTTCCACATTAAATGATCTCAATTAAATCATGCATGGATTTTAAAATATGCATCTATTAATATGTAAGTATATAATATATTACCAAAATAATCCATGAACATTTTAATGATATATTTATTCATATATTTAATGGTAAAAGATTCATATAAAAGACACTATAGTATAATGATATCAATAAATGAGTAACATTAAAATTGAAAGCCAAAATTAATTTTGTGTTATTTTTTGACTCACTCAGTCTCATATATAGAGATGCATCATGTTCCTAAAAAAACATTTATAAACCATAATGATTTTAAATTCATTGATAATGACATTAACATAATTAGAAAAAATAATAATGACCCTTAATCAATTATATTGGTCCATTAGTCCGTCCAAAATTATTGTTGAAAATTTTAGTAAATCATAAATATATAGAATGTTTCTTAAAGAAAAACTTAATAATGTAAAATTGTTGTATAAATTAATTACTTTGAGATAATTTCATCTTAAAATGAAAATTAATTTATATATTATGAACTATAATTACATCGATTTAATTAGCTAAAAAACATTTTTTAAAATTTTACAGTACTAATTACTAAAATAATCATTTGATTCATTAATAAAAAATTACATATAAATCCTATATTTTTTTAATATATAAATAATAATCCAATAAAATATGGGTTAGAGGAAAAATTTATAAAATATAGTGGAATTTGATATTTTCATATAGTGTAAGGGGTTTTTAAATCTACCCCATTTATACCCTTTTTAGGTACATATCAAATTAAATTTCCTATAGAAATAAACTCTATATCTATTTACAAATTCGAAATTTTATCTTTGAGAAAATGATATTCAATGTCAATATAAATTTACTATAACTTCTTCACTCATTTCTATAACATCTCTTCCCACATCACTATGTATAGCAACTAGAACAATGTGTTATGCGACCACAAGAATGCCTCCTTATATGAAATATATTTCTAACTAAAATGAGGGATATGTGGTCGTATTGTTATGAGACTAAACCCTCTCTATCATTATGTTAAATAATTTTAAGGGAACTATTAATCCTACATATAATTTTATTTATAACAACTAAATAATCTGAAAATTACGTAAAAATTGAAATGATTAATATAAGAAGTCATTCATTCTTACAAACCTGATCACCCACTAGGCCAACAACATATATGAAAGTTGAAATTAAAAGTAACAATAATGTATCCATAGTAACATTAAGATATAAATCATCACATGATCTATAAATAAGTCTATTTCTATCTTATTGGTCATGTGAAACCTAGGACCTCATCCCATGATGTACCTATAACTAAGTGATCTTTATCTAAGGTACACATATTCAAGGGAAGCCCAGTAACAGTGTGAGTAAATAACTTTATAGAGAATAACCATCACTGTATCTTAAATATGAAAATATAGTGACATATGAAGGTGACTTGATTTTAATAAATAATAAACTAAATGAAATAAATAAACAAAAAATTATTAGTCCATGGGTCCAAAACCTTGATCAACATACCCTATTTTTTAATAATTATGTGCCTCAAGCCATGTCATATTAAATATAAAATATATTATAAAAAACTAGTGGTATATTAAGTGAATATATTAATAATGAACCAGATGAGTAATCCATCCTATTATGCATTATATTGACATAGGGAATGCTCCAAACCAATATTAAAGCCTGTAGAGTTCTCTATTATTGAATGAAATGGTCATATTAATTGATCCCCAAAACCGAATTCTTTATCATACCCACAGAAAACCACAGAAGTATTAGAATCAAGCATTTCGTTAGAATTCCATCCTTTGGAGGGAATGAACACACCCAATGAAGATAGAATAACCCCCTAACATCTTAGATGATCCATGAAAACCATCCTTTATCTTGGGTTAACATAATAATTCTGTCAAATCCAAGGAATCCCCGCCTGTAGTTACAATTACCTCCCCTTATAGAGATGACATGAACTCCTTATATGTATTATTAATTTATTCTACATAAGATATTCTTGACCACCATTAGGAAGTTTTTTTCACCCAAAACAAACCCCAGCTCATGGGTGTTTTCGATTTCATTCCAAACCTTCCAATGGTGTTGTATCATTCCAATTGTTAAAAAAGACCTTCCCAAGTGATGTTTTCATATAAATTATTAAGAGAAAGGGAAGTAGTGTCGGTGAAACTCCAAACTCATCCTGAATATCCATATCCCATTGGGTTACATGTATCATATGAGTTCTAAGGGGAAACTCATAATTTTCACAACTGATATCTCACACACCTTCCCATAGTAACATTTTACTTAGGGTTCCTACTATTTTAACCTATAACATTACAAAGCTCCTGGAACTCAGCAATGGGTCCTGGTACCCAAGATATTCACGTTGGAATAAAACCATATACCAATGGGCTTCACATGAATTATTAGTGTATTATATAAAATAATTCCACATGAGTTACATAGCGTAAACAACATCATCAATGTTAAGGTATATGGAACCATCAAAATCTACAGGACATCATAGGAAATATTTCCCTCGAACCAATTATAATCCTACATATAGTCTATCCATCATGGTTAAGCACACCAAAATGGTCCTCACAAGGAAAATTAGGGATATCTATATCAATTCAACAAACTATCCCTCGTGGCAATATTAGCGGATTCTATGGAAATGGCCACTGAATCATAAAAACATAAATATATCGCATGCACACCCCACAATGGGATTTGAGAATTATGGGAACCCATTTGAGTGATGGGTTTGACCATTAATGAAAATGTCTTATGGATCATCACAAAAAGTCAAGTGTGTCCTAGGATCCTATTAAGTTTTCTTATATCCTAAAATTTAAATAAAAAATATAATCAATATTATATAATTAAAAAAAATTAATTAATATTATATGAATACATTAATGTATATTATATATATCAAGGGTATTATAGTAATATTCATTAGACTAATGGGATTGTACCAAGTACCACCAAACATTTATTGAAGATAAAACCCCATTAATCCTTGAGTATACAACACATTTTTTGAGATCATAGAAGGATCATATCCAATGTCGATTCCACCAAAATCCTTAAATCAAATCTAATGATCATATTAATTAATTATAATAATTTTAAAAATAATTGTTCCATTTATAATTCAATAAAAAATATTTATTTAAAATTCGGAAAAATGCAAAAAATCACATTGATCACCCTCTACAAGTAGAAGCTACTCCTTATGGCACCCATAAGTCTTTTCACATACACCATGACCTATCAAATGACAAATCATGAATTTGAAAAATCATTTCATTAAAAACAATACATAATTTTTAATAAATAAATAAATTATATTGTGAAATTACATACCATCAATAGATTGACATGTAGTGATGTGAATACATTGTCACATGAAATTTTCAAAATTGGAAAAGTGGAAACACCATCACAATTTTCTGATTCCACATTCCTCCCATGGGATAGATATGTAATTTCATTATGGAGGAAGTTATAAATTATAATAGAGGGGTGATATCATAAGGAATAATTCTCACGCATCCCCAAAACTATCTCCCTTCATGTTGGATCAATGTGGAAAAATAGTGTGGATGAATAAGAAAAATATACATCTCTAGAGACCCTCCCCTTAAAACATGATGCACGAAATTATGAAAAAGAAACATTTATGCCCATTAAAAATAACAAACCTAGCGCACAAGAATGTGAGTTTTGAGCCATCAGCTAGTTAGAATACCATATAAGCCTTGATATCCACTTTCCAAGCCATAGAAAAGATGATGACCTTCAATGGCTAGATGATGGTTTTATGTTGCACCCCTACCCACATGACAATCCTATGATGCAGTCCCATTACTCCAATGGAATCCTCCAAACATCATTATGTGTCCAAATAGTCTATTTTATAGTGTTTCAACCGAAAATATTAAAGTCCAAACACAATATTCATATCCTTATATTCATCCACATGAAATAAAAAGATCAATATTAAATTAAAGATATATATGGACATAGTATCATATAAAATCCAAAGCACAACACTTCATATCATCATGAATTCCCTATCGTTATTAAAATACATAACATGATCTATTCATGTTTCCAATTATAAACTAATGATTTTTATTCCACCCATGAATGAAAAACAAACCTCTATATAATATTTCAACCATATAAAACATAAACCATCAAATCATCATACATCACTCACAATAGTCTCAGGATTAGAAATATGATGCTTACCACAATTTTTCTATCACAATATACCCAATATGTTTTCATATGACGATTCTCCTAGATCTTGGTTCTCCCGACATCATGGTCTACCTATGTTAGATTAATTCAAAACAATGTCACCCATCCATTTTAATGTCTCGTCAAACATGTTCTTTGTAGTCCAATGACATGTTCATCCTGGTTTCTAAAAACCCACACCACAAATAACATTATAACACTACCCAAAGGATGATATCAATTCTCACCTCAATGACCCAAACAAAAATTAGCATGCCACCACCGTCGAAAAATATGATGACCATGAAAAATTCATCCTAAAAAATAATGATCTAATTAACCAATCAGTCATATAATTTCCAAACTGATGGACCAGATGGGGGTTTAATCTCACTAATATCCTGTCATATTAGACGACCATGATTTCATTAATTTTAATTGATGTCGATGAATCTTAATGAAATTCCCTAGTTTAGCCCTCAAATATCCCGAATCAAATGTTTTTATATCCCAAAATATCATCACTAAAGTATATCTTCACAAATCACACAAGACTATCCTCAATTCATCCAATCATTAAGATAATTTATTAAGTCAACTCAAGACCACATCCTAATTCACAGTTTATGATCCTTAAGAATTTAGAATATATGTGGTTACAACTAATAACAAAAAATATACATTCAAAATATTCTTCCAATAATCAATTCCATTAATCAATATTATTTTAAACATATGGTACAACACCAATTACTGACATGATGCTCCGCTTCATAGGTGTGAACCTAATATCATAACATAGAGTAAAATACCCATTTTCCATTTCTCATTCTCTGTATATTACAAAACACAATTTCCCAACGAGACCATCAAAGTAATGTATGTGTTACAAAAATGAAACAACCAACCACCACCCTCTCCTAGATCATAAGAAAATCATTCAAAAAATATAATAATATTCAACAAAATATTGTTTCATTCCCTATAATTATTTTTTTGGGGATCCACTATATGTTTTATGATACATTAATCTTCATTTGGAACACTATATAGATCCCATAATTACACATGATTCACTCTTACAGATCCATGATCATCAGTTTTCTAGGAGACAAGGATGATAAAAAAACTCATTGGACTTCAATCAACCAATGAAAATCAAAAATATCGAATCATGTAAAAATTTCAACTAACATAAACATAATACCTCAATAAAACCTAAATATATTGACTTTAATTTTGTTATCACCAGATCACTATAACATTCTTAATAATCTGTGAGTCTCATGTCATAACAATAGTCGAAAAATTCCCCGCAACATGTCAGTTCACCAAGCATGGGTTATCTTAAATGATTTATCCAAATTATCCTAACCTTTATCATATGTCATGGCTAACAATCCCAAACCACGATCAATACCCCTATGACATAACACTTCTATATATATAAATTTCCTTGTCCACTCTTCTTTAAAATCAACAACATCACTTGTCATCTAATTCATCATATACCAACACTATAACTAACATCATTTCAATGAAATGTAAAATAAGCATCCTCATTCTTATTATTAAAGTGTTCATAAAAAGGGTTATATATCCTAATTATTAATTAGTTTGAAACAAACCACAAACTAGCTCTAGAAATCATGGCTCTCTTCTCATGAAATATTAATGAATATGAAATTATTTTTTGTCAAATACACCATAGTGTGTTCACATCTCCAGTATAACCACCATAGGGTATCCCTCACACAAAAATATGCACCAATACACTATATTTAATATCCTATATTGAATGTCATTTTCCCTCCAATATGAACTTAGGTTCAATCCCAAACCTAGGTCCAAAACGATAATGTGTCATCCGAAAAAAAATTCTAAATATCTATTGGAATCCCATGTGCTAAAAAACTAACTCATGTGTCTAACTAACCATTTTGATCCTTACATTATCAAACCATCATCCCACTTGTCATGTATTATCAAGGATAATAAACCTATTGATGTACTCTGCGGATGGTTTGGTCATATAATAAACTTATTAACATACAATATACATCATTTCAGGATGATCTGTATCCAACAAATCATAATAACATGTTTTATATAAGGATAAATCCCTTCTCGGAATTATGTAAAAAATCATATATGGTGTCACTAAAACATTAAATTAAAAAAACCATCATGATTTACACCATCTTCTTAGAATCATGTTCCTATGTCAACCTGCTAAAATTTACTAAACCTTCCATGGACTTGGGGTATTATACAATCATCGTCATCATTATCAAATGTATCACCATATGACCACATATCATGTCATCGAAATGAAATATATCCATGTTTTTTAAATTGGGAAAAATTAAATGATAAAATAATGTGATAAAACATAGAATGACATATTTTGAAAAATTAAATTGTCGATACACTGTTCATCATGATATAATCACATAAAAAAATATTATTGAATGTGTGAACTATGTGGATACTCATGATGCACTAATCAACTCATTCCACTAAAGGCTATGATCAAAATTCAAAATAAATCATAAATATGAGAAAATTGAGTGCGTCAATTGACATGAAATTATATAACTATAATAGATCAAGTCCATGACATCAATCCCACCCATTGTAACTTAAAGTTACAAACAGAACATAACTTCATAAAACACATTCCTATTTTCAATAACATGATATGTAAACATCTTATGTCTTCATGTAAACTACTCTTAATTAGAAGAAAAAAGATATAATACCACTTTGTAGTGACCCAAACTAGATTAATAAAAATAGTAACCAGTATTGTTCAATATGTTACATGAAAGATGACACATCATAAGCTAAATACTTCGTAAATGAGAATTGGGATTGATGTTGCATTGTAAGGGGAATCTAAAACACTGAATTTGAGTAATAATAATAATAAAGTAACATAGAATCCCACATATCCAAGTATACAAATTAAACATTTTATAGAAAATTAAATGATGTAATGAGGTATGAATGAAATATAATGAGAATCATTAGCCACTAGACTAATCACAAATCAAAAAGAATGATGAAAAAATAAAACACATTTATCCAATAATATTCACACACATTCCTTATATAATGTTCCATAATACCATTAGAGTAATCTTACTCAATCATGAGAAACCTAAGGCATCATCATAACATATACCTATAACCTTGTTAGGTTATTATCAGGTACCATGTAAATTTAAATCTTGATAAGTGTGTGAGTTTGTAAATTAGTCAACAATTAAAAATAAGACACCATATGTATAAGAAATTAAATGATATGATAATGTGACATGTATGGAATAAAAAAACTAACTACTAGAAATAAATAAATACACCATTATCTATCTTCGCTTCCAAAAACACAATAAGAAACATAATTTTTCTAGTTCTTAGTTATCAGTACACAATATATATAAACTATTCCAACCATAATAATGATATAGGGGGTTCTCACCAAAGTATACAGATATTTACAAATTGGATTCATACACCCCAATTCAGTGGAGTTTGGAAAGGGAAAGATGCATTCATCTATCATAACCCATGGAATACTTTATCCAAGTTGGAAATTGTATTAATATTTGATCCCATATATCCAAAGGCTTTACTAATCCCACCAATGACCCCACAAACACCATCATCATGAACATGGTAGGAATAGAATCCATTTTAAGGCTCGACTAGCCTTTCCAATGACCCCAAAAGTCCGTAGTTTCTCTCACAAGGTAGAAACATCATCATCTACAAAGAACCCAAGTAATAGTAGCTCCAATTACATTTCATTCTCAAATATTGTAAAAAAAATTCATGAAGGGATATTTAATGACCTCTCTAAAGGGAATAATATCATCTACACTATTAAGAGTATTCTTGACCACCAATTGGGTGATTTATTTTCTACTAAACTGAACACCACCCCATGGGTGTATTTTATTTCATATAAAACAACTCTATGGGCATATTCCATCCTTAAATTTAAAACCATTTCACTAAGGTACTTTTTAAATTCACTCAAATATGTAAAACTAACAATGGTTAAGAAAATAAATAAACCCAACATTACAATCTATATCTCAACAACTAAAATGTATTAAATTTGATCAAAATTGAAAGCCATAACCCTCTTTAGGAATCTATCATACACCTTCCAAAGGATAAAAATGAGTCAACAAACCAATTTAGGTCCTATAGATCGTAACATATATTGACGCACTCTATAGTGGTTCCCCTATATTAACAATGCTGCTTGAGGAATATTGTATCTAATATATGATATCACATTACTTGATAGTGTCACAAATATAAGATGATCTCATAAACAACATTTGGTATGCCACGGGGAATTAGATTTCAGAGATGGATCCTAAACCCTAGAAAGCTAGAGGTTTTCCGACATCAATCCATTACCTGACAAAATAATATCATTTCTCTGGTATATCAACAAAAGATATGTACACCTCAAGGGTCCTTAAAAGGCCTAATAAGGTCTTCTATATAATGTACACACTCACCACCTTTTATTGGTATCCAATGAATCTTAATTAATGCACAAATATATAAACATATTTCAATTTAGCTTAACTCCCCACATAAGTAGATCTATGCATGAAAGGAACCCATTTAAATCATTATCATTCCAACTGATAGATGAGTCCAATTTCTAGTATACATAAGCATCATGACCATGGATCCCGTATATTTTTCTTAAGGCCATACATTAAAATCAAACATGTTATATAAATTAAACAATTCATTTAATTTATTTAAATTGTTTAACATCATCAAAAGGATGGATTCATATCAAATAATTCAGAAAACATGTACTAAACTATAGTGAGAGTTCCACATACCACCTATAATTTTATAATAATGAATCCCCTATGATACTCATCTTGAAACCCCACTTCATGAGCTCATCTAAGGTAGATTTCAATCACCTAAACACACAATGACAACAATTCACATCCAATGGACAATAAAATTTATAAAAATTTATTTATAATTTATTAAACAATATTGAGTTTAAAATAACATGTCAATCAAAATTAGAAAAAAATGATGAAAACCTCACCGGGTATAATTATTTAACAAAAAATTGAACCAACAATAATTATATGGTTTTTACATAATATCATCATAATCTTGGTAAAAATACCATATCATAAGAATAATTTCAAAAGAAAATATAATATTTTTTTAATTGAAAAAATATACAAAATGGTGAAATTACATAACATTGAGAAATAGTTATGTATTTACATGTAGATAATTTCTGAAGAAATCCCTTTATAACTTGACTGTAAGACCCATTAGGAACAATTGATTCCACTGTGATTCTATTAAATTGAAATCAAAATCCTTGTAGGAGGATGTAAACATTTTTAATGGATGTAGGATTAGAGAATTTGATGTTAATAGATGGAGGGAATCACCTAGAGTCATCACTAGGAATCATTAAAACCCCTACAAATATAATGGTGTTCTATGAGTATTAGTAGATGGGGGATCCAAAATTTCCCTCTCATGAGACCCCCTTATAATAAGAAACCCCCAATAGGGATAACATTTACATTATATAACCAACAAAAAATCCAAAAAGGCCCTATGGGATAGCTAGTGGAAGACCACCAGGTAGCCCATGGACCATAAATTCCAACCCGACTACTTTTCTAGCCACTAGAGGACTGGTGGTTGTATGATTCATCCCTAACCACTAAGAATCCTCCAGGATTCTATCTCTTCTCCGGACCAACCACTGAACCCAATTCCATGTCCATAAAACTAACATTAATGGGTTTCAACCTTTATAATTATATATTGAACACTAGATTCATATCTAACCAATCATTGAAAAAAAATCAAATTTCCCTATATAATCCAATATTTTATAGAAACAAGATCTTATGTTTTTTTTTCAAAAACATTATTAAATTTATATTTTCATGAACATTTCCTAATTTTATATTAACATTAAATAATATATCATCATCATATCCAATTATCTTATTCATCAATTTGAAAACTATTCTTGTTTTCACATTATTTTCTTCCATAATCTAAAATGTCCATAGGTTTTTTTATTAGAATACAATCACTGTTATATTTCACTAATTAGATCATGTAACCTAATTTTGAATTATATCATAAATATTTCATTCTCCTTATACATATGTGAATCTAAAAAAAATTTCCTCTCAAAATTATTTTATAACATGAATATTAATATTAAATTTGAAATTTGATGTAATACTATTGAAATACCATAGTGGATATTCATTTCTATATCATTGAAAAATTACAAAAAGAATTATTTCATTGATTATTACAACTCTATATTATATTATATAAAATATGATTTTTACCATCTCATTTTTTATCATTTATTCAACGGATTCCAAACAACACTGTTTCTATGTTCTTCACTTACTATCACATATATGAGTACCTATTTAGTGTATTCTATACTAAATTTATATTATAATTTTATAGAATATATCTGACAATATAGGTAAATATTCTATATTATCATGAATTTTATTTTTCATAAATGGATGGTTAATTTATACCTGTTAGGACACCCAATGTTTATTCATAATTTTTAAGAATATTATTTACATGTGTAGTCACACTACCAAGTAATATTATTTTATATAACATAAAAATTAATAGTGACTGTATTAATGTTGAAATATTTCCCATTTACATTCCAATCAATCATTTTTTTTCAAATATTTATCTTTCAAGTTGTTTATTAGTTTTAAATATTGGTATCTTTGTATCAAATTGAATTCATAAAAAATATATTTATACTAAAAAAAATACCATATTTTTTCATTTATATAATCCTTATGTTAAACAAGGAAGAATACATATTTAAGACTGGCATTAAAAAAATGAATTCCAATATATTAGAAAAACAGAAATGTTTTTATGCTAGAAGATAAAATAAATATATTATTTCTACAAGTCATTAAATTATTTGAAATGACTCTTAAATTTTATGAATTCAACAATTGAATGAACATACTACACTAATTTATAATAGTATCATTAAAATTACTATTTCTATTTATTATATTTGGGAACATTAGTACGATTTTAATTATATTCAATGATTTTAGTCTTGAATGAAGATACTATTTTTCATTGTTAATAGATTAACCAAACTCATCATATATTGAAAAATTATAGTATTATTTATATGTTTCTATAATAAAATGTTGTCGCCATAATGAAACAATTTATTAATATTTTAAAATATAAACTATATTTTTGTAAAAATATGAACAACTAAATTTATAATAACGTTTACTATACTAATTTAATTTCTATATTGTTATAAAAATTTCTATTTAAATTTAATCATATTTTTTTTAATTAATAAAGTTTTCTAAATCAATATGAACATGATTCATTCATCAAGATTTGGTTTTTCACTCAATTTTCAATAATTTTCAATTAAAAAATATATCGATTATCCAATATATATTGTCATTACGATCTACTTGAAAATAATATATTCAGAGTTCCGCACTATATATTAGTCTAAATAAATATTTTTTTCTTCTTAATCTCTTGTATCTAATACCATTTGTTAAATATACCATGAAAAGTTTATAAACATTTCCCATATTAATTATTTATAGATACTATGTTTTTATTTTAATTAAAAAGTCATGTAAAACACATTATGTTATTTAATTTCCTTTGAATTCATACACCATGTCTCATAATATTACATTTATTATCAAATTATCAATAAATATTATTTTTTAAAATACATAGATACTAAAAAATATTTTCAACATAATGACTTCATGAGATTTCACTATTCAAACATTATTATAACTATTTTAAAAAAGATTGAAATCTTTATTTCTCAATTTATAAATTATTGATTCTATTTATTAACTTGATTACTAATATATAAATAAATTTTTATAGATATTATATTCAATTTATTTTCTTGTATAATTTATTTTTTAATCATTTATATAATTTTGATAATTAATTATATCATATTTTAAATATATTCGATGAAAATTTAGAATTTCAATTTCCCTCATAAGTTTGTTTCATATAAAAAGTAATATAATTAATGGTGGAATAATCCATTAGTGAATAAAATATTAATCAAAAATAAATGAATGATTTCATATTGGTCAACATAAATTAGATAAAATTAAGTCATAAATTTTTATTGATTTTATATCTACTATATTTTGACATAATTACGCAAATTTTTTTTTGAATACATTAAAAATGGATATATATTTCTAATTGAATATTTCATTTATCTGTTATATTTTCCCACATAAATAATTCTTAAAATTATATGGTCAACAAGGACAAGTAATCTATAACTGTGAAACTTCACATTCAATCACAAAAATAAAAAAATATAGTTTATAGTTAAATTGGACTAACTCATCAATTAATCATTAAAAAATAAATATGATATATTTTGGTTCAATATAAATTTATACAGTTTCACAAAAAATAATGTTATTTCAATTATCAGATAATTTTTTGAAAAGAACATGATTATGATTGATCACATTAATAAAAATAGCTTTATTAAATTTCTATTTTATATTTTCTATCTTAACTGTACATAATTTTTTTTTAAATAATCATAAATGTCCAGGACATGTTAAAAAACCCTGATGAAACTTAATATTATATAAAAAACTTATATATCAAGTCATGTGTGGTGAAAAAAATATTTTCATGAACCTATTTATTATATATACACTTAAATTTAATAAAATATACATAATAAATGGATTCATTAAATTCTATGTTTTTTATATTTACCTATACCAATATCATTATGGACTTGTAATGGAATTATAATTATTTATTAATTAAAATTATACCCTCATTTATTACAATTCAAAAAACATTTTTTAAATTTTTTAAATATTTTACGTATTCAAGTTGGGTTATACTTTATTATTATATTTATTATAATTGGTTTTATTGATCATCTTCAATGACCACCCCACCCCCCCCCCTCAAATTCATCTTATTTGGATAGTGCACATCTAATTAGATTGATTCTGATAGGGTGGGGGAATCATGTTACTATTATTAAAAACTCATTTAAATATAAACAATATTGAATTTTTAGGGAATAGATCCAAAAAGTATAATAACATTTTCACTCTATTATAAAAATAAAAAAATGAAATCAAACCACACAATATTTTTTACAATGATCAACTACGATGTTGGATAACACTCCTTATGATGTTTTAATTTTTTCCTGAAACTTATTTTATCATATCTATTTTATTATATTGATTTAAAAACACATCAAAACAAACAATATTAATATAATGAATTTATACATTAATTACTTAGGACTTCATCATAATAACAATATATTGAATGTCAGCATGTACAATCAAGTTGATATTCATCCTTAGAAAACATGAACATCGATGATCAAAAATAAAAAAACATGACTTGACACATTTCTAAATAACATTTATAATATAAAGAAATATCCATAATTTTCTTACTATCATGACCACCTCCCTACAATGTGTACCCCTCTAGGTCTGACAATTAGATAAGAGAGATAGTGACCCCTCATTCCTACCTCCAATAGACCTTGGGGTGGAAACTACTACTAAGGGTCAAATAAAAAAGTAGTTTGGTGGAATTACCCACTAAGGGAATCGCATACAGAAGAAAGAGATAATATATACACCATCCTACTCCTTCTCAGACTAAAATATTAAATAAATCTAATGCACACAAATGTAATGTCATACAAGAACTACTACAACTAAAATAGAAAACTATAATTATTGTAATAATGTAAAGAAATCAGTGACATTGAATCCCAAATAAGTACAGAAACCCATATGCAAGTAATGAAAAACATAATCTCCTCCCAGATCCAACTGGCCAAAAAAGAGATTATATATACATAGGGTTTTTATAATAGTATACTCATTTTGATTGTTTACAGAGCCTCTCATTCAAAATATTCAAATCATGATAAAGAACTGTGAACAATCAGTGAAACTAACTCATCAACTAAAATGTTATGCTATGTTCCCATCCACACCATGGATTCTCTCACCATGTATCATATAAAAGATCATATTATATAATAATAAATTTCAAAGATACCCTACTACTAATTCCCCACTACATTTCCACTATTCCTAAGCATCACACGTCTTGAGCATCTCTGTCAAAAAATGAAATCCCACACACTCCGGGGTGAAGCACCATGACATTCACCTCGTGCCACACACCACCACATTAAGAGAACCAAATATAACTAGGTCGATTCTGGGAGCCACCACACCTCACATAATGTGTTTTGTATATCGATTATTTTTCTTCAAGCCATCACAACTCTCACATCATGTAAGGATACTCTTGCCATAAAATCATATACATAGAATACCTATAATAGTCCATAGGAATCTAAATCTGGAAGATATGTGTATGAAATGAATAAAATTCACTATAGCCCCATACCAACATATATGGGGAAGAAACCTGGTGAATTCTATAAAATGTAATTGTCATGGGAAGAGACAAGTTACAAATGTTTTAGTCATCCATCCATCCTCCCATCAGGATGTTTGGAAAAACACTCCATAGAGATCAAAATCCCCATGGTGTTAGTTACCATAACTAAGATGGTGGATTAGGTTATAAAAACACAAAATGTAAATGAAATAATATTGATGACAACAACAATAAGGTAATATCCAAGACTAAGAAAAAATTATATTTAATGTCTCTTGGACTCCCGAATGCCACTACCAAGTCCAAATATCCTATAAGAATGAAAGTATTTAAATAGAATCATTAAATTATATTATTATTTTTCAATAATTTCACATTACATAAATCAATTATTATTTATTACATAACCATTATTATTTCCACATGACATTTCAATACAATATAAACAATGATCTATACCGTCCATGAATAACCAAACTGAGAACATGGATATTCAAAATTTCAAGCTGATCATTACACCCTAGAACGCAACAACCTCATTGATTAAAAATGAATTCATTTATTAAAATCATTACTATCAATTTCAATAGGTGTTCTATGAAAGCATTATAAACTCCCCCTACACAATGTGGTCAAGACAGAGAGTAGATGAACTACTCGTCTATTCCATTCCACCTATAGTAGGATTGTAAACTTGTCCAACCATGAGGAGATAATATGTGAAATCATGTTGTATACCCAATTTGTCTTCCCCGCCCATGTAAAGAGAGTAGACAAACACCGCTTTCTTCCTAACAGATTAGGGAAAGGAAATAATTTAAACAAAAACTAGATTAAAAAAAGATATAGTATTTCAAAATAATGGGTATACAGAGCCTCAACTCATTCCATTATTTCTAGAATTCTACAAAAAACCACATGCATAAACTGATTCATGTCACCATACTAGGCTTCAACTACTTCCCCAACAACTAGTCCTCCTTGTCCCTTCATACTACAACAACCCTCCAATCATAGAAATATCTTTAGAATTAAGAAACAACCAAACTAACAAGCTATTGGGCCTAAAATAAAGAATCCATAATTCACACACAACAAGATGTCACGACTCAAATGCATACAGAACTATAGCCTTACAAGAAATTAGACGACTCAAGAGCAAAAAAATAGTTATGTTTTTATCAAACATGTTCTTATTCTATCTTGAATTAACCAATTAAATTTTCACAAGATCTGATTGTGGGAAATATAAGAAAAAATCAATCATGACCTATCACAAATCAATAAAACAAATAATTTAACATTCCTATAATTCTTCTATGAACAAGCATCATCTTGATTCAGGTTCAATGACCAATTAAATTAAAAATCCACTTTAATATTTTATCAAGATAATTACCAATAAAATTAGTCTTTTCATTATTTACATATATCTATCAAGAAAAATAGAAAAAATCTTGAAATTCCTAGATATAAACATACATTTAAATCAAATAGTCAAACCATTATTATGACATTAAGAAACATCATCATTTTATGATCGATACCAATTACATCATTTTGATTAAAATAATTATTAGGTTAATTTTATTGGGATCCAAATAGATAAATCATATTTTATCTATTATCACATGTAAATAAATATAAAATAAATGAATACCCTTCCAAAATAAATTTCAGATGTTCATCAAATGAGAATAGATCAATGCTTGGGATACGCGATCTCCTCACCCATAAGATATACATCAATTTGAGGATATTATGACACAACCACACTAACAACAACAAATATAAACCACATTTGAAACATAGTTAATAATATTCCATATCCTGATGAGAATAACGAGAGGAAAACAAGATCAAACCATGGAAAATGCTAGATAAAAAACACACATTGTATCATGTCGGGTCACCACAAATCAATGATGGAAAACCAATGATCGATCCCTATGATAGGGGTCACCAAATCAATAAAGGAGGGACTTTTATGTTGTCTGGGACAAGAGAGATGGAAGCAGCAACCAAAGGGTTTGAAAACATGAGTGGCTAAAATGTTTTAAATCATTACAACTTAGGGAGATTATGTGATAGGTAATCCCCTTTCATCTATAGTTATTTCTCAATTATAGTTTCCTTTGAAAAAATTAATGCCTATTAATTTTATTATCTTTTTCAATCCCCAAAATATTAAATGTTGTGAAACCCATATTCATATCATGTAACAATCTTTCTAGAAAAGAAATCTACCTTCAATTATACTTTAGTAGCCAAGTCCCTCCATACGTCCTCCAACTCTCCTCCAAGCACCTCATTATTTTGAAATATGATAATGGTAAATCAATGGGGATCTGGGACCTTACAAAAGATACCTTTCAAAAAAAAATTATCCTCAAAAACAAAAAACCATCCTATAGTGACAATTGAAAAGGTATTTTCCGACCATGAACCTAGTGAGATACCTGTCAATGCTCTAACCACAATATGGTCTCAATTATTTCATCAATGGAATAGTGTGAAACCTTGAAACAATAAAAAATTGTTACTAAACACTCACTATGTTGAGATACATCTCAAAATAGAGCAGCCCACAACAAGAAAAATCGAAATCCATATCTCAATATAGAAAGGGATATAACTATAAGATGAAAAACATTACAATAAAAGATCTATTAATGAAACTTGTTAGGTTACTATGAATATATCTATGACGCACATTCAAAGGAACCATCACCCACACCATAGTGATTCCTTATGAGTCAATACTAAGGGATAGCACACCCACGTAACACCATCCCATGGCATTCTATGATCTCTACATGTCACTCCTCGAATATCTCATTATTTTCAACATTGATTTCACCCAAATCAATGATTTAAGAGTCTTCATGATGATAACAGTGTAGATGCGATATGTGAAACGCCACGTGTATCTAACTCATATATGGGGGAAGCCCTAACCGATACATAATGACCCCAAAATGAGACAAAACCTCCAAAGGAGCAATGAACTGGGGGGAAAGGATACACACATGACCATATCATTACTTCCCATGAAAGGTAACCACCTTCAATAACACATGATCCACAACTTTGAACTGCAATGGTCTCCTCCTCTAATATAGAAAAGATTTTATACCATACTTCACTACTTTCATCCTCTCACAAATCACATAAACCATATCTATCATATTTTATATGAGTTCCATCATGAGAAATGATGACTCTCTGACCCCATTCAATCACCACATATAATGAAAATCTTAACAATACATGTATTCAAATGGAACAATAATGTTGGTAGAGTGAAAATAATTTTTTAAGTAAACTATACTAAGGGTAATCTCCTCATTCTAAAACCACCAAAATCTAAGACATAAGGGTGCATCATGATTTCAAGATTATGGATGTTCTGTTGTGTCGGAATGCCCATCTATAGATGAAAATATTGTTATGGAATGATCTATAATAAAAATCTTGTGGGAGACGTCTACACGCCCTAGAGGTAAAATAAGGATCTCGATTGAAAATGATCGTCTATGAGACTCCATGGAGTCTCAATACGTCCTCCATATACTCCCTCAACAAAACCATGAGAATTCATGAATATTTGATCTTTATGAAGTGGAATGATTTCATCAAACGAACCACTACCACCCATATTGAGTCATATTCTACATGATCTTGTAGTAAATTGTTAACAAACACCATCTAGATGCCCTCCCAATTCCCCTTATGAACATAAAATTAATAGGTAAATCCACTGGTAACATAATTCTTTACGTTCATATTCTAACATGCCTATCATCGAGAAACCAAATCTGCAACAACATGCTTCAACCCAGGACACAAAAACTGACACCTAAAATCCTGGAAAATCTATGTCACAATTGAATGTACTTAGTAAGGGAGCACTATATATCTCTCTGAAAACAATATCAAGAATCACCAAGGTAATTAAAATCCTTCCATGAAACACTACATGGTTTTCTCATCCTCCGACCAACCATCAAGGGCCTCATCAGAAACATTTTGGTTATTCCAAACCTCCACCTCAATACCTCCCAACTATGATTCCTCCACCTCTTTCATCAGAGATGACTTCAATATCATCTAAAAAAGAAAACCACTACCCCCAAATTCTCATATATTATGATGAATACCAAAACAAATTCCATCAATCTCCATGAAACACATGAGTTTTACAATGAATTATTACACAAATTCATTCCCAAAGCATTTGGTGAAATATTCCCCTTTACCAGTGTATACCAAATCACCATGTTGTAATCTTGTAAGAAGTCCAACCAACATCCCTGAAACATGTTAAATTCTTATTCAGAAAAAAAATACCTCAACATCATGTGATTATTGAAGACTATTAAGTGATCTCCCATGAGGTAATGTATCCACAACATCAATGAAAACCCTACCACTACCAACTCATGATCATGGGTCCATTGTTACAATCATGGGGATGTAAATGTTTAGAACTATGATAAATGACTTGTCTCTAATGAATTTGAACAAAACCCATCCCAAGATTTGAATAATCATAGAAAAGATTAAATTGAACTCCTTATTTTGACAGAAAAGGAATTAGAGAATTGAAAAACATGTACTTTTAGTACATAAAAGGTACATGGATCTGATCATTCTATTAGAATACCTAATCTACTTTGTTAAATGTTTTCCTAGGTGTCACAACCTGATATATATTTTTGATGATCCCCCTCTAATACCCTCTAAGACCAAGAAAATTTCTCACCTCAACTACACTCATGAGGGTTTCAGAAGACACAAATACTTTTATTTTCGATTGATCTATTTCTACTCCATACTGGGATACAATATTTTCCCTCAAACAGACATTTTGTTCCAAAAACTCACACTTAGACGACATTCCATATAGCATCTGATGACGATTGACTCCAAAAACAGAATGCATATTCTCCACATCCTCCTCCTCAAATACATATTATACAAGTCTTTAATTAATGATAACCATCATGAACATGTATATGAACTCATTAAACACAATGTTAATTAATCCCATGTAAACAACTGAAGTATTCATCACACTGATCATCATCACAATGAACTCGTAATGCCCAAGATGACAACAAAAAGTAGCCATTGGAATATCCTCATCCTTCAGTCAAATATGATGATATCTTAACCCATAATATATCCTTAATGACCAACATTCACACATTATTTGATCGAACAAATCATCAATCCAAAGTAGTAGATAGAAGTTATTCACTGTATCTTAGTTAACGAAGAGATAATCAGTACCCAACAACAAACTTACACTAGCCATTGTTATGATCAAAATTCATGCACCCCCTAGTGAAATACATGGATGAAAAATAACGCACCACGACAAACCGTCAATATATATACATAGTTCATACAACTCAAAAGGCATCATCATATTCAGAGACATCGAGATAGGATATATGCTAAACAGTAGCTCAAACCCAAAATTGACATCTCGTTGATGGGGTAATGCTACAATATTCTATGTAAAGACTTTATGATACTATACTATGACCTCATGAAACACTGACTATTGATCCTTTGATGAAATAAGAATTAGTTCATCCATCAAGGATGGCAAGGGAAGATAATTCCTCTGACCCATCCATGGGTCTCTCTCACCAAAAAACAGTGGTCTCTCTCCATCAGCATCGATGAACACTACCTCCCTCATAAAAAAATCCAAGACAACCTACATAGAATAAAACCAATCACTATTTATGAGGATTTTATATGGTAGTATCCTTAAAAAAATAAAATATACTGAAGTGTAATGCATTCCCATCACTAGAAAACAATTTATACATAATTCAATCAATTCATCTCAACCTCAAATTGGTCTTGTCAATACAAAGGGATTTGGAAGTCTCTCTACCTCATATCCCAAAGCATGGGAATGGAATTAAAATTTATTTGATGAAGTCACTCCTAAATGAAAAGTGGCACACACCCATGTAGAGAACAATCAATGAGTAACTGAAAAAATTATAGAATATCATGGTGATGGCAACACTGGACCATAAACCTGACCACAACCTACTCCATGACCTCTATGGACATGTTGATTACGACCACTACAGTATCACTCTACTCTCTAAGGATGAGGAGTGTTCCAAGGATATACTTTACCTTATCTGTCTACTATCTCATGATCCAAAACTAGAGTAATGTGTCATAGCTTCCTCGGCTCTAGCTGCCTCAATGGATGATCCAGAAGTGGAACGACCAGCACAGACTAACATATCATAAATTTTGGGCACTCTTGCTTCTGATGACCTCCACCTCCTCAGGAAAAACATGCATCTAATCCCATATAATAATCATGATATCCCCTTACACCTATAGAAATAGAATATTGTGGGATAAGAACCACCCTCACCTGATCATATGTTTTTTTTCTAACAACTTGGGACCCTATAAAATAGCTCTACATCATGTGGAATCCTGATGACTTCTCTCACATTATGATATGGTTCCCGATAATGTCCTCTTCATGTCCAATTCACTTTCCAACTCCTTGATATACATCATCATCATAAATCGAGTGACCATGCACTCGATATATAAATGAAAAGCCTCCTTGATATTCTTCATGGTAGCCTCCTTTTCTAGAAAGCAGTCCAAATAATATTGCCAATGGATCAAGAAATGGAATATGAACTCTAGCACAATATATATCCCTAAATTAAGGGTAATATGATCAAGTATAATAGACTATTTTGTTGTTCATGAATGAAAATTAGCTCTAAAATGGTCTTGAAACACATCACACAAGACTTATATCACCTCACTATCTCTATGGAACAGGAGAAACCACTAACATGTTTCCACAGACCACATCATATAATCCAATGAAACCTGTTCTCTTTATGATAATTGATCTAATAGGATTTTTTGTAAACTTCCACTAACTTGAATTTTGTGACTATATAAGAAACAGAACCCCCATATCTCTTATTACCCTTGCATTAAACCTCTTGTTTTTTCCTCATCCTCATGTCATCGCCATTGAACTATACATAGTGATGATCTACTTGTGTAACATGTATAACATATTCTGCGAAATCCTAATTAGGATGTCTACCTAGAGCCATATCTTGAAAAGAATAAATTGTTAGAGGAATTAAACCCATATTATGAAAGAATTTTACATAATAAAATATTTTAATTTATTCATTTTACGCTAACATATCACAATGTCTACCCATTAAAACACATACACAATGAATAATAATGCATGAACATTTCCTAGGTCTCAACCATACAACCAGAATCACTTAATATTGTAGAAACTATATACTTAAAGGTCCTTACATCATATAACATGGGACCCTAAAAAATTTGTGTCATCTGGTCTCTTATAATGCTTGATAAACATTGCTGACACCATTATACTACCAACACATGAAACCAAAAAAATTGCTAACATTATACTCCTTTATATCCATTAAACTGGATCTAATAATGCATTATCATGACCCCCTCCCCACAAAGTGTATCCCTCTTTAGCCATATGTAGTTGATGAGAGATGGTGACCCCCGATTCCTACAATCTGAAGGTCCCATGTTGGAACTAGCATCGATGGTATAATAAACATGCAGATGGGAGGAATTACCCTCTAAGAGAAACACGTGTGGAAGAAAGAGTTAACAATGAAACAACTGAATATTATCCGACTAAAATATAGTTGAAAACACAAGTACACAAATGTAATTTCATGAATGATCTACTACAACTGAAATAGAAAACATCATGTATCGAAATAAAGAAAAAAGGATAGCGACCATGAATCTCAAAAATCTCCGATTACCCACAACCCAGTGGTAACCAGCCTGATCTCCATTCTTATCTAAGTAAAATAAAATTTTATATATATATTTATGTTGATTAGAATTTAATTCATAGATGGATCCTCTCTGAAGCCTCTCGTGAAAAGTTAAAGAAATAATGCTAAACTCCATTGAATAAAAAAATATCTCTAATCTGGTATACTATATTAGTATCCACACCCTGGATACTATCATCATGTATTAAATACTAAGACAGTATTTTATAAAAAATAATTTCAATGGTTCCCTATTATCAATTCTCCACGGGTTAGCACCTCTGCCTCAAGATTCAATGTCCGGAGCTTCTCTCTAAAAAAAGGCTTGCCTACAAACAACTGAATGTGGCACCAAAAAATCCACCATGTACAACACACCACCACATCCATATAACTAATAGTAACTAGGTTGTTTTTTAGATCCACCACATCTCAGACAAAAATTATCAGATGTTGAGTATTATACCTCAAACTATCAAAAAACATACAACGAGTAAGGATCTTCAAGCCATCAAATCCTATGCTTCTTGTTCCTATAATATTCCTTTATAATTTATATCTATAATATAAGAATGTGAAATAAAAAAAGAAATTACAGACCTCTATAAACATATATGGGGAAAAAACTCTTTGTGAAAGCTGGAACATGTAACTACCAAGAGAAATGAGCAGGGCCAAAAAGGGTAGTTATCCATCCACCCTCCAACCGAGATAATAGGAAAAGTACCCATATGACATAGAATCCTCAATGTGTATGTTTAAATAAGATATAGTGTGTATTAGAATATAAAAACACAACAAATATGGGTATAATGTATCTCACAACCAGCCTATCAGCATAACTTAGTCGTAGACACAACTGCAGCTAACATCTCTTAGACTCCCAGTAGCCACAACCAAGACTAGATATCGTATAAGAAGACAAACATTTAATGTGATACATTTAAATAAAAAAAATTAATCAGTTTCTATATCATCACAAGTAATTAATGAATAATATATATTTTTATCTATGTCTATTTATGAATTATATAGTGTTTAGAGGCTGAAAATGAGAATAAATCCAATCTTAAGCATGGAATATACTAATATTTTTAAAATAATTTTTTACTGCCTTTTAATGGAAAAACATTTTTAAATCAATATTTTGACAATTTCATAAGCTCTATTTGTCAAAAACTTATTATTTATGATTGGGACATTGGAATTTACAATGGATAATTTCTTCGGTATTTTTCTGACAATGTTCATTTTTTAATGAATAGTGAAAAATACTGCATTTTACATCAAAACTGTTTTTTCATCTACTTTAATTATATGGTTTGATTATCTTTTCAATTGGTTTTAAAGTGTAAATAGAATATATTTTTACCATTTAATCCAATGGTGGTCATTGGGATTAATTTCACTTTGGATTTGGGCATAAACAAGTGCAAAACATTTCATAGATATTGTTTCAAAAAAACCCGCTATTTGTTTGGACCACGTGAAATATTTTTAAATTAATTATTGCAATTTATATGATTGGAATTTGGTAAAATGGATTAAATATTTGGAAACAAAAGTCCCAATTATGTAATTAAGACTCTTTTGTTTTTGGACATTATGAATAGTAAGGACGGTAATAATCTTTAATTATCTTGATTAACGAGTAATCAGGTAGTTAAGGATAATAAAATAATATCATAATAATAAAAACTGGCTCCAACATATGTCTTAATGCTACTGGTTGTCTCATGTCGGACAATGGGATTCCTTGTGCCAATCACGGGGACCCCATGGAATCACTTTTGTGGGATATTGACTTTTTATCTTCTTTTTTGAAAGAAAGTAAATATAACAAAGAATGTATCAACTAAGTAAAACAAATTTAATATTGTCTACATAGATGATATTTTGGAATATAAATATTAATTGGAAAGGTAAAAATATTTTCTACATCATAGTATTTTTTCATAATTTTTAGATATTAAATAAATTAAATTATTTATGACATCATGATGATGTAGCGATTACCTCATTATTTAACGATTTAAATAAAATAAAAAAATAATGCAAAATATAAAACCTACACTTGTCAAAGACCTATTGGATGAGTATATTTCGAACCCTTATCACCTGATCCTCAACATAAATCAATGTGGGACCTTTAAAATCAAGCCCATTTGAAAATAAAGTAACATTTTGTAACTTTCCAAGAGTGCCCCTCCTCTCCTCTTATAAAAGGCCCCCACATCTACCTCCTTAACCACACCTCTCAAGCCATTGGCTCGGCCAAAACCTACTCATTTTTTCTCTCTACATCCCACTGTTACTCCCTGAAGCCTATCTTTGGGATGAAGTCTTCCCAAGGAATCCTTTGAGCTCAAATCAAAAAGAGATACCTATTTTTAAGGTAATGTCTTCACTTGTGTTCTTTAGTTTTATTTTTCTTCTCCAACCACCTAAACTATTTTTATTCAATTAATTTTTAACAACACCAGTATCTTCCATATACTAGGATGTTTTTATAAGAAGGATTCGAGCTACACTTACACACACCTACATTTAATGGTTAATGAACATACTCTTTCGGTGGATGGCGAATTTCTACCTCACGAAACTATGATTGTTCAATATTCTTCTAAAACCTTAAAATGTGGCCATTAAGATGTCACTATATTTATATATGATATATAATATGATTATTTTTTCCTTATGATTCTGTATTTTTCATTTATGACATACCTTTATGGCTTCCATTATGGGTATACATGATATCTTCATTTTAGGAAGTGCAGACTACCGACCCCTCAAAGTGATTTGATTCGTTAATACCATATGTGGTACGTATAAAGGATATATTTTATGATATTATATATGATACCATAATGGAATTAAAATACTATTATGTATCATTAAGTTTTAATTCCATTAAGTATGAAATATAATTGGAAGTAGCGTTCATGCGTACGTATGGCTTACCGTCTCCATGAATGGTGCATTTCATTTCTTACCTCTAAATTTTATGTATTATTATAAATTCATGAATATACTGTATATATATGATATATATGATATCTAAATCATGAATACAATTCTGGATATAATGGATATTTTACCACAAGAACTCATTGTAATTATAAAGAGTTTATTTTTTACTCAAGTACCAATGATCGTTAAAACGACCGTTATTAACTTAAATAATAACATAGTGTTTATAAATGGTAATAAGTGATATAAAAGGAATAATGAACATGAAAAATTTTCTTAATCAAGTATAAATTAACTCATGTTTATTATTCAGGAGATTAAAGAACAATCGAGTCAAGTCTGACCCGAGGTAAGGGACTTCATCTCAATCTCCATTCATTGTGGCATATTTTGTTTTATACACAACCTTATTTTATATGGTGTATAACCCCTTTGACTTTTACTTTTACCCAAAATGAATCTTTTTTATAAGAACCATTTTACTAAACCATATAAGGGAATGTTTATGTTGTACGTATACGGCGACAACGACTTCCCCACCGTTGTGACTATTATTTGAGTTTCGACTTCCTCTACAAGCCATACATTTTTTTAAAATAAAAATAAATACCATGTTTTTTTTTCTTTTATTTTGTTATTGAAAATGGTTTTCATAATGTTTTTATATCAATGTGTGGTATTGATATCTTGTGATTGAAAGGTGTAAATATTATGTTTCCTTTATGCATGTTTTATGTGATACAATTATGTTGTGGTTTTTGGGAATTATTATAAAGATGGGTGGTTCCGTGATTAACTAAGGGTGGGTGAGCTCGATATAGATCTCCAATTCATTGGGTAATGCGAAGGAGTTAAACGTTAAAGTTTATCCGAAGAGATTTTGGGTATATATTGCGATGGGTATTCCAAACGTAACCAAGAGGGTTACTCCCTACGTAAGAATGTTATCAATGCCTCAAGTTACCTTTATGTCTTATGATTTTTATGATATATTCATGATTTGATGAGGTATGTTATAGTGAATATGTTTTATGTGTAAATTATGATTTCATTGATTCTTATGTATACATGTGCTCATGTTTCCTTTCCATATGTCTATATCCCTTACTGAGCATTTTATGCTCATCCCATGTTTTTGAAATTTTTTTCACAGGTCGTACATGATGTGATGATAGTGTCAAGGAAGTGTCAAGAAAGAATCCATGTTTTATATTAAATATGTTTCCATTGATGGGAAAAATGAATACTATCTTTTATGTAACCACTTTGTTTAAATGAGGAATGTAATGAAAGTTTTATGATCTAATTCTCTAAAACTCTAAACCTGAAAAGATCCTCAATGTTTAATATTGTAATAACTCAAGATTAAGTAAGGGTTAAGGCTGGGGCTTTATAGTTGGTATTAGACGTCGGTTTAGATAACATTAGGAGTTAGAATTCTATTAAATTATTATCCAAAAATATTTTTTTAATTGTCAAATTGAAATGATATAACATTTGAATATTACCATGTTTCTTCAACTAAGATATTTCTATGTTAAGAATGCTTTTTTATAGAGGAAACAGAACAACTTTTATAGGAAGGCATATAGAGGGAAATTACCTTTCAAATCAGTATCCTGAGATGTTAAGAATCAAAACTAATCAATTTGTTGTAGTGGTGGATCAGTTGAATCAGGTGAAAAATGTTGGTTGTTTTTATGGATGATATTTTGGTGATTTCTAAAAGTAAAGAGGAGAATGAAAGACATTTAAGGGTTATTTTTCAATCCTTAAAAGAAAAGAAATTGTATGGGAAATTCATAAAGTGTGAGTTTTGGATGCAACAAATTTCTTTCCTTGGTTATACTGTTTCTAAAGATGGAATAATTGTGGATCCTACAAAAACAAGAGTTGTTGAAGAATGGCCAAGAACCAGACATGTAACCATGATCCGTAGTTTTCTTGGTTTGGAAGGTTACTACAGAAGGATTGTTAGAAATTTTTAATGGTTATCTAGTCCAATGACTAAGCTAACTCTGAAGGTTGTTAAGTTTATCTAGATAATAGAAGGTGATGATTGTTTTCAGGAATTGAAAATAATATTGGTGAATGCTCCAGTTTTGGCACTACCTTCCAAGAATGGTGAGTTTGTTATCTACAATGATGCTTCATTGAAAGGCCTTGGTTGTGTCCTAATGCAGAATGATCAGGTAATTTCTTATGCTTCACGTTAGTTGAAAACACATGAGTTAAATTACCCTACACATGATTTGGAATTAGCTGCAGTTTTTTTCACTTTAAAAATTTGGAGGCATCGTTTGTATGGAGTAATGTGTGAAATATATACCGATCACAAAAGTATAAAGTATATATTCACTCAGAAACAATTGAAAATGATACAGAAGAGATTGGTAGAATTAATCAATGATTATGATTGTACAATACGTTACCATCTGAGAAAAGAAAATAAAGTGGTTGATGCTTTGAGTCAAAAAAGTAATACTTTATTAAAAATGTTGAATTTAGAACGTGGTCCTTTGGTTATGGATTTGATGAACTTTGGCATAGAAGTTTTAGGTGAAGGATGTCCTTCTGTTTTGTTTCAAGTATCAGTGAGATCATCTCTATCAGACATAATTAAGAAAGCACAGAAGCAAAACAGTGAGTTGTAGAAAATGGTAGAGCTGGTTCAGAAGGGTAAGTTACCTGAATTCAACATTGATAATGACTGTGTTTTGAGATTTGGGAAGATATTGTGTGTGCCTTCTGATTCACAGTTGAAGAGAGATTTTTTATGTGAAGCTCATAGTTCTCCATTTTCAGTTCATCCTGGCAGTACTATGATGTACAGAGATCTGTGGGAGTATTACTGGTGGGAAGGGATGAAAAGATATATTGCTGATTTTACTGTGAAGTGTTTGACTTGTCAGCAGGTTAACGAAGAGCAACAATTACCAAAAGGGAAGCTTCTGCCTTTACCAGTTCCAGAGTGGAAATGGGAAAATATATCCATGGACTTTGTTGTGAGATTGCTAAAGGCACCTCTAGGTAATAATACAATCTGGGTTATTGTCGATCACTTGACTAAATCGGCTCATTTCCTTTCTATACGAGATACTTTTTCCCTAGACCAACATTCTCGATTGTAACTTAAAGTGATATTCAGGTTTCATGGAGTTCCCCTCTCTATTGTATCTGATCGTGAACCCAGGTTTACTTCTAAATTTTGGAAAGGCCTTCAGAAGTCATTGCGTACTGAATTAAATTTTAGTACATATTTTCATCCTCAATCAGATGGGCAGTCAGAATGACCAATTCATACTTTGGAAGATATGCTATGTGCTTGATCGATGGATCATCAGGGAAGTTGGGACCAACATCTTTCTTTGGTTAAATTTTCATATAATAACAGTTTTCATTCCAGTATACAGATGGCACCGTTTGAGGCATTATATGGGAAGCGGTGTCGAACTCCATCTTTCTTGGATGAAGTGGGTGAAAGGAAGCTAATGGGACCCAAATTGGTAGAAGAGTTGGTAGAAAAAGTTCAGCTGATACAGAAACACATGAGAACACCTTAGAGCAGGAAGAAGAGTTATGCAGACAATAGGAGTAAGGATCTCTCTTTTGAGGTAGGTGATCATGTTTTTCTCAATGTATCACCATGGAAAAGTGTGATGCGATTTAGTAAGAAAGAAAAGATGAGTCGAAGGTTCATTGGACTGTATGAAATTCTAGAGAGAGTTGGATCATTTGCATACCGAGTGGCTTTATATCCGATATTATCTCAGGTACACAATGTTTTTCATGTTTCGATGTGGAGAAATAATATGCCAGATCCATCTCATGTTTTGAGTCCAGAGGTAGTTCAGTTGGATGAGAATCTATCTTATAAGGATCAACCGGTCCAGATTCATGACAAAAGGGAGCAAGTTCTGCGGAATAAGGTGATTCACCAGGTAAAGGTTTTGTGGAAAAACCATATGGTTGAAGATGCAACATGGGAATCTGAAAATGCTATGAGGGATAAATACCCCCACTTGTTCGTTAAGTAAATAAATTGCGGGGACACAATTTTCTAAAGTGGTGAAGGATGAAACATCCCAAGTATGTAATGAATTATAGATATTTTTATCTTTGTCTATTTATGAATTAGATAGTGTTTAGAGGCTTAAATTGAGAATAAATCCAATCTTAGGCATGGAATACACTAATATTTTTAAAAGATTGTTTTAGAGCCTTTTGATGGAAAACCATTTTTAAATCAAACATATGAAAATTTTATAAGCTATATTTGTCAAAAACGTATTATTTATGATTGAGACATTAGAATTTACAATGGATAATTTCTTTGGTATTTTTCTGACAATGTTCATTTTTTAATGAATACTGAAAAATACTGCATTTTACATCAAAACTGATTTTTCATCTACATTAATTATATTGTTAGATTATCGTTTTAATTGGTTTTAATGTGTAAATAGAATATATTTTTACCATGTAATACAATGGTGGTCATTGGGATTAATATCACTTTGTAATTGGGCATAAACAAGTGCAAAACTTTTAATAGATATTGTTTCAAAAAAACCAGCTATTTGTTTTGACAACGAGAATTATTTTTAAATTTATTATTTCAATTTATATGTTTGGAATTTGGTAAAATGGATTCCATATTTGGAAACAGAAGGTCCAAATTATTTAATTAAGACTCTTTTGATTTCGGACATTATGAATAGTAATGACGGTAATTATCTTTTATTATCTTGATTAATGAGTAATCGTGTAGTTAAGGATAATAAAATAATATCATAATAATAAAAAATGGCACTAACATGTGTCTTAATTCTACTTGTTGTCTCATTTACGACCATGGGATGCCTTGTTACAATTTTGGGGACCCCATGGAATTATTTTTGTGGGAAATTGACTTTTTTTCTTTCTATTTTTTAACGAAAGTAAATATATCAAAGAATGTATCACCTGAGTAAAATAATTTTAATTTTGTCTACATAGATGATAATTTAGACTATAAATATTAATTGAAAAGGAAAAAATGATTTTCTACATCATAGTATTTTTTTTTAATAATTTTTAGACATTAAATAAATTATATTATTTATGACATCATGATGATGCATCGATTACCCCATTATTTAATGATTTAAATAAAATAGAAAGATAATCTAAAATATAAGACCAAAACTTGTCAAAGACATATTGGATGAGTATATTTCGAACTCTTATATCATTATCCTCACAATACATCAATGTGGGACCTTTAAAATCCGAAACCCATTTGAAAATAAAGTATCATTTTGTAACTTTCCAAGAGTGCCCCTCCTATCCTCTTATAAAAGGCCCCCACCACTACATCCTTACCCACACCTCTCAAGCATTTGGATCGGCCAAAAACTGCTCATTTTATCTCTCCACATCCCTCTATTACTCCTTGAAGCCTCACTTTGGGCATAAGTCTTCCCAAGGAAGCCTTTGAGCTCAAATCAAAGAGAGTTACCCGTTTTTAATGTAATGTCTTCACTTGTGTTCTTTTGTTTTATTTTGCTTCTCCAACCCCCTAAACTCTTTTTATTCATTTCTTTTGTAACAACACCAGTATATCCTATATAATATGATTTTTTATAAGAATTATTCAAGCTACACTTATGCACACCTACATCTAATGGTTAAATAACATATTGTTTCTGTGGATGGTGAATTTCTGCCTCACGAAATGATGATTGTTCAATATTCTTCTAACACCTTAAAAGGTGGCTTTAATATGTCACTATATATATATGATATATAATATGTTTATTTTTTTATTTAATCTTCTGTATTTTTCATTTAAGACATACCTTTATGGCAACTATTATGGGTATACACGATATCTTCATTTTAGGATGTGCGGACTATTGCCCCCTCAAAGTTATTTGATTCATTAATATCATATGTGGTATGTATAAAGGATATATTTAATGATATTATATATGATACCATACTGTAATTAAAATACTATTATGCATCATTATGTTTTAATTCCATTAAATATGAAATAGAAATCGAAGTAGCGTTAATGCGTACGTATGGCTTACCGTCTCCATGAACCGTGCATTTCATTTCATACCTCTAAATGTTATGTAATATTATAAATGCATACATATACTGGATATATATTATATCTACATCATGAATACAATTCTGGATATAATGGATTTTTTACCACATGAACAAATTGTAATTATAAAGAGTTTATTTTTGACTCAAGTACCAGTGATCGTTAAAACGAACCTTATTAACCTAAATAATAACATACTATTCATGACATGGTAATAATTGAAATAAAAGTAATAATTAACTTGAAAAATGTTCTTAAGCAAGTATAAATTAACTCAAGTTTATTATTCAGGAAATTAAAGAACGATCGAGTCAAGTCGGACCTGAGTTAAGGGTCTTCGTCTCAATCTCCATTCATTGAGGCATATTTTGTTTTATACAAAACCGTATTTTATATGGTGTATAAACCCCTTTGATTTTTACGTTTACCCAAAAGGAATCTTTTTTATACGAAGCGTTTTACTAAATGACGAAAGGGAATGTTTATGTCACACGTATGAGACGACAACGACTTCTCCGCCGCTGTGACCATTATTTGTGTTTCGGCTTCCTCTACAAGCCATACCTTTTTTAAAAAGAAAAATAAATAGAACGTTGTACATTTCTTTTATTTTGGTTTTGAAAATGGTTTTCATAATGTTTTTATATCAATGTGTTCATCTTGTGATTGAATGGTGGAAATATTATGTTTCCTTTATGCATGTTTTATGTGATATGATTATGTTGTGGTTCCTGGGAATTATTATGAAGATGAGTGGTTCTGTGATAAACTAAGGGCGGGTGATCCCAATATTGCTCTCCAATTCATTGGGTAATGTGAAGGAGTTAAACGTTAAGTTTTCTCCGAAGCGATTTAGGGAATATACTTTAATGGGTATTCCAAACGTAACCAAGAGGGTTACTGCCTACATAGGAATGTTATGAATTCCTCAAGTTACCTTTATGTCTTATTATTTCTATGATTTATTCATGATTTGGTGAGGTATGTTAAAGTGCTTATGTTTTATGAGTAAAGTATGATTTAATTGATTCTTATGTATACATGTACTCATGTTTCAATATTTTTATATCACTTACTGAGATTTTTATGCTCATCCCAAATTTTTGAAATGTTTTTCCCAGGTCAAGGGAAGGGTACATGGTGTGGTGATAGTGTCAAGGAAGTTTCAAGAAAGAATCCACGTTTTATATTAAATATGATTCCATTTATGGGAAAAATGAATACAATCTTTTATGTAACCACTTTGTTTAAATGTGGAATGTAATGCATGTTTATGATCTAATTCTCTAAAACTCTAAACCTGAAAAGATCCTCAATGTGTAATCTTGTAATAACTCAAGATTAAGTAAGGTTTAAGGTTGAGGCCTTATAGTTTCACTTTATGATAATTAATTACTAGCCATTATTTAAGCATTATCATTTCCACATTAAATTTCATTAAAATTTAAAAAAAAAATCCATACCCCTAGGCATAACAAAACATAACCCACAGATTCTTAGAAATTCACCATCAAATGTTCAACCCAGCAAGCTGCAACCCTAGAAGAAAATCAATTATTCATTTATTAACATCATTACATTTCGTATCACCATGTTATCTAGTTAAAACATTCTAAAAACCCTAAAAAAAGTAGCTCGACATAGTGAGAAGCTGATCTACACATTATGTCTTCTCGACCTATAGCAAGATAATAAACTCATATAACCATAAGGAGCTAAACATGGAATGAACATAGCATACCACATCCACATCAACCTCCCATGGAAAGATAGTAACCAAAAAAATATTTCTTCCTCATAAAGTGGGAAATGGAAAGAATATAAACATACAACATGTTCAAATATGTTCCCAGATTTATTATTAATGGGTAACCCCTGCTTCATCCCATTCTACCATCTTTGCTGTCCTTCCTAAAACCACATTCATAAACTGATGCATCTCGTCACCCCATGATTCATCTATTACCACTAAAATTGTGCCTCCCTACCCCTCAAATGAAAAAATCCCTCTCGACTATGCTATATCACAAACAATAGGAAAAAAATGTAACAGAACTCTTACCCTAAAACATGCCATTCATTCATCACGCCCAATGAGCCCTTACTAATATAAAGCATAATTCACTTGGATTTTACATGTAAAAACGAATCTCCTGCAATAAAAATTCATTATATTTTTATCACACAACAAGTTCATATTCTATCTTGAATTAACTGATTCATTATTTATAAATTTTAACAATGGGAAACATAAAAAACATGATATCATGAGATATCAAAAATTAAATATACAATTAATTTAACATGCCTTTAATTCATTTTTCAACATGCATCATAATGCATCATGTTCAATAACAAATTCAATTAAACATTAAAAATTATTCGTTTTGAAAATTAATTATCAATTAATTAAATCTTTAAATTATTTACCTATTTCTATAATGAACAACATGTTAAATAATTCAAGGCACATATATCACACTATATAGAAAATCATGAGGAAAATCATTATCACAACATTTATCAAAATATTTGTTTTGTGATCGATCCCAATTCCTTAATTATAATTCAAATGATGATTATATAAATTCAATTGTGATAAAATAGGATAAATTTTGTTATCTCTAAGATCAAACATAAATAAATATAGAAGCAATGAATATTGTTCCATAAAAGGTCACCAATGTTCATCACACAAGAAGAGATCTACGAAACAGATCTCTAATCACCTCTCAAACAAAATCATTATCTATTTGAGCATGTCGTAGCACCACCACACCCAAAAAAGATGAGAAATATCAATAGAAATAGAAATAAGAAAGCATCGTTGCATGGATAGATGAGTGTGATAAAAACGAAGTCAAATTGGGAGAACCCATTATTAAACAAATGAAAAAGACACCTTGGATCATGCTGGGTCATTAGAGATCAAATATGGATTCCCAAGGATTGATCCATGTTAGCAGGATATCCAAATAACTAAAAACGGGGTTATCATGCTAGCTAAGACGAAAGGGAGTGAATCCTCAACCATAGAGTTTGACAACAATAGTGGATGGAATGTTTTACAACAATACAACATATAGGTCTTAGAAAATACTTAATCCCCTTTTACATCATGTAATTCCTTGAGGATAGTTTCTACTAAATAATTTTTCCCCTCTTCATTTTATTTTATTTTTCTACCACAAAGTATAACACGCCATGAATCCCATATTCACATCATATAACCATCTTTGATGATGTGAAATCTACCTACATCAAACTTTTAGTACTCGAGTCCCTACAAACTTCTTACACGCCTCCTAAAATTGACTTAGTCTTCAAAAACATTCAAACGGTTGATCCACGTGGATCTATGAACCTTTAATTATAATTTAATTAATTAAAAATTATGTAAAATTATATATCTATATATTCCTCCAGATTAATTTTTTATCTATTTAGTTCCTCATTTCATTTATTTGTGTTTTCATTAAATCATAAATAATATATCAATTATAATATATAAAGCCTCCCCTAGATTGTCTCTTACATAATATTCTTCTAAAAAATTATTTCATTAATGTTTTATAATAATTAATAATACAGTAATTTCAAAATACCATTAAAATTGATGCATAATCCTATAAATTAATATCCATTCAGATCAACAATTTCCATATCTTGGATTATGTAATATGCCCTAAACTGTGATATTTAAGTATTATATAACTACTAATAATCATATATATATTGTCTTTAAGGGTATTACTAGATATTTTACTATCTAAATCATCTTTATGATGTTTCTTGTGAATAATTCATTTACAATTTTCATGGTCATCTCATCATTATTTTGTGTAATGTATCTTATTTTCATTAGGTTATTGTTCCCTCCTACGAAAAAATATCTAATAACAAAAATTTAATAAAAAAATAGAATTACATTAACATATTGATTAAATATATAATTTATATACAAATTGTTTCTTTGATTCATTTCAACTTTTAGAATTCAGGACATTTCCTATTAAGACATATTGTTCAACCTTGTCACAAAATTAAATTAACCATATTGTGTAAGTTTTTACTATTACAAATAAGATTTAAATACATTATAATCGAATGAAAACCATATGAATTCCCTGGATATACATTATAATTCCCATGAGTTTTCCACCAACCCATACATTTAATCAAAGAAAACATTTAGAGTGAAAGACTTAGCTAATTTATAACAGTTATTATTGATATCAAGAATTGATCAAATAAAAATAAAACCACTTCCATCAACTCTTGGGTTATCAATATATCAAAAACCACCATAAAATTCTCTAAATTATTTATATCACCCTCTAATTAATGTTTGACAATAACTAAAAAATCGACCATGATATAATTTTACACTTAACCATCACCCTTTTGGATTTTTTTTGAACTTCAATCAAATATTTGTATAAAAATAATCATGAATCGTTAAATCATATCCCATATCATATTATATATATCTTGATACTATACCATAATATTAAGTAATTTTTTATTATATTACATAAATTATTTATAAGATAATTTTATGTATGTAATTTCAAATATATCTATAATTTAACGAGATGATAAAGAATAATACGTTTCATGACATGAATGTCGGAGGTATTGAGGAGATATAGTATAAGGACCCTACCTTAATATATTACATAATATTGGATTAAATGAATAATTCAAATAGATGATATTTTCAGGTTTAGAGTTTTATAAAATTAGGTCATGACTATTACATTTAATTTCAAATAAAGTGTAGACAATTCTACTCAGTTTCCAATTTCTTCACAAAACAAGAACTATTGAAAAAAAGTGTCATGTCTAGTACTAGGTTTAAATCAGCATGACTTTTCCTAGATCCCAACTTTGACCCTATTCTACATTATGTCCTGTGAATAACATTTCAAAAACTTGGGATGAGTATAAAAATCTTAGTAATGGATACATAAATAAGGAAAACTGTAAGATATTCAAAAAACATGTAAACAGTGAAAAATTTAACATATGTAATACTTTTCGTCTTTATGAAGTAGTAAATACTCTTCACTAAATAATAGATCCCTACATACCCTTTTTTAACCAAGATTTTACCCATATAAAGAAGACATAACATATAAACGTAACATGGGACATTAAAATACTTAAATGGAATAACCATACGGTCGACATCCAGACATATAAATAAATGGAATAGTTAAAAGGCCGACTTCCATACACAATGCATTGGAGGTTATAACGTGACCACCCAACCTGGTTTATCACTGCAGCACCCGTTATTTGGTTTATCATGTAACCACCAGTCAAATGTCCAAGTACCATTATTAAATCATCACAAATAAAAAAAATATAAAGGAAAGAAAATATTTCCATATTTCAATCAAAATATATCACTTAAATATATTGACATAAAAAATTCATTATCAAAACCATTTTCAATACCAAAATACATAAAAAAATATATTGAATTTTTTCATTAAAAAACATTACGGTTTGTTAAGGAAGACAAAGAATAAATAATACTTGCAGTGGATGAAAGGTCGTTATCACCGGTTATGTTAAAAGAAGCATTCCATTTTGTCATTTAGTAAAAGGCATCATAGAATAATATTCCCTTTGAAAATTCAAGTGTGTTTATATAGCGTATAAAATAATGTTGTGTATTAAAAGAAAATATACCTCAATGAAAGGAGATTGAGACGATGTCCCTTACCTCATGTCCGACTTGACTCGATCATTCTATAATCTCCTGAATAATAAACTAAAGATAATTTCTACTTGATTAACAACAATTTTCATGTTTATTATTCTTTTATATCATATAATATCATGATATAAACATTATGTAATCATTCATGTTAATAATGGTCGTTTTTTCAATATTTGGTACATGAGTCAAAAATGAAAAGCTTATATTTACATGTAATCCATGTGGTCAATAGTTCATTATATCCAGAATAATATTTATTATTTAGATTTCATATATATCATATATATCCAGTATATTCATGTATTTACAATAGTACATAACATTTAGAGGTAATAAATGAAATGCATTGTTCATGGAGATGGTAATATGTTCGTATGATTGAATTCTAGTTTAATTTCCATTTCATATTTTAATGGATTTAAAAAAATAAGGACACTTAGGTATATTATAAATCTAGTATTATATCATCTATAATATCATTAAATCCATCATTTATACATCCCACATATAGAATTTATGAGAAATATAACTTTGAGGGGGCGGTAGTCCGCACTTCCTCAAACTAAATTATCGGGTTTACCCATAACGGAAACCAGAAAGGTATGATATAAATGAAAAATAAAGAAGCATAAATAAAACATAAACATAATATATTTCATATATAAATAAAATTTCACCATAACGTTCACCATGAGATGTGATATGAGATAATCGAACAATCATCGTTTCGTGGGGCTTTAGTTGGCCATTCACAGAAAAAGTGAGTTCTTCACCCATTAGATGGAGGTGTGTGTGTATGTGTAGTTAAAATCCTTCTCATAACAACATCCTAGTATATTTAGGATATTAGTGTTGTTATAAAAGAAATGAAAAAAAATATTTTATGGGTTGGATATGTAAAATAAATGAAAAGAAGTTAAGAGAACCCATTACCTTTAATTTGGGTAACTTCATTTGGTTTGAACCAAAAGGACATTCATAGAAGTACATTTTGCTTAAGGTAGAGCTTATAAGAGGAGGAGAGGGATGTAGGTAGCTTAATTGGGTAGAGTTTGGACGAGCTTAAAGGCTTGAGAGGTGAGATGATTTTGTTATAAGTGGTCTCCTTTTATAAAGGAGAAGAGGGGCTCTTTAGGAAAGTGTGAAACTAGTATTTTATTATATAATGATATTCAGATTATAAAGGACAAAAAATCATTATAATCAAAGATATGATTACTCATGGTAGAAATAAAATCGTCCAATAGAAATTTTACATTTTTTGGATAATATTTTAATCATTATAATCTTATTTATTTAAATTTTTCACTAAAGAGGTTAAAGTTGCATCATTTTATTTAAATTGATCACTAATGAGGTAAATGCTGCACCATTATTGTGTCACAAATAATTTAATTTATTCGATGTCTAAAAATAATAAAAAAATACCATGATGTATGAAACCTTTTTATCTTTCCAATGGATATTTATAGTCACAAATATTACTTATATATCACCATATAAAAACTTATTTACTAAAATATTTTTGTTTATGTCATTTTTGCCTTTACATTAAATTAATTAATCTAAAGTGTCATTATCATTCATAAGTGGCTCCATGGGGTCCCAAAATCTATCCAAAGATTCCCATGGTCGGACATTACACTTCCAATAATGTTAGGACAAGTTTTAAGTTAATTTTGAATTATTATAATATTCTTTTTACTATGAATTACCCAATTTACCTTTAACCGCAGTAAATAAAAGTCAAAATTTACTATTCACCAAAATTATTTTCATCTTATTGAACGACATTTTATTTATTAATATCATCCATGTATGTCTAATTTTCAAAATTCAATTAATAGAAGTGGTAAAATTTCATTTAAACGAAAATGTTAGTTTTTTAACTAATACTATGTGGTTTCACTATTCATCAAATATTGATATTTTTCAGAAAAATACCAAAAATTCAGAATATGCTCTGTCTGTTATTCTGGATTAAAAAATGCTTTCTATTTATACAAATTAAAAATATTGAAGTGGCCTTAATTAATTTAACATTATTTCTTGTTGTTAAAAAAATAGAGTGTTTTTAGGAAACAATAACTATCAAAAGATTGACACTTATTTATGTCCACTTTCATTGTGAAATTAACAATAATGACCAACATTGGATTAAATGGAAAAAATATATTCTAATTACACTTTAAAATCAGTTAAAAAGATAATCTATCAATATAAATAAATTGGATTAAAATGCATTTTTGAATTAAAATGCAATATTAATTACTATTCATTAAAAAATGTACTTTATCAGAAAAATTACAAAATTTTACACAAAGTAAATTCTTATGTTCCCATTATAAATAAGGATTTTATTTTGTCAAATAGATTGTATTGTTGTGACCAAAACTAAATTTAATGTGGGTTCACCATCAAAAAGTGGCAAATTGACCTTTTAATGTAAATTATGCTTAAAATTATATTCATTCATATTTTAAGTCTCTAAATTTTTACTGGATAAATGTATATAAATTAATCAAAAATATATAATAATTGTGTAGATTTTTCGTTCATTCCCACCAATACAACTTATAGGAGTTAACTACCATTTGAAATAATAATGTATATTATTAGTTGGCAATGTTGTGTATTGAGTACACTATCGAACATAGAAACCCATTTAATGTAAAATTAATATTTAATTCACCAATATTTATAAATATGATAATTGTCCCATTCCTTAACGGCGATGTTACATATTTCCCCCCTTTTGTGAATTGCGTCCTTATAATTTTAAAACTGGGCTCAGAAACATCATTAGAAGTTCCACATCTGAAAAGGGTCAGTAAAACTATCACATTAAAAGAAATAATGAAAATTAAAATGGTCACTTGAAATAACCCTTAATAGAATTACATGTAATAAAACAAGGATATGGAAGGGAGAAAAGGTCATGTTTTGATGGAGAGTGATAGAAAACATGATTAGGAGAAAGTTAACCACAAGAAAATCAGAGACAAATGATGTGTTAAACAGTCTTTCAATACCTAGTAGGAAACGTAAAACAACAACATTTTTTACATTCCTTTTCATAATTTTGAGGAATCGATTTACTAAATAGAATAAGAACGTATGGAAATATACATACCTTCTTGAATAGTTCCATCCTTTAATATGTTTCTACCAAAAACTAATCTTTTTTGCAAACAAAGAGCATTCCAAAAGACTTGGTCACATGAAAAGCACAAGAATCATCTTTTTGAGGATCACATAATCCATAAAAGATGAACTATATATTTCCCTTGTCTTTAGACATCAACTAAAACCATAATTGTTAGTGCGAGATTAGAGAATACCCAAAAATGATAAGATTTTACAAAAATACAAACAACTCTGAATCTCCAAAATTTGTAAAACAATACCCAAATATCAACCAAGACCATTCAATAAATAATTGTCCATAAAATTGTTCAAAAGTAATCCATACTAATATTGAATCCAAAATCTCCTAATGATTTAATTACTGAGTTTTCCATGATAAATCTTATCATTTATCACCAAATAACATCAGTTACTCATAAAATCTCATTTTAAAAATTAATTAAACTAATCAAATATTTTCCATGATTGGTTAATTAGTTCCACAAATAAACCAAATCATAATATGTCGACAATAAAAACGTAGATTCTTCCAAACTAAAATTTCAACCATTATTCCACAATTGAAATCCAATAGTATTCTATCTATTTTAGTCATATAGTGTTTCATGAAAAGAGAAAATGTGTTCCACAACAACCTTTAACACTTAATCACTAAATCATTTTTCAATTTTGTGTATATCCATTTGATAAATAATAATTTCCAAAAATAAACCTATTCTTGTCCCATAAAAATTTTTTACTAAAATAATAAGTCGTACTAACTAGGTACATCAAGTAGGCTAGTGGTAGGAGATGCTCCCTTGTCGCCCTTCGGTTGTGGGTCAGATTCTGGTGGCTTTACCAGATGCAACGAGTTGTCACCCATCCTACTTGCTATCCTTTTTATAAAACTAAAAAATAACCCTATTAAGTTTTAACCTCAATGGTTTTTTATACCTCTCATTTTAATCCAAATTCATTAAGATCTCAACATCTTAAGTGTTGATGTCTTATTTCACCACTAAGTGATAAAACAAAATGATGCCTAAAATGAAGAACATCATCCCTTGATCATGGTGTCCATTTGGTTTCATCATCATCTTGTTCACATAGGTATAAGGTCTATGCATTGCAAAAATTATTTATAGATCCTTCAAAATCATTTTCTTCCTCCATACAGATACACCCTGTACAACATGGGTCAAATGGGTGTTCACAAAAAAACAGTTTTGGAAAATAATCACTTATAACATATAATTTCAATACATCTGATAAAACAGGATTTCTATAAAATAGTAAGTCCAAATTCGAGTTGAAACTTTCAATTAATTGTCCCTTTAAATTACCATAGTTATGTGCAGAGAGAATAGATTGTAAAAGAAAATATAAATAGGTTGCACAAGGGTCTCCTTCTTTAGTTATTTTTTTAAAATCATAATATGCTTCAAAATATTGTGATAAGGTAAAATATTTGTAAAATCTTTGAAAATATTTTCCTTTCTTGAAAATATTAGAATATTGTGAAAATAGAATTTATCTAAATACAACATATGATCTGTGAAGATTACAAGGTATATCGGAGGTGTCAGATATCTCAAACAACATCTTGCATGTGAGTTGTATGCTAGAAAAACATTCTCAAACATCCAAACATGACTTTGTAATAATTATTGCAAGCATGTCATCAGAAAGAGATAGGAATGTAGTTTGAGATCCTCTTACTTCCATTTTTAATTGTCTTTTCTTTATCGGAAAAAGTTATAAAACAATGATTTAACTGAAATAATAGACATATGGGCTAACCATTTTTCTAACGAAAACTCCTAATACCAAAAGTTCTCTAAATCGACCTGTGATACCGACTATAGGGACCCGGCCTTAGAACAGTACATAATATTGAATTAAATGAATAATTAACATTGAGGATCTTTTTAGGTTAATCGTTTTAGAGAATTATGCCATGACTATTAAATTTTATTTCAAATACAAAGTAGTCACTTCTACCCAGTTTCTATTTTCTTCACAAAACATGAACTTTTGAAAAAGAGAGTCAAGTATAGTTCTATGTTTAAGACACCATGACTTTTCTATGATCTCATCCTTGAACTTATTATAAATTATGTCTTATGAAAAAAATTTTAAATACTTAGTATGATCATAAAATGACCAGTAAGGGATACACAATGCAGGAAAACTATTAGTTTTTCAAAACAATAAGTAAACCATGAATACATTAACATAAGTAATACTTTTCACCTTTATGAAGTTGTAAAAACTATTCACTGAATAAAAGATCACTACATACCCTTTTGTAAACAAAGGAATGCCCATATAAAGACCACATAACATATAAAGGTAACTTGGGACATAAACATACATAAATGGAATAATCATATGGTCGATTTCCCCACATATCACTAAATGGAATAGCCACACAACGGACATCCATACCCAATGCATTGGAGGTTATAATGTAACCACCCATCCTAGTTTATCATGGCACCACCTGTCATTTGGTTTATCATGTAACCACCTATGAAATTTCCAAGTACAGTTATAAAATCATAACACATAAAAAATATAAAGGAAATAAAACATTTTAACATTTCAATCACAATATATCACATAAAAATTTTGACATAAAAAATCCATTATCCAAACCATTTTCAATACCAAAATACATAAAATAATATATGGTATTAATTTTCCTTAAAAAATATTATGGCTTGTTAAGGAAGCCAAAGAACAAATAAAACTCACTGGGGCATAAATGGCATTTTCACTACTTACATTAAAGGAAACATTTCTTTTTGTTGTTTAGTAAAATTATCCATATAAAATGATTCCCTTTAAAAATTCAAGGGTGATTATATAGTGTATAAAAGAATGTTTTGTATTAAAACAAAATATGCCTCAACGAAACGAGATTGAGACGAAGTCTCTTACCTCATGTCCGATATGACTTGCTAATTCTTTAATATCCTGAATAATAAATTAAAGTTAATTTATACTTTCTTAAGAACCTTTTTAAATTTTATTATTACTTTTATATCTCTTAATATCATGTTATAAATATTATTTAATCATTCATGTTAATAATGGTCAATTTGTCAATATTTGGTACATGAGTAAAAAATGAACACCTTATATTTACAAGTTGTCCATATGGTCAATATTATATTATATCAAGACTTATATTCAAGATTTAGATATCATATATATATTATATTCATGTATTTATAATAGTAAATAACATTTGGTGGTATGAAATGAAATGCACCGTTCAGGGAGATAGTAAGCCGTACGTATGCATGAATGCTACATTCATTTCTATTTCTTATTTTAATGGAATTAAAACATAATTATACATATTTATATTATAATGCTACTATAATATCATATATAATATCATTAAATACATCCTTTATACATCCCACATATGTTATTAACGAGTCATATAACTTTGAGGGGGCGGTAGTCCGCACTTCCTCAAATAAAATTATCTGTTTTACCCATAAAGGAAACCATAAAGATATGAAATAAATGGAAAATACAAAATCAAAAAGGAAACATAAACATAATATATATCATATATAAATATATTGTCATCATAATGGTCACCATGAGATGCGGTAGTAATAATCAAACAATCATCGTTTCATGAGGCGTTAGTTTTCCATCCACAAAACACTATATACTTCACCCAATAGATGGAGGTGTGTGTAAATGTATTTAAAATTTTTATAATCAAAACATCATAATATATTGAGGATACTGGTGTTTTTATAAAATAAAGTATGAAAAATAGTTTAGGGGTTGGAGAAGTAAAATAAAAGAAAAGAAGTTAAGAGAAACCATTACTTTTAATTTGGGTAACTTCCTTTGGTTTGAACCAAAATGACTTCTTGAAATGGCTTCTGCCTATGTTAAGGCTTCTAGGAGGAGGAGAGGGAGGTAGGGAGCGTAATTGGACAATGTTTGGATGAAAATAAAGGCTTGAGTGGTGTGAGTAATTCGCCAGAAGTGGTCTTCTTTTAGAAGGGAGAGGACGGGCTCTTTAAGAAAGCGTGAAACTATTATTTTATTATTTAATGATATCCAATTTATAAAGGTCCAAAAATCATTAAAATACAATATAAGATGACTAATGGTCTAAATAAAATAATAAAATAGGAATTGAGTAGGTTATGGATAGTATTTTAATCATTATAATCTTATTTATTTAAATAATTTATTAATGAGGTAAATACTGCATCATTATTGTGTAATAAATAATTTAATTTATTCAATGTCTAAAAATTATAAAGAAAATACCATGATTTAGTAAATAATTTTTTCATTCCAATGGATATTTATAGTCATAATGATTAAATATATAACACCATATAAAAATTAATTTACTAAATTTTTTTTGTTTATGTCATTTTTTCCATTACATTAATTTAATAAGTCTAAAATATCATTATCATTCACATGTGGCTCCATGGGGTCCCAAAATCGACCTAAGGATTCTCATGGTCGGAAATTACTCCTACAATAATATTATAACAAGTTTTAAGGCAATTTTTAATTATTATAATACTCTTTTAACCTTGAATTTCCCTATTTAGCTTTAACTGTAGTAAATAATAGTCAAAAGTCACTATTCACCATAAAATATTTTCATCTTATTGAACCAAATTTTAATTACTAAAAACAACTATGTATGTCAGATTTTCATAATTTAATTCACAGATTTGGTAAAATTTCATTTATATGAAAAAGTCTCTTTTTTTAACTTCTACTAAGTGGTTTCACTATTCATAAAAAAATTGATGTTTTTCAGAAAAATACCAAATATTCCTCCTGAGAAATATTTTACATTAAAAATACAAAACGAATGTATATTTTGATAAATTAATAACATTTAATCTACATTAAATAATTTAAAATTATTTTCTGTTGTAAAAACAAATACCGTGTTTTTATGAAACAATAACTATCAAAATATTGACAATTGTTTATGTCCACTTTCAAAGTGAAATTAATTTTAATGACCAAAATTGGATTAAATGGTAAAAATATATTATAATTGAAATTTAAGACCAATTAAAAAGATAATATAACAATATAAATAAATATTATTAATATGCAGTTTGGAATTAAAATACAGTATTTTTCACTATTCATAAAAAATGAAATTTATTTGAAAAATTCCAAAAATTTTCACAAAGAAAATTTTGGTGTCCCAATATTAAATAAGTATTTTATTTGGTCATATAGAATGTATTAATGTGACCAAATATAAATTGAAAGAGGGTTCCCTATTAAAAAGTGGTAAATCGACCTTTTAATGTAAATTATGCTTAAAAATAGATTCATTCACATTTTATGCCTCTAACTTTTTAATGGATAAATGTAAATACATTTAACAAACATATATAATCATATTGTAGTTTGAATTTTTCATTAAATCCATTACAATGGCTAGGAGTTAACTACCATTTAAAATAATAATATTTTTATATTAGTGTGCAACAAAAGGTTTCAAAGAAACCCGTTGTTGCGTATCGGGTACTCTATCGAACATAGAAAACCCATAAAGTAAAATTAATATTTAATTCACCATTATTAATAAATATGAAAAGTTCCGTATTCATTATTTATCTATGACGTTATATATAGGTAGACATTATTGAACACAATTGTTTTATATTTTCCTAGAATACGTTGTTCGATGTGTTATACTATGTTTTGTGCCTCAATAATAATTTTTTAGATCTCAGTCATAATGATCTAATAAGACATATTCTTGTTGAATGATCCTTGGGAGTTGAGAATTTCCTTTATATTGACATGAATGATTATCATTATGGGAAAATGATATTATTTAAATTTAGTATCTAGAACTGTATTTTGTTTTAGTGTGATTCCATTCATTCCAGGGGACAAATATTATATAATTTTTGTAGTGAGATAGTTTTCTCTATACTGGGTGTATTATAATTGTTTTTTTAAACATTTTCCTGGTCAATTACCAAGAGTAAAAATATTATTATAAAGTGAGAAGATTAGAAAAGTCTGAAGATTTGAATTTTATTACAATCCTTTGCAAGGAGAGGAAGGAGGTTGTTAGGTAAATCATCAACCCACGTAATGTCTTGGTTGATCCCCTTGTAGGCAAGTGCATTGGCAACCATATTTTCTTCATGGTTGGCATGGGTGGGAATATATCTCATCTCTAAAAGAGAGTTTAGGCAGTTCTTCCATGTTGCAGTAAGAGGCCAAGAGAGGTTGACAACTCCATTCCAAATGGATTGGACAATGGTGGTGGAGTTTCTTTAGATCCAGATATGATTCTAGCCTTTATTTTTGACAAATTGGATGTTGTGGATTAGAGACATCATTTCATCCTCAATGGTGGATGTTATCCTGCAGCTACCATAGAAGCAACCATGACATTGACCTATAGAGTCTCTGAAAATATACCCACAACCCGTAGGGCCACGATTACCTTTGGAAGCCCCATCAACATTGATTTTGATCCATCTAAGAATTGGGGCTTGTCATAATACTTCGAGAAGATGCTTTGGAAGAGATAAAATTCCATCAATCCTCAGATGCCTAAGGATCACAAAGTCACCAATCGCATTGTCGCAATTTGATTTCTGGATCGAGGCAGCATCTTTTATAGCAATCAGGATTCTCGTGTGACCTGCAAGAAGATTGTGGATTGTGTGAGTGATTACACTTTTGGTTATATTACTATGTGCCATGGTATATATATATGATATATTTTGAATGGATATTTATGGCATCAAAATATATATTATGATATATGCCCCATATAAATAATTTTAATGTACATTATTTTGGGTTCCATGGTGAGTCTTCTGCTGGTATGGAATGTAGACCTTATGGAATATTAATTGTATTTATATACTGGTTTCAATTTCAGTATGGGGATATTAGTCATGGTAGGTCCTTCTTATGTCTTATCAAATTAAAGGATGTTGATATATTTTAATGAAGGAATGTTATAGGGGTTATAAGATAGGTTATTTGAGGAAACATTCTAGATACCCCTATCTTGAGATGAGAATACCATTTCAATGAGAAAAAATAAACATTCTGATTATGGTATACATTTTTATAATCATTGAAATTATTTTATTTATCATAGATTTATTTAGAAAATATTTCAATTAATCCTTTAATTTTAGTGATGTTTGAGTTTGTTGTGGTTTTATTTATCACATGGGTATACTAAAAACACAATTGTGGTTGGAGGATATATTTACCAATTTTATGCTTCATTTCAAATCAACAAGAGATCATATTCAGCTATAATGGGTTATTTGGGAAATCATGTGTCCAAAAATATGATAATAAATGGGACAATTTAGGTAACTGATATCTTTCTTTGAAGATATTGTTCATGATATCATATTATTCTATATATCATGGGAAAAAACTCATTCATATGTTTAGGTTGGATATTTATGAAGTTGTTTTTTATTATTATTTTTTAATAATTATCCTGCATTTCTTTTCTATAACATTATTAAATTTTCAAACAAATTTGTGTTAAATTTATTTATGTTCCAACATTGGTGATCAATGATTATTAGGAGAGTGAAGAATATGTGGGGATAATATATTAAGGATAAAGGAATAAATTAAAGATAATATACTATTTGGTATGATATTGGAATTGTAAATTGGTTCGTTGGTTGTTTTTAGATTTCATGATATTGATTGAAGTGAATTGTATTAAAGAATAATTATTGATTTGGTTTCGTTGAAACTAATTCTATTGAAGATTATTTCAACCTTCGTAGTTCCATAATTATTTTTTTATTGTAAAGAAATTTATGTTTTTGAAATTACAATATGTGAATTATTATTGTAATTGATTTTTAACAGTATTCAATTTTTTGTTTTTGAGACAATAACACCATGAGATTTGTTAATTTTTTTCTAATTAATTTTACCTTTTTTATTTTTTATTTCATTAAACACTAAATATTGTTCATTTTATATTAATACACAATTTCAGGATTGTGTTATATAAAACACCATGTTATTCATGAAATAATGCAACATAAACATTGGCATGCACTACACAGAACTCTGAGGTTCCCATGAATTATAGGCAATAATGAATTTCCATGACGACTTGTGCAACACACAAGATTGAGGATTATAGAAAAATAATACATTAATAAAATATGAATAATAAATTTAATATGATAAATATTTGATATTTAATTTGAGTTTATGCCATTTATTAACAAATTTAAGAAAATATATAGTTTATAAAATATAATAGGGATTCAGAAGTTAGAAATTAATTATAAATTAATATTATAAATTATTGAAAATAAAATGAAATATTACTATGGTCACCCAAATGTTTTTCCATAATAAATTAAAATTTCATTTATGTCTTTCATTGAACTAAGTCAAACATTCCATTCACATGGAAGCAAATTCGTGTTTGTTACACACTACAACAACTTGGTGTACATTAGACGCAACATCGACATGGCATATGATTCATGTTACACTGAGTTTCTACGAAACATATTCCTTTCATATTTATATAAATAAGATAATTATAAACTAACCATTAATATTATTTATAGTTATATTAATAAATAATTTTTAAATATTTTTAATAGTTTTTTATATAAATAAAACATATTGATAATTAAGGAAATGGATTTTATTAATGTCATTTTATGATTAAAATACTATTTTCCCGAATGAAACATTATTATTAATAAATTAAATTTAAAAAAATGGTAAATTTAATTTTATTAAAAAATATATTATTGAATCCATATTTTACGAATTATCCTGGGGAAATGTGTTTAAATAATTTTTTGAAACATAAATTTTTGATTATTTGAAAAAAAATATTGCATCTCTTTTAAAATATTCCTTTTTGTTAAATTAATAATTTATGTTAAATGATACTATAAATAATTTATACGATCAAATTAGATAAATATTAAATCTATTAATATAATTTTATCATTATAACCAATTTCCCATCGAAATTTAATATGAAATAATGACAAACTTTTGACTATTTTTTCAACATCAAAAACCCGTTATTTCGTCCCATCTATGAGATTATCTTTAATCATAATTTTTCAAATTCTATGATTTAAATTTGAAAAAAAATATTTAGTCACTATAAAATTAATAGTCTTACAATATAATGTTAATTTTTTACAAAATAATATTTTTTAAATTGTTTAAAATTAATCACAGAGACTAAGGCCAAAATAAACATAATTAGGCACTGAATATTAAAATTAAGGACACAAATGACTTATACACTTGTCCAAAACCCATGTTGTGTCCTTATTTCGGCCATAAAACTTATATTTTATATTTATGTTTGTTTTTCATGACCATGTTTATGTAATTACATGTGTACACATAACTTTTTTTCAAATATTCTATGTGCCTTTTTTTCCTTACCTATAAAAGGCCACCACATATCCCCCTTATTCAAACCACTAAAACCACATTAGTTTGGACAAGACCTACCCAACATCCCAATATTCCTCCCATTTCTCATATAATCATTTCATTTGGTATAAGAAAATCCAAAGGGAGACGAACATACTATTTATGTGTACGGTGAAAAATTATCCCACGAAACGATGATTGATCATTTGTTCATTACCACCTACATTGGAGCCCATTTTGATGTAAAATATACTTATATATTTCATAAATCAAATTAATTATGACGTTATGCTTTTGTATTCTTTTTTACAACACATTACATTTCATTTTCTATATTTTGGTAATACAATAATTTCTTTTGAAGAAGTGTGGACTACCACCCACTAAATGTGATATAATTCATTCATACACCACATGGATGGAATTAAAGATATATTTACTGAATATATTTCATATATATGTTATAATAAATATATGAAAATAATTATATATTTATAAATATATAAATAAATGTCTTTAATATTGATTCTATCAACATGACATCTAAACGAAAATATCATTCTTGCATACGCATGACCTACCATCTCAATGAATAGATTATTCTATTTCATTAATATATATTAAATTAAATATTATAATAAAAATATAATGTATATAAATGATATTGGTACCATGTTTTACATTTTGTAAGTCATCATATAAAATATAAATACCAAATATATAACATGTTAAGACACATGCAAATAATAAAGCAAATATTACCACAAGTGAAACCTTAACATAATATTGCTTTCAAGTGGGTAAATATGGTCAGAATTAAGATATATATAGTTTTATACATAAAAATATAGTTTTTTAATATATGTATAATAAATTTATATTTATTATACAGGTGGTTTTAATGCATATGATGAGAGTCAAGATACATGTTGAGGGGATTTCTTTTCACTTCTTATTCTCATGAGATATTTGTTGCATTCTCCAGTATTTCCTTTTTATGGTTTATGTACTGCCCATGATTTTATTATCATTAACATATACTGAAATTTATTGGTATTAAAATATCCTTTTTATGAAGTTTCATTAATTGTGATTAGGATTCAAAAGGTAACAAATAAGTAAAAATGTTTTGTCCCAATTTTTTTTCTTTTGGGACTCATGATTTTGTTAGGCACCTGAACTCTTTTTGATGGTGTATATACTTATATTTTTGCTAATTTTACCTGAATATATTAATTTTAAATATATTTTAAGCTTTATTTGATTATTTCTTCTTACATGGAGTGTATAATCCCAATTTAACATGTTATAAGAGTTACATGAGACAATCTCTTCCCTTTCGGAGATTATTTAGGTTTATGCTTCCAATTAAGAATTCATATGTTCAATATATGAATAAATTAAGAAGATTTATTATCATATGTCTATTCAATATATATCCATGAATTGGTAGCATTTTTTAATCTTTGATACATAATATATATAAGAATGTGTTTTTATGAAATCCCTGCATTACCCTCTCTTCGATAAGAAATCTATGTTTATTCAAATCTATGTTTTCTAGTAATTGTTTCTATCTATCTTATATTAATATCATATGACCATTAAATTAATATTATACCTTTTAGTTATACCAATTGTTTTAAATTTATCTTCTTGTCACATTGTGAATGAGGAAATTCTCTATCATTTTTTCCATGAAAAATAAACATCTTTTTTAACTCTTACGAAATCTATAGATTTATCCTTCCTAAATCCTTTAATGATTTCTATTCATGTTTAGAGATTTGTTTTTGAGAAAATTTTTTCAGAATGACATTTTCCTGAAATGTTTTTCTCAAAATATTTTTAAACATATTTTATGAATTTTCAATGAAAATTGCTTTCAAAACATTTTCAGGAATCTTCTATAAGCTATCTAATAAAAAGAATTTCAAAATTTTTCAAGCATTATTTATATGTTGTAAATGCACATTAACGTAAAATGTTATTCAAAACATTTTCTATAGTTATTTATAATTTTTCATAGTTTTTGCATTGAAAATGTTTTTCAAAACGTTACCAATAACTATTTACATGTTTGCAATGAAATGTTTTTATGAATATTTTCGTGCATTTTATATAAGTTTTCAAGGTTTTTTATTGAATAAAATGGATTTCAATATGTTTTGAAGTTTATTTTATAAATTTAAATAGAAAATGGTTCTCCAATATTTTCATGTTTATTTTATAAATTTTATAGGAATTTTCAATGAAACTTATTGTCAAATTCTATGTTGTACTACAAATAATTTTTGAAAGAAGATATGATATTTTCCTCAAGAAATGTTTTTGAATGATATTTCAAAATTATTTTAAATATATGATAAAAGTATTTAATTTTTCTCATTCCCTTATAGTAAATTATCTAATGGTTTTATTCATATCCTTTCTATTAATGGGTTATTTTTTTACGGTCTACATGAAACCTGTTTCCCATTTACAAGTTTTATTTTTTTGAATTCCATTTTTCATTCATGGGATTTATGTTTATGAAATTTTTTCATTCTCAATTTTTATATTTCTGAAAGCTATATATTTTTCATTAGTTATATGTTTTGGAAATCATCTTCCCTTTCATGAGTTGTTATTTTGATAAAATAATTATAAATTATGTTTCATTTCCACAGATTATGATATGTGTACATGTTTATGATACAGACATAATTTCACGGGACAATATATTATTGTTTACAATATTTTTGGACATGTATGTATGATTTCGCTATGAGATAGGTGGGACCTAAATCTATATCTAATTCATTGGTTATAGATTAATATCTCATGGGATAGACTATGATGGTGTTTGGTGTGAACCTTGACTATTATGATAGACATGGGTGTGAACCATGAATACCATAATGGTATTAGGAATGAATTCTTGCTACTAACATGGCCATAGAAGTGAACCATGACTAACAAGATGGTATTATGAGTGAAAACATGATACTAAGATACCCATGGGAGTGATCCATGAATAACATGATGGTATGAAGTGTGAACACATGCTACTAGTATGGCTATGGGAGTGATCAATGACTACCTAGATGGTATAAAAATTGAATTTGTAATACCAAAATGGTTTTGAAAACAATACCTTGGCTACTATGTAAATCATTATATATTCTTATTTTTCATCCACAATAACTTGTTTTATTCTTATGTTCTAATTTCATGGATTATGTTACATATTTTATAATGATCAATGTCTTATTAAAATCAAAGATTTATGCAATGACTCATATATATGATCATTGATATGTATTTTATTATCTCATATTTTAATGATAATTTTATCATACCCTTATACTCATAATTAATCGTACATGTATCCCTTAGTTTCAATTATTGTGCATTTGAGCTCACCACTTTCTTATGATTCATTTCACCATGTAATGAAGAATGATTGTATGTATGAGTATTAAAGGTGGAGATCATTATGGGAGATGTTGAAGATATTTCACCCAGATAGAACATTTTATTTCCATTCATCTAATGACACTATACTACTACATTTATTATACAGGTATTTTTGAAATATAATTAATATTCACCTAAAATGATGTAATATTCATATATATAAAGACTTGGTCACTATAGTTGGGGTCAAAGGAAATTTTTATTCAACCATTAGCAACAATTACGAGAAAACATATTTATATCCACTAGTATATTTCTAAGGATATGTCAAGATATATCTCAACGGATATGTATAAGGATGAACCAATATTTAGGAAAATGTCCAAGACATTTGGTAATAGGTAGAATGAGTGTATTCCAAGAAATACATACATATCATGATACTAATAGTTGTTGTTGATATAGAATGATTGTACATAGTGGTAAAACCTCCAACCAGATGTCTAATCTTGTCTCATAGTAATCTGGTAAATGAAAACAATCCTTACTACACACCTAGTTTGACACACTTGGGGGTTATTCTTTTTAAATAAAAAAACTCTTCATGAATCATCATGAAGGATTTAGATAAAATCTAGATATCAATAACCTAGAATTAAAATATGGTGTCATAAATAATGTAATGTGTTATGAATTATAATTCTATAAGTAAAAATTTTCTTGACTACGTAGTTTTCTACAATTATATGTGATGACCACACTATACTTTTGGTTTTAGTCAATTGTGGGTACAGGAAGGAAGTATATTAAATTTGAATGCGATGGATGATTTTATAATGATATATCAAGTTGAATGATCACTGGAGTGACATAAGTTATGATCATGAATTATTATTTTTTTGGTATCATGATTAACAACATATACATTAACTAAGTCTCGAAAAAATAAAGGATTATAAAGAAGGAGTTCACTGGGTGTTCAGTTAATAGATAACATGTAGGAATGAAAATTATGTTTTCTTTTTATAAAGAGGGTGGAAAAAAAACACCATTGTGAATGTCTTAGATGAACATAAATATGTGTTTTCTATAGAAAAAAATGACACAAATAAGTTGACGGTAATGGAAAAATAATGTGTTAGGTTAACAGAATGGATGAGAATATTGTACACCCTAAGATATAATTGAATTATAAGTGTTTTGAATTTGGAATAAATTGTCATTATGAAACTCAATATCCCAAGAGGAAATCTCCTAAAGAGGTTCATCAATGTGGTGCATGTAATTGATACATTTTTTATGATGAAAATAATATATAAGAAATATAAAAGGAAAGAGGTATTGTTAATACGATAAGGTAGATATGTAAATGGCATAATGATGAAGTTGAATAATCTATTATTATAGGTATTTAAATTAATAAATAATGTTATATGAATGATAAAATACACAAGGTTTGTCCTATTTATGTTTTTTTCTCATTATTTAAGAGTTTGTGTTGTATGGTTCTGATGTACTTGTGATGTGATTTAAAAACAATTTGATGTTTTTACTAAGTAAAGTAAACCCTTAATATGTTCATTATGTTGTTATAATTCTATTATAAATAAGTAAATTGGATCATACTAATTATAATGTAACTATGAAATGATATTTTATTTGGTGGGTTATTCTATCATTGATGATGTTTACATTATTATTAGATTTAAGGAATATATCCAGTATACATTGGAATATAAAAGATTGTATGTTTTCCAAATGGATTTATGGTAATTAAGGATATTTCCATGTTTGATGGGAATATACTATAATGGTATTTACATGTTTGAAATGTGAAAAACAAGGGTACACTGTGATATATGGGGGGGGGGGGTAAATCTTAAGATATTTTCATGGATTTCATTATAAAATATTTGTATCTCCATCTTTCGAAAGGGTTGCATGGTTAACCATTCGAGAAAATGATATGTTCAAATTCAATGGTATTTATGTATTCAGTTTTATTTAAAACATTATAAAAAATGTTATATAAGAATTAAATTTATTTAATAGCTGTACATAATATTTAATTTGAAATTATATTATTATAATTTTTTAAAAGGAAAAAATGTACGTCTAGTGACAACCAATCACGTCCAGCAAGGATGTGGGTCTTCGACCCATGATGGAAATATGACAAGGATTTCATGCCTAGTACTAGCCTATGTAATGTCCTGGTTAATGTATAATTATTTTTCAAGAATATTTACTTATTATGTTTACATATTATTGTATTAACCATATTTATTTTGAAAAATATGTAGAGAAAAATGGTTGTACATTTTTCTATATTATTCACCTTATCCTCGGCTAAATGTTTATTTTAGAAATTAAAACATTAATGTTAATTTCTAGAAAGACATTTCGTGAAGTAATTAATGATTTAGAATTTGATAAATGCATTAAAAAATATTGAAAATGTATTTGTATAAATATAATAAGTTATTAAATTCTTTTTATTCATGGGAAACAAAATGATTACTCAACGTTATGATAATGATAAAAAGAAAATTTATTTTCCTAAAACCCTAATTTTTTTGATGCGGTGGTCTTATAAATCGTTCTATATTTATGATTATGATGCCCCTGTTATTTTTTTGATTATTCTATTGTTTTTTGTTTATGACATTAATCACTCCCTATAAAAATCTATTCTATTCCTTCATGTTCAATATTCACTCCCAACCTATACTATAGTATGTGGAAACCAAGTTATATGTTACATTGAGCAACTGTTATGGTTCAAACATCCCCACATTTAGAGGATGATTTAGTTCTAATTTTTATGATGTGAGATTTTATGTACGAAATTTCAGGTATTAAACCATGGATAACCCATATTAATATTTAGGTAAAAATTCATTTAAATGGGGGTGGAATGTCACACCCTAATATTTTGTGAATTTTGTTTGAATTAATATAGGGTTTTGGATATTTTACATAACATGCAACACTAAAGAGAGTTTAATTAATATTAAATCAGCATGTTTGGATTTCATTATATGAAACACCATTTTAATTGTGCACTACACACAATATAATCTTGGTCATGCTCCACATGGAACATTGAGATTAAATTTCATTGTACGCAAAAATGAATTTCCATGATGACTGGTGTAACACGAAAGATCAAGGTTTAAAGAAAAATAATATATTTTTAAAAAATGATTACTCAATATAATTAGATAAAATCGTGATGTTAAATTATTGGTTATGAATATTATTAAATAATTTATGAAAAGATAAGATTTATAAAATATAATATTAATTAAAAGGAAACCAATTAAATGTTAATGATTATGAAACATGGTTGAATATAAAAGGATATATTATTATAGTCACAAAGTAGTTTTACCCCAATAAATTAAATTTTAATATATATATATATATAAATAAACTAATTTAAACATTATTTTATATGGAACTAACTTAGTTTCTATTACACTCAACACTGACTTGGTGTTTTTTACACACAACTTTGACATGGTGTACGACGCATGCCACACTATGTTTAAAAAAATATATTTTTATATGAATATTTAAATGTTATAATTATCACCTAACAATTAATATTATTTAATGTAATTGTAAAAATTACTTTTCCAATATTTTTTTATAATTGATTTATATAAGTAAAACATATTTATGATAAAGGACATGATTTATGGTAACATCATTTATTGTATAAAATTATAATTTTCTCAAATGAACCACTTTTAATAAGATAAAAATTTTTAGAAAGATTTAGAAATAAAATATGAATAACAAACTGCATTTTGTAATTGTGATCATCGAAATTATCCAATGGTAAATTTTTGGGACTTTTATGTGAAAAGTCATTTTTTCTCAAATTTGAAAAATATTATATTCTAGATAAAAAATGAATTGTGGTTTAATTATTTATAAACTTATAATGATATTATAAATTTGTTTTAAGGTAACATTAGATAAATTTTAAATATATTAATAAAATTTAATTCATTTCAATCAATTTCATTTTTAAATAGAATATAAATACATAACAATTTTATGAACATTTTATTAATTTAAAAAACTCGTTATTTCATTCCATCTTCAGGATTAGCATTAATAATTATTTTTTTGATTCTATGATTAGAATTTTGAAAAACATACATTCACATTTTTACTAAATATAATATATATATTCTAAAATGTCCAAGAAAATTTTTGACCAAAATGATTATTAAGAGTCACTAAAAGTAATCACAATGATTAAGGCCAAATTAATCTTAATTAGCGACAATAACAAAAAATTACAGTTTTAAATGATCAATACAATTTTAAAAACCTTATTAGTAGTCCATAGTTATTTCACACACCATACATTATTGACATAGTTAGTCCTTGTATTAATTTTTTTTATGAAATGATGTAAAGACCCAGATTTTACATGTAATTTTTTTTAATTAAATGAGAATTTTAGAAGTCTTTGAAAATTAACGACGCTTGATTCGGAGGTCTGGAGTGACCAGAATGAATTTATGAACTTTTGTTCGGGTACATTCAATAAATGTGTGAGAAGGTTTTAATAACTTTTTAACTAGTGCTCGGAATTGAAATCTGAGGGAACTGTTGGACTCGGAGGACTGATATTCTATTAGGAAGAGTTTCACATTGATGGCAGTTATTCGTGGATGAATGTAATTTTTTTTTGTTTTTTCATGTAAATAATAAAATTAAATAATCACACATTTTAATTTTTTTGTTGTCAACACACATGTGGATTTTTCACAGGCAGGGACCACCTAAACTAAAACATCCCATGAGAGGATAAAGAGGTGGGGACAACCGAGCCTAACTTCTAATTAGAGGATATAATGGTAAGGGCCACCCGAGGATTGGAACCACTTGAACTCTCTATTAAATGGGTAGAAAACTCTTGAACTCCCCACTTAATTATGCCAATACTCCCCAAAATTTAATTATTACACCCTTTTTTAATTAATTTTGTTCCAACCTCATCAATTAATTATATGGAGCCAACATAATTCATCCAATTTGAAATTGTTCCAACAATTAAAAATTGGGGAAACGAAACAGTTGGCCATTTCGTTTTTGGGGAAAAGGCTTGGAAAAGGGGAGAGTTCTTAGAGAAATCCCACCAACAAAGAATCCCATCAATCAAAGAATGTTAATCTGAAGAACGAGCTTTGGATCAGAGGTGTGTGATGGGCATGATGAACGCCGACATCTTCGACATCTCTCTTCGTAGTAAATAATCAAACAAGTAGGGGTTTTATGTGTGTATGATTATATTCTCATGTTATTCCCTTTTTAAAACAAAGAACATGGATGATTTCTTTTGCTGGTTGGGAACAATAATTGCTGGAGGATAGGATTTAACATTCAATGTTCATGTTCTTCATAAGCCTCTTGATACCACTCTAATGTGGAGGGTGTGGGCCAAATAAATAAGGCTTGACCCCTCCGTCATTAATATTTAATGGTTTAACCTTCGCAAAAGAAGAATACGTACATGGTGATGGGAACCAAAGAAGGATTTTGGGCACTGAGAATGCACAAGAACAGTAGTCGGCAACACCGCCAGCCATGAAGAAGGTGCTGACACAAAGGCTCTACCCAGCGTCCGCTGCCACTACCCCGTGACCTTCGTGCTGACTGCGGCCTCCATCACCATCTGCAGCTCCACGATGCCCTATGGTCAGACCGCCATCCCACAGATGGACCACCACTCCATGGTCGGACCACCTCCCCACGGATGGACCGCCCCCCGGGTGGCCGAACTGCCACCCGTGCGGTCGGACCACCACCCGTGCGGCAGGACCGCCACCCCGCGGTCGGCTGCGGCCGGAATGCTCCTCCATGGCTGGACCGCTGCCCCATGGTAGGTCCATCGTCCCGCAACCAGACCGTTGCACTGTGGATGAACCATCGCCTAGCGGCAGGACCGTCGTCCCTGGCTACACTGCCACGCTACCTCGTGCCCTCATGGCACTCTCTGCGGCCTCTTGATGCTGGCCGAGACAGACCCCGTGGGCCAGGCCAATTCGGGAAAGTTCGGTCTGACCAGGTCGGACTATACTCGGGACCACTATGACCCATTTACATTTATTTGGCCACAAATTTGGCACCAGACATCCGTTTGATGAAGAGTTCACGATGCTTGAAATATTGGAGCGAGATGGTCCTTTTATGTGATACCCCATTTTGTTTTGGATTACAATCCGGAATGTTTGGGTTCGATCGAGCATGAATACAACCGGGTCTCTTAGACTAAAATGTTAATAACTCACAAATCAGGGGTCTGATTGACGTACCCTCTATTACATTGACACCCATATAATCTGGAAAACCATTAACATACTTCTTGGTGGGACTTCTTGGTAGATGGAGTATCTACTAGTACCATGTGGAGAAGATCCTCCCGGAGATGAGCGATCATAGTGCAGGAACCTAGTGGCTAGTTGAGACTTCACAAGAGCAGACTGTTTCGAATCAAAGTGACTCGACAGGCCTAATGGGGATCACCTTCGAGATGCTGCAGACACATGGTCAGGAGCACCTTGGTAACATGGCAGACCCACGGTACTCGATAAGAGGATTACCTCAGAAGGCCACAAGGGGGAGCGCCTTGGTTATGTGGAAGACCCAAGGTGGAGAACGCCTTGGTGACGCCGCAGACCCATGATACTCGATAGGAATAGTACCTCAACTATCCAAGGTTAGTGGAAAGCACCTCTATGTGATGTGGCAGGCCCACTATACTCAATAAAGAAGGAGTTCTCGAGAAGCTGAGGTTTTCAACATTGTGAGTTGGAATGTTACATGATTCTACCCATAGAAAAAATCCTGGTGTGAGCTGAGTCATTACCTCTATGTTTTCCTCATTATAGAGCTTGATTACTTGATAACTTAGGTATATATATGGGCATATACCTATGTAAGGTTATCTGTTGATTTCATATGTTTTTATTTATCTTTGATGAATTTATTGAGATATATAGGGTATTAGGGTCCCTACTGAGTATCGTTATACTCACCCATGCACAGGTTATGCCCGCACATTGTTGTGTTGGATGCAGATGACAAACGACGTTGACTGAGGCAAAGAGTACCAAGAATGGATGGTACCTCATGGTGGACCATATGTCTTGCCGGATTGCAAAAGAGATGGATGGATGTGGAGTACTGAGTAGGCGATATGTACCTACCCTCTAGTTAGGAACCTCAGAGGATGACCCAGTAGCTAAATTTCCATTTTCTTCTATTGTATTGTATCACATTTGTAGTTGAAATTTCTAGTTGGGATTGTATTCTGCCCCCATTTTCTTTCTACACTCACTCTGTTTATAGTTTAGTTTACTTTTGTATTTTCTTGGTGTGTACATGGTTACGTGTGCTTACAGGTTATAAAGGAAATTCCTTCTTATTTTTAGGAAATACACCTTCAGTGCTAGACGCCAACCCCTGGCATATAGGAGGCGGGCTTGGGGTAGTCACGGAACAGGCCCCAGGGGATGGGTCGTGAAAAGTTGGTTTTAGAGAAGTCAGTTCTACCAAAAACTATGCCATAGATATTTCATATCAATAAATTGTTCTAAGGGTAATGAGTGAGGTTTTCAGGTTAGGGAGTTTATTGTTGGTGCGGCGGCTGGCGTATCCCTACACCAGGACACTAACTTTTGTTTTCCAACTCAGTGCATGAAAACACAAATGAAGGTGTGTTTTCAAAAGTCTTTTTTTGTGAACTCTATGAGTCATCTCACCAGGTATATCTTTTTAACCATGGAAAACCTGCTTCTTTTTAGGATTCCTCTATAAATACAACTAGCTAGAGTTCTGAGTCTTGTACGCACTGATATCCCACCGAGCGACGAGGCCTTTGTACATGGCCCTTTTCCAATACAGGCACTAGCAAAGGCACTGACGGTACCACTCCCATTGGGCCACTGATGCCACCACCCCCTAAAGCAGATGGTGCACACTGCTTGAGTGCATTTCTCGAGTTCCAGGGCCAGAGGACACCAAGGATTAAGGGAGAGATGGACCCACAGGTGGTTGAGGATTGGCTGGAGGTTGCGGTGAGAGTCTTCCGAATTTTAGGGACACTAGTTGATATCATGGTGATCCATGCCACCAGCCTTCTATAGGAAGCAATATACTGATTGTGGATCTTGATTCTCTAGGTCCACAAGGAGGTAACACTTCTTTGGGGAGACATCAAGAGCATGTTTCAGGATAAGTTTTTTCCAGTGACTCTTCATGCAGTGCGCATATAATAGCATCTTAATCTACAGCAGCGCAGCTTGACTGTGGCTCAATACATAGTGAGCTTCACATACCTCACACACGACTAAACAGATATGGTGCAGGACCCTTTCTTTATGGCTCGGACCTTCGAGTAGGGGCTTAGGTGAGAGATCAGGGATTCAAAAATCTCACTCACCCTCCCGAAGCAGGCGGGGGTATTATAGAGAGCCCTCTCGGTGGAGAGTTTCATTGTTGAGTAGTCACCAGATGCGAGTCCCACAACCATTCATCACGTAGTGTATTATTCTATAGCTGATAGTATACAGTCGTCACAGAGGTCCAAGAGGACTAGACCTACAGATGGAAAACCACATGGCTAAGGATCGGTTGTGTGAGGAACCCAAGGCGGAGCCAGTTATACATGGAGCGGACAATGATTCACTTGTGGCGGGCACGATCAAATGGCTCGTGACTATTCGACATGTTTTACAGATGATCAAAATATGGTCTAAGGACCACCCAGGTAGAGATATAGGTTCAATCGAGGAGGTCTTCAGGGAGTAGGAGGAAGTGGCAGAGAAGCTGGCTGAGAAGCTGGCGGTGGGCGACGATATGAGATGTTACTGCCACCACGACCAAAAGGTCTACCCCGACCGTAGGGAGAAGGTGGACAAAGGATAGCTCAGCTCTAGGCATCTAAGGCCTATGATCACGGTGCTCCAGAGATGATATGAGTTACCATCTATGTCTACTATACCATAACATGATTACTTATATATACAGGTTCTAGTCATTCAATTATTTCCACTATCATCGATCGGAGCTCAGATATTTCAATGGAGCTATCGGCTCAATCCTTACCAGAAGAGACTCATACTGAAGCAAATTAGATGATTATTCACGGGTACCGGCGGTGTGACCATACTCTAGGAGGCGAGATCTTTGGTTGTGAACTCCTAGTAATAGTGTCGAGGCCTTACGATGTCATCTTGGTTATGGATTGGTTATCTGCATTTCGTGCTCAGATTGGCTGTATTAGGCACAATGTGTTGTGTTTCCTCATTGATGGGACCAGGTTTACCTTCACCGGAAAGAAGGGATCCTTTGAAGTGCAATATGGACTTACCCAGAGGTTAGTGTACCCGATCACTCATCAGATGGACAACATTACCCTCATAGCTATTAATTTAGAGTGTTTGAGCTATCCTGTAGTTAGGGACCAGTACGTTGATGTTTCCTTTGATGATGTTACAGTTATACCTCTTCACATAGAGGTAGAATTTTATATTGAAATGTACCCCGGGATGACACTAATATCTACAGCAGCATGTCAGATGGCTCCCGCGGAGCTTCGTGAGCTGCGAGTACAACTAGAGGACTTGTAGGGGAAGGGATTCATCTGGACCAGTGTTTTACCTAGGGAATCCTAGATTCTATTCTCCAGGAAGACATATGGGAGCTTGAGACTTTTTTTTGAGTACCAGTTCCTAAACCAGGTGACTGTGATGAACAAGTACACGCTCCCAAGGATTAAAAACCTCGTTGATCAGCTGATGGGAGTACGGTGGTTCTCAAAGATAGAGCTTAGATCAGGCTATCTCCAGCTCAGAGTAAAATATGACGATGTATAAAATACATCTTTCAGGTGTCTATAAAACCATTATGAGTTCTTGGATTTTCCATTTGTTTTAACCAACACTCCAGCAGTGTTAATGGGACTCATGAACAAGATCATTCAGTCGTGCCTTGTTCACTTCGTAATAGTCTTCATTGATGACATTCTGATCTAATTGACTACTGATTAGGAACATGCATAGCATTTACATGTAGTACTAGACACATTCAAAGAGAACCAAATTTATGGTAAGCTCTCGAAGTGCCGGTTTTTTATCCGAGTGGTTCACTTTCTGAGGCATGTCATATGAGAGGCTGGAGTTAATGAGGATCCAGCGAAGATTGAGGCATTACATTCTTGGGAGCCACCTAGTATTATGATTGAGGAACAATGTTTTCTAGATTTGGTTGGATATTACTAGAGGTTTTATCCATATTTCTCCAAAATTGCAGCACCACTATCAGCCTTGACAAGGAAGGGGAACCATTCATTTGGTCGAAGGGATGCTAGCATAGTTTTTAGGAGCTGAGGCAGAGGCTGACTAGTGCCCCCATCCATAGGATACTAGAGGAGTTCATAGGGTACATAGTCTTCTACGACGCATCAGGGGCCAGACTCGGATGTGTTCCATTGTAGGAGCGATCAGTGATCACATATGGTTTTTGACAGTAGAGACATTATGAGTAGAAATACGCTACCCATGACCTGGAGTTAGTAGCAGTGGTCTTCAGCATGAAGATGTAGTGACATAATATGATGGGAGATCATTTTATGCTGTACACTAATCATAGGAGTCTCAGATATATCTTCTCATAGAAGGACCTGAACCGAGACAATGATGTTTGATGAGTTCTTTAAGAACTATGACTTTGTGATAGTCTATACATCTTGTAAGGGGAATGTTATAGCAGATGAAGTCCGTTGTAGGTCTGGTATATAGCTACTAGGTGAGGTGGCAGAGAAGCTGGACAATTTTCAGATATCCTTTGTGGATATGTACATAACAGTTTTTCTATAATCTCTTACAGTCACTCCCGCAATTCTTAAGTGAGTTTGGGAGGTGCATCATGGGGATGCTAATTGTGAGGCACAACGTTCTCAGATATCCACAGGATATGCATCTGATGGATTTTATGATGGTGGGGAGCACATCATCCTTTTCATTGGATGTACCATGCTACCTGCTTCACTTAAGGAGGACGTTTTGGGAGTGTTCAACACATCCCCTCTAGCGGTACATATAGGTGTGGAAAAGATGTATCGGGATCTCTGACGAAAATACTAGGGGTCGGGAATAAAGAAAGTAGTAGTAATGTTTGTATCTAGGTGCCTCACATGTCAGGAAGTGAAGGAAGAGAATTAGGTACCAACAGTCTTGGTTCAGCCTTTAGAGGTCCCAAAGTGGAAGTGGGATGAGATACCCAGGGACTTCGTGATAGTACATCCACGTAAATCTAGGGGACATGACTCGATTTGGGTGATTGTCGACCGACTCACCATGTCATACCACTTCCTACTGATCAGAGAGCAAGGTTCAGTAAAGAGCCTGGGATGACTCTTTGTGCAGAAGACTAGGTACTTACAGGGAGTACCCTCGAAGATTATCTCTGATCATGATGAATGTTTTACTTCCTGGCTATGGAAGGGGTTGCATGAGGCTTTCGGGATGCTTCTTTATTTTAGCACCTCCTTCTATACTGAGACGGATTGCCAGACTGAGTGGAACATTTAGATCCTCGAGAACATTTTGCATGCATGTTTCCTTGACTTCGTTCATAGTTGTAAGGATCACTTTAATTTGGTGGAGTTTGTGTACAACACTAACTATCACTCCGCCATTGAGATGACACCTTTTGTGGTGTTGTGCAGCAACCTTGAAGATCACCCATGTGCTGGACTGACCCAAGGAAGTTAGCATGAGTGGGACCATAGATTGTATGGGCTACCATGGAAAAGGTTCAGATCATCCAGGAGCAGATGAAGACTGCACAGAGTAGGCCAAAATTGTATTCCGACCAGAGATGAAGACCTCTGGAGTTCGAGGATGGTGACCATATCTTTCTACGGGTCTCACCTTGACGAGGTTTGCAGATATTTGGCTGAGGAGGAAAGTTATTTCCGAGGTTCATCAGACCTTTATAGGTCATTAGTAGTGTTAGAGAGGTGGAAAACCACTTAGCTCATCCACCTCAGTTGCACCAGGTGCATGACGTCTTCCCCATATCCCAGCTAAGGAGATATGTGCACAACCTTTCTCACATCATCGACCATGGAGAGCTGGACATAGTTGATGGGGACACATTCACAGAGGTTTTAGTGGAGATTGAGGATCTACATTCGAGAGTCCATCATGGGCATAAGATACCTCTGGATCATTCTTGTTGGCAGCACAAGAATCTTTAAGAGACCACATGAGAGAATGCACCAGATGTATCATCATCCCATGAACACCCAAGCCTTTTCCACCTGAGGTATCATCTGCACCCACCACCATATCCTCTAAGTACACTCACTTGTTTTACTATTTTTGAGTTGTGGCTTTTGAGGATGTAAATCCATGAGGTGGGGAGAATGTAAAGACCCAGAATATCCATGTAATTTTTTTAATTATATCATAATTTTATGAGTCTGTGAAAATTGATGGAACATGATTTTGTGGCCCAGAGTGCAGAGAATGAATTTATGAAATTTTTTTCAGGTAAGTTTAGTAAACGTGCAGGAAAGTTTTTATAACTTTCAAATAAGTTCAAGGAATTGAAATTTGAGGGCACCATAGAACTCATAACACCAATATTTTCTTAAGAAGACTTTAACCTCGATGGTTGTTGTTTGAGAGTAAAGTTTAATTTTCCAGTTTTATATTGAAATTATAAAATAAAATAATCACACATTTATTTTATTTGTTGTAACCAACCATGTGGACATTTCACAGCTAGGGCCCCCTAAACTTAAACCTCCCATGAGAGGTTGTGGAGGTGGGGACCACCGAGCCTAACCTCTCATGAGGGGTTATAGTGGTGGGGGCCACACAAGGATTTAAACCACTTGAAATCACTATTAAATAGGGAGAAACCTCTTGAACTTCCCACCTAATTATTCCAACCATCCAAATAATTTAATTATGCCACCATCATTTAATTAATTTTGTTCCCACCTCATAAATTTATAATGTAGTGCCAACTTAATAAATCCAATTTAAAATTGTGCCAACAATTAATAATAGGCAAATCACAATAGTTTTACATTTTCATTTCGGGGAAATGGAATGTGGAAGGGGAGAGTTCTTGGAGAAATCCTGCCAACTAAGAATCACCTCTATTGAAAAACGTTAATAAGATGAATGAGCTCAGAATCAGAGGCATTTGATGGGCACGATGAACATCGACAACATCGAATTCCCTCTTAATCATCCACAATCAATCAAGTAGGGGTTCAATTTGTGTAGGAATATATTCCCATGTTCTTCACTTTTTAAAACAAATAACGTTGATGATTTCTTTTGCGGGTTTGGAAGAATAACGGCTGGAGGATAGGATTTGACATTAAATGTTCATATTCTTGATGATTCACCTTTTACGACTATAAATTGAAGGGTATGGGCCAAACAAACAAGACCAAACCCTCTGATGTTCTTCATGAATGGTGTACCCTTCGTGAATGAAGAAGATGATCTTGGTGATGGAAATAAGTGCTAGATTTTGGGATCCCATGAGGCACAATAATGGAGGGCAGCAACACTGCCGGCCACGACGAAGGCGACAGTGCAATGGTGCCACCCCACATCCTCTACGCCGAATGCACTCACCAACGCCATTGGTGCCTCCGCACTGCCCCACGGAAGGACCGCCGCCTCGTGGCCAAACCACCACCCCACGGCTGCCTCGCAGCCAGACCACCGCCCCACGACCGCCCCACGGCCGCACCGCCACCCCGTGGCAACAACGCCACCCCACGGTCGCACCGCCATCCACGGTCGAGCCGCCCCACGGCCTCACGCCCTCACGGCCCTCTACGCAGCCTCTCAAAGCATACTGGGATAGACCCAACGGGTCTGGACAGGTCGACCTGAACTGGGTTGGGTAGGGTCGGTCTGACAGGGTCGGACCAGACCCAAGCCCACTACGACCTATTTACTTTCTTTTTTCTATAAAATTGGCACCAGATGCCCGATTGACGTACTATCAACGACGTTGGAAATATATGTGTGACATGGTCTCTTATAGTGATACACAACTGTGTTTTTGATTTAGATGGAGAACATTCAGGTTGGATGGATCACGAATCCATCCGGGCCCCTAGAACTAAAAGGCTAAAAACATAGAACGGGCATCCGATTGATGGGCCTTTTGTTATGTTTAGACCCCTATTATGTGGAAGCCCATTGACAAACTTCTTCATGGGACATCGAGGTAATTGATGTATCGATTAGTAGTTTGTGGAACAGATCCTCTTGGAGACGAGTGAGCATAGTGTGGGAACCCAGTGGCTGGCTGACACATGACTACTGTTGACCATTTAGACTCAGAGTGACTCGATAGGCCCAGTATAGAGAGCCTTTGTGAGACGGAATACCCACCTTGGGGAGAACATTGGTGACATGGAAGACCCACCATAGTCGACAGGAGGGTTAACTTAGTAGGCCACGAGGGGGAGCGCCTTGGTGACATGGTAGACCCACTGTGGGGAGTGCCTTGGTGATGCGGCAGACCCACGGTACTCGACAGGAGGAGTACCTCAACAGTACAAGGTTAATGGAAAGCACCTCCATGTGCTGAGAAAGGTTGACTATATTCGATGGAGGAGGAGTTCTCTAGAAAACATGTTGTTCAACATTGTGACTGGGAATGATTCTTGAAAATACCCCTAGAATAAATCTGGTTATGTGCTGAGTCAGTACCTCTGTGTTTTCCTTATGAATGAGATGGATTATTTGATAACTTAGGAATATGTGTGCGAATTTACCTGAGTAAGGTTATATATTTACTACATACTTTTTGATATATCTCTGATTGATTTTTTGATACCTAGAGGGTCTTGGGGTCCCTATTGATTATCATAACACTCACCCCCTGCACGGGTCTTTCCTGTACCTTGTTGTGTTGGATGAAGAAGACAGATAATGTTGACAGAGGGTGAGAATACCAATACAGAATGGTACCTAGAGGTGGACCATATGGCATGTCGGTATGTATAGGAAATGAGTGGATGTGGAGTACCAAGGTGGAAATCTATACCAACCATTCAGGTAGGAACCTTAGGGGGGACGACGTAGTAACTAAATTTCCCATTTCATCAGTTGTATTGTATCATAGATGTAGGTTTACTTTCCAGTTGGGCTTGAATTATGGCCCCATTTACTTAATAAACTCACTATATTTTTAGTTTAATTTACTTGTGTTTCTATCATGGTATGTTCTTGGTAATGTGTCTTTATATGTTATAAATGAAATTCCTTCCTAGTTCGAGGTAATACACCTTCGATTCTTGTCGCCAGTCCCTAGCCAATGATAGGCAGGATGGGGGTTGTCATGGCACGGGCCCCGAGGAAGGATTGTGAAAAAGGATATGTGTTCACCAAACATATTTTAAAAAATTCTAAACCTACTCCTTTTATTTTTATATTATGGGACAATACCTCCCCCTCTACTATACAACTCTCAAAAACATAAATATCAGAAAATACCTACCCAATAAACTTCATATCAATCCTCAATCCCCCCATGAATCCTACCCTTTGTAAGAAGGAAAACAGATGATACCTTTTGCAAAAAAAAACCAAATGTATTTACACAATTTACAAGTAACATATTCTCTCAAGTCCTCTATTTTATTTTTGTTCTCCACCCACTAAAAATTCATTTTTTTATTATATAAAAAATATTATAAAAAATATACATATATTTTTTTATATAAATATAATATCCTACACTTATACACACCTCCTTATAATGGGTAACAATCATATTGTTCCAGTGTTAGGAGAACTACTACCTCACCGAACAATGATTGTTCAATTTTCCATTACAACCTACTATGGAGGTCGTTATTATGGAAACTAAATTTTTATATTTCATATATATTATTTATTATCTAATTATGCTTCAATTTAATTTTTTTTAACACATATCAATTTTTAACATTCTATATTGTAATAATATGATAATTTTGTTTGAGGAAGTGTAGAATACTACCCACTAATTGCCATATGATTCATTCATACAACACATTGATTGTATAAAAAATGGATTTTGTGAATATAATATATATATATATGATATAATATATTTTATTTAATAATGATATATAAATATAGACATATATGTATTTTACTTTCATTCTATAAACCCAAAAATTAAATGGAAATAACATTCATGCTTGCTTACGGCCTACCGTCTCTATTATCGGAGTAATATATTTCATAATTATACTTACTATATATTATTATAGTACACATATAATGTATAATAATTAAATTTATATCATGGTTTATATTATTAAAAATATTTTAGAATGTATAAATAAAATTGATATAAAAAACAATGACAGATGAAAATAATAATGAAGATATTTTAAGAAGTGAAACCATAACATAGAATTGTTTACAAGACGGTAATATAAGGTCATGATAAAATGATGTATTTTATTATTTATAATAATATGTTTCTATAAAATATATAAATAATATATTTAAATTTATTATATAGGTGTTTTGAATGTGTTTAATGAGATTCAAGACACAAGGTATTGGGATTCCATCTCGCTTTTTATTCTTGTGGGATACAAGCTATATTTGCCATTCTATCATTTTGTGGGGTGTAAGTACGTCCCATTAATTTATTATATGTATCATATTAATAATTTTATATCTATTAAAATATCATTTTTATGAACTTTTATTCCTGGGGTTTATTTTTCAAATGTTACCAAATCAGTAAAAGGTTTTTTCTACATTTTCCTTCATTGAGAGTCATGTTTTTAAGGACCTAAACAATTTTTTGAGGTGTATATACATACATTATACCTATTATATCATGAATCTACTTATTTTATTTATATTTTTTCATAATTTAATTTACCTTTCTTACATGGAGAGTATGATCCCATGTTACAACGTTATAATATTTTATTGATACAATCTTAGCTCTTTTCGAGATTCTTTATTTTTATGATTCAATTGATGAATTATTATGTTTCATCTAAGAAGAACTTCATATATTTTCCAATACTATAATTATTCATGATTTTTTCATGTAGTAGTACCATTTTTTACTTGTTGGGAAAATGTTATTTATGAATGTTATTTTAGGAAAGCACGACCTTATACTCTCATCTGTCCGAATTTTTTTTTATTATAAAATTGTTATAAAAAAATGGTTTCCAAGAATATTATAATAATTTCATATGATCCTAAAAAAATTCTATTTTCTCATTGTAATTTTTTTTTCAAAGGCGTCATATATTTTTCGAAATGAGGAAATCTTTTTCTCTTTTTCCCAGGTAAAGGAATGTTATTTTTACCTCATATGACATATGAGGATTTTTCTACCATCATTACATTGAGGGTTTATTTTCAATTTTAATGTTTATTATATATTTAATTAAATTTAAATATTATTTTAATGAAATTTTTTTCTTAAAAAGTTTTCATAAATCGTTTATATTTTTTCAACAGAAATGGTTTTCAAATTTTTTCCATGATTCTATTAGAAGTTCTTATTTAAAATGAATCTCAAAACATTTTCATGAATTATTTATATATTTTAATGAATTATTTATACATTTTAAAATAATTTTCAATGAATAATGTTTTGAAAATTCATTAAGGTGTTATTTAAATGTTTTAAATTTATTTTCATGGAACAAAGTTTTCAAAATATTTTCATAACATATTTATATGTTTTCAATGAATTTTCTTTAAAAACAATATTATGATTTTGGTATAAGTTTTTAAAGTGTCATAAAATAAAAATAAATTAAAAATGTTTTTTTTTTATAAATAAAAATTCAATTATAAAATTATTCAAAAGATTTAAAATATTCATTATATGTTTTAAAGAAATTTTCAATGAAAATGATTATCAAATTGATTTTTATGTTAAAAATAATTTTTATTGAAGAAAATATATTTTCCAATAGAAATATTTTTAATGATATTTTAAAATTATATTCCTTAATTGGTGACATTCATTGATGCTACTCATTCCCTTAATGGAAATGATATAAAGGTTATATTAAAATACATTATATGAATTGGTTATTATTAATTCCATTTTCATCTTGAAACCATTTTCTATTTCCATGGTTTTATGTTTATGAAATATGTTTCTCTTTCACAGATTTTATGTTTGTGAAATTTGTTTCTCATTCATGCCTTTTATGTAGGTTAAATCCATTTCTCTTTTATGTGTAATATAATTTTGAAAACCTTTTATCATTCACGTGTTATGATTTTGAAGAAATGATAATGTATCATGTATATATTACATAGGATATTATATTTTTACATGTTTATGACACCCATTCAATTGTAGGTGTTATGATATGATTGTTCAAAAATTTGTGGAACATGTATGTATGATTTCACTATGATATGGGTGGGGGTATATCTCTTTTTAATGCATTGGGTAAAGAACTATATCTCCTAATATAGACAATGATGGTTTTGGAATTAAACCTGGACTACTAATATGGCCATCAGAGTAAACCACGACAATATAGATGGTTTGAGGAGTGAAATCATGTTTCAATGATGGCCATGGTATCGAAGCATGACAAATAATATGGTATGAGGAGTGAAAACATGATAATTGTATAGAAATGGGAGTTAACCATGAATAATAAGATATTAAGGGGAGTGAACCCATAATACTAAGATGGTATTAGTAGAAATGCCTTGGATACTATGAACATCATATTATTTGCTTTTGTGTATACCACAGTCCCATGTTTTATTCCAATATTATACTTTCATAGATTATGTTCGTTATTTCCTTATGATTCATGTCTTATGAACTATAATGATTTATGAAGTGATTATTGTATATGATCATTCACATAAAGTGTATGATATTTTATTTTCATGATCATGTTATCAAACCCCTATGCTCATAAATATGCTTAAATATCACCCTTATTTACCCTTAATTATCATTTTATCTCACCACATTCTTATGTTTACTTTCCCTAGGTTTGAAAAATTGTTTAATATAGGAATACAAAAGGTGGAGATAATTAATAGAGACGTTGATGATCTTTCAACCTGATAAAAGATTTTGTATCAATGTTTCAAAATAAAATAATCTATTACAGTCCTAGATAATTTATATTTTAATGTTAAAAACATTCATATAAAATTATGTGTTATACAATTGTGTTATACATGTGTTTCTATAGAGACTATTGTTGATTTCAGGTTAATTTGTTTTTTATATAATTTGTGAGTTATTTAAGGGAGAGTTTTTTTATTCTTGAAACATTAATCAATACAAAAATATATAAAATATAATTCTTGGGTTTTGGGAGTAGTCTATAAATGGGCCTATTTAGTTCGAATATATTCAGTGACGGTTTTTGATATTGAATATTAAATAATGCATTGGGGAACTAAAAATGAGTTTGATTAGTGGATTATTACAGGTTCATAGTGACTAATACTAACTAGTCAATGATTTTATAATGATAATATAATATAGAACTATATAAACTATATTTTAATAGATATGTCAAATGATGAATAAATGACATAAATTGGGATGTGGCTCATAAATGGGATGAACTAGAATTTTAATGTCATATGTTACTTAACAATGATGATAAATATAAAGGGGAAATTTAAATGATAATGCTATTGTATAATAATTGAAATTGCAGCATCCTTTTATTTTGGTGTTTGATGGTTTTTTGTTGTAGTTTGTGGTGGGTTGTCGTGTTTTATTATGTCAATGCAAGGTTGTAATTTTGATATTATTATTATTTTAATTTGAATAATATATAGGGATGGAAAAATATCCATGGAAATTTATTATCTACGAAGGATCATGGTAGATTAAATCATATGGAACATATTGTCTTAATTAGTTTTATATGGTGCAGTTGTTGACATTAATGGGTATTTATACAATGATATATTGTTGGAGATTTGAATTATGTCTATGTATTATATGTTCAAGATAGTATATAGCATTTGGATGTGTATATGTTTAAAATAAGGTTATGATAGTAATGATGTTGATATATATATAGTAATGGGTGGGGGATAGACTCAAAAGAGGGAGTAAATGGAATTATTCCTTTATTTTTTACATTACCTTACTATTTTTGGTTGGGAAGTAGGTATGAAGGGAATTTGGTTTTGTATTTTTTCTGAAAATTTGGTATGTGGTGATGGAAAGGTGTTAATTAATTAGATGGTATTATATGGAAATTCTTGTTTTATAGTTGTTGGGTTTTAATAAAGTGATATTTAATGTTGTTTTGTTTAGTTAACTTTTTTCTGACATCCCTAGTTAGTTGTAGTGGGTGTTTCCTACTATATGTCATCTTAATGGGTTGAATTAGTATCTCAAATGTCTATTAGAATCACCTATTAATTATAAATCCCTTTTCCAAAAATTTTCTTCAATGGATTTTTTTTATTATGTTACTTGTTTATTGGTTTTATTATATATATGTCTTCATCATTGTAAAAATGGTAGGAGATGTTTAATGAGATAGAACAAATGGTGGAATAATGATTAATGTAGAGTTTTATGATTATTTTTGATGTGTTTATTTATTCTAATCTTCATGGTTATGCTTTCCCTAGTTAATATAACATTTTATAACTAATTCATAGTTGTTTATCATGAATTTTGAATAGTTGGTATGGATTTGAGTACTATGTACCATATAATTCTATCACCAACTCAATTTTAAAAATGATTTTAGGACATACCTACAGGGACATGGGATGATATTTGAGTTTCATGGACTGATTTATTAGATAAAATAGAGCTTAGAACTTATTCATTCATGTATTTTATGTCACTCATATGAAATATATATAACATTTGTGTTTTATGGATTTATATTTTAGAGTGAAAATATGTTTTGTTGACCGATGGTTCATTTTATTATTCTTGGAATTTCATGTGTAAAATTCTTCTCATATCTATGTTTTATAACATCCATGTTAGTCTCAAAACTGAGGACCATATAAGGGAAGTTATTAGGATCATTTTCAATTTAATCAAAGGAATAGAATGAGTTTGAATCGTGTGGAGGTTTTCATGAAAATGTGATATCGGGGAATAAGTATGAGGGTTTAGGGGAATTTTTTTAGTAAGAAACAATTAAGGATATAAAGGGATATATTGGTATGTAGTGAAACATAAAACTAATGTGTGATGTAGACTATGGTGACTAGCGAAGACATTAATCTGTAATCCCATTAATATGATTGATCGGAACTAAAAAAAATACTAGTTTTTTGTGGAGGTTTTTTTAACCCTTATAGGGTATGAATCAATGTTAGTTTCATGGATCATTTATTTATATATAAGAGAATATTCATTTTCAAATTTTCCGTTATTTTTTAATACGTTTTTTTATAAATTCTGCATAATTTATTGATCTATTTATAATTTGATAACATTAATTTGTTCTAAAAATAAAATTTTTATTAAAAGGAAAATGTTGTTTAACCAAATTATTATTGATATCAGGATATGATTTTCCCAGGTATTCTACAACTTGTATTCTGTAAATTAAATTTGAATTATATTGACAAAAAATAAAACAAGTTCATTTTCACCTATATTGCTATGAATTTTATTATAGAATTTATAATTTATATATATTTTATGATATTTGTAATTTTTCTTATCATTTATATGAAAATTTTCCCTCATAAATTTTATATTAATAAGAATATTTTATAAAATACTTTCTTTTAGATATTTTAATTACCCCTCATTAACTTGTGTCATTAATTATATTCAATTAATAATATATTATTTAGATGTGCTTGGAATTTAATACAAGAAAGGATTTTCATTATACAGATATTATTTTCTATATGTTAAAAAAAATTCTTAGTATTAATCCCTTGAAATTTTTTGAGTCATATAGGATTGAAATTTTTGTGTTCCTTTATCATAAATTGATAATATTAGTGTACATTAAAATATTTAAATTTTACTCATTAAATTATAAATTCTTTTATATGTATTTTATATCAAAAGGAAAAATGTCATATGAAATTAAAAGGGTAAAATTATGATATATTAGAAGGATTTCTAATGTTAACATGTTTCCAGTTATTATTATAGAAGTGGTAGAGTATATTTTTTCAT